>OX608075.1:58968006-59568006 GCA_951509635.1 Eupeodes luniger
CAAAAGTCAATATAAGGTTCAATAAATTAATTTTATTGCCTAATTCTATAATATGCAGCGTGTGCACAATGTGTCATTGACTTGATCAAAAATAAAAACATTATGTGCACACACCGCACAATGTGTAAACAAAAACTTATTAACAAGCAAATATGCATATTCTGCACAATGTATAAGAAATGAATTTTAGGTTTTCATTGTGACTTGAATTGTGACCTACTTAAGGTAGGAAGGTAAGTGTGAAATGTGTATAGATTGTTTTGAAATGTGTATAGTGTTTTTAAATTGTGATAGGTCAGTTGTGTAGGAAATTGTGCTGGGTATTAACAATCCTAATAACCTCTTTACAGCTCGAATCAAACCATGAGTTTTCTTTGGGTTTGATAGATTTTACCCTATTCGGGATAAAATTTCTCATTCCACAAAGAATTAAGTTTGTAATCATATCTGCACTGGAATCCACGTCACTATCGAGGAAGCATAGTGACCAGTTAAAGTTCCTGAAGAATTCATTGAGACCGTCCCAGTTGGCTTTCTCATATTGCCAAACGGTTCTCGTAGGGGTTTTAACTTTAACTGGCGTTTTTTGGCATGAGAAATTTGCAGATATGACACAATGGTCTGATGTGCCTAGAGGCGATAATACACTGACAGTATATTTATTAGGATCAGAGGTAAGAAACAAGTCTAGAGTGTTGGCGGATTGACCTGTAACGTCAGGAATCCGAGTTGGCTCGTCAACTAACTGAGTCAGGTGGTTTAACTCAGCAAAAATCTCGACATACCTTCCTTCGGATGTTGTCTGACCCGAATAGCGCAGCCACGAAGAATTGTGTACATTGAAATCGCCCGTAACAACGATCTCACTGTGCGGAAAATGGGATAAAATTCTCTGGATAGAGTCGGACAGCGCATCGAATTCGTTTGAAGTCGAATTACTATCCAAACTTGGGCTGCGATAAATAAAACAAGTATGAATGATGCGCCTTTGAACAGTAAATTTGAACCATATATAATTAAAATTTGTATTAGTACATTGGCCATACTGTGGCAGAAGCTGGTAGGCAACATCATTACGGACGTAAACGGCTAGACCATGGTGAGAAAAGAATAATGGCACTAAGCTATAACCAGGAAGGTTAAACTCCGTATGATCGGTGTTTTCACCAACCTGGGTTTCACTTAGTGCCAGGATAGCTGGCCTGTTTAAAACAGTATGGACGTATACAGAACACAAATTTTTTCTTAGCCCCCGAATGTTGCTATATTCGACACAAAACTTACCAGCCATCACAATACACAAAAACACAAAAAAAAACCAAAGCAAGACAGTTAACTATGCAGTAAATTTATTTTGATTACAATATACATACAAATGATTGCAACGAGGAAACTGAACAGCTATCAGTCCTTGGTATGTGCATTACAAACCACTTGTTGTGGAGTGATCACATATTTGCCATCGCCAAAAATGCTGCTAAGTGTTTAGGTTTTCTCCGCCGATGCAAGAAGTTTTTTACCCCTTCTGATCTGGCTATAATTTATAAAGCCTATATTCGTCCAAAACTTGAGTACAATTCCCATATTTGGGCAGGTGCTCCTATAACCCACTTGAGTCTCCTGGACAGAATTCAAAAGAGAGCTCTAAAAATGATAGGTGACCGTTGTCTAACTGAAACTTTTGCATCTCTTGAGCACCGTCGCAAGATTTCATGTCTCTCATTATTTTATCGCTACTTCCATAAGCAATGCTCTAATGAAATAGCCAGTTGCATTCCTCCCCTCAAACAATTCAACCGTAATACTCGTTTTTTTAGGAATGCCCATCAGTTTACCCTTGAGCCCAATTTCGGACGTACTTCAAAGTACAGAGATTCTTTTTTTAGCCGCACTACACGAATGTGGAATGCTTTACCAGACTCAATATTTCCCACTCATTACAATGTGCAGGCATTCAAAACCAATGTGCATCGGTATCTCCTTTCAAATCCTATCCTCCCTTCCTAATTACTCGCACTGTGTATAATCATTATAAGGGTATTCATATCCCCTTGAGTGCGCGTACAATATAAAAAAAAAAAAAAAAGATTTAGGTGTTAATTTCTGTTCCAACTTAGAATTTACACATCATATAAATTTTATTGTTAATAAAGCAAGTTCTATGCTTGGTTTTATAAAACGCTGGGCAAAGTTTGGTGATCAAAGATCCCTATGTTACTCTTTCTTTGTACAATTGTAATGTTCGTCCTCATCTTTAATATGCTTCCCAGGTATGGACTTATATTACGAAATTCATAGAAACGGGAATGAAATTTTGAAAAACAGCTGCTTTTAGTCGGTTTTTCACTTACACTTTTGGTCACTTTTTTAATGTTTTTGGCATTTTTAAATAACCAAATGTCGGGACAGTTAATTTTTTTCTAAAACATATTTAATGGGCATTGCCATTTCGATAAAAAAATAAAGAATACAAATTGATTTAAATGAAACTCATTTTTGAACTTCAATTTCAATTTTGAAAAAAAAAAAATGCACAACTGGGTCACACGAACTTGCTCGTGTGTCCGAAAAATCTGTTTAAAAATATTTCCTATATTGAGCTACTGCAAGTCACTTGAAAAGCAGTTAGAGTTTTTGCACGATGAAGCACACGAACATTCAGTTGTTTTACATTTGCCCCCAGATGAGAAAACAGACAAGGATCGTAAAGCAAAACAAACTTGCCTAAGCCTTCTTGATCTAGATGAAAATGCACATTTATCTTTTGTCAAATCACGAGAATTTGTTAACCGGCACAACAACAAAACCACTATATTCATTAAATTTAGTAAAACTAGAGCAGAAGAAGACTTCAGGATTTACTCCGAACTTAAAAATATTTTCATTGACTACTCCAATATTCTATACTCTGACTATATTATAAAAATTGAAAATGAATTGAAACAGACCCCAAAAAACTTCTGGGATTTCGTGAAAAGTAAAAGAAAAACTGACGGTTACCCAAACTCTATGTCTTTTAATAACACAACAAGTCATGACTCCCAAATAATTTCAAATATGTTTGCTAATTTCTTCAAATATGCTTTCGACGTGCCTCCTTCTTTTCAAATTCCCGATTCGTTCTTTCCAGCCCAAAATTATCCACACCTTAACTCACTTGACTTGACAATATGTGAGGATTCAATTGTTCGTTGTGTCTCAGAACTTGATAACTGTTTTCACCCTGGCACTGATGGAGTACCATCATGTGTTTTAAAAAAATGTGTGTTTATTTATCGTACCCTCTGTTTGTTTTGTTCAATGAATCTCTTAGAAGCTCAATTTTCCCACTATTATGGAAAAGTGCATTTATAACTCCGATTCATAAAAAAGGGTCTAAGAATGAAATAACGAATTACCGGCCGATTGCCAAACTTTCCGTTATTCCCAAACTATTTGAGTCCATTATCTGTAAGATGTTATCCTTTAATTGTAAATCAATTGTATGTGAAAATCAACATGGTTTCGTCCAGAATAAATCAACAATTACAAACCTACTTCACTTCACTTCTTTCTGCCTTGACTTTTTCGAAGATCGTAAGCAAGTAGATTGCGTATTCACAGATTTCAGTAAAGCCTTTGACAAATTGTGTCACAAGACTTTAGTCCATAAACTTAAGGCCTTAGGGTTTAACGACAAATTCTTGACGTGGATCTCGTCTTATCTTAAGAACAGAAGTTATAGCGTTATATTCAGAAATGAACTCTCCGACCAATTTTACGTCACAGGGTAGCCATTTAGGTCCTTTATTATTTATCTTATATATAAATGACATAACATCCGTTATAAAAAACTCCTCCGTTTTAATATACGCTGATGACATTAAAATTTTCAAATCTATTAGTTCAATTAATGACTGCTCACAGCTTCAAGAAGATCTTCATAGTTTTAGGGAATAGTGCAATACAAACCGACTTTTATTGAATATTGACAAATGTAAAACTATGTGTTTTACACGCAAAAAAATAATTATAGATTATAACTATTTATTAGATTCTTCCTCCCTTTGTAAGCTTTCCGTTTTCTCTGATTTAGGTGTTATGCTTGACAGTAAATTAACGTTCTGTGACCATTATAACTTTATAGTTAAAAAAGCTAACAAGATTCTAGGTTTTATTAAACGTTTTTCTCGTGACTTTCGTGACCCCTACGTCTTAAAACTTCTTTATGTATCATTTGTCAGGCCAATACTTGAATACGGCTGTATTATATGGGCACCATACTATTCAGTCCATATAGACAGACTTGAAAGTATCCAAAAAAGATTTATGCGTTTTTGTCTTCGAATGTGTTCGAATGGTAGACATGTGCATTCAAGAGGACACAAGCGTCCACAGGTTTTTCTCAAAACCCACCTCTGTCTATAAACTCCTACTCTCACCTCCCCGCGATGAACATCGGGTGCCTAGTACCTCAACTGGAGATTGGGTTCTAACCCCAGTGGAAAGTTGTTGGCGGCAGCAAACGAGAGAGGGGGGGAGAGGTGTTTCCACTAAGGCACCTCTCCTTATCCAGACGGCAGCGGACGAATTCTCGAGATGGAATCAACGGTGGCGTCTACAGTTCCAGTAAGGTTGAACTACTTAATGAACACCTTATAGGGCTTCTACGACTTATTCGGAGCCCAGGCCTATAAGGAGCGGTTTATCAGACTCCCCGTCCTTGGAGTTATACAAAGGATCTGGCCCTCCAGGTTGGGGGTTGTGCCGTCGGGGTGACTTCCCACCAACAAGCCTCGGATACGGACGGATTTACTGTTGACAACCTAAGCAAACGATTTAAGGACAACGAACTTCGGATATGCACGTGGAATGTTAGGTCCCTTAACAGACCACGTGCAGCCGAAGAATTAGCGGAGGCCCTAGACTGCTATAAAGCAGACATCACCGCCATCCAGGAAATACGATGGGATGGGCCGGGCAAAAAGAGGATGAAAAACTGCGATATTTACTATGGTGACTGCTACCGAGAAAACCAACAGCGCTTATTTGGATGCGGCTTTGTCATTGGAGCCAGACTTAGGCAAGAAGTCTTGAGCTATAGGTGCATCAACGAGCGCCTCATGACCATCCGCATCAAGGCTAAATTCGGCAACATTAGCTTGATATGCGCACACGCCCCCACAGATGAGAAAGATGACAACACCAAAAATTGTCCTGGGCGATTTTAATGCCAAGCTAGGAAGGGAAGACAGCTTTGGTGGAATAATCGGGAAAAACAGCCTGCACGACAACACTTCCGACAACGGATTCAGGCTCATAGATTTTGCTGCGGGGCGAAACGTGATGGTAGCCAGTACGCGTTTTCCACACCTCAACATCCACAAATGAACTTGGAGATCTCCAGATCAATCTACCGTCAACCAGATTGACCATATTGCGATCGACGCCAGACACGCTTCCAGCATCATGGATGTCCGAACTTTCCGAGGAGCTAACATCGACTCGGACCACTACCTTGTTGTAGCCAAGGTAGCACTTCAGGTTTCCAGGCCCAAGGCAAAACAGGGAAATGCTGGGAGAAGGTACAACGTCGAACGGCTACAATCGCAAGAGATCGCCAAATCCTTCTCCGACCGAGTTACAAGTAACCTCTCTCGAAGTTCTGTGCCGCCGACACAATGCATAGAAAACCAGTGGCATCATTGCCAAGATGCACTCAGAGACGCCGCCTCTGACGTGCTGGGTTTCAAGCAACCACCAACAAGGAACCCCTGGTTTGATGAGGAATGTCGGCAGGCAAATGCAGCTAAACAACAGGCACGCAAAGCGGCGCTGCATAAAAGGACGAGAGCTGCTCATGAGCTCTATGAGCAGAAGAGGCGAGAGGAACACCGACTTCTCAGAAGGAAAAAGAGAGGGCACGAGAAGCGTGCGGTCGAAGATGTTGAGAGGTTTAAAAGCAGAAATGAAGTTTGAAAGTTTTATGAACAGGTGAAACGAAATTCACAAGTACATAAACCTAGAACCGAAGGCTGCAAAGACGAAAGTGGAAATATCATAGTGGAACCGCAGTCAATGCTGAGGATTTGGAAGGACCACTTCTGCAGACTGTATAACGGCGACGACGAACCGAATTCCGCTGTCAGGCAGGATGATCCATTCAACATAGACGACGAAAGCCAACAATCCCGTCCTCCCGACTTAGACGAAGTAAAGATTGCTATATCTAAGCTGAAGTCTAACAAAGCCGCTGGAGCGGATGGCTTGAATGCCGAGCTCTTTAAAGCAGCTGGAGATAAGTTGGTTAGGAGCATGCACCAACTTATCTGTAAGATATGGTCGGAAGAAAGCATGCCCGATGAATGGAACCTCAGTATTGTTTGCCCGATCCTGAAAAAAGGAGACCCTCTAAACTGCACCAATTATAGAGGAATCAGTCTACTTAACATCGCCTACAAAATCTTCTCTGCCGTAATATGTGAACGTCTAAAGCAAAGCCCATCGTCAACAACCTGATAGGTCCATATCAGTGCGGTTTTAGACCAGGAAAGTCCACAGTCGATCAAATATTCACGTTACGGCAGATCCTGGAAAAAACCCAAGAACACCAAATCGACACCCACCATCTTTTCATCGATTTCAAGGCCGCATATGACAGTATCTACAGGGACGAGCTGTATAGAGCCATGTCTAGTTTTGGCATCCCTGCCAAACTCGTCCGTTTGTGCAGGATGACCATGGAGAATTCACGCTGCTCCATAAAGGTTGGAAACAACTTAACAGAACCTTTCGATGTCAAAAAAGGTTTAAGACAAGGAGATGCGCTGTCATGTGATTTTTTTAACATCGTACTTGAAAGAATAGTGCAAAGCTCACACGTCAACACTAGAGGCACTATATTTCAAAAGTCTGTCCAATTACTAGCATATGCTGATGACATTGACATAATCGGAAGAACTCAGCGTGATGTCAATAAGGCTTTTGTGAGTATTGAGGCAGAGGCGGCAAAAATGGGTTTAACGGTTAATGAGGGCAAAACAAAGTATATGCTGTCATCAAGAAAGGACTTACAACACCGACGTCTTGGTCAAAACGGCACCATCGACAGACGTAACTTTGAGGTAGTCAAGGACTTCGTCTACCTAGGCTCCGCTGTAAACGCAGAAAACAACACCAGCGCTGAGATCAAACGAAGAATAACTCTTGCAAACCGCTGTTTTTTTGGGTTAAGAAAGCAATTGAGTGGAAAAATCCTCTCTAGAAGGACCAAAGTGTCGCTATATAAGACCCTTATTTTCATATTTCATATTTTCATATTTTATTTATTAAACAATAAGCATTTTAAAACAATGTGTCTTATTATTAATACTTAGTATACATTCATTTAATTTTAAAAAATTATGTAAGCAATTGAAAAAAAGGTAAAACTAAATAACAATTTATATCTTATTAAGTTAACAGAATTATAAGTAAGTGAATTATAAATTACAATTATAGAAATTACATATTTGATAATTACTGAGAAAGAGAGAGTGAGAGATAGTGATTTTATAAATTTATGAAAGAGAAGAAAAAAAAAAAAAAACAGACAAATATTTTCGAAACAATTTCAACATTTATATAGGTTTTTCAAAGATTTCTCAAAACTATTGTAGCTGTGAATACCCCTCAGATTGTTAGACAAGGAGTTCCAAAGGCCAACTGCATGCACAAAGAACTGTAGTTTTGTGTTCCTGTATTTAAAAGAAGGGACAATGAGAATGTTACTTCTCTGTGACATTGGAAAACAAAGTTTTTCGAAAAGATATTCAGGAGTTTTTGTATGTATCAGCTTAAAGAGAAATATTAAAGCTAGGTAGTCAATGTATTTATTAAAAGGCATATTGAAAATACTACCTGCTTGCAGTGAGATATGATCGAAGCGACGCAAGCCGTATACAAAACGAGCAATATTGTTGAACGCAACTTGTACTTTGCGTTTATTGTAACTATTAAGACCACAGAAAATGGGACTTCCATAAAAAAGAGTTGGTAAAATTATCATCCCCGTCCTGCTATACGGTGCAGAAGCATGGACTATGACAAAAGCGGATGAAAGCACCTTGGGTCGTTTCGAGAGAAAGATTCTTCGTGTGATCTACGGTCCCGTATGCATCGAAGGGGAGTAGAGGAGAAGATGGAACGACGAGCTGTACGGGCTGTACAGCGACGTAGACTTAGCCAGAAGGGTAAAAGTCCAACGACTAAGATGGCTGGGTCACGTAGAGCGCATGGAAACCAATGCTCCGGCCCGGAAAGTCTTCGAATCCACACCCACAGGACAGCGCAGTAGAGGAAGACCGCGAATCAGGTGGCGCGCACAAGTGGAAGGTGACCTCACCCAACTCGGAGCGCGAAACTGGAGACATCTAGCTAGGGACCGAGCTAGATGGAGAAGTTTGTTGGGTGAGGCCCTAGTTCACACAGGACTGTAGCGCCACCTTAAGTAAGTAAGTAAGTTTTTGTCTTCGTTTTCTTCCGTTTTCCCAAATATTCACACCACCTCCTTATTCTCAGAGACTTTTGCTAATAAACCTCCCTACACTTTCACAACATAGACAATATCTCCAATTTTGTTTTATTTTAAAATTAATTAATGGTTCTATTATATCCGCAACAGCTCTGAATCGTCTAAATTTTAGCTATAGTCAAACTAGCATAAGAAGACAGATACCTTTATGTCCGATCTTTAGCAGAACTAACTATGGTATGAATAGCCCTTTAAATCAATTGATTTCAGTCTTCAATAAATTTTATAATTTAATTTCATCTGTTAATGACAATGTTAAAACTAAACAATTTAAAGAAAGCTTTTTTAATATGTTATAGTATTTATTTATTTCTATGTTAATTTAAAATTTCAAATTAAAAATTATGTAAATAGCTATAAGTTTATATTAACGTTAGATAATTAACGGATTAAATAAATAAACTATGGTGTTAAACTTCACTGACAAATGCATTGCACAACAAATTGTGAAAGCTGCACCAAAGCTAAAAAGTACTGGAGTTGATGTGCATAGAGAACAATCTCTTGTTTACAGGAAGAAACGAAAAGCACTTTTCGAAATCAAATCGAAACTCATCAAAAAAAACCCGAACGCGCAAATTCTCATTAGAGGATCGAAGCTAAGAATTTCCGATTTTACATTTTCTTATGACTCGTTACGTGGGTTAAAAATAACAACAATCGAAGAACTTGCATTTGTCAAAACAACTTTTGGTGAGGATCATTGTATATATATTTCCTATAGTACTATCCCATATAAGAAATTATACAGATGTCTCATCCCCATAGAAGAAAATGTCCCATATTTTTTTCACTACTCGTTGACTATCAACCGACAAAAAGCTTTTTGTCGGTTGATCGTCAAGCACAAAAAGCTGTTTTTGATTTCACATATTGGCTTGCCAGTATGCCTGTTCAAAGCTATAGCTATGTATGTGTCTAACTATAAAAAATTCTAAAGTTGTTATTTCTCTCAATTCAATGTCCGTAGAGACCAAAAATACTCCATTTACCAAGATCGGAATCTTTCGTACGTTCCACTCTCCAAAACCCGTTTGTTTACGTTGTTGTATTTGTAATTTTGACAATTAGTCCATGAATAGATGTGAGCACAACCAAAAAAAAACGATGCCGTGGGCTAGCGGCATTTTTCAAAGCAAAAACAAAATGGATGGGTTAATAAGTTTTGTTCAGGTTTTTCTTTTTACTTTTTTTCGATGAAAAAGTCAGTTTTAAGCTTTAATTTTGCAGGCATTTTGTGGATAGTGAACCAATGTACCTTTTCGTCTTGAAAAAAGCATGTTCAACATCAGTTTATTATAATTAATTCACTAATTTACAGTAATCACTACGAAATTCTTTAAATTTCATAATAAACCTCGGATTTTTGTATCAAAGATGCGTTCGAAGAACCATCAATTTAAGGGTGCGAGTGCAATTTTTGTATTGAATTCTAATAAATGTTCGTTAACGAATGGCCCAAATATTTTGCTTGCAAGTAATTAAAATCTGTATCAATTTAAAATTATAACTCTTTTTTTAAATATACAAACTATAAATATACTTTACTTGGATTAAAGTATATTTATAGTTTGTATATTTAAAAAAAGAGTTATAATCGAAAAATATCTTATCCATAACATTCTTGATTGATGGAAGCATACATGTATTTGCTATAAAAAAAAAATTATGCTTCAAAGGAACACCAATGTTTTAAAAAAGTAATCAGAACGATTATAGCGAACCTGTTGAATAAATGCAGAGCAAATAAAATGCAAATTTTGAAATATATCACAAAATGAAAACGTCTTAAAATCGTTCTGAATTCATGCACAACTAATTCAATAGAACATGTAATCGTCATGAATGTTTATTGTTGATGTACAGAAGTTGTTTTTAGTGAATTCCCACAGTTTAACGCAAAATATAATTTTCATTCATTCCTTAAAAATGTTTAGTTACCAAAGTTCAAGTTTACTTATTATTGTTTGAAGGTATGTTTAGTAAAAGTGCTGCTAATAATGAAACAAATTAATGAGTTTTACGTACATGTTTTTGTTTTTCTTAATATAGTAAATACTTCCATAGATTACATTTTATAAATACAGATCATAGAAGAAAATATACATAAACAATGGTTTTCAGGTATAAAGGAGAGGTATGTTCATTAAAGAAATTTCCGCTTCGGCTAACCTTCATCAACTTTTTAGAAAAAAAATTAGCATTAATAGCAGCCAATTATTTCATAGCATATTTAATTTTTCAGATTGTTAAATGTCTCGAAATTTTCATATGCTACAAAATTCGTAATTTTATGCGTAAACATAGAAGATAACATTATTTAGTCAAGAAGTATGGATTTTGGCGCGTATACCGGTTTTTTCTATTGGGTGTTCGGTTTCCCCATGCTGGAATAAAAAAAGTTACTTAAATCTATTTATTGCACTCATTTAGTTGGTATTGTATGTAAACATATTGCCTATTTCTATTCCTTAAAGATGCTCTACACAAAGCAACTTGTTTTTAAAACATGGTTCCCTCAAATCTCTATTCCAAAATCTAACTACAAACAAAATTCTAACTCTAACATAGTTCCTTAGAAAGAAATTTTCAGGAATATTTCTGCAACAAATAAAAATAAAATTTGGTCTTGCAATTATCGAACTGCTTAAATGATGAAAATACTAATCTAAAGTTGGCAATGGAACTTCACAAGTATGCTTCTCGTAGCATTTTCTGTACAAAAAAATACGAAGGCACCCGCCTATTGTTTCCACCTGAACTTCTAACTTCGCCAAAAAAAATACTCTAAGCAAACTTCACCTGAAAAAATTGTCTGTTTTGTTGTTTTACAAAGTATTGAGTTACACTTCTGTCCATTTCTAATTATACTTAACCAGTTGCAGCGCATATTGCGTTCGCAAATAATTTAAGTAAACAAAATACAGCACTAATAAATCATTTAATATGTAGATATTTGGTCAATTTTATTTTATTTAATATACATTAACAACATTTATTTGTATTGATATTAAAAAGCTATACAAATCTTCCAATTTAAGACCATGTCAGCACTTCACATTCTGTTGGTTAGGATTGTTTAGTTTTTGAACGAAGCCATGAAACATTCAAAATGAAGCAGTTAGATGGGGCTGATTACTATAATGAAGCGTTTTGATGGGCTGTAAGACTAAATGTGAGAATGTGTTTGGTTTTTTGCATCATTTCACGCACACTTTCTCACATTTAGTCCGACGTAGCTTGTAGGCAAACCGAAATGTCAGTCTGAGATTCCGGTATTGGTAATGGAGTGTTTTTGGTAGAGACAAAGAAGAACAGAAACTGTTTTGGTTTCGATGATGTTTTGGTCCCGATGTTACCATATTTCAGTTATTATTGTTCAAGCGATGTAGGTATTTTATGCTATTTATGATATTTATTATTGAATATGAAAATAAAAACCATAGTTATTAATTTTTCCATGTTAACGACGATCTTGCTACCAAATACTATGCAGGCTATTGCCTTTTTAAATCGATGAAAAAATGCATAGTATCTGTGAAAACTGTATTCAACAAATTTCAAAAGATAAGCTTCAATTTGATTTAACGGAAATATTAATTAAATTGAGATATTCTGCCACGTCCACGTTCGTGACCCCTGGAAACTATTTAAGCGAAGGTAATTTTATAAAAGATCAATAATAAAATAAATAATTATAAATGCGTACGATATTTTATTTTTATTTGTCAAGGCCAAAAATTGTCCCTTAAACTTTTTACAAAACCACCTTTGCTTAAATAGGCTAAGAGCATGTGATATATTAAACATAAAAAAACTTCTAAACAAAACTGAACATACCTATTTTAACATCCCAATTTACTAGTTTTTTCAGAAAAAAAAACCTACAGAAAACTACTAAAAACAGGTAAAAATAGTTTCTACTAAAGCATCTTGAAAACAGAGAAAGATATTGACTTCAAACTTATTTAATTTAATACAAAAAATGTTGAAAATATATAAAAACCTTAAGCAAAAAAAATTATTAAAAATTGAATTTATAAATTGAATTGAATAAAGAAAGGTATTGACTTCAAAGTTGTTTCATCCCATAGAAATATTATTGTTAATGTTTTGTAACATTTTAAGATACCTACCTAATGTTTATTTTACAGAAACCAGACTTCTTTCAAAATATATTTATTTAACTTCTCGATACAGCTTAAACTTACATTTTTGCATACTTACTTACTAATACAATTTTTCTAAAGAAAAATTAAATTTTACATGAGTAGGTACCTACACCTATTTAAGTTCACAAAATGCGCAATATACCTACGTTTTGCTAGGACAACAAAAAAACAATTATTAACAAACCACAAAAAGACCGAAATTGAAACTCACGCTCAAAAACACTCTATATGAAGATATATGTAAATCCTTCGTACGTATCACCCTCCAAAACCCATTTGTTTACATTGTTGTATTTGTAATGTGGACGAATTCAACGAGAAAAATTGACGTGTTTTCACGCATACATAGACACAATTACTGAGTTTTTTGGGGAAATTTAATAAATTAGAGGAGAAATTACACGCATACTAAGAAATACTTTATGAGGCCAGTTTCCGGTTTAGCTTGTAGGCAAACCAATATGGCTACCGAGGATTTATATCTTTACTAGAGTGTTTTTGCTCACGCTTTTGTCATATATATCTATGGATACATGTACATACATACACACATGTGTTCAATATATGTGTCAAAAAAAAAATCAAAATAAAGAAGGCAACCAAAACTAAGCCTAATACTCGCTCGTACATGTGCATCAGAGTTACCATACGAATCCATACAAATTATTTTTAAAATGTCTCGCAACTAACTTATTTTTTCTTCCTTTCTTAAATGTATTTTCAACATATGTATATTGTTTTATTTGACATAATAAAATTTAACATGGAAAAATTAATAACTATGGTTTTTATTTTCATATTCAATAATAAATATCATAAATAGCATAAAATACCTACATCGCTTGAACAATAATAACTGAAATATGGTAACATCGGAACCAAAACATCATCGAAACCAAAACAGTTTCTGTTCTTCTTTGTCTCTACGGACATTGAATTGAGAGAAATAACAACTTTAGAATTTTGTATAGTTAGACACATACATAGCTATAGCTTTGAACAGGCATACTGGCAAGCCAATATGTGAAATCAAAAACAGCTTTTTGTGCTTGACGATCAACCGACAAAAAGCTTTATGTCGGTTGATAGTCAAGGAGTAGTGAAAAAAATATGGGACATTTTCTTCTATGGGGATGAGACATCTGTATAGTTTCTTATCTGTGGTACTATTATGAGACAAATTTTTTTTATTTTATCTCCACGACCAAAAACACTCTATATGAAGATATAAATCTTTCGTACGTATCACCCTCCAAAACCCATTTGTTTACATTGTTGTATTTGTAATGTGGACGAATTCAACGAGAAAAATTGACGTGTCTTCACGCATACATAGACACAATTCCTGAGTTTTTAGGGGAAATTTCATGAATTAGAGGAGAAATTACACGCACACTAAGAAATACTTTATGAGGCCAGTTTCCGGTTTAGCTTGTAGGCAAACCAATATGGCTACCGAGGATTCATATCTTTACTAGAGTGTTTTTGCCCACGACTATTGGGGGCGCTGCGTGTATCAAAGTACTTGGTAGGGAATTAAGAATGAGGAGAAAATTACTAAAGAAAGAATGAGCAAAGTAAATTTGTTAAAGTTTCATAAGCATTAATATGTTCGAGGGAGATAGCCAAAATACAAATGTCAAACCAAGAAGGAATAATATTTTGTAATAGGGTTGAGAAGAAGATTTACTTAAAATTTTTACTTATTTTTTTTGAGTGTAGTGAGTGTGGCATGCTAGCGGGTGCTCGGCTAGAGCTCGCCGGAAATGGGTGGGAACTTGCTCATACAACTCAATCTCACCTATTACTTATACATCAAATCATGCCAAAAGGGAATTTAAAAAAAAACTACAAGCTTTTGAAAAAGCGGACGGACGTTACCATTAGAGGGCGCTGAGGTGTTACCAGCGATAGTCTTACCCTCCCTACCTTGGAAGCAAGCGACTAAATCTTTAACTTCCCCTTTTCTGCACTCACCATTATCCATCTCAGTTCATTTTACTTCACCGTTGTATTTCGTCGCCATCAGCATCCCCTGAAAAGAGAACTTACATAGCCATCAAGCTGTAGGCTTGAATGAAACACGAATATTCAACCATAATGGTGCAATTTACAAGTAAGTATTTTATTCATCAACGATACATACAAGAAAAATATTTGGAATACAATAAACAAAAATTGTATACTATTTCAAAAATAAATTAGGATGGTAACCCTAAACAATAATTCTTAAGTAAATATAAAAAAAAGGAAAAGATATGGACGGAAACCTACACTTACATACTATTCAAGCCTTAATTTTGAAATTGTCCGTAATAGGGAATTTTGCATCTAATGGTGTTTTACCTAGCTTCCGACGTTTATTGATGGGAATTTGGTCACCCAAAGATTTAAGCCTAATTTGCAGATTTCCCTACCTGTCTTGAGCTCAAGGAGGGTAGTATTTTCTGGGCACAATTAAAAGGAAAACTAAACAAAAATCGGCCGACGGAAACCAAACTAATCCACGAGAGTTACGAGACAAATTCTCGGAAAATTCCCGATTATTGAATGAGTTTTACAAAAAAATGACAATACCCAAAAGGGGTTACAATTGAACAATAAAAAAAAATATTTATTATTGCACCATAAAAAAAACGAAGTTACAAGAATGAACAAAAAAAATTTCCGAAAATAAACTATCGGGGTAGCCAGCAAAGTACAATTTATATATACATATATAGGTATATATATGTAGATATACTGGTATTTTTTTTTTTTTGGCGACGGCAATTCTTAGGAAGGTATACTTTATAATTATCCTTTTTTTTATAACTTAACTATTGAATATTATTTAATATTAATGAAAATTATAAAAAAAATATTATTGCGGCAACCGTATAGCTCTGTGCGCCTTGATACAGCTCATGAACAAAAAGAAATATGCGTGGAGCACCTCGTGTCTCAAAAAGGGGGCGGGCGATCAGGACTACTTTGTAGGCTTGACAGTCCCTGATCGCCAAATACTGCACCAAATATCCTACCAACGAATAATTAGTTTATTCACTTTTTAATAAAAAAAATATTATTAATTTGGTTTTATAAAAATGTTGAGCACCCCTTTGTTTTTTTTTTTTTTTATACTCCTGTATGAAAATTAATCACTCACCAATTAAAATTCCTTTATGTAATTAAATATCAATTAAATTTTTGGGTTAATAGTTTTTCCACTCCTTTTTGCTTTATCGTAGGTACTCCCTGTAAAGATTTTTTATTTTTTTAGTTTCTCTTTTCTTCTATACACCCACTTTAATTTTAAGTTCTGTATTCTTTATTCAACTTACTATTTTTTTTTGTTATTGCCTGTTTAATGATAATTACTAACTTTCGTTTCGAAGTTTAATAAAAGGAACTTATTTGTTTGTTTTAAATTTTGTTTGTAATTTTTAATTTTTAAATCGCACGTAGATAAGTGTTTCTTTAAAGTTTAAGGATTTGAACCTCGCGTCTTACTTATTCGACAGACGAAACAACTATGCCGCCATCAGTGGGGAAAACAGAATTCTAAAAGCTTTTTGTTCCGCAAATCTGATCAACGGCTTAATCGTTTGATTTTAAACACCAATCAAAAATATATCCGCAACATACATTCGAAAACGTACCCCCCTCATCAACACACTTATGTATGCGCTAATTATTGTGTGAGTGAACCACATCAAAATTTAGAACACGCTCCCACGACATCTACTTTTGAAAACTGAAACATTCCTTGTGTTGGGCATCATTCATTCATCCACAGACATTCAACAGAAGAAAAAAAAATACTTGTCAAACCCAATTACCAAAACCATCAACATGGCGATGTGTTTTGTTTTTAATTATTTTCACCCCCGAAAATTTAAAGGAAGCATCAGCAGAAAGAATTCTGGTAAGTACAATCAATAGAGTGAATATATTGAACAAAAAATTTCTACCTAATATTCATTTCCCTTCACTTCATACAGCCAAAACAATTTGCTAGGCCTGTGCCATAAGCAGCAGCAGCAGTGCAGTAGTAGGGCAGCAGTGCAGCAGCAGCAGTGGAAATGTAAACAATCGTAAGTATAAACAAATATAAATTCAATACGAAATATACATTTCTTTTCTTATATTTATTAATATAAAATTACAGGTATAATTAAGTGAATGACACCTGGATGCACCAAGGATCCCATGGCCGTGAGTGTCGTCCCAATAGTGAGGAGATAAGTGGGATTACCTACATATTTTGTGTTCAAACTAATTTCTTGTTTTTCCTTACAGGTGTCCACTACAATTTGTTTACATTTTTTTTTGCTTTCACGTGTGAATGTAGAGGAGATGTGCATATGCATACATTTGTTTATAGCTATGTATACTTTAACGTTGTTAGGTATTTTGAATTTAAAAATTCTCGTTTGATTTTAAATTTTCAATTTTCTATTTTTGTGAAAAATGAAATGTTGCCATATTTGGCATATACAAATACATATGTTTGTAGCTATGTATACTTAAGGTTGTAGGTATTTTGAATTTAATAATTCTCGTTTGATTTTAAATTTTCAGTTTTTGTGAAAAATGAAATGTTGCCATATTTGGCATATGATGCATTGAAGATTTTAAATATATTCAATTATTTTGTTGGGCACGAGTACGATAACTTTGGCGACAAGATATAATAACGGTTTTTGGTAGAGGGGCTTAA
Organism: Eupeodes luniger; assembly: GCA_951509635.1. NCBI lineage: Eukaryota > Metazoa > Arthropoda > Insecta > Diptera > Syrphidae > Eupeodes > Eupeodes luniger. The sequence goes on from OX608075.1 coordinate 58,985,432, forward strand.
TACAAGCATTTTTTACTATGGGAGGGGGTCTATCTCCCCCCGTTTAGGCGGTAGGGGCAATTTAAAAAAATTGTTATTTAAAATGAAAAAATTAGTTAAAAAATAACGGTAATACTTACAATTAAGTATCATACCTTTTTTTTTAAGCCAACATTCTGTTTTATTAGCCAGTTATTAATTCAAGTCAAAACTATGCGTAGTTTTTGAAAAATTTAATTTTAAACTCAAAATTTGAGTAAAAAAAGTTAAAAAAAAGGTTTAAAGTGTAATTTTTCAATACTTCAAAAATATCTACCATTGTTTTTATTTCAAAATTTATTGCTCTTATTTGTTTTTGATCAAAAACTGAAAACTAGATGATTTTATGTCTTTTAGTTTTTGAGAAAATTGAAAATAACCACAACTACTATTTTAATTTAATTATTTTTTTTTGCTTGAGTGGTCTTATTTTGATAGCAATAATTGTATTTGCGTATGCGTAATGCGTGTTTGGGTGTATGCAACAGTAAGGTGTGCGCGAGTTTGGGTGTATGCAACAGTGGCATCTGTAAAGCGCTCCATACACGATTCAATTTTATTTTCAATATAGTTGTTAACTAAATTGATGCTTCGCCACACACTACATAAACGTTGTTGAAAGACTTCTCCAAGCTCTCCAAGTCGCTGTACAGCGACGTAGACTTAGCCAGAAGGGTAAAAGTCCAACGACTAAGATGGCTGGGTCACGTAGAGCGCATGGAAACCAATGCTCCGGCCCGGAAAGTCTTCGAATCCACACCCACAGGACAGCGCAGTAGAGGAAGACCGCGAATCAGGTGGCGCGCACAAGTGGAAGGTGACCTCACCCAACTCGGAGCGCGAAACTGGAGACATCTAGCTAGGGACCGAGCTAGATGGAGAAGTTTGTTGGGTGAGGCCCTAGTTCACACAGGACTGTAGCGCCACCTTAAGTAAGTAAGTAAGTTTTTGTCTTCGTTTTCTTCCGTTTTCCCAAATATTCACACCACCTCCTTATTCTCAGAGACTTTTGCTAATAAACCTCCCTACACTTTCACAACATAGACAATATCTCCAATTTTGTTTTATTTTAAAATTAATTAATGGTTCTATTATATCCGCAACAGCTCTGAATCGTCTAAATTTTAGCTATAGTCAAACTAGCATAAGAAGACAGATACCTTTATGTCCGATCTTTAGCAGAACTAACTATGGTATGAATAGCCCTTTAAATCAATTGATTTCAGTCTTCAATAAATTTTATAATTTAATTTCATCTGTTAATGACAATGTTAAAACTAAACAATTTAAAGAAAGCTTTTTTAATATGTTATAGTATTTATTTATTTCTATGTTAATTTAAAATTTCAAATTAAAAATTATGTAAATAGCTATAAGTTTATATTAACGTTAGATAATTAACGGATTAAATAAATAAACTATGGTGTTAAACTTCACTGACAAATGCATTGCACAACAAATTGTGAAAGCTGCACCAAAGCTAAAAGGTACTGGAGTTGATGTGCATAGAGAACAATCTCTTGTTTACAGGAAGAAACGAAAAGCACTTTTCGAAATCAAATCGAAACTCATCAAAAAAAACCCGAACGCGCAAATTCTCATTAGAGGATCGAAGCTAAGAATTTCCGATTTTACATTTTCTTATGACTCGTTACGTGGGTTAAAAATAACAACAATCGAAGAACTTGCATTTGTCAAAACAACTTTTGGTGAGGATCATTGTATATATATTTCCTATAGTACTATCCCATATAAGAAATTATACAGATGTCTCATCCCCATAGAAGAAAATGTCCCATATTTTTTTCACTACTCGTTGACTATCAACCGACAAAAAGCTTTTTGTCGGTTGATCGTCAAGCACAAAAAGCTGTTTTTGATTTCACATATTGGCTTGCCAGTATGCCTGTTCAAAGCTATAGCTATGTATGTGTCTAACTATAAAAAATTCTAAAGTTGTTATTTCTCTCAATTCAATGTCCGTAGAGACCAAAAATACTCCATTTACCAAGATCGGAATCTTTCGTACGTTCCACTCTCCAAAACCCGTTTGTTTACGTTGTTGTATTTGTAATTTTGACAATTAGTCCATGAATAGATGTGAGCACAACCAAAAAAAAACGATGCCGTGGGCTAGCGGCATTTTTCAAAGCAAAAACAAAATGGATGGGTTAATAAGTTTTGTTCAGGTTTTTCTTTTTACTTTTTTTCGATGAAAAAGTCAGTTTTAAGCTTTAATTTTGCAGGCATTTTGTGGATAGTGAACCAATGTACCTTTTCGTCTTGAAAAAAGCATGTTCAACATCAGTTTATTATAATTAATTCACTAATTTACAGTAATCACTACGAAATTCTTTAAATTTCATAATAAACCTCGGATTTTTGTATCAAAGATGCGTTCGAAGAACCATCAATTTAAGGGTGCGAGTGCAATTTTTGTATTGAATTCTAATAAATGTTCGTTAACGAATGGCCCAAATATTTTGCTTGCAAGTAATTAAAATCTGTATCAATTTAAAATTATAACTCTTTTTTTAAATATACAAACTATAAATATACTTTACTTGGATTAAAGTATATTTATAGTTTGTATATTTAAAAAAAGAGTTATAATCGAAAAATATCTTATCCATAACATTCTTGATTGATGGAAGCATACATGTATTTGCTATAAAAAAAAAATTATGCTTCAAAGGAACACCAATGTTTTAAAAAAGTAATCAGAACGATTATAGCGAACCTGTTGAATAAATGCAGAGCAAATAAAATGCAAATTTTGAAATATATCACAAAATGAAAACGTCTTAAAATCGTTCTGAATTCATGCACAACTAATTCAATAGAACATGTAATCGTCATGAATGTTTATTGTTGATGTACAGAAGTTGTTTTTAGTGAATTCCCACAGTTTAACGCAAAATATAATTTTCATTCATTCCTTAAAAATGTTTAGTTACCAAAGTTCAAGTTTACTTATTATTGTTTGAAGGTATGTTTAGTAAAAGTGCTGCTAATAATGAAACAAATTAATGAGTTTTACGTACATGTTTTTGTTTTTCTTAATATAGTAAATACTTCCATAGATTACATTTTATAAATACAGATCATAGAAGAAAATATACATAAACAATGGTTTTCAGGTATAAAGGAGAGGTATGTTCATTAAAGAAATTTCCGCTTCGGCTAACCTTCATCAACTTTTTAGAAAAAAAATTAGCATTAATAGCAGCCAATTATTTCATAGCATATTTAATTTTTCAGATTGTTAAATGTCTCGAAATTTTCATATGCTACAAAATTCGTAATTTTATGCGTAAACATAGAAGATAACATTATTTAGTCAAGAAGTATGGATTTTGGCGCGTGTACCGGTTTTTTCTATTGGGTGTTCGGTTTCCCCATGCTGGAATAAAAAAAGTTACTTAAATCTATTTATTGCACTCATTTAGTTGGTATTGTATGTAAACATATTGCCTATTTCTATTCCTTAAAGATGCTCTACACAAAGCAACTTGTTTTTAAAACATGGTTCCCTCAAATCTCTATTCCAAAATCTAACTACAAACAAAATTCTAACTCTAACATAGTTCCTTAGAAAGAAATTTTCAGGAATATTTCTGCAACAAATAAAAATAAAATTTGGTCTTGCAATTATCGAACTGCTTAAATGATGAAAATACTAATCTAAAGTTGGCAATGGAACTTCACAAGTATGCTTCTCGTAGCATTTTCTGTACAAAAAAATACGAAGGCACCCGCCTATTGTTTCCACCTGAACTTCTAACTTCGCCAAAAAAAATACTCTAAGCAAACTTCACCTGAAAAAATTGTCTGTTTTGTTGTTTTACAAAGTATTGAGTTACACTTCTGTCCATTTCTAATTATACTTAACCAGTTGCAGCGCATATTGCGTTCGCAAATAATTTAAGTAAACAAAATACAGCACTAATAAATCATTTAATATGTAGATATTTGGTCAATTTTATTTTATTTAATATACATTAACAACATTTATTTGTATTGATATTAAAAAGCTATACAAATCTTCCAATTTAAGACCATGTCAGCACTTCACATTCTGTTGGTTAGGATTGTTTAGTTTTTGAACGAAGCCATGAAACATTCAAAATGAAGCAGTTAGATGGGGCTGATTACTATAATGAAGCGTTTTGATGGGCTGTAAGACTAAATGTGAGAATGTGTTTGGTTTTTTGCATCATTTCACGCACACTTTCTCACATTTAGTCCGACGTAGCTTGTAGGCAAACCGAAATGTCAGTCTGAGATTCCGGTATTGGTAATGGAGTGTTTTTGGTAGAGACAAAGAAGAACAGAAACTGTTTTGGTTTCGATGATGTTTTGGTCCCGATGTTACCATATTTCAGTTATTATTGTTCAAGCGATGTAGGTATTTTATGCTATTTATGATATTTATTATTGAATATGAAAATAAAAACCATAGTTATTAATTTTTCCATGTTAACGACGATCTTGCTACCAAATACTATGCAGGCTATTGCCTTTTTAAATCGATGAAAAAATGCATAGTATCTGTGAAAACTGTATTCAACAAATTTCAAAAGATAAGCTTCAATTTGATTTAACGGAAATATTAATTAAATTGAGATATTCTGCCACGTCCACGTTCGTGACCCCTGGAAACTATTTAAGCGAAGGTAATTTTATAAAAGATCAATAATAAAATAAATAATTATAAATGCTCACGATATTTTATTTTTATTTGTCAAGGCCAAAAATTGTCCCTTAAACTTTTTACAAAACCACCTTTGCTTAAATAGGCTAAGAGCATGTGATATATTAAACATAAAAAAACTTCTAAACAAAACTGAACATACCTATTTTAACATCCCAATTTACTAGTTTTTTCAGAAAAAAAAAACCTACAGAAAACTACTAAAAACAGGTAAAAATAGTTTCTACTAAAGCATCTTGAAAACAGAGAAAGATATTGACTTCAAACTTATTTAATTTAATACAAAAAATGTTGAAAATATATAAAAACCTTAAGCAAAAAAAATTATTAAAAATTGAATTTATAAATTGAATTGAATAAAGAAAGGTATTGACTTCAAAGTTGTTTCATCCCATAGAAATATTATTGTTAATGTTTTGTAACATTTTAAGATACCTACCTAATGTTTATTTTACAGAAACCAGACTTCTTTCAAAATATATTTATTTAACTTCTCGATACAGCTTAAACTTACATTTTTGCATACTTACTTACTAATACAATTTTTCTAAAGAAAAATTAAATTTTACATGAGTAGGTACCTACATCTATTTAAGTTCACAAAATGCGCAATATACCTACGTTTTGCTAGGACAACAAAAAAACAATTATTAACAAACCACAAAAAGACCGAAATTGAAACTCACGCTCAAAAACACTCTATATGAAGATATATGTAAATCCTTCGTACGTATCACCCTCCAAAACCCATTTGTTTACATTGTTGTATTTGTAATGTGGACGAATTCAACGAGAAAAATTGACGTTACTGAGTTTTTTGGGGAAATTTAATAAATTAGAGGAGAAATTACACGCATACTAAGAAATACTTTATGAGGCCAGTTTCCGGTTTAGCTTGTAGGCAAACCAATATGGCTACCGAGGATTTATATCTTTACTAGAGTGTTTTTGCTCACGCTTTTGTCATATATATCTATGGATACATGTACATACATACACACATGTGTTCAATATATGTGTCAAAAAAAAAATCAAAATAAAGAAGGCAACCAAAACTAAGCCTAATACTCGCTCGTACATGTGCATCAGAGTTACCATACGAATCCATACAAATTATTTTTAAAATGTCTCGCAACTAACTTATTTTTTCTTCCTTTCTTAAATGTATTTTCAACATATGTATATTGTTTTATTTGACATAATAAAATTTAACATGGAAAAATTAATAACTATGGTTTTTATTTTCATATTCAATAATAAATATCATAAATAGCATAAAATACCTACATCGCTTGAACAATAATAACTGAAATATGGTAACATCGGAACCAAAACATCATCGAAACCAAAACAGTTTCTGTTCTTCTTTGTCTCTACGGACATTGAATTGAGAGAAATAACAACTTTAGAATTTTGTATAGTTAGACACATACATAGCTATAGCTTTGAACAGGCATACTGGCAAGCCAATATGTGAAATCAAAAACAGCTTTTTGTGCTTGACGATCAACCGACAAAAAGCTTTATGTCGGTTGATAGTCAAGGAGTAGTGAAAAAAATATGGGACATTTTCTTCTATGGGGATGAGACATCTGTATAGTTTCTTATCTGTGGTACTATTATGAGACAAATTTTTTTTATTTCATCTCCACGACCAAAAACACTCTATATGAAGATATAAATCTTTCGTACGTATCACCCTCCAAAACCCATTTGTTTACATTGTTGTATTTGTAATGTGGACGAATTCAACGAGAAAAATTGACGTGTCTTCACGCATACATAGACACAATTCCTGAGTTTTTAGGGGAAATTTCATGAATTAGAGGAGAAATTACACGCACACTAAGAAATACTTTATGAGGCCAGTTTCCGGTTTAGCTTGTAGGCAAACCAATATGGCTACCGAGGATTCATATCTTTACTAGAGTGTTTTTGCCCACGACTATTGGGGGCGCTGCGTGTATCAAAGTACTTGGTAGGGAATTAAGAATGAGGAGAAAATTACTAAAGAAAGAATGAGCAAAGTAAATTTGTTAAAGTTTCATAAGCATTAATATGTTCGAGGGAGATAGCCAAAATACAAATGTCAAACCAAGAAGGAATAATATTTTGTAATAGGGTTGAGAAGAAGATTTACTTAAAATTTTTACTTATTTTTTTTGAGTGTAGTGAGTGTGGCATGCTAGCGGGTGCTCGGCTAGAGCTCGCCGGAAATGGGTGGGAACTTGCTCATACAACTCAATCTCACCTATTACTTATACATCAAATCATGCCAAAAGGGAATTTAAAAAAAAACTACAAACTTTTGAAAAAGCGGACGGACGTTACCATTAGAGGGCGCTGAGGTGTTACCAGCGATAGTCTTACCCTCCCTACCTTGGAAGCAAGCGACTAAATCTTTAACTTCCCCTTTTCTGCACTCACCATTATCCATCTCAGTTCATTTTACTTCACCGTTGTATTTCGTCGCCATCAGCATCCCCTGAAAAGAGAACTTACATAGCCATCAAGCTGTAGGCTTGAATGAAACACGAATATTCAACCATAATGGTGCAATTTACAAGTAAGTATTTTATTCATCAACGATACATACAAGAAAAATATTTGGAATACAATAAACAAAAATTGTATACTATTTCAAAAATAAATTAGGATGGTAACCCTAAACAATAATTCTTAAGTAAATATAAAAAAAAGGAAAAGATATGGACGGAAACCTACACTTACATACTATTCAAGCCTTAATTTTGAAATTGTCCGTAATAGGGAATTTTGCATCTAATGGTGTTTTACCTAGCTTCCGACGTTTATTGATGGGAATTTGGTCACCCAAAGATTTAAGCCTAATTTGCAGATTTCCCTACCTGTCTTGAGCTCAAGGAGGGTAGTATTTTCTGGGCACAATTAAAAGGAAAACTAAACAAAAATCAGCCGACGGAAACCAAACTAATCCACGAGAGTTACGAGACAAATTCTCGGAAAATTCCCGATTATTGAATGAGTTTTACAAAAAAATGACAATACCCAAAAGGGGTTACAATTGAACAATAAAAAAAAATATTTATTATTGCACCATAAAAAAAACGAAGTTACAAGAATGAACAAAAAAAATTTCCGAAAATAAACTATCGGGGTAGCCAGCAAAGTACAATTTATATATATGTACATATATAGGTATATATATGTAGATATACTGGTATTTTTTTTTTTTTTGGCGACGGCAATTCTTAGGAAGGTATACTTTATAATTATCCTTTTTTTATAACTTAACTATTGAATATTATTTAATATTAATGAAAATTATAAAAAAAATATTATTGCGGCAACCGTATAGCTCTGTGCGCCTTGATACAGCTCATGAACAAAAAGAAATATGCGTGGAGCACCTCGTGTCTCAAAAAGGGGGCGGGCGATCAGGACTACTTTGTAGGCTTGACAGTCCCTGATCGCCAAATACTGCACCAAATATCCTACCAACGAATAATTAGTTTATTCACTTTTTAATAAAAAAAATATTATTAATTTGGTTTTATAAAAATGTTGAGCACCCCTTTGTTTTTTTTTTTTTTTATACTCCTGTATGAAAATTAATCACTCACCAATTAAAATTCCTTTATGTAATTAAATATCAATTAAATTTTTGGGTTAATAGTTTTTCCACTCCTTTTTGCTTTATCGTAGGTACTCCCTGTAAAGATTTTTTATTTTTTTAGTTTCTCTTTTCTTCTATACACCCACTTTAATTTTAAGTTCTGTATTCTTTATTCAACTTACTATTTTTTTTTGTTATTGCCTGTTTAATGATAATTACTAACTTTCGTTTCGAAGTTTAATAAAAGGAACTTATTTGTTTGTTTTAAATTTTGTTTGTAATTTTTAATTTTTAAATCGCACGTAGATAAGTGTTTCTTTAAAGTTTAAGGTTTTGAACCTCGCGTCTTACTTATTCGACAGACGAAACAACTATGCCGCCATCAGTGGGGAAAACAGAATTCTAAAAGCTTTTTGTTCCGCAAATCTGATCAACGGCTTAATCGTTTGATTTTAAACACCAATCAAAAATATATCCGCAACATACATTCGAAAACGTACCCCCCTCATCAACACACTTATGTATGCGCTAATTATTGTGTGAGTGAACCACATCAAAATTTAGAACACGCTCCCACGACATCTACTTTTGAAAACTGAAACATTCCTTGTGTTGGGCATCATTCATTCATCCACAGACATTCAACAGAAGAAAAAAAAATACTTGTCAAACCCAATTACCAAAACCATCAACATGGCGATGTGTTTTGTTTTTAATTATTTTCACCCCCGAAAATTTAAAGGAAGCATCAGCAGAAAGAATTCTGGTAAGTACAATCAATAGAGTGAATATATTGAACAAAAAATTTCTACCTAATATTCATTTCCCTTCACTTCATACAGCCAAAACAATTTGCTAGGCCTGTGCCATAAGCAGCAGCAGCAGTGCAGTAGTAGGGCAGCAGTGCAGCAGCAGCAGTGGAAATGTAAACAATCGTAAGTATAAACAAATATAAATTCAATACGAAATATACATTTCTTTTCTTATATTTATTAATATAAAATTACAGGTATAATTAAGTGAATGACACCTGGATGCACCAAGGATCCCATGGCCGTGAGTGTCGTCCCAATAGTGAGAAGATAAGTGGGATTACCTACATATTTTGTGTTCAAACTAATTTCTTGTTTTTCCTTACAGGTGTCCACTACAATTTGTTTACATTTTTTTTTGCTTTCACGTGTGAATGTAGAGGAGATGTGCATATGCATACATTTGTTTATAGCTATGTATACTTTAACGTTGTTAGGTATTTTGAATTTAAAAATTCTCGTTTGATTTTAAATTTTCAATTTTCTATTTTTGTGAAAAATGAAATGTTGCCATATTTGGCATATACAAATACATATGTTTGTAGCTATGTATACTTAAGGTTGTAGGTATTTTGAATTTAATAATTCTCGTTTGATTTTAAATTTTCAGTTTTTGTGAAAAATGAAATGTTGCCATATTTGGCATATGATGCATTGAAGATTTTAAATATATTCAATTATTTTGTTGGGCACGAGTACGATAACTTTGGCGACAAGATATAATAACGGTTTTTGGTAGAGGGGCTTAATACAAGCATTTTTTACTATGGGAGGGGGTCTATCTCCCCCCGTTTAGGCGGTAGGGGCAATTTAAAAAAATTGTTATTTAAAATGAAAAAATTAGTTAAAAAATAACGGTAATACTTACAATTAAGTATCATACCTTTTTTTTTAAGCCAACATTCTGTTTTATTAGCCAGTTATTAATTCAAGTCAAAACTATGCGTAGTTTTTGAAAAATTTAATTTTAAACTCAAAATTTGAGTAAAAAAAGTTAAAAAAAAGGTTTAAAGTGTAATTTTTCAATACTTCAAAAATATCTACCATTGTTTTTATTTCAAAATTTATTGCTCTTATTTGTTTTTGATCAAAAACTGAAAACTAGATGATTTTATGTCTTTTAGTTTTTGAGAAAATTGAAAATAACCACAACTACTATTTTAATTTAATTATTTTTTTTTGCTTGAGTGGTCTTATTTTGATAGCAATAATTGTATTTGCGTATGCGTAATGCGTGTTTGGGTGTATGCAACAGTAAGGTGTGCGCGAGTTTGGGTGTATGCAACAGTGGCATCTGTAAAGCGCTCCATACACGATTCAATTTTATTTTCAATATAGTTGTTAACTAAATTGATGCTTCGCCACACACTACATAAACGTTGTTGAAAGACTTCTCCAAGCAAAGCACACCGAAACCAGAGACGAGACATCAGACATGACCACAAAGATAATTCTATTGAGATTATTCACGTCTCTGTTTTTTTATCTCACTTTAATTTCTTGTTAAGAAAGAGATGGAATGTGTTTGGTTTGACAGTAAATCAAATGACTTGCCTACACACACCTCAACTAAGTTGAAAACATTCACATCAACTTGAACAAATTCAAAATCTTTTGATTTTCTTCCAACTCAATCGTCAACCTTCAAAAAAATCAAATTCAAGCCCACACACGAGTTGATTTGATGAAATTGACATTAAATTGAAAGACAAGTTGAACTGTGTATGGAGTGCTTAAGGGGGGGGGGCATGCTGCCCCCCTGCAACCCCCCTGCTAGGGAACACTATAGGATTTGGGGTGGGTGCGAGGTGGAGTGGGTGCAAGGTGGGAGGGTGAAAGTTGCGGTGGGTGCAAGATGGGGTACATGCAAAGTTTCTTTTGCATTTAAATAAGCTGGGGGGTCATTCCGTAAAACGATTATCGTCAAACGATAGCGTTTTGACGATACTCTCACTTCACGAAAGACGATAATCGTCAAAACGATATCGCCAAAACGATAGCGTTTGCACGATAGCTAAATAGGTATCGTCTGTCACTGTCATTGATTTCTAAATACTAACTAAGCAAATTGAAATACAAATGTTTCGGCGTAATTGAATTTTTTTACAAAGTGAAAATGAAAACTCAGAAAGAAAATAAAATGAATAGTTATGAAACAAATAAGACATAAACCCTCTATCTCTTCCAACCTATATGTATGTACGCATTTTTGTTTTTCCTTTCTCACTTGTAAAATAATCTAAACCATTATAGTTTTGTTCAAATTTTTTCGAAAGAGGCCTTTATAATTTTAATAATATCAGACATAAATAACTTAGATATTGAAATTATAGTTACATCGTCGGCGGCAAAAAATAAAAACATAACAATAACAATTAACACCACAAAATAGTTGGTAAGTTTGGTAAAAAGCAATTTGTTGCAAATTTTCACAACTTCCCATAGACAAAAACCAAGTTTAATAACATTTTCAAGTTATCGAACAAGCATTATCTTTCGTTGAGTTCATTTTGACATTTCAGTAATCTTATACTAAAAACGATAGACGAGACAATAGTGACAAAGTTACGTGAAGCAAATTATTGACGATATCGTTAATGATAATCGTTTTGACGATAATCGTTTTGAAAATTACGGAATGACTCCCCTGGATTTAAGAAAAATTAATTTATCCTTGAAAAAGTAATTTAATTAAAATATTTTGTTTTGGTAATTTTCAATTTTCTCAAGAACTAGAAGACATAAAGTCATCTAGTTTTCAGTTTATATAAGAGCAATGAATTCTAAAAACAAAAATAGTAGATAATCTAAAAGTTTTGAAAAATTACAATTTAAACCATATTTTTAACTTTTTTTTTGACCAAATTTTGAGTTTAAAACAATTTTTTTCAAAAACTATGCATAGTTTCGACTTGATTTAAAAACAAGCTAATAGACAAAAGTGCTGGCTTTAAAAAAAGGTATAATACTTAACTGTAAGCATTACCGTTATTTTGTAATTATTTTTTTTCCATTTAGTGTACATGTTTTTTTAAATTGCCCCTACCGCCTAAACGGGGGGAGATAGACCCCCCTCCCATAGTAAAAAATGCTTATTTTTAGCTGTTCTATACAAATCCGTCATTAAACTTTGTCGCCAAAGTTATCGTACTCTCCCCATTTGTTGTTGTTATTATTGCGTATTATTTGTTATTTGTACGTATCAAGTACAAACACAATCAAAATTGCATACATTTAAAGGTATTCAAAACTAGGTCGTTTCTTGTTTTTTTAACGGCTTAACAGGATGTACTGGATTGAATTTTAAATTTTCATATAAAAACATGTAAATAAATAAATATAATATAGTTACATAATGAAATTCCACTGATAGTATTTATATTCTTATCCATTAAGTATAAGAGATTTCCAAACACTTCTCTTCGTATGCACGATGCACCTACGCTGGAAGTGGATTTAAGTAAAGAACGTATGTTCTCTCCAAGATTGTCTTCTTAAGAAGACAATGCTGGAGAGATCAATCGTGATATCGTAATCTTATGTACCTATGTTAGTTCTTAAGTATTTTGGGTAGTCGACTATCACCCGTCTTATTGTTAACTTGTTTTTTTTTTTCGTTTTAAAAATACAACAAAAAGTGGTTTTATTTAAAAGATCAATAAAACACTTAACTGGCGCAGTCGGTAAAAGTCAGGTTGAATTGTTAACAAAAAATTATTAAAAAAAAAAGACATAATTAAAAAGAAAAAAGACATAATTGCAGTCACAAAAAGACGCGGGAGTCTTAAGCATCAACCCGTTATATATGTTCCCACCACAAGGCAAACAAAAAAAAATAGTTCGACAAGAAAGTCCAAGCCAAGCCATAAAAAGCTTTTAAAAATAAAAGTACCTACACCTTGCACGATCGAACAAAACATGATCAAACTAAGACTCTAACAAGTTTTCCAGGACTAGCTAAACATTGGAAAAGCTCATTTACAAAAAAAAAAACAAAAAACTAAAAATCATTTAGATATGTAGTGTCGAGTCCTAAAAAATAAAAACCGTAAAAACCTCCTGCATATTTGCTATATTTAATTATTATCAGTGCGAGAATCAAATAAAATAAACAACAGAAATAACTATTTTCAATAATTAAACAAAATAAGTAACTCAAAACTCAATCGCAAAATTTATTGAACAATTAAAAACAAAATTTAATAATAATAAGCAACGAATCTGAAAATAAATAACAAAGAGGCCAACTACAAAAATCAAGAAGAAACAGCTTTAAAAAATCTATCCTAGAAGAGAATAACCTGTCAACAAAGTCAACATGGATTGTCTTAACGATGCAAATAAGTTTAAGGTAGTTATAGATTTGATTAGTAAAACTCCAGAATTCAATGGAAACTCCAATTGCCTTTTATGTTTTTTAGACAGAATAGACTCATTGGTACCTATTTTGTCTACCTTTGATGCTACTTCTTTATCTATTCTTTCTGGGTTTATCAGGGACAAAATCATAGGTAAAGCTAGAATTGAACTACAAAAACATGAAAGAGTAGAGGACTGGGATCAGGTTAAGCTTATTTTGAAAAACAGCTTTGGGGAAAAAAAATCAGTCAATCATTTGATCGATCAGATACGTACTGCTAGGATTAAAACAAATATAGAAGAGTATTACAATCACATTAATAACTTACTAAGCAGAATTAATAACTCTCTTTTGCTTAAAAATCAAAACGACCCTACACTGATCGATTCTAATAAAAGAATTGATCTCGATTGTTTCAAACATAATCTTCCTGAGCCCACAAAATCTATTGTGCTGAGCCGAAACCCAAAGTCGCTAAATGAGGCGTATAATGTGATTCTTGAACTTGATCACCAAACTTATGGTCCCAATAAGTCTCAAAGTTATTCGCAGGTAAATCGTAGCCAAGAAAATTATACTCAATTAAATAGAAATATTAGGCAAAACAATTCATCTTCAAATAATAGAAACAATGGTGGTTCAACTCAATCTAATGCGCAGAGCAATCAAAGTAGACAAAGTAGTACCTCTCAACAAAATCAAACAAGACAAAATAATAATCCATCCCAACAATACCAAAATAACAATAGAAGTGGTCAAACCTATAATAATAACAATAATAATTCCTTGGTAAGTGACCAATCCCGAAGGTCAAATAGAAATAGATCTCAAAATAATACTAATGAGGCCATGGATATAACACTTAATGAGGAAAGCCACCGAAACGACCAAAACGGTCAAAATTTTTCCGAAACTCGGGAAAACGATTACCCTATATAACAATAAAAACTAAAATCCGAACCCTAAGATTAATTATTGACTGTGGTGCAGAGTACAGCATAATGAACAAAAACGTATGCAACCCTAAATGGCAAATACTCGGTCGCAATGTCACCGCAAGCGTTGAATTAAGAATTCCACTATTCGACGAATTCAACGAAAAAAATTATTACGTACATTTCTTAGAGTTTCAGTTTCACTACTATTTTGACGGATTGATTGGCAACAACATTCTTGTTAGCCTTAATCCAATCATAAACTATAGAACACGATCTCTTATAACAGATAAGGCAACCATTCCTATATATTTTAACGAAGAAGAAGAGTTATATGCGAATCTTATACATCAAAACGAAGAAGTTTTGAGTGTATTTTGTAGCGAACACTTCATGTCTGAAATTCCTAAAAACCTCTTCGCAAACCATTTAAGCAACGACGATGTTTCAAAACTTAAGTTTTTGTTAAATTCATTTAAATCCATATTTTATAAAGAAGGTGATACTCTTTCCTTTACAAACGAAATAAGACACCAAATCATAAAGAATAATGACATTCCTATATACAGCAAATTATATCGCTATCCTGAAATCCATTCAGATGAAGAGGACAAGCAAATTTCCGAAATGTTGGAACAGAAAGTAGTCCTTACAATTCGCCTATTTGGGTAGTCCCTAAAAAGGACGATCGTAACGGACAAAAACAATGGCGGATTGTAATCGACTACAGAAAGCTGAACAGTCAGACTGTAGAGGACAGATTCCCTATGCCAAATATAGATGACCTGTTCGACAAACTAGGTAAATGCAATTATTTTTCGACTATCGACCTCGTGAAGGGTTTCCATCAAATCGAAGTCGACCCACGTGATAGGGCGAAAACTGCTTTTTCGACGAAAATGGACATTATGAGTTCTCGAGGATGCCGTTTGGACTAAAGAATGCTCCAGCGACATTCCAGAGGCTTATGAACCATGTCCTAAGAGAATTCATAAACAAAATTTGTGTTGTATACCTAGACGACATTCTAGTATTCTCAACAAGTTTTGAAGAACACCTGCAGTCATTAAAAAAAATTTTTCAAAAACTTAAAGATAGTAACTTGAAAATTCAAGTGAACAAATGTCTTTTCGCAGACTTATCAACCAATTACTTAGGACATATTATAGTAAATAATGGTATAAAACCAAATCAAAATAAATTAAAATCAATAACGGAAATGAAATTACCATCTACTATAACAGGAATAAAACAATTCCTCGGTATAACAGGTTATTACCGAAAATTTATCAAGGACTATGCTAAAGTTGCATACCCTATGATTAAATACCTGAAAAAGTCTCAAAAATTAAACATTTTAGATCCCCAATACGTAAATGCATTTAAAACCCTAAAAATCTTACTTACTTCCGATCCAATTTTGAAAAGTCCCGATTTTAGTAAGAAATTTATTCTTACTACAGATGCATCCGGTTATGCTTTAGGTGCAGTGCTTAGTCAGGACAGCCACCCTATCTGCTACGCTTCGCGAACGTTAAGTAAACACGAGCTAAATTATTCCACCATAGAGAAAGAGCTTCTTGCTGTTGTGTGGTCTGTAAAATATTTCAGGACCTATTTGTACGGAAGAAGGTTTGTAGTTCGAACTGACCATAAGCCCCTTGTGTGGCTCGATGGAATAAAGGAGCCAAATATGAAACTCCAACGTTGGAAAATTATGCTCAACGAATATGATTTTGACATCGAGTACCTAAAAGGGAAACAGAATTGCGTAGCAGATGGGCTGAGTAGGTTCATTGACAAAATTGAGACCGAACAAACTTTAAAAGATAAATTGGAAATAAATTTGGTTGACCTTTTCAATAATGAAATGGATCTGAGTGACGAATGTGGTAACGATAAAGTTATTCCAGAAGTTTCATTGGCTAGGAGCCATAACGAAGAAGTTATGTCCACTGATGCCACTATCCATAGCGCAATGGAAGATGAAAATCTTAATGAAAAAGTTTCAATGAAAATTGTGCACAAGAAAATCCAGAACTTGGTTCAAATTAATAAAGATAGTAGTGATTTATTAGAAATTATGAAAAGACTCCTCATTAAAAAAGGACTCATCTGCATTTATTGCAATGATTTGTCTTTATTCTTACTTTTTCAAAATCTTTATGTTAAATACTTTTCAATGAATAGAAACCTAAAAATATTAAAATCCAGTTCCAAGTTAACAGATATCTTAGACAGAAATGAAATGATCGAAATTATAATAAAATGCACGACTGGGTCGCACGAACTTGCTCCTGTATTCGAAGAGTCTGTTTAAAAAAGTATCTATGTATAAGATTTAAAAATATACCTGTAAAATAAGTTTGTCTTCAAAGATATAAATGCCATTTGATTTGTCGAAAAAACCTCCATTTTTCAATTTTTTTGGGAGGGGGTTACATTCAATACAGTTAAAATAATTTTAAAAAAAAATTAATTTAAGATTTAAAATTTTACCTGAAAAATAAGTTTGTCTTCAAAAATTTAAATGCCATTTTATAAATAAAAAAGTCCTTGATTTTTCAAAATTTTTTTTCGAAAATCGTTAGAGCGGTTTTTTTTTAAATTAATTTTTTATATATAAAATTTTTCAATTTTGTTCTAAAAATATTTTTGGTATGCAGTTGTTTAGTGATTGTAAATATACGCTCTACATTTGAATTTTGTAAAAAAATGTTGGCCCGTTTTTGAGATATAGAATTTTGAAAAAAAAAAATTCAATATTTTTTTAAAAATCCAAACAAAAAAAAATTGCACTTTTGATAATCAAATATTGTTAAGGCATTATAAGAGCTCATTCAAAAAAAAAATTGTTGAAATCGGTTCATAAGTTGCTGAGAAAATTAAAAAACAAAAAAACGGTTCTATGAGCGGTACCTTTCCTGAGCAATACAAAAATATGTTTTTCTTATTAAAAGAAGCCAAGTTAAAAAATAAAATTTTAGAGAAAACTTTAAAAAAATCTATCGGTTTGTTTTTGAGAAAATTCGAATTTTCGTTTTTTGACCAAAAAAATTGTATGGGGGCCACTGTTAGTTTTGATCTTAAAAAAAAAATGAAAAAAACGCCTAACGCGAATCTGCTCAAAACCTTAACTTCCAAGTTTGAACTCAATCGACCCAATGGTTTAGGCTGTAGGAGCGTGGACAGACAGACAAAATTCTGCACGAATGCAAAACTTGCCATATAGTTCCTATATGTCGCAAGTAAAAAATGAACACATGAAAAAAAACCACCGTGATATAAGCGAAATGTTCATGGAACTGAAAGTATGTTATTTCTTTCCCAAGTTACAATTGGAGATACAAAAGTTTATCAACAATTGTGACATTTGCAACCTAGCAAAACATGATAGAAACCCACTTAAAATACAAATGCAAATTACAGAAACACCTACACATTTTAACGACGTAATCCATATGGACATTTGGTTTCCTGAACGAGGGAAAATGTACCTAACAACAATTGACAAGTTTTCAAAATATGCCACTGTTCATCCCTTGCAAGACAGAAACTGGATTGCTATTTTGAGTGCAATCAAGCAACGAATCCAATTTCTCGGAAAGCCGAATAAAATAATTTCAGATGGAGATACTTGCATCTTGCACTCGGCGGTCGAACAGTTTCTGAAGGAAAACAACATTTCCTTTCACAGAACAACGGCATCTTTGAAAACTGGTAATGCGGATGTTGAGAGGACATGGAACCTTAAATGAACATCTGAGAATATTGAATGTAGCAAAAGATAATTCCGAAATGGACGAGAAGTTATTTAAAATTATTTCAATTTATAATAACACAATTCATTCGACGACCAAGTTCAGACCAATAGATTTCATTTTAAAAAACATAACGAAGGAGGATATTGAATCACTAGAAGCCAAATTCAAAAGAGAAAAAGAAATTAGAATAAATAAAAAAAATAAAGATATAGGAAGCAACTTGGATCTGTGCGAAAACATTGTTCAAAATAGAACCTTTTTCAAAAATAAACCCAAGTACAAAAACCTGAAAAACTTTCACAGAGATGGAAATTATGTTGTTGATAAATCAACAAAAAGAAACATTAAATACCATAAAAAACAATTAAAACGTAAATACAAGCAATTCTCAATAATTGAAGATGTGCGTACATATGTACCTCCACAATAGTGCATTAAATAATTAAATAATTTCTTTTCCTCATTCGTTTCTTTCTGTAGACCATTTTCAGCAGTATTTGTATTTTGGTTAGCTTATATTTTATCATTCAAATTAACTTTAATTCCAATATAGTTTGTTTTTCTTGCTTTGATTGTTTTTTATTTGGATTTCCTTCCACCATTGCAATGGATTGTTGTCTACAAATTTAAACTTCCGATTTGATTTGATATTTTGATTTGAGTTCGAGTAGTCAGTTCACAATAGAACTGAAATGACATTTGGATGTTTTCTGCCACCATAGAGGAAATATATTATCTAGAGTCCCGACTTAATGGGTTTGCTCTCTTTTTGCCTACAAGCTAAATTGGGAGGATTTTGTCCATAAGGATAAACATGTGTTAGTTGTCCCGTGCATTTCTTATGGGAAAAAGCCATTATGAATGTAGTTGTTATGGAATTTTGTGCCCATATTGCTCAACCGCGGGCAAAAAACTATGAGGTGAACTGAGTCGTTCAAATCAGAGATCCGTTGAATTCAAAAATTAAAAAATTAATGCAATATTTAAAGAAAAATTAATTTTGCAACTTCCTTTCAGTGAAAACTGTACTAAAAATAATATTTGACTGCTTTTGGCAAACAAATTCTATGATTTTTATGAACATTTTTGATAAAAACAGAAAAAATCATGCAGAAAGTATAGGCGCACCATAGAACTACAATGCGAACTTGGCCTAATTTGAGTTTAACCCAGTTTTGACAGATTAACAGCGAGTTGAGTATTTTGACAGTTCTACGAAAATGTAAACAAAACAAAATTAATTCCCAGTAATGCAAATGAAGGTAAGACAATTTAAATACAAAATATTAATTTATTGAAATAAAAATATGTAATGAATTTGCACCTAATTTAATCCTCAGATAAAGAAGAAACCAAGGAGAATGTTGCAACAGGAAAAGTGGAATCTCCCGAGAAGGAAGCCAGCAACGCAGACGTATTTATTCTGGAGCGAAGAGGTACAAATTCAAGGTATGTTCATTACGTTAATTTTAAACTCAAATTATATGAATATTATTTTGTTTTTTTTAGTTAAAATTACATCGCTCTAATCCGATGGATTCTTATGTCCTCATTTTTAATCAAATATCGTCTGGCTATCTGGTATCGTGAGCTGAGTGACTCCAATTTGGCTATTTCGACATTGCAATCGATTCCGAGTAAGTCTTGACTTCCAAAGATAAACATGCTTCTAGCAAAGCTACAACATCGACAGTCAAGAAATTCATTGGAGGTTATTGCCTCTTACAAAGATGTACTGCGTGCCAATGGCCATGTAGGCTATAAGTTCACTCTTGGAAGTCGGTGTCGATGGAATTGAAGTCAATTCGTTGGTAGTGAATGGTAAGCAAGCAATGATTTTAAATATTTCGTGTGTTTTAAGCTTCTTTTATAATTTTTTAGTGAGTTCGGCTCCAAAGAATGTTGAGTGGTTAAGTTCGTGTATAAAAGGCCATGCTCAAATGTACGTTCATAAACATCTGGATGCGTCAAAAACATTCCAATCTATTAACGACAACACACAACTTTATCAAAACGATTATATTCTAACGTTAATTGGAAAAGCTCTCTACTATAATGGGCACCATGCTCAGGCGCAGCAGTATCTAGAAACAGCACACATGATAAGTCCATATAGCACAGAACATATTATGCCATTTGCCGTGGTCTATGAGAGGAATAATAATCTAGCAGAATTGGAAAAGCTGGCTAGCCATCAATCGAATATCAATGAATTTAGTTCGGAAAATTGGTTTGTCATGGCTGAGAGTCTATCGGCACATGGAAAATACGAACAGGCTTCCTATTTTACCCACAAATCAATTTCAGTTGATTCAACAAACGTTGAAGCGTATCTTTTGCGTGGGAAGATATTTTTTCAATTGAAACGATATAAGGAAGCAATTCATTATTACAGGGCAGTTCAGAGTTTGGCTAACTATCGTTTTGAGATAAACAAAGGTCTTGCGGGTTGTTACATCGGACTTAAGTGCTTAAAAGATGCACAGACAATATGTGCATTGGCTGCACGCTATTTCAGGAACTGCCCCAGGAGCTATGTGGTAAGAATTTGTTGTTATTTTTCATTTGCATTTTACCTTAACTTACTATTAATTTCGATGAAATATAAACAGCTACTTGCCAGTACACTTTTGTACTCTTCGAATACCGTTACAAAACGCCAGGCAAAGACTTTCATTAATCGGGCTTTAGAAATCGACCAGTTCTACTTTCCGGCCGTATCAGCGATGGCAGAGATTCTCCAATCTGAGGGAGAAACACAGGAGGCCATTAAACTGTTGAAAAAACAAGCCGCCAGCTATCCCAGTTGCAAGCTTTTCACAGTGCTAGGAGATATTTTAAGTAGCGAAAAATATTTGGATGGTGCTCTAGAGTACTACACCATTGCTTAGGTTTATATAAAAAAGAAAAAGTGAAAATTTTTAAGGTACAAAAGTTTGTTTTTTTTTTTTTTTTTAAGCATGGAACATCATGTGTCACCATGTGCAATGCAAAGCACTTCTTTCAGCCATCGACCGACAGGCCAAGAATTGCAATGTGTACAAGCCATTCCTCATGATTTAATCTGCAATCCACCGAGAATTGGCCAATCGTTCTGTTTCAATATATTCGCAAGCGATACAATTTGCCAGAAAATTGCAGATGAGTATCTTTCTGGTAAGGATATTTGTATAAATAATAAAATAAGAACCATCCTAATTTTGTCTCTTTTTAATTAAAGGTCTCTTGAATTTTAATAAAATGCCTCCCAATTCATGATATATTGCTGTCGATTCCGTCAACATCTTCAATTCAAACCCGACTCGAAAATTACTCCATCAATGGTAACTGACTGTTAGATTTTTATAAACAAAAATTACTGAATGTTGAAAACAATATTTTTTATAAAATAAAATTAATTTGAATCCTTTAAGGTATTTATTTTTTTGTAACTGTCAATTCGATTTTTCTCATAATTGTACCTGATATCAAAAACGTTATTCTTCGTTGCACAAAATTGTTTTGGAGATAAAACCATTTTTGTCCAAAAATATATTTGTTTAGTATCACTTCACAATATATGTATAACATAAAATTTAATTGAAGTGTCTAGCGTTATTGATTCGTAAGATATTTAGGGTTAACCAAAATTTTCACCTTTTTTTTAAACTGCTATGGTAAAAAAACCACCCTCGCAATTTTCTTGAGAGCCCTTTCTGCACTATTATTTGTATAACAAAATTTATTTGAAGTCGATATCTCCTCTGGTTCTTGAGCTATGGACGACGAAAAAAACGTCGCGAACGTACGTACACCCGCACGCACAGACATCTTTCCAAAAATCTTTTATTTCGACTCTAGGGACCTTGAAACGTCGAGAAATGTCAACATTTTCAATTCGACAACCCTATACAAGGCCTTTCTTTTAATAGCATAATAATTTTATTCCCGACAGTTTGTGATTGAATTCCAAATTACAACAAAAAGTAGTGTTAGTAGTTTTTTTTAAGATTTACTTTATTCTCTTTTATTGTTCGCTAGTTCTTTTTTCAGTTTTTGAGTTTTCTTATGTAATCTTACTTAAGAAAGAAATGCTCTTCAAAAGTGACTCGCTCGATCTTAATTTTTAATCATTTCAAAAAGCACGCTTTCTAAAATAAAATTTTAAAAATGCATGTGTGTTTTGTTTTCGTTTGGTTATTCAGAACAGAGTAAAGAGTTTAAGCGCATACCTAGGGTTATTTTGTTTTTCTTTAAATGATTCGTACATATCGATTACAGTTTTTGTTTTTGTTTTATTTGTTTGTTTTCTATTTTTTTGTTTTAACTTTTATATCGTACTCTTATTAATTAAATTTCTTTTTTCATTAATCTCTCACATATTGATGGTTTTAAGGTGAGGCTGCATTTAGTTTCTCTTTGAAGATGTTAATTGGGATACTAATACGCTATGGTGGAAAATTAACAATTACACTTTAAGCCTGGAAGGTGGACAAGAATTTCGATACGACTTCCTTGAGTTTGCCAACGACAGTTGGGGAGATTTGACCTTCAGTGGCGATTTGGTTGAGCAGGCTCTGTTCGCTGGTCTTGATGTGTTGCCAAGAATTCCTTCTCGAACTTGGTGATCTTGGCAGGGTCCATTTTGTCCAAATGACCACGGACACCACAGTAGATGACAGCAACCTGTGAAAGGAGAAATCAGACATTTTAAAAGATACTCCAAATAAAAATGTATTAAAACGCACTTGATCTTCAATGGACATTGGCACATATTGTCCTTGCTTCAACAGTTCAGTAAGACGAACACCACGGTTCAACAATTCTTGGGTGGCAGCATCCAAATCTGAACCGAACTGGGCGAAGGCAGCGACCTCACGGTACTGGGCCAACTCCAACTTCATGGAACTCCATAATGGTTGTGGTCATATCGTGCATAGTGTGGTTAGTTAGCTTGAGAATCGATTGAGTGGACGTGCCAGGCTTCAGTGGCTTTTCACAACGCACAAGCAGAACGTCGGGCACATGATAGTTAGCGAACAATTGAATGCGATACTTGATTGACCCTGAATGGTACTCCGGCTTGATGGCATTGTGTTCGCATTGTCGACAACGCAGAAATCGCTTGACCCACAAACACTTCCGCTGCGGATAGAGGTTGTTCACACTGAATTGTTGTGACTATAAAGAAATTAATTTTCATTATATAAGGAAATCTCAAATGGAAGTTGACTTACTGTTTTTGATGTTGATTTTCTGTGTGAAAATCGATGGATTCAACTCGCCGACATCGTCAGTAGCTGCCGAAGGACTGATCTGAATCTGTTTGGCCTTTTGGGGATTCTTGTCGGGCCAGCCCATTTGCCTCCGAATGATTGCCACCGTTAAGCCAGTGCGATCCTTAGGAGCAAAATGAATGGATTAGTTTTAGATTTAATATTTGAATTCACCTAATTTACAGTCAAGGTTGGACATTTTTTGGAGTCTTCCTGCGATTGTTGTCTTCTTTTTCTTGCTTCTCTTGCAGAACTACCGACTAGTAGTACTCTTTACACCTAGAAGATGAAGATTAAGCGAGTTGACTACGATATGAATGTTTCGATTCGTACTTACACAATTTATCTCCGCGCGCTTTTGCGTCGTTTTTTTGAGCCGCTTGCATTTTATTTCTTGGCAGCTGATGAATAGGCCGAGTTGGCAGTTGCTGCTATTATGTATGTCGTTCCAACACCAACACTCAGCTGCTGGGAGAAGGGCGTTAGCGGTCGAATATTGCATGGCAAAACTTCCACTTGCATCATTGACTTGGTGGTGTTGTTGCTGCTAGTTTTGTTGCATTGAATGCGTTTGACCATTGGTAGAGATGGTGACACCTCCACCGTCAACGCCTGCGGGAGCTATGCCGTTGAGATGTACATACAAACAATGGGCAGTATCTGTCGTTAAAAACATTGATTATATTTTCTTAAGAGAAATATAATATATTAAAACTTGCCTGCAAATCAGCGCCTTGTTTGCTTTGTCTTCCAGATTTCTTCAGGGAAATTGCTTCCTGCATTGTGGTATATTATTGGCAGTATCTAAAATAAAAACACAAACTATAAAATAAATCGATTATTGTTGCACCTCCTTCACTGCAATTTGACTTACTTTTTATTCAATGAACTGAACTTGTATATACTTTCTTCATTATAAGGAATTTTGGTCTGAAAAATATCAAATTATGTATATTAAATACCAAAACAATTAACAAAAACTTACTCTTCAAATCCGAAATCCATTGTTTTGTTTTGAAAAATTGATTGTCATTTTTGACAGGTCACAAAAATTCCATAAGTTTCTATTTTAGCCCAATCCTTCATTTTGTTTTTTTTTCCCCACTCACATGTATTCACCGATAGCGAATTTGAGAGAGTTCACCTCGAATTTGAGAGAGTTCACCTCGAATAAAATTTGAGGGTGTTTCAGGTAGGACGGGTACCGGTCGGGACTCTAGATAATATATTTCCTCTATGTCTGCCACTGTGAGCTAAATTTTATTCTAGTACTTTTTTACCCAACACATTGATGGGTTTACACATTACAGTTTAAATCTGAGATTTATTGAAGCATGTTTCATTGGGTAAACCGTTCAAGAAGTTTTTAATAGGAATAGAAAAATTGAACTATTGAAGTATTGGGATCATAGAGGAAATATATTATCTAGAGTCCCGACTTAATGGGTTTGCTCACTTTCGGCCTACAAGCTAAATTGAGAGGATTTTGTCCATAAGGATAAGCAGGTGTTAGTTGTCCCGTGCATTTCTTATGGGAAAAAGCCATTATGAATGTAGTTGTAATGGAATTTGTGCCCATATTGCTCAACAGCGGGGAAAAAAACTATGAGGTGAACTCAGCCGTTCAAAAAAGAGATCCGTTGAATTCAAAAATTGAAAAATTAATGCAATATTTAAAGAAAAATTAATTTTGCAACTTCCTTTCAGTGAAAACTGTACTAAAAATAATATTTGCCTGCTTTTGGCATACAAATTCTGTGATTTTTACGAAAAGTTTCGCTAAAAACAAAAAAAATCATGCAGAAAGTATAGGCGCACCATAGAACTACAATGCGAACGTGGCCTAATTTGAGTTTAACCCAGTTTTGACAGATTAACAGGGAGGTGAGAATTTTGACAATTCTACGAAAATGAAAAAAAAATATAATGTTTTTGATTGCGATCAACGAGAAGTCTAGACTGCAGACAATAAATATAAATTCGAATTAATCAGAATTAATAATCTTTTTGAAGCGTTTTTTCTCTCTTTACAGGTAAGTTGGTTTTTAAATACATCTTAACATAATCATTCTTTCTTTGTAGATATACAAATTATGTTTCCGTTCTGGCAAATTAATAGGTATTCTCGTGAAAAAAGTTTAGAGTTTTAGTTGGGTTGTGCACTGGCAGTAAGTAGAGTGGTGTTTTGTGAGCCACAATAGCTGCTTCGTCGGCATATTCGTTTCCTTGAATTCCTGTGTGACCGGGGGTCCACATTACTTTTAGTTTTGTTGGTGAACGAATGAGAATGTCGAATTTGTTGTTATAATGTATTTTCCCTTTCTTTTTTAGAGAAGTTCTGGCTGCTTCCAATATAGCATGAGCCTCTGCCTTGAAAATAGAAGCTTGTTCGCATAGTAGACCCGTACTAAATTTAATTGGTTCGAAGTTCTTAATTGGTTTGTTTTTTCTCATTTCCACGTTATTTTAGGCCAACGCGAGCTGAAATTCTGAACCATTGGCGATATCTAGTAAGGAAGCTATTTTACGAAAAAATATCAAGGATAAACCCTATCAAAGCACTGCGCTACTTACAAACGCATATATCTGAAGTTATTAACCATTCCGATCCAGTGCAGTTAAATTATGTAAGCTAATTAAAATTAATCTAAATTTCCATGACAACATAAAGTTTAAAATTTGTATTTAGTTTCATAAACTCGCCGCATTTTTGTTCAGACCAGAAGATTCAGTATCCGTAGGACAGTTGACTTTAGCTACATTGTCTGTTGAAAACCAAAACCTGGAATCTAAAGGTAAAATATTTTGAATCTACTTAAATTATTCAATTAACTTTCACAAAATTACTATAGCAGAGGAGAATGAAAATGAAAACGATTTCAACAAAGAATCTTATGATTCCAGTGCATCTTTATCCGATAGTTCGTTATACAATTTATATAAAAAGAGCGGTGGAGAACTTGCCAAACAAGACTACCTATTCGAAATAAGAAGCCGTAGAGCATTTTTATTCAACAAGCTTTCTCAATTGATGCCAACGAATATAGTTCAACCAAAAGGGAATTTAAGTGATTTTATTTTGACATAACTTTAAATTGCTTTTATTTTATTAACTTTTATCAAAAAGAATTAAAGTGTATTTAAGTAAATTTAGGCGATGCGCCTGACGAATTTTTTGATTAAAGTTGAGAGTAATTTAATTTATTATTTTTGATGTTGTGTTGTTTCAAATAACCTTACTTTATTTTTGATGTTTATAACAATTGTAATATTGTACCTAATGTAAGTGAATACGAAAATGAAAAAAATTGTTTCAAAAACTATTTTATTGCATATTGCAAGAAACTTAAATCATAAAATAAAACTTTATTTTTTTATATTATAGGATTAGAAAAATTTAGTTCAAAGTTTGGTTAGTAATAAATTTATGTATCTATTAAAAAAAATATTTGTACATTTGAAAACTTTTGAAGATTGATAAAATGCAGATACATGGTTAGGTAAGGTTATAGTGGCTGTCCAAGATGGAAACGGACACACTTAGGCCAGTTTAATGGCCCATTGAATGAATGAATCTTGAGGCTTCCTCCTAAGCTCAATGGAACCAATTTGAGTCCCTTACGAAACGTGAGAGGCTGATTATGCTGATATGATTTAGATCGTTAAAGAAGAATTCTCCTAGGTAATTCTTGCGTTTTCGAGCCAGAGCAGGGCATGTGCAGAGAAGATGAAGAACAGTTTCTTCCTCGTCCATACAGCTTCTGCAAAAGTCATTTTAGAATACGCCTAATCTCGTGGCGTGCTTTCCTATTAGACAGTGTCCGGTTATGACACCTATTGTCGAGCTTATATGCGATCTGCTTAGAGAGAGCAAGCACCTTGAACGTTTTAGATCCAGTGTTGGCCAGATGTTTTTTGTGACTTGACACGTGGTGATGTTGTTCCACCTGGTGCCTGCCCTCCTCACAGCGTCTTGCATTAGCAACAGTTTACAAGTAGCGATTGGTATACCAGTACGTGCCAAACGTGGTAGAATGGGCTGTACTGTACCGTTCCTGGCGAGTTCATCTGCCTTACAGTTACCTGGAATGTCTCTATGGCCCGGCACCCAGCAAAGGTGAATATTAAACTGTTGTGCCATCTCCATTAGAGATGATCGACAGTTATGGACTGTTATAGAGTTTGTAGAGACAGAATCCAGAGATTTGATAGCGGCCTGACTATCTGAGAAAATACGGATATCAGATGTTGATATCACGTTTTCTTTAAGCCAGGACAAGACTTCTTTTATCGCCAAAAGTTCCGCCTGGAACACGCTACAATGATTGGGAAGGCGGAAAGAGAGACTTAATTTCAGTCGTTCAGAGTACACACCTCCACCAACCCCTTCTTTTGTTTTTGACCCATCTGTATAGATATGGATTGACTCATCATCCAGGAATGTCCTATCCTCCCAAAAAGATCTGGGAGCTACATATAGATATCTGGAAATTTCTGTCAAATTGCAGTTGGGGGATGGTGTAGTCTGTGTGCTTTGGAATTGATTCTAAATACCTAAGAATTACGGAGTGGCCAATGTTGTTGTTAGGCCATTGCGACGAAGCTTTGAGGCGAATAGCAGAGCTTGCAGCTATTTGCTTGCTAAAAATGTCAAGAGGTGTGAGGTAGAGTAAGGTGTCAAGTGCCGCAGATGGGGTCGTGCGAAGCGATCCGCTTGTACATAGGCAAGCTGAACGTTGGACTTTATTTAATTTATCCCGGTTTATACCTTTCTCTAAAGCAGTCCGCCATTCTGCCACACCGTACATTAAAATCGGTCTGATTACCGATGTGTATAGCCAATGCGTGATTCTGGGTTGTAAGCCCCATTTATTACCGATGGCTTTTTTGCAAGAAAAGAGAGCTACAGTAGTTTTTTTGACTCTGTCCTGTACGTTGCGGTTCCAATTTAGTTTTGTATCTATGAGAGAATTTTATTTGGATTCCTTTAATATGGGGAGGGTTGACAAATGAAATTTTGTATCTCCTCGAAAATAAGACTAAATCAGTTTTGTGTGGGTACGCCCAGTCCACACCGATCAGCCCAAAGTATTAGTCTGTCTAAGGCATTTTGTAAGAGTTCTTTTAACGTGTTAAGATGCTTTCCTGAAACTGATATAGCAACGATGCAGATACATGACATTTTAATAAATAAAAATATGATTTGTATTACCAATGAGTTCTTGTTGCTGTTTTGATTATTTTAAATAAATTATCATAGTAAAACTAAATAATTTAATGTTTTTTAATTACTTGGCAATTTTAAGTCAATTTTTGTGTGTAAATAATGTATTTTTTTTTTAAGGAAGATAGAAATTTGATTTCAGCTTACATATATGTACATGCAAACATTTCGAAAAACATTTGCCATATGTTTTGTAGGAATTCCAAATTCTTAGACACAGAAATAAGAAGTAATGAACTTACTCTAGTGGATATTGCTCAACAATGTGCGCACCAAACACGCTGCTGTTATTATTACTTCCAATAAGAAATAAAAAGACGTATAATTTAATAATTGGCCTGAGAAGATCAAAGTGGGTAACCCCAAAAAGAAGTGTTTTTCTTGGCAAAGTAGGTACATTTATTATTTTTTTTTAATTACTCAAAAGTTAAGAATTTACATTTCAACATTCAGTTTTCCTTTTTAAATAAATATACATAAAAGCATTGAATTAAAAAAAATTGTACTAAATTGCATACATTTTTGAAAAAAAATTACAACTTTAAAGCATGTCGACGAATCAACAGACCGACAGAGTCAAAACGACTTCGAATCATCTTCGTTGCAGGATTTTTGCAATACCCCTTCGTTTTGATTTGTTGCTGAAAAAAAAAACAATGAGTGCTTTCAAAGTTTGTTGTTTATGTTAAACTTACTTTAAAGTTATCTTGCCATAATAAGCCTTCTGGTCAATGAATGCACAATGAAATGGAAGCAAATTGATTGGTTTTGAATTATATCATTCCCAGAATAGTGCTCGTAAGTCGATCTGTTCATTAAGAAATTGTGTCAAGTCGTTTGTTACATGCTTTTGCGAGGAAAATTTCAAAATCCGAATCGGGCCATTTCACAAATCCACAATTTCCGATTATATTATTTTTTGACATTTTCGGCAGGTGAAGGTTGCGGGTTCTTAATTCTTGGAACATCATTTCAGTATTTTGTAGGGGCATTCCTGTGTCGACGATCTTCTATGTGAGTCCAATTAGTTGTGTTCAGAATACACTTAAGTTTTGGTGATTCGATAGGCATTTTGTATTTAGGAATTCAGCTTCTATTTGTCCAGTCAATAAGTTTATCAAAATTGCTGAAAATTTTAAAATAATACATACGAAACTGACGAGATTTTCATTATTCAAAAGACTTGCCAATGATTTTCCATTCCCGTCATTTTGGAGGTGTTTTCCCAGCAACCTCAAAGTCGAACTTCAGTTCATCATCTGGGTAGTCTGTGTCGGCCCAAGCGGCCGCAGTAGCCGCTGTCTCGGTGAACTCAGTGTCCAATAACGAATGGATATCACTTTCAATTAATTAATGAAATAAAGATTTGAGGAACAATCCAATATCTCGAACTAGATGCTTGTTTCCCATCAGACATCTTTTTCACTTTTAAACAGCACTCAGCAGTGTCGCTGCTGTTATTCAGTGAGACAGTTGCACTCTGTGAAGCCAGAAAATTTTGCTTTAGTTGCAGTTGCAAGAGTCGTTTTTTTGGTCGGCTTGCATCATATTTCTGGGCGGAGGACGTTGGAAATCCTAAAGAACCATAGAATTTAAAATATACATTTAAGATTGCTCGTAAGTAAATGAATTAATTTACCTGGTTTGCCTGCATACTCTGCCGTTGCTGTTGCTGCTGTTGAGTCGTTCCAAAACTGGGCGGTCGACTATTAATATTGAATTACCAGTTTGGCGCTAGTCAAGTATATTATTTGAATAATCCATAGCTAAAAAAAATAACTAAAATATTCTTTTGTTTACGAGATTCTTTTTTTAAACGTACATACCTACTTGAACTCCGAGTAGAATAAGTCTCATTGTTTTCTTCTAGTTTCTGGTCTATTGTTTTTCCAATTAAATACACTTGTAGCTCTTGATTATAAAGGTTTTTGATCTGAAAAGAAATAGATTCTATTAATTATTTAGACAAAACAAAATAATTTACAAAAACTTACTTGTAGAATCTCAAATTAAATGTTTTGTTTTTGAAATCGAACTTGTCATTTTTGACAGGTCACAAAAATTCCATAAGTTTCTTTTTAGCCCAATCCCCATTTTGCTTTTTTTTGCACCACTCACATGTATTCACCGATAGCGAATTTGAGAGAGTTCACCTCGAATTTGAGGGAGTTCACCTCGAATTTGAGAGAGTTCACCTCAAATAAAATTTGAGGGTGTTTCAGGCAAGACGGGTACCGGTCGGTTCTCTTGGTAAATATATTTCTCTATGGTTGTTACTAAGCAAGTCCAGAGCAGAGAGAAAAAACTAAATGAGAGAGCCAAATTTTCTCGTCTCCGTCTCTTCGAAACCTCTTACTTTCATTTTTTATAGCGTGTTGAATTCGTATCGGTGGATACATGTTTTCACCTCGGAGAAGAGTACACAAAAAAACATCAGTTCCGGGAAATGCGACATTTCTCATTTTTTTTTATTGATAGCCAAGAAGGCTATGTTTTTTAAAGTCTCATTATTATATTTGTAATTCTCATGATTTTCTTTCTTTAATTTTACTAACATCTTGTCGTTTTTATATCTACAAAAATACTCCTATAATTCAAATTAATTCTAGCAAAACATTTTTGTTTGTCAAAAAATAACGGGAGAAGTTATACCGGTAGTTCGTGGTGAATTTGTTTTTCTCTTCTTTTTCTCTAAGTTAAGCAGCATTCACATGAGCGCGACCAACGAACGACGAATGAATTACAAAATGTGAGTTTAATTACGTTTGAAGATATATTTCCACACAAATTCTTAACAAAATGATGGCAATATAGTTTCTATTTGATTTATGATAAATACTTTTACTTTTCAATATCATGTATTAATAAATTTAAGAAAACAAATTTATTCGTCGCGAAAAAAATGGTAGTTGATACGAACTGTCAAACTTTATTCGCGTTCCACATTATCCACACTCGCAACGAATAAAAAAATCGCGCGTACTTAACCTACAAAAATCATTCTTGTTTTGGTTTCGGTTGGTGAATGTCAAACTTCATTCGCGACGAATTAAAAACTCTCATGTGAAAGAAATGTCAAAATCGACGAATATTCGTCCATTCGTTGGTCGTGCTCATGTGAAAAGTGCTTTAGTTGAAAGCAGTAAGAATAGCTTATCACCTATTCACAAATCTTATGCAATGAAAATTGGCAACAGAAGTAGCAAGTTGACGGTCTTTATATTTAGTCTCTACTTAAATCACTTATTTTCAGCATTTTGGAAATGTCGTGAGTAATGTAAAGAAAATAAACAACGAGTACACACAAATAAAATAGGAATGGAAAAAAGAGATGAGTATATACAAATATTTTCAATGTTCCATGTTTACATTCTGTAACTCTCGTTTTCAATGTTCCTGAAACTCTCGCATCGACAAAATTAAGTCGATAAACTCTGAAAATTGAAACAAATCTGAGTTTTTTTTGCATTTTTCAACAGTCTGAGCGAAAATTAAACGCATAAACGAAGCTTATAATAAAAATAATAGTTCTAGTGCTTTCAGAGTCTTATGTTTCAAAGGTGGTCGCCATTTTTCAAAGGTGGTGAGCAGAGAGAAAAGTTTATTCTCTCTCGTGGTGAGTATGCACACAAACTTGCATAAGGATTTGTTCCCCACATTTTTTTTATATGGAGTTAATACATATGCAAGTTGGTGGCCAAATCACAGCTTGTAGGCAAAAAGAGAGCAGCCGTCGAAGTTGGTTCTCTCTATTAGTTCTTTTCTCTCTGGTCCAGAGTTTAGGCTATTTATAAATAAATTTAAACCTAAGTTTAGAGCTAAACCTGTGGTTTAACTATAAACATAAGAAATGCTGTGTTTAAGTAATTATTATCACAGCCAAATGTCATATTTGGTTTTTGTTTTTGAATTGAAAAGCTGGAAAAGTAAATCATATCAAATAAATTGTACGTAAAGTAAGCTTGCTGGTGTAGCTCTTCTTTTTGGCAATTTTCGATAGAAAAGTTCTTTCTCTCACTGCGATACGTTTTCCTGCCGTTAGTGTTTTATATTTTCCTTGTTGTTCATCTAAAATATTATTGAACGTTGTTGTTTTGTTTTTTGTTTTAATGACAGCACAAAATAACGAGTTTGAAAATATAACAGTATTTTTTGCTTTGACCTGTCATTTGAAGTATAATTGTAGTAGAATACAACCTTAAACTGGAGTTTTACTAAACACATCAGGAAAATTGACTATGAATAAGAGCTGTGTTTATTTAATCAACAAGCTTTAAACTGGAGATCAAGAAATCATGACTTTAGTAATTCTCTATGAATACGCGCCATTGCTTTTAAATTTTCAAATTTCACAAAAACTGAAAATCTAAAATTAAATGAATTTACAATACAATACATAGCTATATATGTATATATGTATATGCCTAACTCCTTAACATTGATAAGTAGGCACATACATACAAAAATTTAAGGTAACTATGGTAACGAACGATTTTTGTTTTCACATTTAATCATTTATTTCCTCTTAGGTTCTACACTTTATTTTCGTACACGCAGCGCCACAGTGGCTCCGCTTTCGTAACACAATTTTGCCTTCCATAATAGTACTATTGCCATATATATTATATATACAAATATACGATACGATTTTGTTCCGAAACTGTGAAATCAACAAAAAAACACAAAACATCTACGAGCATGTACATTCAAAAATAATTATAATAATTAATTTTTATTGGCTCCCTCCAACTCCGACTAAATTTGCATACGTTCTTCTCTGTCTTCGTTTCTTCAATTATCTGGAAATTTATTATTCTGTATTGGAATTTTCTCGCAAAATGATCACGATAATGACGTATTTTTTGACGAAAAAGCAAGACATCAAGAAACTGGAAGACAAAGTGCAAATTAGCCAATGGTGTGCTATAAGCACCGAATATGACACGCCACAGCAAGCAGACAAAATCTATCCCAACCGTACACAAATCAGTTCGTTTCAAACGACAGTACAAGTTAACGGAATTAATTGCTGATCTATTCAGTTGTTACAAGATTGTTTTTTGTGGGGCGAAAAAATTATATCGTTCTTAATTTCAAAATTAACTTGAATTTGCAGTAGTATAACTTTCCATGCACTCGTTCGAATTTTCAATGGCAATGAATGTGAACTAAAATTTTGACACTATGTTAGTATTTGTGAGGCTAGCATGCGTGTTTGAATTGAAACATTTTTCTACGTTTTATTGTTTATAGAACTGCGAATATTTTAACATTTTGTCAATTATTATAAAAATGCTGTTTCAATTAATTTGAAAGTTCCTTTACTAAATTCAGCAAAGCATTTTCTGTCGATTTTTGCTTATAAAGTATAACTATGCTACTATGTGTTGCTTACTATACGCCTTACGTTATTTGTTAATTATTGTACAAAATTTTAAAATTGTTTAACCAAATTTTACCAAATCTTCACCTACTTCAAATATGTTGGTACCCCGAGGTACCAAAATAGTATATAGTTATACATAACTGAGTATATTTATTAGTTGTACTTACATGTATTATATTGAAGAATTCTAGCGGACGGTATTTGAGACATCTTCCAGAATCCAATGAGTAGTTTTTGGAGGGAATCAAATGTCAATTTTGTCATTTATACCATAATACAAATTTCAAGAAATCACGCTGAATCCATTCGATTCATTATATACTGCTTAAAAATCCTTTTCGCTTTATAATATTTTCAATTGCTTAATTGCCCTCCAATTTTGAGCAAAAATGTTCTACAGAAAATTTTGAAGAAAAAATATATTACTATACTATACAAAAGTTATAATGTATATAAAAAAAAGCTGAAGAATATATAATAGTAGCATACAATTCATTGTGTTTATGTTTAAAAAAAATTAAATAAAAATCTATAAGTACACATTGTGTATTATATTTGTTATACAAATATGAATGCTGGCAGGCGAAGTGACAAGTGAGGGTGTGTTGCCCTATAATCATATATCACCCAGTTACACTTCACACTTCCAATAGTCTTCGTTGTGCACATAGAGGAAATATATTATCTAGAGTCCCGACTGGTACCCGTCCTACCTAAAACACCCTCAAATTTTATTCGAGGTGAACTCTCTCAAATTCGAGGTGAACTCTCTCAAATTCGCTATCGGTGAATACATGTGAGTGGGGAAAAAAAAACAAAATGAAGGATTGGGCTAAAATAGAAACTTATGGAATTTTTGTGACCTGTCAAAAATGACAATCAATTTTGCAAAACAAAACAATGGGTTTCGGATTTTAAGAGTAAGTTTTTGTTATTTGCTATGAAATTTAATATAATTTGATATTTTTCAGACCAAAACCTTTATAATGAAAAGAGTATATACAAGTTCACTTCATTGAATAAAAAGTAAGTCAAATTGCAGCGAAGGAGGTGCAACAATAATCGATTTATTTTATACTCTGTGTTTCCATTTTAGATGCTGCCCATTACATACCATAATGCAGGAACCAACTTCCATCAAGAAATCTGGAAGACAAAGTATACTTATTTACAGGTAAGTTTTTTATATATTATATTTCTCTTAAGAAAATAATATCAATGTTTTTAACGATAGACGCTGCCCATTGTATTTGTGTGTACATCTCAACGGCCATAGCTGCCGCAGGTGTTGACGGCGGAGGTGTCACCGTCGCTGCAAATAGTCAGATGCTTGTAATGCAACAACACCAGTAGCAACAACCCCACCAAAGCTACGAATTCAATTCCAAATTAGCGAACATCCTCAGCTATGCCATCGACTTTGTGTTACTTTGTGAGATTCAAGTCAATTTTACAAGTGAAAGCTTCGACATTCAGAGTCGACCGCCTAGTTTTGGATCGACTAAACAGCAGCAACAGCAACGGCTGAGAACCTATGCAGGCAAATCAGGTTAATTAATTCATTTACTTACGAGTAATGTAATGGATATTTTAAATTCTATTGTTCTTTAGTATTTCCAAAACGTCCTCCGCCGCCAAGAAATATGATGTTGCAAGCCGACCAAAAAAAACGACTTGCAGCTGCAATTAAAGCAACATTTTCTGGTTTCATAGAGTGCAACTGTCTCACAAAATGATAGCGGGGACGCTAAACTGACCGAGACAGCGGCTACTGCGGCCGCTTACGCCGACACATACCAAGTAAATGAGGAACTGAAAGTCGACTTAGAAGCAACCTGCTGTGAGAACACCTTCTAAATGACGGTAATCGGAAGTAAGTCTTCCGAATATTGAAAATCTCATCATTTTCGTATGTACTATTTTAAAATTTCCAGAAATGGTGGTAAACTTAGACTGGAAAAATAAAATCTGAATTCCATGAATACAATGCCTATTGAATCACCAAAACTAAGTGCATTCTGAACACAACTAACTGGACTCACATAGAAGACCGTCGACACAGGAATACCCCTACAAACTACTCTTAATGATGTTCCAAGAATTGGGAACCCACAACCTTCACCTGCCGAAGATGTCAAAAAATAATACAATCGGAAATTGTGCACTTGTGACATGGTCCGATTAGGATTTTGGAATTTGCCTCGCATAAGAATGTCACAAACGACTTGCCACAAATTTTTAATCAAAGGATCGACTTACGAGCACTTCCGGGAATGGTACAATTCAAAACCAATCAATTTGCTACAATTTCATTGCACGTTCATTGACCAGAAAACTCATAATGCCAAGACCACTTCAAAGTAAGTAACATAAACCACAAACTTTGAAAGCACTAATTGTTTTTTTTTCAGCAACAAATCAAAACAAAGCGGTATTGCAACAAATCCTGCAATGAAGATGATTCGAAGTCGATTGGACTCTTTAAATCTCATCCATTAATAGTCAAAGTTCGTGGCGCAGCTAGTTTTTAAATAAAGTTGTATTTTTTTTCAAAATTGTATGTAATTTAGTATAATTTTGTTTTAGATTTAAAGCTATTAATGTATTTTCGTTTAAAAAACAAAAACTGAATTTTAAAATGTAACTTCTTAGTTTTTGAGTAAATAAAAAAAAATATTAAATGTACTTTTTCCAAGAAAAACACTTCTTTTTGGTTTTCTCAAATTTGATCTGCTCAGGTCAATTTTTATAGTGGAATGATAATATTTTTTTTTGGCATTTATCTTTATTGAGTCTTTCAAATGATAATAAAAAACAAATAAGCTGGTTTAGGTAGGTTTTATTTTTTTTATTGACACATGTTCAATTTAACAAAATTAAAAACTTAGTATTTTTAATCCTATTCTTCTTATGTTTTGGTTCATCACGTTCGTATGTATTCCTTTGTGATTTCATGTGGTCAACAGCATTGGTCAGAAATTCGTTCTTTTAATTTTGCCTCAGAGTGGAAAGTTTAAATTCCGTTGGGTCTGATAACACTGGTCGACAAAATTGTAATTTTTTTTGTCACCCAAAACAAAAAATACTTTTAGAGAGGATTAAGATATCCTGACCTCGAATCTCACCTTTAAATTTATCTACTACATCAGGTTTTCAAAATATACCTCTTTGAAAATTTTAAAGACAACCAAAACCGGTAAAACATGACGTATCTCTTAACTTTAAATTGTAAGATACATGTCTATGCTTTTACCTACAGTTTAAATCATTTTGCTTCATTTGACTTTACCTGAATTTTTGAACAAAAAACTAGAATGTAATTCTTTTTTGGTTTTAAATAGTTCGTTTAATTTTTAAACATTATTTTTGTATTTTTTTCAATATATATTACAAGAATATAATCTTAAGACTACAAATTCGTTATAAGAAATAGTAAAAATTTTGAAAACATTGAAGGAAGATATTGTAGGTTTGAATAATCATTACACATTTTTTTGAAAAGAAAAACTATTTCATGAAATTCATAGCTTCAAAAAGCCTTATATGTATGTATGTATGTAGATAAGTGATTTCGAATTACAAAAAAAAAATAAAACCTCAAAAACCTTAATTGATAGAGTAATTCTGGAGTCGGTTTTGTATTGTTGTTGACGGCATCGAAAACAATATATCATAAACGAAGGAAGGTATTTCAATTAAATTCCAGAGACCTACAATTTAAATTAGAAAGAGGAAAAAAATTAAGATAGTTCTTATTTTATTATTTATAAAAATATCCTCACCGCCTACATCACAGAGTTCGCCAAAACATGTACAAGGCATATATTCAACTTTGAATTTCTGCAAAATTGTATCGGTAGCCACAAGCATTACCTCATCATCATCATACTTGAGAACATAGTGAAACAGATCAATTGGCCAATCCTCGGTGGTAGGTACTGTCTTGAAAAACTGACTTTAGATTAAATCAACGATTGTTCACATCATGAGGAAGGGCTTGCATACACTGCAATCTTTCGCATATCGGTAGTTGGCTGAAAGAAGTGCTTTGCATTGCACAGATGGTGACACATGACATGAATGTGCTACTGCTATCAAACGCTCCAAGGAACAACATCTTGTCATCAAGTGTAATTTCAACTAAAAAAACAAAACAATATTCATATAATTTGAGTTTTAAATGAATGTGACGAACGCATTTACCTTGAATTTGTACCTCTTCGTGGCTGTGGATTTTTCGTTCCAGAATAGATATGTTGGCTTCCTTCTCGGGGAATTCCACTTCTTTTGTTGCAACTACCTCCTTGATTTCTTCTTTATCTGAGGATTAAATTAAGTACAAATTCATTATATATTTTTATTTAAATAAATTGATATTTTCGATTTAAATTGTCTTACCTTCATTTGCATTACTGTTTACATTTTGTTGAGTTGTCAAAATACATACCTCGCTGTTAATCTGTCAAAACTGGGTTAAACTCAAATTAGGCCACGTTCGCATTGTAGTTCTATGGTGCGCCTATACTTTCTGCATGTTTTTTTCTGTTTTTATCAAAAACTTTCATAAAAATCATAGAATTTGTTTGCCAAAAGCAGTCAAATATTATTTTTAGTACAGTTTCACTGAAAGGAAGTTGCAAAATTAATTTTTCTTTAAATATTGCATTCATTTTTCAATTTTTAAATTCAACGGATCTCTTTTTTGAACTACTGAGTTCACCTCATAGTTTTTTCCCCCGCTGTTGAGCAATATGGGCACAAATTCCATTACAACTACATTCATAATGGCTTTTTCCCATAAGAAATGCACGGGACAACTAACACATGCTTATCCTTATGGACAAAATCCTTTCAATTTAGCTTGTAGGCCGGAAGAGAGCAAACCCATTAAGTCGGGACTCTAGATAATATATTTCCTCTGTGGTTGTGCAACAGATTAATTAACTGATTTAGTTGTATGAACCAGTTGTAAGTTTTTGTTGATGAACTAGCACTGAAACAGGCCCCAGCTGATTTTTATGTAATATTTCAAGAAAACGTCAAAAAATCATTATTATACATTCTTTTTAATTTTAAAGATTTGGCTGGAGGTTGAACCTTAAAAACACGAAGAATATACATACATATTTATTTTGTTTTGTAAAATGAGTACTTTAAAAGGACGGAAATTCATTGCCTTTATTTCAATGATTGTTGGTGGTATTGGTCTGGCTGTTTACCCAATTATAATCGATCCAATGATTAATACCGACAAATATAGTAACTACATTAGAAATAGGACAAAAACAAATGTTAAAAAGTACAACTTTAATTCACAGAAAAAATTCAAGAACAAACGAGAGCTGGTGTAAATCAGGAAGCAATTCAACCTGGAGGTATTTGTTTCTGATATAAAAAAAATTATTTAATTTTTACCCTCATTTAAAAAAATAGGCATGAAGGTGTGGTCAGATCCATTTGGACGGAAATAGAATAAAATAAAACGTTTTAGTATTTATAAATATAAAAACTTCGATATGATTTTTGAAACAATTAATCGAAAATTTTTTATAAAAATATGTTGATTGTCGTTCGAGATGAATGGTTTTATATCCGCTTAAAATGGGAATAAAAAGCACCTTTCGTATTGTTTAACTGGAATTTTTGACAACTTCTCGATATAGTTGTTAATCTGCATGATACAAAAGTAAATTTATATAATCAACCAAAA
This sequence comes from Eupeodes luniger, assembly GCA_951509635.1. Taxonomy (NCBI): domain Eukaryota; kingdom Metazoa; phylum Arthropoda; class Insecta; order Diptera; family Syrphidae; genus Eupeodes; species Eupeodes luniger. The sequence goes on from OX608075.1 coordinate 59,025,205, forward strand.
AAACATGAAATTATTTTTTTAACCAGCAGCAATCCCCATCAATAAGCTTCTACTCCACTTTAAACTCAACAATTATGCATTCCATTTTCAAGTGTATGATCGTTTTGTCTCCTTGTGATCTTATTGTCCACGATTTAAAATATATACTCAAGAACAAAGTCAGACAAAATGTTTAATATCAAGTGCAAACAAAAATTATACATATATGTAGCTAGGTTCTCCGTTCCAGTTTGACTCGAAATGAAATTAAAATGGATGTTATACATATAAAATTTAAAGTTCTGAAATTCACTCTTATTTTTATCGATTTTTCTTAAGTTAAAAATTTGGATTTTTGTATTTTCAAGTAATTGCAATTGGAATAGGTGAAATCATTGTGATTTAAATTCGACAAGAGACAATTGTTTTTTCTAAACAAGTAATTTCAATTAAAGAAGAAAAATGAAGCCTAGCTAATTTTTCCAATAGACTTTACTACTATAGACTACTTTATATTTGACGGAACGGACAAAACATCAGTCTTTTCCAACCGATCTTTGAAAACTGCCTTCCTAAAAAGAAAAGTAAATTTACAGCAAGCTGTAATGCCCATCAACACGATGCAATGAAAAAACAAATATTTTTATTATACAAATGTTGCCAATTAACAAAATCGTTTTTTGACTGATGTGATGCATGTCAGCTATTTAAATTTCACTTGAAGTTATTTCTAAGCCTGAAACCCCATTTTCAATTTAGATTTACATTTCATTCGATTCTGCAGCTTGAACACCTTAACACTTATTATTAATTTTTTAAAGAGAACGAGTGTTAGAAAGCAATTAATTTAATATTTAAAATATCGTGAAAAATATGAATTCAGGTTGGTCATCGTGCACTTTTTGTCGTTGGAGAGATAGAGAGATTTTAGGTATATTTAACTTTGCATTGTTTTTGTCGTTTGGTTGTTGAAAACTGTAGTTTTCTTGTTGATGTATATATTAAAGTGTTGCCAAAGGTAGTGATAGGATGCAATAAGTCAACAAAAAAGCTTCAATATCAGGGTAAATGGTCTGTTCTTTTTCTAGGTATTGTTAGCAATTGTTGTTGTTAACTATATTTGTTCCTAAAAGTTTAGATTTTTACGATTTGTAACAATGTGATATCATATCTAAAGTATTAACATAGAGCTGTTTTTTTTCGTTCGCCTTAATCTCAAGATGACGTTAGCAGTTTTGTATATAAAAGTTAAGCAAAACTGCAATAGCTTATGTCGGCTTAGCCACTGTAGTATCGACGTTTCATTCTAAAATATATAAACAAAGTAGTCTTAGGAAAATGTTCAGTCGAACAGACATATGTAAATAATAATAATTTATTAATAAGAAATTACTCGAAAGGCAAGGCAAGCAAATCTAAATATTACATTGGCGACGAGAAAAATAAAAGAACCAACGTACAAAAAGGTAAATAAATATTAAAATATTCATACATATATTATTTCTATTTGAGCAAATTTTACTATTGAATTGAATAAATGAGTTGAAAAGATACACATTTGGGGAGAGAAGTCGATGATCCTGATGTGCAAAAAAAAAAAAAAAAATGAATTCGTGAAAAGGATTAAAGAATAATAAGTTTAAAAAGAAAGCTCCGATTTGGGGAGAGAAGTCGACGATCCAAATTTGGAGAAAAATAAGTTGAATAGTTGGAAAAGAACAAATTTTGTTAAGGATTAAAGAATAATAAGTTTAAAAAGAAAACTCAGATTTGGGGAGAGAAGTCGACGATCCAAATTTGGAGAAAAATAAGTTGAACAGTTGGAAAAGAACAAATTTTTTTTTTTTTTTTTTTGTTGAATTTGGTTAGTACACACTAACACAAATACTCAAAGAAAATTCACGTGTTGGAAGTTGAGCGCCAAAATCGATCCTTACTAAAGAGATTAACCATTTCTCAAAATGAGAAAGGAAATTGGCAAGAAGACTTGCAAGATTATCTGCTAATGTACATTCGATTCGACACCACATTCAACCACTCTGAAGACACCTGCTGAACTTATGTTTAACAGAAACATTCGTGATAAATTGCCTTCAATTCTACAGCTTTCGAATATTGATAACGAAGTGCGAGATCATGATGTCATGGAAAAGTGGAAGGGAAAGTGCTATGCAGATAGTAAACGTCAAGCTAAAGTAAATGATGTTGAAGAAGGCGATGATGTTATTATGAAACGCCAAGTGGTTACTAATAAACTCGCCACAACATTTGAGCCAATGGCTTACAAAGTGATTGAGCGAAAAGGATCTGAAGTAACGGTTCAAAATCCGAACACTGGAACTAAGTACCGACGAAATGTGGCACACGTTAAAAAAGTTCCAGCAGGAATTTTTAAACCCACAATACCATCATCCAATGAACCAGACTCATCAGAACAAATAACTCGATCTTCAAAACGTAAGAGAGCGATGCCAAATCATTATCTGGACTACGACTTATCAGAGCAGAAATAAAAGAAAAAATATTAAGTTATTTGAATAGTGTTAAAAAAAAAAAAGAGAAAGTAGATGTAGTATCGACGTTTCATTCTAAAATATATAAACAAAGTAGTCTTAGGAAAATGTTCAGTCGAACAGACATATGTAAATAATAATAATTTATTAATAAGAAATTACTCGAAAGGCAAGGCAAGCAAATCTAAATATTACAGCCACTAAAAACCAAGATGATAACACAGATAAGAAACTATACAGATGTCTCATCCCCATAGAAGAAAATGTCCCATATTTTTTTCACTACTTGGCTTTTTGTCGGTTGATCGTCAAGCACAAAAAGCTGTTTTTGATTTCACATATTGGCTTGCCAGTATGCCTGTTCAAAGCTATGTGTCTAACTATACACAATTCTACAGTTGTGTTTTCTTTCAATTCAATGTCCATGGCATGGAGACAAAGAAGAACAGAAACTGTTTTGGTTTCGATGATGTTTTGGTCCCGATGTTACCATATTTCAGTTATTATTGTTCAAGCGATGTAGGTATTTTATGCTATTTATTATTGAATATGAAAATAAAAACCATAGTTATTAATTTTTCCATGTTATATTTTACTATATCAAATAAAACAATATACATATGTTGAAAATACATTTAAGAAAGGAAGAGAAGATGAGTTAGGTGCAAGACATTTTAAAAATAATTTGTATGGATTCCTATGGTAACACTGATGCAAATGTACGTGCGCCGCTGGTGCGCGTATGAGGCTTAGTTTTGGTTGCCTTCCTTATCTTGATTTTTTTTGATACATACATATATTGAACGCATGTGTGTATGTACAGGGTGCGCCAGAGAAACTTACTTATTTGAAAGGTCAATAAAAAAGAAGTACTTCAGTTATTGTTTTAAATTTTTTTTTTATTTCAGAATACAATATCCCAATTTTTTTTTGTATGCAGTCTTAAAAATTACATCGGTTAAATGGAGACCCCCATTGCGCATACACTGATGAAGTCGATTTTTGAAATTCGTATCCACTCTTCGCAGCATATCAATCGGTATGTTGGCAATGGCGTCGCGAATGTTGTTCTTGAGGTGTGCTTTGGTCCGTAGTCGATCGACATAAACCAGGGATTTCAAATAACCCCATAAAAAGAAATCGCATGGAGTCAAATCTGGAGAGCGTGCCGGCCATTGGAAATCGCCTCTGAGGGAGATGAGGCGGTCGGGGAAATGTTGTCGCAACAAATTCATTGAGTCTCGTGCTGTGTGTGCTGTGGCTCCATCTTGCTGAAACCACACGTTCCTAACGTTCATTTCTTCGAGTCTTGGAAGAAAAAATTTCTCGATCATGTTCCTGTAACGAGCTCCATTCACGGTAACTGCGCGTTCGTTTTCTTCAAAAAAATAAGGAGCGACCGTTAGAAAAGAAGCTCTCAACTGCGAAGGCCCGCTGCTCTCTAGACCAGAGCATGATGGCAACTGACTGGAGGGAGAAACAAACTTGGGAACTTCCCCCTCCAGATGCACCCCCTCTTGCCCCTCTACCCGCCCAACTCACCGCGCGGGAATTTTTTCAAATAAGTAAGTTTCTCTGGCGCACCCTGTACATGTATTCATAGATATATATGACAAAAAAGTGAGTTTCAATTTCAGTCTTTTTGTTGTTTGTTTGTTTTTTTGTTGTCCTAGCAAAACGTATGTTGGGCATTTTGTGAGCTTAAACAGGTGTAGGTATTTATGTAAATAATTTTGATACGATACGAAAAAGAGGCTTGGATTTGGCCCACACTGATAACTTACTATTGATGCCCCCTTAAATTTTTCAAAATGTATTTTTCTTATTTGTAAAAATTGTATTAGTAAGTAAGTAGGTATGCAAAAATATAAATATAAGCTATTTTCTGTGGAAATAGATGTATCGAAAAGTTAAATTAATATATTTTGAAAGAAGTTTGGTTTCTCTAAAATAAACATTGTCTTAAAATGTTACAAACCTAACAACAATATTTCTATGGGATGAAAAACTTTAAAGTCAATATCTTTCTTTATTCAATTATTCAATTTATAAATTCAACTTTTAATATTTTTTTCGCTTAAAGTAATTAGTTTTCTGTAAAATAAAAGTTTAACAAAATGTTAATAACAACAATTTGTACGAGATCAACACAATTCATTCTTTCTTTTTTCTTTCCCCTTTACTTACCCGATATTTAAGTTTAAGAATCAATTTCACGTATTTTTAGTACTTTTTTTAGGTTTAATTTAAAGGAAAAAAGTATCGGTTGATTAACTTTTTATTTTAAACTATATTTTCAACATTTGTTGTATTCAGTTAAATAAGTTTGAAGTCAATATCTTTCTCTGTTTTCAAGATGCTTTATTAGAAACTATTTTTATCAGTTTTTAGTAGTTTTCTGTAGGTTTTTTCTAAAAAAAATAGTAAATTGGGATGTTAAAATAGGTCTGTTAAGTTTTGTTTAGAAGTTTTTTTATGTTTAATATATCACTGCTCTTAGCCTATTAAGCAAAGGTAGTTTTATAAAAAGTTTAAGAGACAATTTTTGGCCTTGACAAATAGAAATAAAATATCGTAAGTATTTATAATTATTTATTTTATTACTGATCTTTTATAAAATTACCTTTGCTTAAATAGTTTCCAGGGGTCACGAACGGGGACGTGGCAGAATATCGACCCCCACCCACCTACCACCCGCTGAATTGTACATTTAGGTATATGTCGCAGTGCGAGGTATAAGAAATGCTAGACACTACGCATTTCTGTGTGTCTAAGTAAAACCGGAGTATTAAGTCACTGGAAAATGTTAACCCGTTCGCCGCTTGGTGTAAGCCCATGAGATGTCCACAGATCGAGACTCTAGAGCAGCGGTTCCCAATCTTTTTTAGTCGCGGAGCACTTTTTGCGTGAGAAATTTCACGCGGACCACTTCGTTGCGCATATGCCATTTTTCGCAGTTACATGTAGAAAACTAAATACGTTTTTTTTTAAATTTCGTTTGTTTTATAGAATTCAGGAAACAGTTTCTACAACGAAAAACACCAGAACAATGTTAACTTAACCTAGTAGGGAATTACATAATTATATTAAATGCATTATAATTATATGGAGTTTCTTTTTAGTGGGAATAATGTGCCTGCTTATTTTTGCATAAAGCTAAAATATCTGGTTGAATTTGGGACAACCGTATATCAGGCTCTGCATCGAGACGGAATCTATATTTTGTTTTGGTTCCAACATATACAGAGAATCCTGATTCGCACATGTATGTTGTTGCAAACCGCAAAAGAATTATTTTAACTTTCTCTGAAAGTAAACTGAACTCGTCTTTCACCAGAATTCTGATAAAGACTTGTTTGTTGCAAAAAGTTCTTTTATCGACGAATCTGATGTCAGGTCAAATAATCAGGGTGGATTTTCCAAAGCGGCATAGTACGGGTTTATTACCCATACGTTTTCCTTAATGTTCAGGTGGAATTCGTCTGGAAAATAGTGGAGGAAGCTATCCAGCAAACCTACTAGGTGCATATGAAACTCATTTAAAATATCATCGGGAATGTCCAAATCTATTTCTTCTTTAAATTCTTTGAGCATTAGGAAGCTCTCTAGGTTTCGATTTTGTATACATTCAGCCCAAAACAGGATTTTATTTTTAAATGCTTCTATTTTGTCATCACTGGCATCGAAAACAGTTACCTATGGCCTTTCCCTGAAGTGATACACTCAAATCATTTATTTTTTTAAATATATCTGACAGATACGCCAATTTCAATAACCAACGCTCATTAGTCATTACACAACATGTCCCCAAATACAAAGTTGTCGTCAATGAGAAAGTTTCTAACTTCAGCTCTAATTTCGAAAAGTCGCGTCAGTGTTTTTCCGCGAGAAAGCCACCTTACTTCTGCGTGAAGAAGTAAAGACATACATATGTATGTAGACTACCCAACCCATGTCATCACACAATACTTTAAAAAGCCTTGTATTGTTTGGCCGTGATTTAATAAAGTTAATTATTTTCACGCTTTCGTCCAACACCTCTTTAAGGGAGAACGGCATTTTTTTCATTACTATCCTTTAACAATTAGCTTTATTCTTGCGACGGCACCGGACGTTTTTCCAGTCATGGCCTTGGCACCGTCCGTGCATACATCCACGCAGTTAACCCATGGTATGTCATTTACAATACAAAAATTGTCAATCAAATTAAAAATTTAAGCACCAGTTTTAGTAGTTGGCAACGGCTTGCAGAAGAGCAGATCTTCTTGAAAGGACTATAGATATTGGTAGCGCACAAATACTGTTAAAAGCCAACCCTGCAACATCCGTTGATTCATCCATTTGCAGCGCAAATTTTGTAACTTTTATTCGTAAAAGTAAAGGAGCTTTCACATTCTCCGCTAAATCTCCTATTCGTCTTGATATTGTGTTATTTGACGAAGGAATAGTGGCAACTAATTTGTTGGCCTTTTCACCCAACAAACATTAAACAATCTTTTGTGCGGTTAAATGCTTAAAAAGCAGAATTTATTAACCGGGGATTACTAGTTTACGTAAATTATGATTTTGTTTGGACATACCCGTCAGTTGGTGATTCTTCGGCAGCTTGGGGTGCTTTTGCGGAGCATTCACTTGCTTTTTTCAAAGATCCAGACTTAAGCCAGCGATCCATTCGAATATTGTATGTATAAAAACAAAATAAAGTAAAACTCACGCACTTAAAGCAACTGCAAATTAACTTCACCGTACTACGTTTAAAAGTTTGCATGAATTATGAATTGAACAAAAATTGTTTCTATTTAAATCGTCAGTCTCACTAGCCTTCGTGGTATTGTATGAAAATGTATACGAGTGAGATAGAATAAAAATAGAATTTGTCCCTGAATGTGTTTTTACCGTGTCAAGTTTTTGAAAAAGTGTTCCTTACAACAAAATTATACTTCTTTTTGTCTTTTCTCGGTATTCGACTGATTGTGATTGTCTGCAGGGCTACTATGGCTGCCGTTGAAAAAACAAAAAAATTATTTTAAATTTGTTTTTAGTTAGGTACCTAGCTATGCTGATTTTTTTTAAAATATGAATTTCAATTCGACTGCTGCGGTCAAAATTGCAAGATCAGAAGCCCAAAATTAACTAGTTACTAGTCCTTCTTGGAATTTTTATACTTTTTCAAATATTTCCGCGGAGCACTTGGATATTCTTCGCGGATCACCAAGTGCTCCGCGGAGCACACTTTGGGAAACCCGGCTCTAGAGTATCGAACGGGATGATGTCTGGGATTTTAAAAAGGAAAGAGATTAATTAGAAACGGACGACTGGCGTGGCGACTGCTCTGGGATTGCTGCATTGTGCATTGAGTGGGAAATAGGATTAAATAGAATTGGCATTGAATCGTAAGTAGGGGATAAGGATTCGACATATATATATGTAAATTGGTTATGTATTTATTTTTTTAATTGTTTGTGTTTGAGCTACGCGTTCATAACATTCACTAATTTTTTTTTTTTAGTTCTAGGATTTTTATACTTTTAATTTTTGTGTCATTGTCACTGTTTCGATAGTCAATTTTGATCATCACCTTTTCTTTGTTCTGTGTAAAGTGATCGCTAAGACTTTACTATTTGCTGGCAGCACTTACCCAAGTTTGGGAAACTTGGTACAAATTGCAACCGGCATACATGTCATTTCGATCAGCTGTTGTGTTTATTGTGTTGAATTTTCAATTTGCAAAGTTTTCTTTCTTTGAAAATGTAATTATTCCTATAACTATACTTAATAATATTTTTTAAATTAATTGTTGCGTGGTAAGAGGAGGTAAGAAGGTGGGTGAAGTGGAAGGGTAGGATAAGGATGAGGTAGGAAAATGAGATAGGAAGAGTTGGAATAGGTTAGGTGGGATTGTTGAGCTCCGGGGGACGCGGCCTGACAGCTGTGCACGGCGTCAGCTCGTCGGACGGGGGGAGATCTTGCCCCCGAAACTCAACCTCGCTTGCAGACAAAAACACATATCATATCACATCAGGGCACTGCGGATGTTATTGCAGCCATTACCCACCCTACCTTTAGGTGTCCGCAGCCTTGTTGGACACCCCCAAACTGACAGTGGATGGTCGGTTTCACATCAAACCATTGACCCTATACTCGGCACCTCTAAAAAAAAGTCTTCAAAAGATCATATTTTGTTTACACAAAACAACAAAAGTCTTTCTTTTTTTTTTGGCATGAAAGGCGGATGAAATTTATTCTATTAATTATACATGTTAAATTTTTTTGGAAATCTACATTTATTTTTGAAGAAAAACAAAAAACATGACGGTTCAAAAGAAACAATGGCAAAAAAACAACATGAAACTTTTTACTTTCCAACCAACACAATAGTACACAGCACCCTTTTTGGTGCATACCCAGAATTCATCTAACGCCTCGATTTTTGTCCCTACCTCGATAGAGCTCTGTGGAGGTGTCAACGGCAAAAACAAAATAATCAAAAAGTTTGGCTTAGGATGAACGAAACGCGAACAATGATTCGAACGTAACACAGTCTCACTTACAATGGTTGATTACGTTAATTAGAACACGAAGTCTGATAAAACAATATAATGAAGGAAACAATGATGCTTATTGTATCTCCAAACCAAAAATTAATATAAAAAAATCACCGCTTTCTTGAAACATAAACAAAAAAAAAAAACAAAAATAATCCCACTTACAACTATTAGACGAACACAAACACAAAATTTTTCATTAAATTCTTCTTATATTTCCTTTTCACTTATTTTTCCTAATTGGCATTCTTCCTTTCTGGAATTTCTTCTATCTTTCACCTCTATCTCTTCTTATTCTTTTTTTTCTATCTTTTTTTTTACTAACTTTTTTTTCTTAGCCTTTGTATTTTTCACTTATTTACTATAACTCACGGACTTTTTCTTTTTTTTTTATGGTTTGTCCTATTTCAGGGTTTTACGGAAGCGTTTCGGTTTCTTGATCTGGATGGTAGGACTCCTGGAATCCTGTTTGGTGTTAGCGCTGTCAGAATCGAACGAGCGCCCGATGCGGCATCCTGGAGCATCCCCAGCTATCACGTTGGAAGATCTTCCTTCGGGTGGTATCCAGCGAGCCAAAATACCTCGATCGAGGGTAGAAAAATTTGGGATGATCAAAAAAAAGAAGCGGCGGCCCAGCACCTGGGATTAGATCTGGGTCCGCCGAGAAATTGCCTAAGAACGTATATTTCTTTAATTATTTGTCAATAAAACTTTCCCTCGTCAACTCACCACTATGATTAGTATATAAGTTTTTATTTTGTTTCAAGAAAGAAAAACGGAACTAAAAACTGGGCTGGCAAGACACACTTCATACTAATTTTCTTTTAATTCTTATTTTTGTATCTTTTTATTTTAATTTGCACTACCCGAAACTTGTGTTGCGTCTTTCATAAACAATTAATATGGAATCTTCAAATATGAGTGACTACTGACTACTGTATCAATCAGAACAGCGACAAACCCCCTCATCACTAATACTCCCAAAAGCCATTAGATGATGATTCGCGTACGATCCGCTCCTCCGTATACGTACGATCCAACTAATACTAAATACATTTATTTAATTTAATGTCTAGGTATAGGTAAAGGTGAGCCGAACTAAGTTGACATTTATGTTCGAAGTTAGAATGTAGAATCTGCTAAGATCCGTTTACATCATGTGTTACATCGTTTTCATAAAGTTTCCCTCAACTTAAAACTGATATGAGGACATATCATAAGTAAAAAAAAACAATATTTGCTGCTTTCCTTCGCATCTTATTCGGTCGGGTCAGAAGATGGCTCAACAGGCGTCCGCAACATAATAAGAATGTTTGTTATATTTTTCAAAAATATATTCTTTTGGAATCGAAGGGCTCATATTTAATGAAAAGTGGACATAGAACCGACTGCATTTTCTTCTGCAGCGCTTATTTCAACTACAGTACTTTGGCCCACCAGTGCAGCTCAATCAGCCCCAACTTGTCGTTGATAACCACCACCTCCACGAAGATTTAAAGTTGCAGCCAGTTAAAGGATAGGTGGAATATGTGTTGATCTTATTCCTGATGGTAAATCGAGCAACCGCAAAACATACACAAACGTTTCTTTGTTCAATCGAAAAATTTTCAAGAATCTGAAATAAATAATTTATACGTACATACATTATGTTGTAAATAACTTATTTATAAATATTTATAGAAAGTTTCACAGTTACATTGGGTTAAGAAGTTTCAAAATATTTGCTTTATTCCATAAGTTAGTTCTCAGCAATTAAACTTTTTTGTAGTAATTTCTGGTTCTGGTGCATTGATAGAAAATTTGCATTGAAGTATACATTACTGTTCACTTATTTTTATTTTAACTTTGATATCTTTTCACTTTTGTCACTAAATCGAAACATTCATATTGTAGTCAACTCGCTTAATCTTCGATAATGGGAATTTGATCATATGTTTTATTTGTAATAAATTTGTTTTTTTCTTGGGCTTTTATGATCTTTCAGTTGGATGCGATTAATAATAAAATAAAACTAATCCATCTTGGTTTTACCCTACGTTTCGCCAGTTGTTTTCCAGCTTCTTCAGGGGATTTATTTAGCTACATATATAATTTTAATACATCGTTAGTACAAAACATTTCTTATAACAAAATTTTAACAATTAAAAAACTTACTATTTTATATTAAAAAACCATGATTAAAAGTTGCACAAAAGGTGCGACAAATTTTAAATATGGACAACACTGCAATTAAATAAGACCAATATGAAAAAATAATTTAACAAAAAGTACAACAAAAATTAACCTAGTATCACAGTATTTAACAACTAATTTATGGCAACACTATACAAAGCACTAATATTGTCGACGCCTTCCTGATGGTTCATCGTCTTATCAATTTTCTGCTGGATCCTCAAACTCTCCAGAGTGAAGCGGGTGGTCATGCGCTTTTCTTTGTCTAGTATTTTAACATTGTCAAAATCTGCCATATGGTCATTGTCTTTCATGTGTTGTGAGAGTGCTGTGTTTGTTCTCTTTTTCTTTACATCTGTTTCGTGTTCAAGTACTCTCACACTCAGTTTTCTCTTTGTTGTACCAATGTAAATTCTCCCACATTGTTCTCTATCATTTCCTTTGCATGGAATTTCGTATACAACGTTGTTATCAAAAACACTCTAATGAAGATATAAATCCTTCGTACGTATCACCCTCCAAAACCCATTTGTTTATATTGTTGTATTTGTAATTTTGACATTATGTCCATGAATAAATGTGAAATTCAAATAACTGATAAACTAAATTTCCACGCACCGGACCTCATTAATTGTGTCTTAGTGTGCGTGATTTCACGCACACTATGAATAACTTTATGAGGTCCGTTTCCGGTTTAGTTTGTAGGCAAACCAATATAGCTACCGAGGATTTATATCTTTACTAGTGTTTTTGGTTGTTATGGTCTATTGTCTCTTTTTTTGGTTTGGTGTTTGTAAAAATTGAATTTAAGGCCCAACTATAATAGGCATATGCAAACATAAGCTTATGTCAAAAACCCAACGAAAATTCACTTAAGTTTGTGAAATTACTGCGGATAGCCATAATGCAATTTTTCTCACGTATCTACATGTCAACAGAATACACAGCAGATACACAGAATGAGATATTCATGCAAAAACACTCTATATGAAGATATAAATCCTTCGTACGTATCACCCTCCAAAACCCATTTGTTTACATTGTTGTATTTGTAATGTGAAAGAATTCAACAAGTAAAATTGACGTGTTTCCACGCATACATAGAAATAACTAATGAGTTTTTTGGTGAAATTTCATAAATTAGAGGAGAATTGACACGCACACTATGAATGAGTTTATGAGGCTGATTTCGGTTATGATAAACATTCTGAGAGAAATTATCTGCAGTGGAGTTGGCCTGTGTGTATTTGATCAAAACTGTCAGATTTACTTATGCGGCGAGCGACTGGGATCGCTCTTGCTTAAGTTAACGAAACGGAGCTAGACTCCATTATGGTCACTCGTATTAGATTCTTTGTATTCGTACGTTTACTTATGCGCGCATATGCTAGCTTATGCCTATTATAGTTGGGCCTTTAAGGCCCAACTATAATAGGCATAAGCAAACATAAGCTTATGTCAAAAACCCAACGAAAATTCACTTAAGTTTGTGAAATTACTGCGGATAGCCATAATGCAATTTTACTCACGTATCTACATGTCAACAGAATACACAACAGATACACAGAATGAGATATTCATGCAAAAACACTCTATATGAAGATATAAATCCTTCGTACGTATCACCCTCCAAAACCCATTTGTTTACATTGTTGTATTTGTAATGTGAAAGAATTCAACAAGAAAAATTGACGTGTTTCCACGCATACATAGAAATAACTAATGAGTTTTTTGGTGAAATTTCATAAATTAGAGGAGAATTGACACGCACACTATGAATAAGTTTATGAGGCTGATTTCGGTTATGATAAACATTCTGAGAGAAATTATCTGCAGTGGAGTTGGCCTGTGTCTGTGTGTATTTGATCAAAACTGTCAGATTTACTTATGCGGCGAGCGACTGGGATCGCTCTTGCTTAAGTTTGCTTAAGTGAACGAAACTGAGAAAAATTGAACGAAACGGAGCTAGACTCCATTATGGTCACTCGTATTAGATTCTTTGTATTCGTACGTTTACTTATGCGCGCATATGCGAGCTTATGTCTATTATAGTTGGGCCTTTAGAGTTGCGTTAGCTTCATAGATTAAATATATTATCTAGAGTCCCGACTGGTACCCGTCTTGCCTAAATCACCCTCAAATATTATTTGAGGTAACTCTCTTAAAAGCCCGTAACAACTACATAGAATCTGGATTTTCCCATAAGAAATGCACAGGACAACTAACACATGCTTATGCTAATGGGCAAAATTCTCTCAATTTAGTTTGTAGGCAAAAAGAGAGCAAACCCATTAAGTCGGGACTCTAGATAATATATTTCCTCTATGGTTAGCTTTATGAGCGAAAATGGCATTTCTTTTGTCTATTGGTAATGTATTATTGAGTGTTTTGTTGTCAGTGAGATCATAGAGGAAATATATTATCTAGAGTCCCGACTGGTACCCGTCTTGCCTGAAACACCCTCAAATTTTATTTAAGGTAACTCTCTTAAAAGCCCGTAACAACTACATAGAATCTGCATTTTCCCATAAGAAATGCACGGGACAACTAACACATGCTTATGCTAATGGGCAAAATTCGCTCAATTTAGTTTGTAGGCCGAAAGAGAGCAAACCCATTAAGTCGGGACTCTAGATAATATATTTCCTCTATGAGTGAGATGAGGAATATATGTGACTGAGTAATATTTAGGGTCCATTTTTGTTGTTGGTTGTTTATTTTTGTCGAGTATTTATGTAATTTTTCGTTGATTAGGCTATTAATTATTGTTTACGATAGAACAAGCAGCAGCGAAAACCCAAATAATTGTTAATTGAATTACCAATTAATTCAATCTAACTACGAGAATAAAAAGAAATATTTATGTTATGTACAATTTTATTTTAGATGTTACCATGTCAACGATCGGATTCCAAAAAGATCGATGGCCATGAGATTAGAAGTTAGGAAGATTACAATTGAGTAGATTTGTAGACAATATATGTGTGTAAAAGTATATGTATGTACAATGTAAGAGAGAAAGAATTTCGGAGTACTGTTTAGGCTTTAACAAATAATTAACTGTGTTACTCTTGAGTAACTTTTAATTAAACAAAGGGTACTTCATTTATGTTTGTGATATGTTAGCAAATAAGATTTTGTAAAAAATATAAATTTAGGTTGTAAATTAAATTGATGTTACTATGCACACATTATTTAAGTATTTAATCTCAAACATCACACCCCCCCCTGGAACGAGTTTCAGGACTTCGGTAAAGGAGCTAGTTTTGTAATTGGTCGCAGATATGTTCCATTTGCAGTCTTGACTGTGACTACACGTATCTGGTCATCAGAGCCTGGATGTACGGCTTCTATCCTTCCAAGTATCCACCTTGTTGGGGGCAAATTAGGTTCGCGTAGAATGACAAGGTCACCTATCTTCAAATTTAGTTCCTTCCTTTGCCATTTGGGTCTTTCTTGGAGTGATGTTATGTATTCCGCGTGCCATCTTTTCCAGAATCCTTGGACCATACTCTGGAGATGCTGCCAGTGAGACAAACGATTGGTAGGGATATCCAGATAACTCGGCTCCGGAACAGCAGTGAGAGGCAATCTCCTCATTGTGGGCTTGTGAAACGACCAACTTCTGTAACTCGTTAAGACAGCGACGTGCACCTTGGAAGTTTGTGCCATTGTCGCTATACATGTTTGCACATTTTCCTCGACGGGACACAAATCGCTTGAAGGCAGCTAAAAATGCGTCGGTTGTTAGGTCACTTACCAACTCCAAATGAATTGCTTTAGTTGACATGCACACAAAGATTGCAAAATAGGCTTTGGATAGTTTTGGTTTAAGACCCTTGGACAGCTTTATTACAAATGGCCCAGCATAATCACATCCAGTGTTTGTAAAGGGCCTAGCAGGTTGTACACGATGCGATGGCAACTCGCCCATGAGCTGATTGGATGTGGATTTACCTTGCAGAAAACAGGTTTTGCACCTAGATACTATTTTTCGGATAAGGTTTCGACTTCCAAGTATCCAATACCTTTGACGAACTATAACGAAGGTTTCCGATAAACCAGGATGAAGATGATTATTATGAATGTCTTCTGCTATAAGGAACGAAACACGGTTATTAGGCAAAATTATTGGGTGTTTTAAATTAAACGAAATATTAGCATGTTTGAGGCGCCCTCCCACCCTTAGAAGGCCGTCTTTATCAATAAAGGGTGAATACCGTAAGAGTTTGGATTTCAAGGGAAGTTCATGGTTTTTTATCAAATATTTAATGTCACTCCCGAACGAATCTTCCTGTATATTTTTAAAAACACTAATTCTAGCGCAGTGAATCTCTTTAAAGGTAAGACTGTCAAATCGCTTCTCAAATTTTGTAGGTCTCGAGTTTGTAGAATATCTAATACACGTCGCAACAACTCGAATGAGGCGATTCCATGACGAAACTCGTTTAGCTAACAGAATCACCCAGCTACTATCAGTGTTGGCTGCAAGAGCTACAGCCTTTGATGATTGTTTTTCCTCTACGAAGATGTCGTTCTCAGTTGACTGTTTTGCTGGAAAGTTTGATTTTGGCCAGAGGTCTTGAGGCAGCGACAACCAATTTGGACCACTCCACCACAATGTATGATCTGTTACTGCTGATGGCAAAATACCACGCGAGGCGCAATCTGCAGGATTTGATTCGGATGCGATGTAGTTCCAAGAATGACGAGGGATAGTTTCAAGGATTGCAGCTGTACGATTCGCGACGAATGTAGTCCAACGACGCGGCGGAGAGGACAACCAATGAAGCACAACCTGAGAATCACACCACGCAAAGAAAGGACACTCTATTGAAATCGAAGATCTTATCATTTTCATTAACCGCGAAAGAAGAAGAGCAGCGCATAGCTCAAGTCGAGGAATCGAGACAGGTTTTAAGGGAGCGACTTTGGTTTTGGAAGCAATTAATATGGTTTTATATTCACTATCAGAAATTTTACAACGCGCATAAACAACAGCAGAATAAGCCACCGACGAGGCATCAGAGAATCCATGATATTCGACACTTTCAAATGATGGGAATGCGTTTCTCGGAATACGTAGCCTTTCGAAGAAATGTAGTTCGTTTCGATAGGTCAGCCATTTGTTGGATAATTGTATTGGTAAGGGATCATCATACCCAAGTTTAAGTTCAGACGACCATAATTCCTGGAATAATATTTTAAACAAAATAACCGATGGAGCTAAGAATCCTAAAGGGTCAAAAATGCTAGAGATTTCTGACAAAAGCGAACGTCTTGTCGGTGGGCAAACGATACGAGAATTAGAAAAGCGAAACGAAAATTCATCTGATGTGGGGCTCCAGTGCAAACCCAAAACCTTTATCGTTGTTTTTGAAGGATCGGCATCGAACCAAGAAAACTCACAATCATCCCTAGGTAACCTAGCAAGTAGTGGCCAGCAGTTAGAGTTCCATTTCCTTAACTCAAGCTTGGCGTTGGACAGTAGAGACACTAATTCAGATTGCAAGCTCATCAACTCCTCCGATGAATTGGCTCCAGTCATGATGTCGTCAACGTATACGTCTGTAGTAAGAACACGAGCTGCATTTGGGTATTGCGCCTGGTAATCGTTTGCTATCTGCTTTAAAACACGAACGGAGAGAAATGGAGCTGATGCTGTACCATACGTAACCGTCCGAAGCCGAAAATGTCCGATTTCATCGTTGGGATTCTCCCGCCAAACAATTCGCTGGAAGTCTGTGTGCTCGTCTTCTACCCAGATTTGGCGAAACATCTTTACCACATCCGCCGTGAAAACGTATTTATGCTGTCTAAAACGTAAGCAAACGCCAAACAAGTCCCTTTGAATAGGAGGACCAATAAGTAATTGACTATTTAGTGAATTTCCGAATGAATCCCTAGCTGACCCATCGAATACAACCCTTAACTTGGTTGTGGAACTATCGGGTTTTAAAATCGCGTGATGAGGCAGGTAAAAGTGTTTTCCTTGAGCTGTATGAATCTCATTTGAAGGAATACGAGTCATATGACCAAGATTAAGATATTCTTGCATAAAGTTTGAGTATGAATCGTGTAGGGCTTTATCTCGATGAAACCTTCTTTCCATAGAATATAACCGATTAACCGCGAGCTTTAACGAATCACCGAAAACGGGAAAGGGAGATTTGAACGGGAGCTGTACGGAGTACTTTCCGTCGTTTGATCTAGAAAATGTGTTACGAAAATGAATTTCAGCTTCATCCTCATCAAAGGAATCATCTTTAGGAGGCACGACTTCCTCTAACTCCCAAAAACGTTGCAACAGAAAATCTATATCAAGCGAAGAGTGAAGTGACGTGATTGAAGATTGATTTACCGATGGTGAAGCGGCCTCGAATAACTCCCCTGTTATAACCCAACCAAACGACGTATGTTGGGCTATAGGAGCCCCCTCTGCTCCTCGAATTTGATCCCCCTTGAGAATACTCCATAGTTTATCTGCTCCAAGAAGAATGTCGATTGAACTGGACGAATTGAACGATGGATCTGCTAATTCCAAGCCACGAATATGAAGCAACCGAGATGGATCGAACGACCGAGAAGGCAAGTTAGAGGTTACTTTAGGCATTACATATGCGTCAATGACCAAAGAAGTTTTATCAAATCGAGAAGTTAATGTCAATGACACAACACCTTTCGTATAGCCTGCATCCGAAGAAGAAACCCCACTTATAGGGATACGAGCATGTTTGCGTGGAATTCCTAACCTCTGAACAAATGATTCACCCACAAATGAAACCTGAGATCCTGAATCGACTAGGATCCTACAATTTTGCAAATTCCCTTTGAAATCCTCTACCTGAGCCAAGATTGTTGGAAGAATGGTTTGTCTACCGATTGCTACATCTAACGAATGGTTGTTTATAATTGGTGCAACAGATGAGGAAGAAGCTTGCTCTGGAGTGGATTTGTGCGACGTGGTTTGTGGTTGCGATGAAGAGGAGGAACTATTTTGTGACGACGACGACGGATGAACAAGTGAATGGTGACGCGACCGGCATTCACGACAGCGAAAGTTAGAGTGGCACTTATATACCCCATGTCCAGGACGAAGGCAATCAAAGCACAAAGAGTTCGATTTTACAAAAGAGCGACGGGATTCAGCATCCAGAGCGACAAATTTTGGACACTGTGGCAAGCTGTGTTGCTCTTGACATTAAGGACATTGCCATACGGGTTTTGAATGGGAAGATTCAACAAAATGCGAACGTATATTAGGCTGTTGTTTATTCCGCGAAACACTCGAGCGTGATGCTACCGTTTGACATGATTCTAGAGCAGTACATCGCGTTTCCAAAAATGTCAAAAATTCGTCAATGCTAGCATCATCACGTGTACCAATCTTTTCTGCCCAACTTTGTTTTGTGTCAACATCTAGTTTAGTTAAGAGCAAATGAATAAGCCATGGATCACGGCCATTAGAATTAACGGCATTAAGCCCACGTATAACCTCATCTGCAGTGTCTGAGATTTGTCTAAGTACTTTCACGTTACCACCGATTGCATTGGGAAGAGAAAGATATGTATCGATAAACGATTGAACAATGAGCTGTACCCGATCATATCTATGTTCCAAACGTTCCCATGCTTCAAAATAATTTGCTTCGGATAACGGAATGTGTTTGATGAGGTCTAGCGCGCGATCACGAAGAAATGATTTTAAATAATAAAATTTTTGAACAGCCGTAAGGTTTTCTTTTTGATCAACAGATCCCGTAAAGGAATCTCTAAACGATGGCCAATCTTTATAATCCCCTGAGAACGGTGGGACGACTAGCTTTGGAAGCTGAATTGTACACCGCTCCGATGTCGCGTTAAGTTTTTCAATCAGCGTGGTTTGTTGCATTGCCAACTTTTCAACAACCGTAACATTATCTTCCAATCTTGATGGCGATTGCTTTTTACGAATTGCTGCCGACAACATCGCATGAGCATCAAAGTAACGCGATTCATACATGCCAAATTCAGTCTCGTAAGTTTGGAGTTCTTCATTGTCTTCCTTAAGGGTTTCTAGAATTTCGTTATAAAACGCACAAAATTCTGACCAAGTCTCGTTTAAGCTTTTAAAACGTATTTCTAACATTTCCAAAGAAATTTCAACTGTGATTGTATTCACGAAATCACGTGCTCTAGTCAAACGTCCCTTAACATTCCCGTATTTTTGTTTTTAAGAACTCATCTTACAAAAACCAAATAAACGAACCAAATTCAATTCAAATTAATTAACTATTAATCGTCTTTGCACATCAGTCAATATAATGTTTTTTAGCACGTGAAAATAGTCAAAACCAAGTTTTGTATGTACCTACGATTATAGGCATACATATAATAATCAGGAGGCACACACAACACTTTTTATTATTTAATTAATTCAATTAGGTATAGCGGACTGTATTAATTATTTTTTAAGAATTCTGGCTCAATAAGAAATCCGACGCAGAAGGACCAATATGTTTACGATAGAACAAGCAGCAGCGAAAACCCAAATAATTGTTAATTGAATTACCAATTAATTCAATCTAACTACGAGAATAAAAAGAAATATTTATGTTATGTACAATTTTATTTTAGATGTTACCATGTCAACGATCGGATTCCAAAAAGATCGATGGCCATGAGATTAGAAGTTAGGAAGATTACAATTGAGTAGATTTGTAGACAATATATGTGTGTAAAAGTATATGTATGTACAATGTAAGAGAGAAAGAATTTCGGAGTTACTGTTTAAGCCTAGTACATACTTCCTCGTGAAGTGAACGTTCGCCAGTGGAGAAAGTGAACTTTTGAAATTGCTCACTGGTACACACTTGTGAATACACGTTGTGAACATTTGTATTCTATTTCATATAAATGCATTTTAACTTTTTTTTTTAAACCACACGCAAAGCAGCCACAAACTTTAAATGAGGAATCAGTATCAGTATTCAGTACAAATTGAAAACTGTCCTTTTTTTTGTAACCAAATGTCAAAGCTTCACCAACAGTTCCCGTACATTTTGCACGTGAATTGCCCGTGAACGAAAACTCTCCACTTTGTTCTCCACTCAGCTTCACGAGCACGTTCACGGGTGAACCAAAAACCGAAATTTGTATGGGTTCACGAGATGGTTCACAAGTATGTACTAGGCTTTAGGCTTTAACAAATAAATAACTGTGTTACTCTTGAGTAACTTTTAATTAAACAAAGGGTACTTCATTTATGTTTGTGATATGTTAGCAAATAAGATTTTGTAAAAAATATAAATTTAGGTTGTAAATTAAATTGATGTTACTATGCACACATTATTTAAGTATTTAATCTCAAACAATTATGTTGTTTGGAAAGTTATTCATTTGTAAAATCGTCCTTATTTTTCTGATGTTGTTGCTATGGTAGATAGTGTCACTTAGATCCAGAACTTTATCTATCAGGTTTTTAGCTGTATTTGTTTTATATTTTGTGGGCTGTGAGGATAAATAATTAATTATTCTGCCTGATGCAATAGGTTTACTGTACCAGTCAAAAGCAATCTTATTATTTTTCCTTATAAGTTTTAAATCCAAGAAGGCTATTTCATTTTGGTTTTCCAGTTCTATTGTGAATTTCAATTTCTTATGGAATTCATTTAATGTGTATAGTATTTTTTGAATGTCATTTTTGTTTACTATGGCAATAATGTCATCTGCATATTTATTTATGAATTTGATTTTGGTGTTGCACTTTTTCAGCTTGTCAATGGTTTCGTCAAGAAGATGGTCTAATACGATGTCAGCTATTGTGGGTGATAAAGGGTTTCCCATTGGCATACCGAATGTTTGGTTGTAGATTGTTTTGTCATATTTGAAGTAGTTATTGTCATTTAAGCAGAAGTTTAATATTTTTAAGAACTGTGATTTTGGTATTTTAGTGTTATTGCTTAGTCTTTCCCAATTTTGCATTATTATTTTTATGGCTGTGTGTGTGGGTATGTTAGTGAAAAGAGATACCACATCAAATGAGACTAGAATCTCTTCTTCATGAAGTTCTATTTCTTTTATTCTATTTTTTAGTTGAAGAGAATTCTTAACATTGTACTCTTCTGATATTAATGTTTTGAGAATTTCTCCAACGTATTTGGAGAGATTAGAACACGGTTGATGCTGCAATAGGTCTGAGAGGAATGTCAAGTTTGTGGATTTTGGGAAGCCCATAAAGTATTGGTGCTGAAGCTGCGGAATTTGAGAGTTTTGCTTTTTGTCTAATGTCAATTATCTTTTGTTTGTATAGGTTATTAACTATTTCGTTGTTTGTTTTTTGTAGACTATTGGTTGGATCGGTTCTCATTGTTTTGTATGTAGTTTTGTCTTCTAGTAGTTTGTTCATTTTGTTGTTGTAATCTTCTGTATATATGACTACTGTTTTATTTCCTTTGTCTGCGTTTGTGATTATAATTTTATTCTTATGTTTGTTGATGATGGTTTTTGTATGTTTCAAAGTATTGAGTATGAATTTTTCTGTTTTGTTGTTTTTAAAATTTCTTTTGAGATTGATAATTCTGTGTGATAGTTTGGATCTGGCAATGTCTTTTTGTTTAGCAACTTCTATTGTTTGAATGTAATCTTCTAATTCGGCTATTACGTGTATTGGTGAGAAATTTTCTCTGGTGATCGGTAATGCAAATTTCTTTCCAAGTGATAAGAGCCATTTGCACTCAATTGGAAACTCTACATCAGTTTTGTTTTCAAACCAGCTCTCATTGTAAACAAGACCTAGCTCATTGATGTGTTTCTTCTTTAGCTCATCTAGCTTAGAAAGAATAGTAGATTGTGATTTTTGTTCTAATTTGTTATATGTTGTGTTTGGCTTGATATAAATGTGTGGTATTCTATTTCATTTAACGTATTTTGTATTGTTATATTAGTGTGAAAAATGATTTTCTCTGTTGTTTTTATGATTATGTTAGTTTGTTTGATTTCTAGTTTGAGTAGTTTTAGAAGGAATTTTTGTTTGATTTTCTTGAGTTGATAGATTTTAGATTAGATTAGATTAGATTTTATTTGTTCATAATTTTTTAATTTTTTCATAATTTTTAAGGGGTTGAATACATTATTTACATTATTTATGATACATTAAATCATTTGAGCATGGGATTGCCGTCTGCCAGATTGACAATCCAATTAACATTAAAATTTAGTTGAGTATAAATACACCTTTAATTTAAAATTTTTAGTTTCTGTAATTTTGTGTTTGACTTTTAAAAATCTCCATTAACAATTCTGTTCCTATATTTAAGAGCAATTTTTAGAAACTCATACATCTTTTCTACATTCATTTGGTTTAATAAAAATATACAATATTCCTCAGATAAGGTATCTTCTCCAAATATGTTTCTTCTTATTTCTCGCAAAACAGGACAGCACCCCAGAAAATGAAGGAGTTGATATTTGATGTCGTCTGAGACGAAGAGTTTTGCTAGGTTTGGGCATGAGTTTGAGAGATGTGGTGGTAAAATTTCATAATCTTTGCATGTGAGAAGGAATTTTAGCCTTTGTTTTTGGGAAGCAAGTTTACTCTTCTCTTTGCAGTAATGTTTTAATACTAAACAGGTGTTAGTGTCGTATTTATATTTAACGTGTTCGAAAAAACCCTTCATTGTATGTGTTATTGAGTGTTATGTGCTAATAATATGGATGTTGTTTTCTCGGCTGGCCCTCCGATGAGTTCTTTGATAATGGGAATTTGATCATATGTTTTATTTGTAATAAATTTGTTTGTTTCTTGGGCTTTTATGATCTTCATTTTCTAGGTAAAGAGGACTGCCAGTCGGTAGTTCTGAAAAGGAAGCAAGAAAAACAAGAGTACAATCGCAGGAAGGCTTCCAAAAATTTCCAACCTTGACTGTAAATTAAGTGAATTCAAATATTAAATCTAAAACTAATCCATTCATTTTGCTCCTAAGGATCGCACTGGCTTGACGGTGGCAATCATTCGGAGGGAAATGGCTGGCCCGACAAGAATCCCCCAAAGGCCAAACAGATTCAGATCAGTCCCTCGGCAGCTACTGACGATGTCGGCGAGTTGAATCCATCGATTTTCACACAGAAAATCAACATCAAAAACAGTAAGTCAACTTCCATTTGAGATTTCCTTATATAATAAAAATTAATTTCTTTATAGTCACAACAATTCAGTGTGAACAACCTCTATCCGCAGCGGAAGTGTTTGTGGGCCAATGCGAACATAATGCCATCAAGCAGGAGTACCAGTCAGGGTCGATCAAGTATCGCATTCCATTGTTCGCTAACTATCATTTGCCCGACGTTCTGCTTGTGCGATGTGAAAAGCCACTGAGGCCTGGCACGTCCACTCAATCGATTCTCAAGCTAACTAACCCAACTATGCACGATATGACCACAACCATTATGGAGCTGCCAACCCAGGAAGAGGAACGGCGATAGATCGACTTCGAATAAAAGACGACCGTGCTGCAGAAATATCGACTTCATCATTGAACACGAGTCTATCGAGGCAGACATAACTGACCGAGGAACCACCTTGTGTTAAAAGTCCCACCAACGTCATTCTAAAGACGTTGGATTCTTCGTTTGTCCTAAATCAACGTGACGATTCAAAGGAATTCGACGAAGGAGTTCAAGTTCAACGAGAGGAATCAAAGTAAAGAACAGAAAATTCTAATTAGAAATTCCTATTCTATGTTGTTTCTCCAATTTTTTTATAGATTTATCTCTTGGAGAAAGTTCAAATTGAACTTTACACCTGAAGAAGGACTCAAACCAGGCGATGATGTTACTCTTTGTTTCTTGGTGCAATATACTTATGTGAATACAGTCACAAACATGCCCGAAAAGAAAGAAACTCAAAAACACGCATAATCATCGAAAGTTTTTGTAAAATTTGGTCAAATTGAAGCCTAGATTTATTTCTATATCTAGAAAATAATCTTTTTTGGAACGACTCAACAGCAGTATCAGCAACTGCAGAATAGTCAGGCAATTCAGGTTAGTTAATAAACTTACGAGTGATCCAAACAGGAATATTTAAAATTATATGATTCTTTAGGGCTTCCCGCTGCCGCTGAGGCTTACACCGCGTGCATAGAAGAGGTAGCTGATACGAATTCCGGTTTAGAAGGAACTTGTTGGGACAATATAGAACCTCCTTAATTACGGGAGTCAGAAATCATTGGTAAGCCTTCTTAAAAAATGAATTATAAATACATAAATCAAATAAAAAATAATCTCAGCAGTTTGTATTTATTATTTTAGAACTCCCTGCAATTTTTATAAACTTAAAGACTGACAAAACAGAAGCTGAATTGCATGAATTCATAATGTCTTTTGAATCACCAAAGCTAAGTGCTAACTGGAATCGCCACAAGAATACCCCTACAAACTGCCCTAATGATGTTCCAAGAGTTGTGCAAAGAGTCGTAAAGTAAGTTCTTCATAAGTCACAAACTTTGAAAGCACTAATTAATGTTTTTTTTCAGCACCTAAACAAAAAGAAGCGGTATTGGAACAAATTCTGCAATGAGGATCGATTTGACTCTGCCGTTCATTTGATCCGACGACATGCTGAAAATATCATCCACTGATAATCTACGTTCATCGTGGCGCAGCTAGTTTTAAAATAAAGTTGTAATGTATTTCAAAATTTTATCTAATTTAGTAAAATTGTTGTTCTCAAAATGAAATGCTATTATTTATTTCGAAAAAAAAAACACAAAAAACTTTGAAAAAAAAATTAAATATTTAAAAGAAAAACACTTCTTTTTGGTTTTCCTAAATTTTGTCTACTCAAGTAAGATATTAAATTAGTGAATTATAACTTCATATTTGTATTGAAATTTTGGCAAATAATAATAAAAAATAAATACAAATATAAATTGAGGCATTAAAAACATAATATTTCTTCTTATGTTTTAGTTCATCACGTTCGTGTGTATTCTTTCGCGATTTCATGTGGTCAACAGACTCATGAGTCTTCATTTGACTCTACCTAAAGTTTTGAAAACCTTGATTGTAATCCTTTTATGGTCTTAAATAGTTCGTTTAAGAATTAATTTTTGATGCTGATTACGAATTCGAAAACGAACTTCGATTTTAGCTACAAAACTATTTTTCAACATTACTTTTGTATATTTTTAATTTACTACAGGAACTTGATGTTTTAACCTAAGACTACAAATTCGTAATAAAAAGTACGAAACAATTTAAAGAGAATATTGAGGAAAGATATTGTAGGTTTGGAAAAACATCACACATTTTTTTTGAAAAAAAATCTATTTCATGATTTTAGATAGCCGCGAAAATCCTTATAATGTATTATAAGGTTGGGTGCCGAATAGAATTTAAACACATATTTCCATTAATTCCACTTTATTTTAAAAACAAATAATCATGATTAACAAATCAAGAAGTCTACATGTTTAATGACTTAAATAATTCCTTATTACAAAAAAAGAATACAATATTATTGTTAAAGACTTTTAACAAATGTGAATTTTAATGTGGATATAATCTAAACAACTTGTTTTTATTCATATACTCATCAAAAAGGAGACATTTTAAACGGATCGATTCCAAATCGATATTTGTATGCTTTATTGAAGCCCCACCAGGCATTCGGACACTAAGAACAAAAGAAAACATAAGAAATTAACAACTAGAAAATCATAATAGTAAACTTACTTACTTCTAAGCCCAAAGTTAAGCTGCAACAAAGCATTAACAGCAACAATGTGATTTGATCGGTTTGGGGTGTTCCCGGTAACGCTGTGTCACTGTTGTTGCTTGTTGAGCTGGTAAAAGATGAATTACTTCTACAGCTACGTCTGTCGCGGCGATTTTTACCGCTTTTTTCAAGATTCGAAAGAGCTAAGAGACCTTGGAATGCATCAAAGGATAATTCCATTCATCACCCCATGCTGGAAGTTTAACTCTTTGTACAATCACTTCACGTGTTGGACGCACTCCTCTCTAGTCCTCTTAATGAGGAATTATATGTACAGTCCTTTTTATCTAGCACTGTGGATATAAGGATCTAAATCATCGTAGATATGTAGTGGTGTTCTTCAGGAAGTGAAATCAGACTGGTTTGGTTGTTTGTTGATGATTCTGATATCTTGGATATTGTGAAACAACCTTTAAATGAGTAAATAAATTAATACAAATTTGTTTTGAATTTTAAATAAACTTAATGCTGGTGGTGTAGCTCCGTCCTTAAAGTAGTGGTTGAATTAGTGGTTCAGAATCATCTAAGAGCAGCCATCGGAATTTTCATCATCTTCCTTTTTCTTCTTTACATCTTCGAGGTCGATTTTATCCTGTTCCTCTGTGCTCCCTTCAAAACATTCCTCTTCTTCGTCTTCAAATTTATGACATCCTCATCATGCTTCAAGCTTCTTAAACTTTATCGTGAACTTACGACCGTTTGGTTCTTGATAATTTTGATGTTTTGGATATTTGATATTGTGGAACAATCTTTAAATGAGTAATTTAATCAATTCAAATTCGTTTTGGATCTTAAATTTACTTACTTCTGGTGGTGTGTAGCTGTTCTTGATACAGTAGTTGCCCTTTTTTAAAATCGGACATGCTAGCATCTTCCTCTTTCTTCTTGGCATCTTCGAGATCGATTTTTTCCTGTTCCTCTTTTCTTACTGCAAGGCATACCCCTGCTTCGGCTTCAAAATCTCGTCATATTTCTTACATTTTTCAACAATTTCACCTGCATCCTCGTCGTCTTCGTCATCATCATCTTCGTCGACGTGGCTGCTATGTAGTTTCTTCAGTTACTTGCTCCTATCTTCCTCTATCTCTAGTTACCGTTCGGGTTAATTTGTATTTGATAGAGATCTTCAATAGACATTTAAGTGGTCATTAAAATGTCTAGTATCACTCAGGTCTTCGTGGCTCATGTCAATAGCACCGTATTCGGGGTTATCATCTAGGCTTCACCCAGCACTGGACACACTAGAGTTCAACTTTATCGCTTGATGATGACGACGAAGACGATGAGGAAATTGAGTTCGAATTGGATGATGACTTGATGAACGTATTTTCACGCGACGACCTCGATACTGCTCGTATCGTATGCTTAACCCAACTGGGACTTGCCGATTCCAACTTTTTCGATCCGGATTTCATTGATGTGCCTTACTTAATAGATGGAGACGATTTAACCGATCTAGATTTCGAGTTCTTGTAATCTTCTGGTTAGAAGCAATCTATAATGCTTCTCAAAATAAAAATCTGCATAAATTATATTTTAAAAGAAAAATTAATGTTCAATAGATTGTTTTTGTTTTGATTTCATTTTCGTTGTCAAAATACTTACCTCGCTGTTGATCTGTCAAAACTGGGAACCAACTCAAATTGGACCATGTTCGCATTGCAGTTCTAGGGTGCACCTATACTTTCTTCATGATTTGTTCTGTTTTTATCAAAAATTTTCATCAAAATCATAGAATTTGTATGCCAAAAGCAGAAAAATATTATTTTTAGCACAGTTTACACTGAAAAGGAACCATAAAATTAATTTTTCTTAAATTATTGCATTAATTTTTCAATTTTTGAATTCAACGGATCTCTTTTTTGAACGGCTGAGTTCACCTCATGGTTTTTCCCCCGCGGTTGAGCAACATGGGCACAAAATTCCATTACAACTACATTCATAATGGCTTTTTCCCATAAGAAATGCACGGGACAACTAACACATGCTTATCCTTATGGACAAAATCCTCTCAATTTAGCTTGTAGGCCGAAAGAGAGCAAACCCATTAAGTCGGGACTCTAGATAATATATTTCCTCTATGGGCACGAGTACGATAACTTTGGCGACAAGATATAATAACGGTTTTTGGTAGAGGGGCTTAATATAAGCATTTTTTACTATGGGAGGGGGGGTCTATCTCCCCCCGTTTAGGCGGTAGGGGCAATTTAAAAAAATTGTTATTCAAAATGAAAACAATTAGTTAAAAAATAACGGTAATACTTACAATTAAGTATCATACCTTTTTTTTTAAGCCAACATTCTGTTTTATTAGCCAGTTTTTAATTCAAGTCAAAACTATGTGTAGTTTTTGAAAAATTTAATTTTAAACTCAAAATTTGAGTAAAAAAAAGTTAAAAAAAGGTTTAAAGTGTAATTTTTCAATGCTTCAAAAATATCTACCATTGGTTTTATTTCAAAATTTATTGCTCTTATTTGTGTTTGATCAAAAACTGAAAACTAGATGATTTTATGTCTTTCAGTTTTTGAGAAAATTGAAAATAAAAATTTAATTTTAAACTCAAAATTTGAGTAAAAAAAGTTAAAAAAAAGGTTTAAAGTGTAACTTTTTCAATACTTCAAGATTATCTACCATTATTTTAGAATTTATTGCTCTTATTTGTTTTTGATCAAAAACTGAAAACTAGATGATTTTATGCCTTTTAGTTTTTGAGAAAATTGAAAATAAAAATTTAATTTTAAACTTAAAATTTGAGTAAAAAAAGTTAAAAAAAGGTTTAAAGTGTAACTTTTTCAATACTTCAAGATTATCTACCATTGTTTTTATTTCAGAATTTATTGCTGTTATTTGTTTTTGATCAAAAACTGAAAACTAGATGATTTTATGTCTTTTAGTTTTTGAGAAAATTGAAAATAAAAATTTAATTTTAAACTCAAAATTTGAGTAAAAAAAAGTTAAAAAAGGTTTAAAGTGTAACTTTTTCAATACTTCAATACTTCAAGATTATCTAAAATTGTTTTTATTTCAGAATTTATTGCTCTTATTTGTTTTTGATCAAAAACTGAAAACTAGATGATTTTATGTCTTTTAGTTTTTGAGAAAATTGAAAATAAAAATTTAATTTTAAACTCAAAATTTGAGTAAGAAAAGTTAAAAAAAGGTTTAAAGAGTAACTTTTTCAATACTTCAAGATTATCTACCATTGTTTTTATTTCAGAATTTATTGCTCTTATTTGTTTTTGATCAAAAACTGAAAACTAGATGATTTTATGTCTTTTAGTTTTTGAGAAAATTGAAAATTACCAAAAAAAATAAGTAAGAGTAAGTAAGTAAGTAATATAAGAGTAAGTGCGGCAAATGTGGCCTACGTGGTTAATATGGCCTATAGCGGTATTTCCCAAACCGGAAGCCGGAGCGAAAAAAAAATGTTGCATTACGAACACGTTCAAACCGGTTTAGCCTCAGTCTTTCGTGCTTAATGTGGCGCGACGGTTTTGAAAGATATACGGGCACTTTGTTTTTTATTAATTTGGTTGTAATTTTTTGGTAAGTTTTCTTAAGTGTTTTAACATTCAATTTTGATTTAAATTGGTAACTTCTTTTTTCAATTAAATTGTGTTTAATATTTTGTTAACATGTTTGGTATCATGATTAAAAAAAAAGTTGATAAAGTTTATATATATGGCCCACTCTGGGCCATATTTAACACCAGGTAGGCCATATTTGCCGCAATTTTTTTTAATATGATTTATGAAGTTCCTTTACGTTTTTGTTTTTAACTTTTTGTTATGTTTATTTTTTTAGTTAGAGTTTTTAAAAGATGAATTAAAAATGTTTTGTTAGACTGTTTAAAAAAAAATAAATGAATTAGACTTAAATTTATGGTTTTATTTAAAAAAATGTTAAGGGTGGGCCATATTTGCCGCACTTACTCTGTCTCATTCCTGCAGGAAAAAATGAAACATTTTTTTTCCGTAACAGACAAGCCTAAACAGACAAGGAGCTTTTAAAAATAAAGCTGAGAAAGCTCTTTTTGTCTTGCATATTTTTTTTTTTTTTAGAAACTTTTCTCTTCTCTTTTGTCATTTTGTTTGCCAATGAATACAAAAACAAAGTTTGGTACATTGCAAACAAATGTAAACAACCCTATTTTTTACAAGGAAGTATATGGGAGTTGGTGTAGGTTATGTCTTATGTATCTTGTTTTTTTATGGGCGTTTTGGTGCGTAAAAGAAGAAAGGGGTTATTAATGTTGGATTTTTTTTGTTTGATTTTTTGTGAATGTTAGATTGTTAGGTGTCCGGTAAGGAGAATAGAAAAAGTTGCTTGTGTATTGATATATGAGAATTGTGTGGGCAAGTAGGGGCAAGTGAATGTGCAGATGACTTGGTTTCTGTGTTTTCTATTTTTTCTTTGGCATTTGATTTGATTGCATTTCGCGCCTCTTTCAGGAATTCAAGGATTTTTTCAAATCG
The DNA here is from genome assembly GCA_951509635.1 of Eupeodes luniger. Taxonomy (NCBI): domain Eukaryota; kingdom Metazoa; phylum Arthropoda; class Insecta; order Diptera; family Syrphidae; genus Eupeodes; species Eupeodes luniger. The sequence continues at coordinate 59,055,648 of OX608075.1, forward strand.
GAATTTCAGTTGGAAAGTGAATTTAATTAAGATGAAGAGTTAGTTAAATTTATATCTGTACTTTTCTTTTCTTTTTTTCCTTGCTTACATAAATATGGGGCAAGCACCGAGTATTACGGTGGAGTTTGAAAGGTGAGGTATATATGGGTGTTTACTACCCCCCCGCCACCCCTTGCTTGCAATTATGCAATTAAAGTAGGTGCGAGGTTGGGTGTGTGCCACAACGAGGTGTGTGCAACCCCCTGCTTGGACTCACTATAGGATTTGTGGTGGGTGCAAGGTGTGGTGGGTTCAAGGTGGGGTGGGTGCATGCAAAGTCTCTTTTGCATTTAAATAAGCTGGATTTAAGAAAAATGAATTTAGCCTAGGTATATCTTAATCCATATTCGATTTTTGGTAATTTTCAATTTTCTCAAGAACTAGAAGACATAAAATCATCATTTGATCAAAAACAAATAAAAGCAATGAATTCTAAAAAAAATAAATGCGACCCACACTGATAACTTCCCATCCCGTCAGTCGATTTGTCTTGCTTAAAAGTTTGTCTGTTATGTATCAATTTTTACCAAATTTGCGTACTATTTTTTGTAGATTTTATTTTTTTATGAAAAAACTGACTGTTAGATTTTTATAAAAAAAATACTGAATATCGAAAACAATATTTTCTGTGAAATAAAATAAGTTTAAGGCCAATACTTGTAATTTTTGAAAAGCTATTTGAGTCGAAAGTAAATTTTTACCAACTTTTGTTAATTTTTTTTTAGGTTTTTAATTTTTTGTACGAAAACTGTCAATTCGATTTTCCTCAAAATTTTTCTTAATGTTGAAAACATTATTTCTTATAAGATAAAATAAGTTTGAAGCCTTAATCTCAAGTTTTTGAAAAGATATTTTAGTCGAAATTCAATTTTTACCAAATTTGAGTAATGTTTTTTTAAGTTTTATTTTTTATAAAAAAACTGTCAATTAGATTTATCTCAAAATTTTTTTGGAGATGAAATCATATTTTAGTCGTAAAATTTTCGAGGTGACAAATTTTGTTTCAGTTTTTTTGATTTATAAAAAAAACCGTTAATTGGATTTTTTTTTCCAAAAATATAATTGTTTTGTATCACGTTAAAATATATAATATAAAATTTAATTCAAATCTCTAGCGTTATTGGTTCGTGAGATATTTAGGGTTAACCAAAATGTTCACCTTTTTTTCAACTTCTATGATAAAAAACCACCCACGCAATTTTCTTGAGAGCCCTTTCTGCATCTTCCTGCTTAATTATCTGTATAGCAAAATTTATTTGAAGTCGACATCTCTTCTGGTCCTTGAGCTATGGACGACGAAAAAAACAAAACGTCGCGAACGTACGGACGTACGAACATACGGACATACGGACATATGGACATACGGACATACGGACATACGGTTATACGGACATACGGACATACGGACATACGGACATACGGACATACGGACATACGGACATACGGACATACGGACATACGGACACGCAAGCAGAAACATCTTCCCAAAAATCTTTTATTTCGACTTAACGACTTTAACGTCGAGAAATGTCAAAATTTTCAATTCGACAAATCGAATAACTTCCTATGGGAAGTTAATAAATCAAAAGGAAACACGTTTTTTTTATACAGTTATTTCAAAGAAACATACAAATCAGGGGCAATACAAATCTACAGGAAGACCCTTATTTGAACAGAAAACAATACATATTTTATTTTTTGCTGAACAAAATGTACTTGTCCATTTTTGAGCAAGTTATCTTTTTAAATAAAAAAAAAATAAGATCAGTTCTTTTTAAACTAGAAAAAAAAAATATTATTTTAATTGTTGACACATTATGTAAAATAAGGTAATGATTTATTATAATTCGTTAAATACTAACGTTAACAATTCTTATTATATAAAATCTAAAACTTAAACTAGACTGTTGAAAAATATTAATTTGCAATTCATACTTTTTATGTTATCATTTGGTAAATTAATACAAGAGTGAAATTTATTAAAGATTTCAATTAATTGATTTAAGGGGATATGTACACCATAGTTTGATCTACTAAAATTACTATTCAATGGTTTCTGGAGTCTTAAGCAGCATTCACATGAGCGCGACCAACGAACGACGAATGAATTACAAAATGTGAGTTTATATACGTTTGAAGACATATTTCCACACAAATTCTTAACAAAACGATAGCAATATAGTTTCTATTTGATTTATGATGCATACTTTTACTTTTCAATATCGTATATTAATAAATTTCAGAAAACAAATTTATTCGTCGCGAAAAAAATTTTAGTTGATACGAACTGTCAAACTTTATTCGCGTTCCACATCATCCAAACTCGCAACGAATAAAAAAATCGTGCGTACTTAACCTAAAAGAATCATTTTTGTTTTGGTTTCGGTGGTAAATGTCAAACTTCATTCGCGACGAATTAAAAACTCTCATGTGAAAGAAATGTCAAAATCGATGTATATTCGTCCTTTCGTTGGTCGTTGGTCGTGCTCATGTGAATAGTGCTTTATACTTGAACGACTAATAGTACGTTTCCACCAAAAAATAATCCGAGTACGTTTCCACCAAAAAATAATCCGAGATTTAAGGCAAGTGATTTATAATAAATCATGAGGTGTTTCCACCAAAGAAAAGGAGATTAATTTGACGTTTGGTTTATGTCATAACAACCAAACTTCAAATTTTTCTCCTTTCGAAGAGAAAAAAAATATGTATTTGTTCACTCATCATCTGTAAGCAATTAGTTTTATTATATTCTTGTACATATTTATTATTTGTGTATACTTACATTTTATTTCGTCTGTGATTTCTTGAAAGTTGTTTATTGTTTTGAATTTGAGTCATATGGAAGTGAGACAGATAGTTTTTGTTGACATTTAGATCTGTCAGTAAACGAAATTGGCGTTTAAATGGGTCGGTTCAACAATTATTCTCCGAAAAAAAAGTTTGTTTGATTTGACAAACTAATGTTTCCAAGTAGATTTCAATGAGTTTTATTTGAAATTTTCATTTGAGGAGATTAAAATTTGTATGGTAAATCTTCGAGATTTCAAGGAGATTTGTGACAAATGAAGCTAAATCTCGGTTTAGTGCCCGGTGGAAACGTAGTATAAAACTAAAGTTTAAACCAAAAATACTCCATTACCAAGATCGGAATCTTTCGTAGGTTTCACTCTCCAAAACCCGTTTGTTTACATTGTTGTATTTGTAATTTTGACAATTAGTCCATGAATAGATGTGAACACAAACAAAAAAAAAAAACGATGCCGTGGGCTAGCGGCACTTTGAACAGCAAAAACAAAATGGGGTGGTTAATAAGTTTTTTTCAGGTTTTTCTTTTTACTTTTTTTCGATGAAAAAGTCAGTTTTAAGCTTTAATTTTGCAGTAATTTTGTTGATAGCGAACCAATGTAAATTTTTGTATTGAAAAAAGCATGTTCAACATCAGTTTATTATAATTAATTCACTAATTTAGAGTAATCACTACGAAATTCTTTAAATTTCATAATTAACCTTGAGTTATTGTATCAAAGATGCGTTCGAGGAACAATCAAGTTAAGGGTGCGAGCATAGAGGAAATATATTATCTAGAGTCCCGACTTAATGGGTTTGCTCTCTTTCGGCCTAAAAGCTAAATTGAGTGGATTTTGTCCATAAGGATAAGCATGTGTTAGTTGTCCCGTGCATTTCTTATGGGAAAAAGCCATTATGAATGTAGTTGTAATGGAATTTTGTGCCCATATTGCTCAACCGCGGGCAAAAAACTGTGAGGTGAACTGAGCCGTTCAAAACAGAGATCCGTTGAATTCAAAAATTAAAAAATTAATGCAATATTTAAAGAAAAATTAATTTTGCAACTTCCTTTCAGTGAAAACTGTACTTAAAATAATATTTGACTGCTTTTGGCAAACAAATTCTATGATTTTTATGAAAATTTTTGATAAAAACAGAACAGAACAGAAAAATAGAACTACAATGCGAACTTGGCCTAATTTGAGTTTAACCCAGTTTTGACAGATTAACAGCGAGTTGAGTATTTTGACAGTTCTACGAAAATGTAAACAAAACAAAATTAATTCCCAGTAATGCAAATGAAGGTAAGACAATTTAAATACAAAATATTAATTTATTGAAATAAAAATATATAATGAATTTGCACCTAATTTAATCCTCAGATAAAGAAGAAACCAAGGAGAATGTTGCAACAGGAAAAGTGGAATCTCCCGAGAAGGAAGCCAGCAACGCAGACGTATTTATTCTGGAGCGAAGAGGTACAAATTCAAGGTATGTTCATTACGTTAATTTTAAACTCAAATTATATGAATATTATTTTGTTTTTTTAGTTAAAATTACATCGCTCTAATCCGATGGATTCTTATGTCCTCATTTTTAATCAAATATCGTCTGGCTATCTGGTATCGTGAGCTGAGTGACTCCAATTTGGCTATTTCGAAGTTGCAATCGATTCCGAGTAAGTCTTGACTTCCAAAGATAAACATGCTTCTAGCAAAGCTACAACATCGACAGTCAAGAAATCCATTGAAGGTTATTGCCTCTTACAAAGATGTACTGCGTGCCAATGGCCATGTAGGCTATAAGTTCACTCTTGGAAGTCGGCGTCGATGGAATTGAAGTCAATTCGTTGGTAGTGAATGGTAAGCAAGCAATGATTTTAAATATTTTGTGTGTTTTAAGCTTCTTTTATAATTTTTTAGTGAAACTTTTTAAGGTACAAAAGTTTTTTTTTTTTTTTTTTAAGAATGGAACCCACAAACCACCGAGCTTTAGAAGGCGTAAATGCCCTTGGCCAGGCATCTGAAACAACAACAAAACAAGATGAGTGTTCATTAGCAACAACTTCGCAGGATGAAGAATGGCCAATTGATTATGATGAACCATCAATTGAAGCAGTTGAGTTTTTATCAACAGCTGCTGCTAATCCAGATGGCGAATCAGAAAGCGAGCCGATATGGTCGGATGTAGATGCTTAGGCTATCGTAGTTTTATCTTGTAATTATTATAGTTATTGAATCAATACAATTCATTTACAGTTATCAATTATTAATATTGTTAATCTTATTTTTCAGTTAAATATGATTTCACTATGTTCTCAAGTATGATGATGATGAGGTAATGCTTGTAGCTACCGATACAATTTTGCAGAAATTCAAAGTTGAATATCTGCGTTGTACATGCTTTGGCGAACTCTGTGATGTAGGCGGTGAGGATATTTTTATAAATAATAAAATAAGAACTATCTTAATTTGTTTCTCTTTCTAATTTAAATTGTAGGTCTCTGGGATTTAATTGAAATACCTTCCTTCATTCATGATAAATATATTGCTTTCGATGCCGTCAACAACAATATAAAACCGACTCCAGAATTACTCTATTAATTAAGGTTTTTGAGATTCTATTTTTTTTGTAATTCGAAATCACTTATCTACATACTTACATACATATAAGGCTTTTTGAAGCTATCAATTTCATGAAATAGTTTTTTTTCTCAAAAAAATGTGTGATGATTATTCAAACCTACAATAACTTCCTTCAATGTTTTCAATTTTTTACTATTTCCTATAACGAATTTGTAGTCTTAAGATTATAACATCAAGTTCTTGTAATATATATTGAAAAAAATACAAAAATAATGTTCAAAAATTAAACGAACTATTTAAAACCAAAAAAGAATTACATTATAGTTTTTTGTTCAAAACTTCAGGTTAAGTCAAATGAAGCAAAATGATTTAAACTGTAGGTAAAAGCAAAGACATGTATCTTACAATTTAAAGTTAAGAGATACGTCATGTTTTCCCGGTTTTGGTTGTCTTTAATGATGTAGTAGAAAAATTTAAAGGTGAGATTCGAGGTCAGGATATCTTAATCCTCTCTAAAAGTATTTTTTGTTTTGGGTGACAAAAAAAATTACAATTTTGTCGACCAGTGTTATCAGACCCAACGGAATTTAAACTTTCCACTCTGAGGCAAAATTAAAAGAACGAATTTCTGACCAATGCTGTTGACCACATGAAATCACAAAGGAATACATACGAACGTGATGAACCAAAACATAAGAAGAATAGGATTAAAAATACTAAGTTTTTAATTTTGTTAAATTGAGCATGTGTCAATAAAAAAAATAAAACCTACCTAAAACAGCTTATTTGTTTTTATTATCATTTGAAAGACTCAATAAAGATAAATGCAAAAAAAAAATATATCATTTGCTAAAAACGAAATAAAAAAGGTATAATCCACTATAATAATTGACCTGAGCAGATCAAATTTGGGAAAACAAAAAGAAGTGTTTTTCTTGGAAAAAGTACATTTAATATTTTTTTATTTGCTCTAAAACTAAGAAGTTACATTTTAAAATTCAGTTTTTGTTTTTTAAATGAAAATACATTAATATCTTTAAATCTAAAACAAAATTATACTAAATTACATACAATTTTGAAAAAACAAAATACAACTTTATTTAAAAACTAGCTGCGCCACGACCTTTGACTATTAATGGATGAGATTTAAAGAGTCAAATCGACTTCGAATCATCTTCATTGCAGGATTTGTTGCAATATCGCTTCGTTTTGATTTGTTGCTGAGAAAAAAAAACAGTTAGTGCTTTCAAAGTTTGTGGTTTATGTTACTTACTTTGAAGGGGTCTTGGCATTATGAGTTTTCTGGTCAATGAACGTGCAATGAAATTGTAGAAAATCGATTGGTTTTGAATTGTACCATTCCCGGAATAGTGCTCGTAAGTCGGTCCTTTGATTAAAAATTTGCGGCAAGTCGTTTGTGACATTCTTATGCTAGGCAAATTCCAAAATCCTAATCGGACCATGTCACAAATGCACAATTTCCGATTTTATTATTTTTGGACATCTTCGGCAGGTGAAGATTGCGGGTTCCCAATTCTTGGAACATCATTAGAGTAGTTTGTAGGGGTATTCCTGAATCCTGTGTCGACGGTCTTCTATGTGAGTCCAGTTAGTTGTGTTCAAAATGCACTTAGTTTTGGTGATTCAATAGGCATTATGTATTCATGGAATTCAGATTTTATTTTTCCAGTCTATAAGTTTACCAACATTTCTGGAAATTTTAAAATAGTACATACAAAAATGATGAGATTTTCAATATTCAGAAGACTTACTTCCAACTTCCGATTCCCGTCATTTAGAAGGTGTTCTCACAGCAGGTTGCTTCGAAGTCGACTTTCAGTACCTCATCTACTTGGTATGTGTCGGCGTTAGCGGCCGCAGTAGCCGCTGTCTCGGTCAGTTCAGCGTCCCCGCTATCATTTTGTGAGACACTGCACTCTATGAAACCAGAAAGTGTTGCTTTAATTGTAGCTGCAAGTCGTTTTTTTTGGTCGGCTTGCAGCATCATATTTCTTGGCGGCGGAGGACGTTTTGGAAATACTAAAGAACAATAGAATTTAAAATATCCATTACATTACTCGTAAGTAAATGAATTAATTAACCTGATTTGCCTGCATAGGTACTCAGCCGTTGCTGTTGCTGCTGTTTAGTCGATCCAAAACTAGGCGGTCGACTCTGAATGTCGAAGCTTTCACTTGTAAAATTGACTTGAATCTCACAAAGTAACACAAAGTCGATGGCATAGCTGAGGATGTTCGCTAATTTGGAATTGAATTCGTAGCTTTGGTGGGGTTGTTGCTACTGGCGTTGTTGCATTACAAGCATCTGACTATTTGCAGCGACGGTGACACCTCCGCCGTCAACACCTGCGGCAGCTATGGCCGTTGAGATGTACACACAAATATAATGGGCAGCGTCTATCGTTAAAAACATTGATATTATTTTCTTAAGAGAAATATAATATATAAAAAACTTACCTGTAAATAAGTATACTTTGTCTTCCAGATTTCTTGATGGAAGTTGGTTCCTGCATTATGGTATGTAATGGGCAGCATCTAAAATGGAAACACAGAGTATAAAATAAATCGATTATTGTTGCACCTCCTTCGCTGCAATTTGACTTACTTTTTATTCAATGAAGTGAACTTGTATATACTCTTTTCATTATAAAGGTTTTTGGTCTGAAAAATATCAAATTATATTAAATATCAAAAGAATTAACAAAAACTTACTCTTCAAATCTGAAATCCATTGTTTTGTTTTGCAAAATTGACTGTCGTTTTTGACAGGTCACAAAAATTCCATAAGTTTCTATTTTAGCCCAAACCTTCATTTTGGTTTTTTTTCCCCACTCACATGTATTCACCGATAGCGAATTTGAGAGAGTTCACCTCGAATTTGAGAGAGTTCACCTCGAATAAAATTTGAGGGTGTTTTAGGTAGGACGGGTACTAGTCGGGACTCTAGATAATATATTTCCTCTATGGGTGCGAGCGCAATTTTTTTATTGAATTCTAATAAATTTTCGTTAATGAACGGCCCAAATATTTTTTTTGCAAGTAATTAAAATCTATATAAATTTAACCAATCCAAGTATATATTTAAAGTTTGTTTTTAATGATTTAAGCTTGCAAATATTTTTATTAAATTTAAAAAAAGAGTTACAATCGAAAAATACCTTATCCATAACATTCTTAATTGATGGAAGCATACATGTATTTGCTATCAAAAAAAAACTATGCATCAAGAATTCAAGAGACACCAATGTTTTAAAAAAATAATCAGAACGATTATAGCGAACCTGTTGAATAAATGCAGAGCAAATAAAATGAAAATTTTGACATATATCACAAAATGAAAACGTCTTAAAATCGTTCTGAATTCATGCACAACTCATTCAATAGATCATGTAATCGACATTAATGTTTATTGTTGACGTATAGAAGTTTTTTTTAGTGAATTTCCACAGTTTAACGCAAAATATAATTTTCATTCATTCCTTAAAAATGTTTAGTTACCAAAGTTAAAGTTTACTTATTATTGTTTGAAGGGTATGTTTAGTAAAAGTGCTGCTAATAATGAAAAAAATTAATGAGTTTTACGTACATGTTTTTGTTTTTCTTAATATAATAAATACTTCCATAGATCACATTTTATAAATGTAGAACATAGAAGAAAATAAACATAAACAATAGTTTTCAGATATAAAGCATGAAGTTAGTGTAGAAAAATATTTTTGAGAAAGCCAATAATATTTTAGGTATGTTCATTAAAGAAATTTCCGCTTCGGCTAACCTTCATCAACTTTTTAGAAAAAAAATTAGCATTAATAGAAGCCAATTATTTCATAGTATATTTAATTGTTCACATTGTGTCTAAAAATGTTCATATGCTACAAAATTCATAATTTTATGCGTAAGCATAGAAGATAACAGTATTTAGTCAAGAAGTATGCATTTTGGCGCGTTCACCGATTTTTTTTCTATTGGGTGTTCGGTTTCCCCATACTGGAATAAAAAAAGTTACTTTTTTTTTTTTTTTTTTATCCGATGGAAATCTTCAAAAGACACTCGGTAAGAATCGGTACCGAGTAGTGTGGGACTCTTACCGCACTAAAACCACCGGTAAATCAGGACCAATCTATGAAAGATCGACAAATGATTTTTATTTCTTAATTTTTAAATCGCATTGGGGGAAGTTTAAGGTTATAACACTTTCCCGTAGCTTTTAGACCATCAGCTCATGAGGCTTGGTTTTTCTTAATCTCCGAACATTGTCTCGTACATTTAATACGGCCTCCATTTCGGAGTTAGTATGACTTTGCAGTCGCTGATTGTGTGATACAGCGTGTTTCTTAACCACTTCTGTAACCATTTCAATTTGAAGGTCACGATGTAGATCGCTATTTCTTATATACCAAGGGGCATTTATTATTCCACGAAGGACCTTGCTTTGGAATTTTTGGATGGGTTCAGCATTTGTTTTCTTTGTACAGCCCCATAGTTGGATATGTCCAAACGGGTTTCAATACTTGCTTATATAACATTAGTTTGTTCTGGATAGATAGGTCAGAGTTCTTTCCTATTAACCAGTACATTTTTCTGTACTTCAAGTTTAGTTCTTCTCTTTTCTTTTTGATGTGTTCTTTCCATTTAAGCTTTGCATCCAAATTCATTCCAAGGTATTTGGCGGTATTGGAGTAAGGTACTTCTGTACTGTTTATAAATATTGGAATATTGTTTATGTTTTTGTTTGTAAAGTTTATATGCGTCGATTTTGTTTCGTTTAATTTGATACGCCATTTGTGCGTCCAATCACTAACTTTATCGACTGCATTTTGCAATTTTTGTGTAGCCTTCGTAACGGATTTATCTGGCACCAATATTGCAGTATCATCAGCAAAGGTGGCCATGATAGCGTTGATGTCCACTGGAATATCCCTTGTATATAACAGATACAGGGTTGGTCCTAGGACACTTCCTTGTGGTACACCGGCTTCAATTTTCTTAAGTTCCGAGTAATTTTGGTCGTACCGTACTCTTAAGAGTCGGTTCGTAACATAGGATTTCAGTATTTCGTAGTACTGCCTGGGGAGGTCCCTATGCAGTTTGTACTCAAGTCCCAAGTGCCAAACCTTGTCAAAAGCTTGAGCAACATCTAAGAATACAGACGAGCATACTTGTTTTTCTTCAAGTGCCTTTTCCACAACATCCGTAATTCGATAAGTTACTTAAATCTATTTATTGCACTCATTTAGTTGGTATTGTTTGTAACCATATTGCCTATTTCTATTCCTTAGAGATGCTTTACACAAAGTAACTTATTTTTAAAAATGGTTCCCTCAAATTTGTATTCCAAAATCTAACTACAAACAAAATTCTAACTCTAACATAGTCCCTCAAAAAGAAATTTTCAGGAATATTTCTGCAACAAACAAAACTTAAATTTGGTCTTGCAATTATCGAACTGCTTAAATGATGAAAATACTAATCTAATTGAGGAATCCGAACTAGCTAAAGTTGGCAATGGAGCTTCTCAAGTATGCTTCTCGTAGCATTGTCTGTAAAAAAAAGTACCGAGACACCCGCCTATTGTTTCCACCTGAACTTCTAACGTCGCCAAAAAAAAGCTCTAAGCAAACAACACCTGAAAAAAATTCTGTTTTGTTGTTTTACAAAGTATTGAGTTACACTTTTGTCTATTTCCAATTATACTTAACCAGTTGCAGCGCATGTTGCGTTCGCAAATAATTTAAGTAAACAAAATACAGCACTAATAAATCATTAAATATGTATTTGGTCAATTTTATTTTATTTAATATACATTAACAACATTTATTTGGATTGAAATTAAAAAGCTATACAAATCTTTCAATTTAAGACCATGTCAGCACTTCAGATTCTGTTGGTTAGGATCGTTTAGTTTTTGAACGAGGCCATGAAACATTCAAAATGAAGCATTTAGATGGGGCTGATTACTGTAATGAAGCATTTTGATGGGCCTGAGGACTAAATTTGAGAATGGGGCGTATTCATAGATAATTACTAAAGTCGTGATTTCTTTATCTATAGCATAGAGGAAATATATTATCTAGAGTCCCGACCGGTACCCGTCTTACCTGAAACACCATCAAATTTTATTCGAGGTGAACTCTCTCAAATTCGAGGTGAACTCTCTCGAATTCGAGGTGAACTCTCTCAAATTCGCTATTGGTGAATACATGTGAATGGGGAAAAAAACAAAATGGGGGATTGGGCTAAAATAGAAACTTATGGAATTTTTGTGACCCGTCAAAAATGACAATCAATTTTCCAAAACAAAACAATGGATTTCGGATTTTAAGAATAAGTTTTTGTTAATTGTTTTGATATTTAATATAATTTGATATTTTTCAGACCAAAATTCCTTATAATGAAGAAAGTATATACAAGTTCACTTCATTGAATAGAAAGTAAGTCAAATTACTGTGAAGGAGGTGCAACAATAATCGATTTATTTTATAGTCTGTGTTTTTATTTTAGATGCTGCCAATAACATACCATAATGCAGGAAGCAATTTCCCTGAAGAAATCTGGAAGACAAAGCAAACAAGGTGCTGATTTGCAGGCAAGTTTTTATATATTATATTTCTCTTAACAAAATATCAATGTTTTTAACGACCGATACTGCCCATTGTGTTTGTATGTACATCTCAACGGAATAGCTCCTGCAGGCGTTGACGGTGGAGGTGTCACCATCTCTAACAATAGTCAAATGCATTCAATGCAACAAAACCAGCAGAAACAACACCACCAAGTAAAGGATGCAACTGGAAGTTTTGCCATTCAATAGTCGACCGCTAAAGCTACTCTCCCAGCAGTTCAGTGTTGGTGTTAGAACGATTTAACAGCAGTAACAGAAACTGCCAACTCGACCTATTCATCAGCTGCCAAGAAATAAATAACGAACCAACAGGGCGCGGAGATCAGTTGTGTAAGTACGAATCGAAGCATTCATATCGCGGTCAACTCGCTTAATCTTAATATTCTAGATGTAAATCCAAGCTTGTAGCAACAAATGTCTCACTATCATGTTGCCATTGAAGGACGACAGGGATACTTAGCTGGCTGACACAGATGACGTAGATGAAGTAGCTGAACCGAATGTCGATTTTGAAGCAACCTGCTGACATAATAAAGCACCTCATAAATGACGGAAGTCGGAAATCATTGGTAAGTCTTCCGAATGGAAATTCAAAAAATAATTTCATCATTTTTGTATGTACTATTTTAGGATTCCCTGCAGTTTTGGTAAGCTAAAGGACTGGCATTATAGAAGAATTCCCCGAATTCGTTATGCATATTGCAAACGAATAAGCCACAATTTTTCAGTCTATGGATCCACTTACGAGCCCTCTTCTGGGCATGGTACTGTTATAATCTAATCCACTTCATTGTGCGTTCGTAAACCAGAAGGTTCATAATGGCGAGACTACTTCCAAGTAAGTTTTACATAAACCACAAACTTTGAAAGCACTAATTAATGTTTTTTTTAACCAAACAGAACGAAGCGGTATTGCAACAAGTTATACAATTGATCCGACGGCTTTTGATGTGGCGGAGCTAGCTCTTAAATAAATTTCTAATTTTTTTTCAAAATTGTATGTAATTTAGTATAATTTTTGTTTTTTAAATTCAATGCTATTATTTAATGTTTAAATGTCTTAGTTTTTGAGTAATTAAAAAAATATTAAATATACCCAAGGCAAAGACTTCTTTTTGGTTTTCCTAAATTGTATCATTTTCATTTTTGTTCCTTTCAATGGATATTCTTTTGTTTTACAAAAAATTCATATACATATATTTTTATATATATTTATATATAAATGACGAGTTTTTCATAAAAAGATTATAGCTAAAAAAAAATATTTTTAAAACAAAAAAATAAATGTTTAAATACTAACAGGTTTAGTTTTATTTATATTTACCGTTAAATTTGAACAATAAATTCATTTTTACACAAATTTACAGCGACAACTTTTTATTGTTTTGAAGCAAATAAATTCGAAATTTTATAGAAATAAATATAATTCAATTTTTCAACAGTATATAGAATTTGTATTATGACAAACCTCTTTTATAAATATAATTCTGTGATACACGATGTATGGTTTATTAAAAAAATAAATAGGTTCAGATAAAATTAGAGTCAAAAATGTAGTTCTTGCAATCTTGTTAAATTTAATTGGGAAACTAAAAAAATTATTTAATACTCAATACACAATTAAATCCGACGTTATTTCGAATTTCTGATTTGCTCCTCAAGCTTTATGAATTGTTTGTTAATTTTTTTAATGTTTTTTTATTATTCTTATGGTTTTTGTAGGAGTGATGAATTTTATATTCTAACTTATAGCTTTTTCTTAGTGTCTCTTTGTACATGATTACGTTGTTTCAACATCCTGCAAATGAAGAGATGTAACCAAATGTTTATTGATATAAAACTTAAAGCAACTACTTACAGTTGGATCACAATCTGCGCAGTGCCAGAAATAACCTCTGCGTTTGGGTGTTTTCTTAAGCGGTGGATCAAGACATGTAAAATAATAGTTTTTACGGCATTCGTCACAACTGTTAAAAAGAATTATGTTCAGTTTTGTTTGAATAGTTTGTAGTTTGAATTCAATAGGTACTAACAAGACAAGATTCTGTGGTGTCCCTGATTCTTTACAAACATCACATATAACATCTTTCGGCGGATGCTGCGAACTAGATGATGAAAACAAGCTTAGGGAAGTTCTTTTGTTAGCCTTTCGCGGTGATACTTGGCGGAAGGCAGTAGGTGGAACTTTTGTGCTTGACGTTAAACTGTGTGCTATTTTACTGGGCGTTTTAACTGGCGGTTTTGTTACTTCAGGTGATGATTTCACAACTTCAGGTGATCCTGAAAATAAAGACACAAATTGAAATTGAAAAATTATGTATTATAGTTGATTTGAAATTATTAAAGTTTTACCGCATGTAGTGTTAAATCTTCTACAGTTTCAACAGATGTTGGTCGAGAACGCACCATATCGGCAGAAACATAAAAAAAGTGTGCTTTTGGTGCTACCTCCCCTGGTAGTGACATTGTTTTGAACTAAAAAAATAACAATTTTAAATCAATTCCATAGTTACAATTTTGAAAATGGAAAAATTTACTTACTTTAATTTTAATTTTAGGAATAGCTGGCTCATTGTCATTGGGGTTTTCATTGTCGTGGTTCTTCTTTTTACGTTTTCGCTTGTGCTCCTTCGATGGGGACTTTTCGTTGTCCGACGAATACTTGCTTTTGTGTTTATCTTTGCTGCGCTTCTTGCGGTTTTTGTTGTGAAATTCTTTGCCTGTTTCAAAGCCAATCAAGACTAGTTAATGCGCTAGCACTTGTGCTTTGACTGGTAGTTAGGGCTTGAACTGAACTGAACTGAAATCCAGGGCACCTTTAGACAATAACTTTGCATCCTCTGAAGTCGTGGCCAATGGATCTTCTTTCGAAGAATTCTTTTGTGCTTCACTCACTGCTTCGGAAAATTCGATATAGATGCGAACTTTTTCACAGATACTGATTTCAAAGCATCCTCGAGAACAACCTGTGGATTGTGTGTTATCAGGGGACTGTAGTCTATTATTTTGGATCGGAGTCTTTTTGCAGCATTGATTGTATCCTCTATTTTCTTGGGTGCATCGAGAGATTTTTGCAGAGGTTTGGGTGCTGGGAGAGAAGCAAGAGATTTTCCATTCTGACTGAATTCTAACGATGATCTTTTTGGCCCCATCCGAATTCTTGTATCGGTTGATTTTCTCTTGACAGGTGAAATTGATTTTGGTAACATGCTTGTTTCAGGATTCGAGCTGGAGAGATTAGGATCGGCTGGCACAATTGTTCCGTCTTTACTAAAGCGCGTACGTGATTTTCTTGGTCCCTTAGGCATGTCCGGAACCGCATCGGAGTCCTCGGACTTATCACATTCGGAACACTGCCAACCATAGAGCTTTGATTTTTTGGGGTGTCGTGAGAGTGGTGGGTTTAAGCATCCTAAGTGGTAGTGGAAATGGCAGGTATCACACTTGGCTAGCAAATGCTGGTCATTGCAGCGCTTGCATATACCACACTCGTGTACCAGAGCCGTCTTGTTCTGTGATTGGGTGCTTAATGCACGACCTGTGTCATCTTTTATTCCAGGAAGATGTGCTAGCGGGAAACCAACTCCCATTTTGAGGCCAGCTGCTGTTAGTACGGACAATCATCTGCTCTAAATTGCTTTTGAGTTCTTAAATGCGTGAAATTCGACTATATAATAGCCTGTTAATTCCACAATAAATGCCGGCGCTATATGCCACTTGTTTCAAATGTCTGTAACGGCTGAGATCTATAGAAATGAAAAAAAAAGTTTCATCCACGATGATAAAACAAACAATTCTTCTTCCATACATGAGCTTCTTGTAATTCTAATGCGGCTATATCAACATCCATTATTTCAGCCTTCATAAGGAGGCGGTTGCACGCAGTGGCGCTGCACTGGTGGTGAATAATCTTGATATCTTTTGAGTCGGAACTTAATAATAATTAATTAATAAAAAATAACCAAACGTGAAACAAAGATAAAGGATCTGAATAAAGAAGCAACAAACTTACCCCATGGTTCAATTTTCAGATGTTTATTGTTGCGGTATTTGTTTTGATACTTGGCCAGCTTTCTTTGAATTCATACTTGACCTGGTGTTGGATTATCATTTTTGTGTTTTAGTTTTTCCAGGTGCTTGTGCTCCATTACCAGTTTTATGGAGTTGAAATGCCTTTTTTGATGTTTTATCATGGTTTTGTCCGAATGCACTTTGCAGTGTGCGTAGAAGGGATCCGCGTGATCTGCTTCCTCCGAATGTGCTTCGGAGAATAAAGAGAAAATGGCGACGTTTTTTCTTCGTCCAGCCAAATACCATTGCCAGCAGATTTTCCGAATTTGTCTCCTTCTTCGTTGGTAACAAGAGGCAGTGTCATTCCAAATACTGATTTCTTTTTTTCTACTCTGCTGATGAGTTCATGGCCAGTCATTAAGTTGCCCATTTGGTCACTGCCTTCCATTTGGAAGCGACAATCGTATTTCTGAAGCAAATGCAACCAGTCATAAGCTTGGAAAATTTGATATGTGAATTCGGTAAACCTCATTCCAGCTGCACTCTTAAGTCGCGACTGGACTGTCGATATTGAGAGCATTGATCCCATTCGAAAGTGTCTTCCCATATTGGCAACAAAGTCCACTACATTCAGATTTTCGTACCATGATGCATTGTTGACGACTCTGAAAAAAAGATTATCAAAACGATTGAGTTTTTAAAGCGCATTAGGTTTCTATTATAGTTACCTTATAGGAGATAGGTCACTTTTGTTTTTACTAGTGTCCCAAAGTACATCCTGATGATTCTTAAATATTCTATTAAGCTGTTTTTCTGTAGCAATTAATTTGTCTCAATGAGCGACGACCCTAGTTGGTTTCGTTCTGTTTTTTTTTGCCACTAGGATCACCGATAACACCCGTAGCTCCTCCAACAAACGCAATTGGATTGTGTCCTTCTCGATGGCAATGCAGAAGTCCCATTATTACCAGAAGATTTCCAAAGTGTAGACTATCGGCAGTTGGATCAAAGCCGGCGTAGATCGTTTGTTGTTTACTTGTGAAAAGTTTTGTCATTTCCGGACTACCGTTTTAAGAAGAACAGTATGTAATTTATTACGATTTCTTGCAGTTTTTATAAACATATAAAACAATATACGACTTACCCAGCGGTGTCTGGAAAGAGATCCTGAAAGAATCCTCTATCAGCTAGAGCCAATAAGTTACGTTGGGAAATACTTCTTCGCATACGATGAAGGCACGTTTTAGATCGATGAAATAGTTGGCTTCGGATCATTTTGTATGAAATTGTTTATAAAATATAGATAAAACAGTTAATCAGGAGTACTATTAACAACTTTGTTTTAATTAATTTCGACTTTTGTTTTGATTTATTTAAATTGCAAAAATTGTATTTTGTTTTCATTTTTATTTTCGTTGTCAAAATACTTACCTCGCTGTTGATCTGTCAAAACTGGGAACCAACTCAAATTGGACCATGTTCGCATTGCAGTTCTAGGGTGCGCCTATACTTTCTTCATGATTTGTTCTGTTTTTATCAAAATCATAGAATTTGTATGCCAAAAGCAGAAAAATATTATTTTTAGCACAGTTTACACTGAAAAGGAACCATAAAATTAATTTTTCTTAAATTATTGCATTAATTTTTCAATTTTTGAATTCAACGGATCTCTTTTTTGAACGGCTCAGTTCACCTCATGGTTTTTTCCCCCGCTGTTGAGCAATGTGGGCACAAAATTCCATAACAACTACATTCATAATGGCTTTTTCCCATAAGAAATGCACGGGACAACTTACACATGCTTATCCTTATGGACAAAATCCTCTCAATTTAGCTTGTAGGCCGAAAGAGAGCAAACCCATTAAGTCGGGACTCTAGATAATATATTTCCTCTATGATCTATAGTTTAAGGCTTGTTGATTGAATAAACACAGCTCTTATTCATAGTCAATTTTCCTGCTGTGTTTAGTAAAACCCCAGTTTCAGGTTGTATTCTACTACAATTATACTTCAAATGACAGGTTAAAGCAAAAAAATACTGTTATATTTTCAAACTTGTTATTTTGTGCTTTCATTCATCGAATTGGCTGTCGAAAAAAGTAAATAAAACAAAACTATTTAATAAAAAATAAAAAATAAAACAACTAACAACTAACAACTAACAACTAACAACTAACAACGTTTTACAATATTTTAGATGAACAAAAAGGAAAATATAAAACGCGAACGGCAGGAAAACTGGTCACAGTCAGAGAAGGAACTTCTGCGGGAACTGATTCGCCGGCACATCAACATTGCCGATGATAAAAGAAACGATATTAAGAATGATAACGAAAAAAAAGCATCTAGGTCCAATATTGACATCAATATGAGGGCCGCTGGCTGTAATAGACCATTACAAAAATTGAAGGAGCAGTGGCATCGGATGAAAGTTGCAGCCAGAAGAAGCAATGCTGGAATGAAGAAGGCTCTGAAAGTCACTGGCAATATAGTTGAAGTTCCGGAACCACTCGATGAGGATTTAATCGTGCAAGACATTTATTTATTTATTTATCTATTTATTTATTCATATGTACTAACTTTACCCAGTAAGATAGAATCTTTTTAGTTAGTGTAAGTTTCAATGGTTTACAATTATTGTTAGATACATGATTAGGGAAGATTTTAAGGAGGACTCAATTTTTATAGACAGCAACACGGAGGCTTGCGAGATCGAATTTATAGATGAAAGTGTGCTGTCTATAGAAAATGAACCAGCCCCCATAGACGAAGACCGCTATTCGGCATCTATGAAAGAAAAGCTCCTTGATGTTCCCAACTACCCTACTCCGATTGACCAACTTAGGCGATTACCAAAAAACAGCGTTCCAAAAAAATCTTAAAAGGCCAGCAGTGGATGTTCTTTTCCAACGAAGCAAGCAAATTTTTAGCGAAAATGGCCAAAAAGAAGAGCTACACCAGCTTAAAATGGAACAAATAAGAAAACAAATGAGCTACGAAAAAAGTCTTTATGAGAAAGACCTGGAAATAAATAATATAATTCTTGAAAGGCAGCGTCTTTTGTTGAAAAGGGAAAAGGAAACAATTTAAGTACATGCATATGTATATGTACATACATATATATCTTTATTTTTTCGTAACTTGTAATTTTAACGTATTTTTTAACTAACTTAACTTACATACATTTATTTCTACTAATTTCACTTCATTCTTTTATTGTTGTTCATACCAAAAACTTGTACATGTTTTTTAGAATAAGATATTTTCGTTTTTTATTTAAATGAATTAGTTTTTATGAAATAGTTTTACGTTGATATTAAATAATTAAATACTTAATTTATAAAAGGAAAGTTTGCATTTTCTCTCAAGTGAAATGATTATTGATAAAGTTCTGTCGGAAAATTCTTGCAGCTACGGGTCTTCTTTGAGAAATAGGACTTTCTTCTATATTAGGCACTATTTCTTCTTCTAAATAATTGGACATTTCATCGGACTCATTCAGAACTGAAATTATAAAATTTGCTTCAAAACAATTATATCGTTATAATGTTTTGAAATCTTTGTTTGACATGAAAATGGTTTTCAGAAACACTTAGGAGACTTCTAACACACAACATCTTACTTTCTCTTTTTAGTTTAAATAAGTTGAATCAAAAGTGATATGTACTTATATACCCACATGACAAATTTCTTTCTTTAGCTATGTTGTGCAACACTGATACTGCGACAACAACATTTTTGGCAGTATCTAAATCAACTCTGAGTCTCTCAAAAATAGAGCGAAATTTAGATTTGATTTGTCCATTTAAACACTCTATTTTATTTCTGGTCGCGATGTGGCACTTGTTATATTTTTCTTCCTGTGGAGTCTGCGGATTTCTGACCGGAGTAAATAAAACATAAGACAAGGGATACCCAGCGTCTCCAAGAAGAACTCCGTTATGTGTACTTCGGGTGTTTTCTATATGTCTCTTTAAACTACAACTGCTCCATATTCGTGCATCATGCCTGGAACCCCTAGATCGGGCCACAATGTCTACAATTTTGCATTTTGCATCACAAACTATCTAAAAATATACAAATTTATAATTTTTAAAATAATGATTCAGCATGGGACTGGTACATACATACTTGAACATTAAGTGAATAATACCCTTTTCTATTCAGAAAATGTCCTGCAGAAACTTCCCCAACGATCTTAGCC
Source organism: Eupeodes luniger (assembly GCA_951509635.1). NCBI lineage: Eukaryota > Metazoa > Arthropoda > Insecta > Diptera > Syrphidae > Eupeodes > Eupeodes luniger. The sequence goes on from OX608075.1 coordinate 59,075,919, forward strand.
GGACACTTAATGCGTACGTGTGTGCAATCTATAGTGCCAATTACTCCGGGAAATGGGAATTTTACAAAGTTTGGCAACTGTTGTCCCATTTTTTTGCAATTTTGGCGATTATTCTGCTAACCGTTGGTTGCCAAATACCATGAAAATCAGCTTGAATACAAATAAGGGATTTATGTATATAGTTATATACTGCTCCAAATTTTTTCTTACCTATATCACTCTGGTGGACATTTCTACCGAAAAATCTTAATGCTGTTAAGACCTGGAGGCTGTCAGAAACGGGTAATCCTCTTTTACTTGGTAGTTCTCCAATATTAAGTAAATTTATGATAAATGTTACTGTTTCTTTATCCAAACGATATCTTTTGTAGAAATCCTTGTCGCTTAATTCAAATAGATTGAACCGTGGTTTGTATATTTTTCTTTTTCTTGGTGGCATATTTTGCAGATCACCAAATAACTCAAACTCCCCTAAGATATCCATATCTTCTTCAATTGCGGTATCTATCGACATTTTTCTGGACAGCAAGTTTACGTAAAATTTATTTGACTTCTTCAGCTTTTAAATTCACAAACAAAAATCAAATATGACATTTGGCTGTGATAATAACTACTTAAACTCAGTATTTTCTATGTTTATACTTAAACTACAGTTTTAGCCCTAAACTCAGGTTTAAATTTATTTATAAATAGCCTAAACTCTGGACTTGCTTAGTAACAACTTAGCAAGAGTTTAGCAAACATCTATGAATATGCCCCAATTTGTTTGGTTTTTTGCATCATTTCACGCACACTTTCTCACATTTAGTCCTCAGTAGCTTGTAGGCAAACCGAAATGTCAGTCTGAGATACCGATCTTGGTAATGGAGTATTTTTGATTGGGATTATGAGAGGAAAAGAACATACAAAAATGATTTCAGTTTTTTCTTTGCCTTAGTTTTCATTCATAGGAAAGAAGACGAGCAACATAGATTTCGTGTACATTTAGTAAATGTGTTAAAGCTTTTTGAAAAAGCTCTTTTTTTGTTTGATTTCAGTTTCATATATCATTTCTCGCCATAAGGGTGAGACGTCTGTATAAATTTATTATCTGTGCTTAAAGACTGACAAAATAGAAGATGAATTCCATGAATTCATAATGCCTATTGTATCACCGAAGCTAAGTGCATTCTGCTTAGAACTAACTGGAATGGGCACAGGAATGCACCTAAAAACTGCCCTAATGATGTTCCAAGAGTTGCTGCGCAAAGAGTCGCGAGCCGGCAACCTTCACTTGGTGAAAATTGATTGGGATTTTGGAATTTGCCTGGTAAAAGAAAGTCAACGCAAACGACTTAAGAAGCATAACGGCATTATAGGTTTTGAAATGTATCTCAGTTTTTAAATAATTAAAAAATATATTGAATGTACTTTTTCCAAAAAAAAAAACACTTCTTTTTGGTTTTACTAAACTTGATCTGCTCAGGTCAATTATTATTTATAAAGTAGATTTTATCTTGTTTTAATTGAGGCATATGTTAAATACAACAAAATTGAAAAATACAATATTTGTATGTGCAATAAAGTTCCCCTGAGGAAGGCAGAAACCCCTGCCGAAACGTCGGGAAAAGCGAATGTAACAACCTTGTTTCATTGCAACGATCAAAGTGACCAAAAAAGCCGAAGGAAAACCTAATTTTTCCAATACACATAAGTAAATATTCATTGGTCAATACATTATCTTTCAATATTTGTAATTGTTTGTAGTACCCGTGGCATGATGGTTAGTGTGTTGGACTGTCATGCCAGAGGTCTTGGGTTCGATCCCTGCCTATGCCATCTAAAGTTTTTTTCACGGGTACTGCCTCTTGCGAGGAACTGACAAAATCTCCAAGAGTAATTCTTGTCATGAAAAGTGCTTTCTCAAATTTGCCGTTCGGATTCGGCTTAAAACTGTAGGTCCCCTCCATCCCTGACAACAGTACTCGCACACAGGAATGGTTGAGAGTTGTAAGTCACTAGGCCCTAGTTCTCAAAAGGACTGTTGCGCCACCCAATTTATTTATTTATTTGTAATTGTTGAGAATATTCAACAATATTAACACGTCTTATTGTAAGATCATTTATATACATATCTCATCTCTCTTACTTTTCTCTTTTGTAAGCTATTAAAATCATGTTATTGTAAACCTAATCAATTCTATTTAATGCAATAAACACTCACTCTAGTTTTGTACTCCACAGTGATCGGTCGTTCTTATTCTAATAGGTTATGGGCCCAGACCCAAGTCTACTGTGTTAACGGTTCCCTCTGTTTTTTAGTCAGTATACTAAAGTGTAGGTTTTTTTTTGCATGATTGCTTTTGCATGTGATTTGGAAGCACATTTTTTTTGGTATACCTAAGTACATAGTATAAAATATTGGGAAAATGGATAGTGTCGATTTAATGAAAATTGACAGGCTTTTAAGTTCAGACCAGTGGAGTACATGGAAATTTCAAATGAGAGTCATGCTAAGTGCCAGTGATATGTATGATATTGTAACTGGTTTGATGAAGAGCCCTGCTCAGAATGAGGCTGCAAAGTTAGTGGAGTGGCAAAAGCTTGATAGAAAGGCACAAAAGGTTATAGTGATGGGTGTAGGTTCGCAAGCACTCGTTCATCTCATGAATTGTTCTACATCGCATGCCATGTGGCAGAAATTGGAATCGGTTTACGAGCAAAAAGCTTCTACCAATATACATTTGCTCCAGTTTTATAGCTTTTCGAAAGATGCTGCAGATGTTGCAACTCACATTTCGAAGCTTGAGTCGATTGCACATCAATTAAAAGATTGCGGTGAATCAATTTCTGAGAACATGCTCTTTACAAAAATAATCATGACACTTCCAAAAGACTACAACCAATTTTTTACTGCTTGGGAGTCAACGGTACAAAATGAGAAGACAATAGACAATCTTACGGCTCGTCTGCTAATGGAAGAGTCACGCTTGAATTTACAGGTGCATGATGAAATTGCAACATCGACAACAAGTGCATTGGTTGCAAAAAGGGGAGCACATTTTTCAAGTCCTCATAAATCCAAGGGCAAGCCAGGAAAGTGTTTCCTCTGCAAAAAGCCAGGCCATTGGAAAAAAGATTGCCCATCTAGGCAAGGAAATGGGAGTTGGCATAATCATGGACATGTTGCTCAGAAGGAGTTCCAAAGTGATGCTTTTGTATGCACATCTATGGTGGTTGCGTCATCTGAAAGCAAGAGCAGTGAATTGTTTTTGGACTCCGGGCCCAGTGATCACATGACGTTTCGCCTAGATTGGTTTGAAGAATATGTGCCGTTTGAGAATCCACAGTTTGTTCGCGTAGGTAACGGGGAAATTATTAATGCAGTAGGTAGCGGTAAAATCAGCATTCTATCGTATAACGGTGAAATCTGGCTACCTAAATTTCTCACAAACGTGCTGTATGTACCCGATATTCATATGAATTTATTCTCGTCAAATGCAGCCATGGACAAAAACCTCCGATTAAAATCAACTAAGTCCGAATGTCACCCTTTGCAAAATGGACGTACTGTGGCAGTGGGAGTGCGGGAGTCCACGCTATTTAAGATGATGTTTAAGATTGTGGTACCTGCAATTGCCAATGTAAGCGATAAAATTGATGATAGGTATTAAGATTTGGCATGAACGCTTAGGGCACCAAAATGTGAATTATGTTCGTAGTTTTTTGAAAGAGCGTGGTATAGTTTTTCGTGACTCAACTAACCTCTTTTGTGATGCATGCGCATTAGGAAAAATGCATCGGTTTTCTTTTGAAAGAAGTAATAGTAGAGCAAGCTCTGTAGGGGAGCTGGTGCACGCTGATTTGTGTGGCCCTATGCAAAATATTTCAGTTGGTGGTTCTAAATATTTCCTTTTACTCAAAGACGATTTCTCCAGGTACAGGGTATTATATTTTATAAAAGAAAAAACTGAGGTTCTCGAATGCTTGAAATCATTTGTAAGTAAATTTAAATTAGAAACTGGGATGGTTCTTAAGACAATTCGGACGGACAATGGACTAGAGTTTGTTAATTCAGGTGTGAAAGATTTTCTTAATAAAGAATGCGTTCGCCATCAGACATCTGTGCCCTATTCTCCACAGCAAAATGGCAGGGCTGAGAGAGATTTAAGAACAATCGTTGAGGCAGCCAGGCATTTGATTTACGCCAAAGGTTTAACTTTAAGACTATGGGCAGAAGCAGTGAGCTTCGCATGTTTTTTATTAAATCGGACGGGACCGACAGATTCTAACAAAAAAAAGTCCAATAGATTTATGGATGGGAACTGATCAGCTACTAGACTATACAAATTTTAAGGTTTTTGGGGATGAATGTTATGCTCACATTCCATCGCAAAAACGTCAAAAGTGGGATCCAAAGTCTCAGCGTGGGTTTTTTGTGGGATATCCAGAGAACACCAAAGGATACCGCATTTACTTTCCAGCCAGTGATACGATTAAGGTGAATCGAGATGTTGTGTTTAAGAACCTGGTAGAAAATACGGTTATTCTGCATGAAAACACAAAATATCCTGAAGTCAACAAAATGGAAAACGTAAAAGTTGAAATGGCATATCAACCAGAAAACAAAGCTGATGCTTCCCTCGATTTATCGAATGAGCCTGATGAAGAGTTAGCCACTGAAAAGGTAAATAAAGTTGAACAAGTTAAAAAATTGAAGCAAACTAAACAAAAACAACCTACTGAACCAACTGAACATATAGACAGTCGTTTAAGAAATTCTCAGAAAGAAATTGGAAATTCCCTAGTTTCTATTTTGGAAGCAGGAGCTTTTGTGGCCCAAGCCTGTGAACTAAGAAGTTATGAAGAGGCTTTTGAATCAAAAGAAAAGGAAAAGAGGCAGGTGGCAATGGAGGAAGAAGTCGAGGCTCTGAAAAGAAACAACACCTGGGAGCTGGTCGAACTTCCATCTGGCAAAAAGGTCATCGATAATCGTTGGGTTTTTAAGATTAAACATGAAACTAGCAATGAACCAGAACGATACAAAGCCAGGCTAGTTGTTAGAGGGTTTTCACAACAGCAAGGGGTAGATTACAAGGAGATGTTTAGCCCTGTAGCTAGGTTTGGTTCCATTCGTTTGATTCTTGCTATTGCGGCAAGCAAAAACTTGTCTTTAAAGCAATTTGACATAAAGACAGCTTTTCTTAATGGGGATCTTCAAGACGAAGTTTATATGCGATAACCCTGTGGCTTCCAAGATGACACGGATCGAGTTTGTTTATTGAAGAAAAGCCTTTATGGCTTGAAACAAGCTTCAAGATGTTGGAACATAAAGTTTACAAACTTCCTAACGTCGTTTCAACTTAAAGCTACTGAAGCTGATCCATGCGTGTTCGTTGGGAAAAATATCATCATGGCTATATACATCGATGATGGTTTGATCGCAGGTAACGAGGACGATATAAATGAACTCATTCGACAAATGAAGGTGATTTTTGAGGTGAAAGTGTTCGAGGCTCGATGTTTCTTGGGATTAGACATTTGCCGGCAGACAGATGGTTCAATTTTTCTTCAGCAATCTGCTTATGCGGATAGAATCGTGTTGAAGTTCAATATGAATGAGGCAAATCCCGTTTCAACACCGGCTGATTCCATAACTTACAAGGACACTGACAAAATAAAAGACGAGGTACAACATTTTCCCTATAGAGAGGCGGTAGGGAGCTTAATGTATTTGGCTATTGGCAGCAGACCCGACATTTCCTATGCTCTTGGGGTTGAAAGTCGGCACCTGGATAAGCCAACTACACAAGACATTACTGCAGTTAAGCGTATTATTCGATACGTGAAAGGAACACGTCTACTTGGTATATGTTTTAAATCAAATACTAAATTAATCGTTAGTTGTTTCAGCGATGCCGATTATGGTGGTGATACTGAGACAAGACGGTCAAGAAGTGGCTTTGTGTTCTTACTGGGCCATTCACCAATATCATGGTCTTCACAACGCCAACAATGTGTTGCTCTATCAACCATGGAGGCCGAATATATTGCAGGTGCAAACGCAGTAAAGCAGGCATGTCAAACTCGCGGCCCGCGGGCCGCATGCGGCCCACATCAAATATTTTTGCGGCCCAATCTTAAATTGACAACTTGCAGGTATTTTCCAATTTTGCACATTCAATTTTTCTCCAAACGAACAAAAATACATTCATGAACACACTTACAACAAACCGGGGAATCCCATGAAAATGTTTTTAATTTCTTCATTTCAACACCGTCCTATTGTCCTATTACAAATACGCAGAAAAAATGTTTAGCCTTAGAAATGAATTTGAAAAACGTTTCGCAGATTTTGAGTCTTTGAAAGACAAGTTTTCTTTATTTTCATCGATTTTTTCTATAAATATACAGTCAGTACCTAACCAAATGCAAATGGAGGTAATCGAAATCCAATGTGACTCCGATCTGAGATCTAAGTTTAATGAAGTTGGGATACCTGAATTTTACAAGTACTTGCCAGTCAGATTTGAGAAGACTCGAAGATTGGCTTATGAAATCATTTGTATGTTTGGAAGCACCTATCGATGCGAGCAGTTATTTTCACTGATGAAAGGAAATAAGTCACCTGTAAGATCCAGAATAACTGATTTACATTTGGGGTCTGTTCTAAAAGCAATAACTGCCAAAAATTTCACCACAAGTTGAGAAGATGGTAACAGAAAAGAGATGCCAAGAAAAAATTAATATTGCTATTGTTCTTCTTTTTGTTCTTTCTTTAAATAAATTTGTTTGATACAAAAATCTTTTCTTTTTTTTTTGCGGCCCATAATAATTTAGATTCTTCTGTTTTGGCCCGTGATAACCATTGAGTTTGACATGCTTGCAGTAAAGGAAATCGTATGGTTGTTACGATTAATGAACGATCTACTGGAAGAAGGATGTGGCAAACCAAGTCTTTATTTGGATAGTCAAAGTGCCTTCAAACTAGTACATAATCATAAACTAGTACATAATGAGCTCACATATGTACCAACCGACGATCAACTGGCAGATATTTTTACTAAGCCTTTAGACGAGTCAATCTAACTCAAAAAACAGCCTAACCTAGAACTAATTGCAATACAATTTGTGTGAATGAGGTCTTATTGTAAATTTTCCGTAGAACACGATGCCGAAAAGTCTACCTCTGTACACGGCGCGGATTTCGAAATATGGCGGTTTTTTCAAAATGGCGTCCCATTATTCAATTCAATTCAATTCAATTTATTTAAGTTAAGGTGAGTACAAATAAGACGTAGTCTTTTATAGTACAAGTTATTGGTACATTATAAGAAACAATAATAAGTATTAAATATAAAATTATATAAACCAAAAAAATAATAACAATAAAAAAGATAAATAGAATATAACATAAGAAAATAAAAAAGTTATGAATAGTAGAAGATGAGAGAAATAAAAAAAAAAAAAATAGAAGACGAAAGAATTGAGAAAAAGAAAATAGTTGTTGAATTTTTTTTTTTTTATAAATACTGTAATGCAATACTTTTGAATTTGTTTGCGCTAACTATCTGCTTTACCGTAGTGGGAAGAGAGTTCCAAAGTCTGGTAGCATGGATGAAGAAGAGGCGGGAAGAGTTTAAGTAATTAAACGGAGGTGTTATAAAATTGCGTGTTCTGTGAGATTGAGCAAACTGAATTTTGTCGAAGAGGTATCTAGGCGATCTACTATTAATAAGGCTGTGCATGAATTGACAACATCTGACATTCAAAAACTGTTGAAAAGTACAACCGAGTACCAAAGCATGGTAGTGCGATATATGATCATATCTACGCAGTCCATAAACATACCTTATTGCATCATTAAACGCTACAAGTAGTTTGTGCTGAGAGTGGGAGTCAGGTTTGCAGTACACCGTAGTTGAATAATCAAAAATGGGAAGAAATAAGGTTTTAATAAGCCTAAGCTTAGTGTTCACTGGGGTGAAGTCAGAGGTTAGCCAGAGCTTTCGTAAGCCTGCATAAATTCTACTTATCACGTAATTTGTATGATCAACAGCGGAAAGCGATCGATTTATCTTGAAACCCAAATTTGTTACAACATCGTAAAACTTAATATGACTATTATTTAATAGTACGGGTGGTAGTTCAATCGTGTCATAGTGCTTCTTGGATATAAGAATTGCTTGAGATTTTTCTGAGTTTAAATTCAGCCCATTGGAAAGTGACCAGTTATAAATATTTAAAAGATCCTCATTCATCCTGGCAATAAGATCTTCAATCAGTCCAATAGGGCGTGACAAGTAAATCTGGGCATCGTCCGCGTAAAGGTGGACAGAAACATTTAAGCAAACACTAGGAAGGTCATTTATAAATAGGCAAAATAAAATCGGTCCTAATATTGACCCTTGAGGTACTCCTGTTAACACAGCTTTAAAATCAGAAGCTTCCCCATCATAAACAACTCTTTGGTGCCGATTAAATAAGTAACAGCGAAGTAAACGTACAGATCTTTCGCTAAACCCAAAGTATAACCTCAGCTTTTGGCATAATAATTCATGATCCACTCTATCAAAAGCCTTGGAGAAGTCAAGCAAACAGAGAACAGTTAAGTGATCCATATCATAGTTTATTCTTATGTCATCAAGAATTTTAATCATTGCAGTAGAGCAACTATGACCTGCTCGAAAACCAGACTGGACTGACGTTAGCAAATTATGTTGATCTAAATAATTTGACATTTGATTAGCAAGGAACTTCTCCAAGACTTTTGACAGACATGGCAAGATACTTATGGGACGGTAATCTGTTGCTAAAGACGGCTGAGGTTTCTTAGGTACAGGAATTATTTTAGCTAACTTCCAACTATCGGGAAAATTTGAAGAAATTACACAAAAGTTAATTATGTGTGTAATACAACTTATTACGTGAGGTAGGATCATCTTAACAAAACGAAGAGGTACACCATCTTCACCTACAGCATTCGATTTTAACGAACGGATAACATTGATAATATCAACTTCGGTAGCAATTTCAAAATCAAAATCTGCATCATATATCAGACGATCTTCAGCAGTAAAGCTTAAATTGTTAATAGTACTATTTAAAAAAGCGTAATTAAGATCAGTTACATCAGGAATACTATGGCCAGCAATCTTTTTTCCAACACCAATTCAACGTAAGTTGCTCCATAATTTTTTTGAAGGCAAGTCAGTGTTCAGTTTAGAAAGAAAATATCTTTTTTTTGCCCTGCGTGTTACAAAGGTACAGTGATTACGAGCACGGCAAAAACCTTCCCAATTGTAGCTTAATGGCCGTTGTTTCCACTTTGCGTACTGTTTATTACGAACTTTCATAGTATAACGAACTTCGCTAGTGAACCAGGGGCATTTCTCATTTCGTATTGCAACTGTCTTAAGTGGAACATGCCTATTAAACAGATCCAATACTAATGTTTGAAAATGATTCACTTTTTCGTCTACGTTAAAAGCTTGATAGCAATTACGCCACGGCATAAGGCTTGCATCGAATTGTAAGGCACTGTTGTCAATCGAAGCATAATCTCTGAATTCAAAGAATGAAGAAGAAAAAGATCGAGACATATCAACTCCATATGTACAGAACAGCAAGTCGTGGTCAGAAATTCCCGCCAAGGATAGCTGATCTTGAAGCATGACATATGATGTGCTGCAGTACACTGCTATTCCCCCACCAGTCGTGTTAGTAACCCTATCGTTGCGAATAAACTTAAAACCAGGAATATCATATAAGTCATTGATTGAATCATCAGATAGCCATGTTTCGCAAATGCAAATTATGTCAACTCTAGAGTCCATAAAAACATTCTTTATGTAATCCAATTTGGTTAAATTTAAACTGCGAGCGTTAAGGTAGCAAATTTTGAACCCTCCTTGAGTATTGGATAGTATTTTAATAATTGTCCGCACTGCAATTTCATCAACGCAACCAGACATTAACGCACTAGCCATTATTCAACGTGAAAACAAACAATACACAAAAAATACTGTTTGAACAAATATGATTGAGGAGAATAAAGATTCAACAACAATTATTAATACCAAAAATAGTAGATATAGAAGAAAGAAGGTAGAGAAGATCTTGTAAAATAAGTTAAGTCTGAGAGAGAGAAAAGAAAAAGAAAACAAAATTATAACAATAATAATAGTAACAATAATAATAATAATAATAATAAATAAGTTAATAATGAATTATCAATATGAACTATTAGAATTCCAAGAGTCAATTTAATAGTTTTAATATAAAATACAAAATAAACCAAAAGATCAAAAAGAAATTAAAATGAAAAAATAAAATAAATAATCATAAAGCTGCTCAAGATGACATCAGCGGTATATACCGACATGAAGCTTTTACGGCAGTGCTGTAGTTGTTGTAATTTTAATTTCATAATCTTCATCATTTTTTTTCACATAGACGAAACCATTTCTCGTTCTAACTGATGACAATAAACCTTCTTTACGCAGCTGATTAGCATGCCTCAATATGGAATTATTTGTTGATGTAAGACTTTCATTTATATAGATCCTATGAGAGCTTTTAACTTCACCATCATGTTCACCATCATGAGAACACTTCTCTAGTTCAGCTAGAGTAAGACCATTGTTCTTGTAAAATGCGGAAAGAAATGCTCGTTGTTCAACATGGGACGAAAAACGAATAAGTAATGGACATGAGCTTCTGCTGTTGTTGTGGTTGTTGTTGTTGCTAACATGCAAATTGGATCTTAAACGAAAAGCATCGATGTAGGAAGAGTGTTCGTGACGTAGGGTAACGGCAATATTTTTAGCAATATCAATTGCATTCTCGTTTGGTGTGTGGGGAATACCTCTCACTATCACATCGCTCAGACGTTGTTGGCGCTGAAGATCAGCAAGCTCCTCTCTTACTTTTTTGTTTTCCTCCTTCAGCACTGCCTTAGTCGGTCTTCAAGAGAGGCTATGGATTCACTGATTAGGTTTTTAAGGTTACCTTCAAGTTCAGAGATTAGCTTGGAAAATTTTGATGTTAGCGTTGTTTCAAGGTCTACCAATGCAGATGAAGATGAGCTTAAGCGAGATTTATTTTATTTATTATTCTACTTTATAGTGTATACCTCCTTACATGCCCATATGGGGTATCATTTTATATGTTTTTAAGTACATGGAATTCAAAAATTACATCAAAAATTGGTTCTGATGAAAATTTTTCAAAAATACACTGAAAAAAATATTTTTGTATGTAGATACCTATGTATTTTTTTTTATTTTGATTGGTTTTACATTTTTTACTTGCGACATATAGGAACTATATGGCAAGTTTTGCATTCGTGCAAAATTTCGAACTCGAGATTTTAATCAAACATGATATTACGATGGTAGAGAAGTCGTAAGTCTGTCTGTCCACGCTCCTACAGCCTAAACCATTGGGTCGATTGAGTTCAAACTTGGAAGTTAAGGTTTTGAGCAGATTTGCGTTAGGCGTTTTTTTAATTTTTTTTTTAAGATCAAAACTAACAGTGGCCCCTATACAATTTTTTTGGTCAAAAAACGAAAATTCGAATTTTCTCAAAAACAAACCGATAGATTTTTTTAAAATTTTCTCTAAAATTTTATTTTTTAACTTGGCTTCTTTTAATAAGAAAAACATATTTTTGTATTGCTCAGGAAAGGTACCGCTCATAGAACCGTTTTTTTGTTTTTTAATTTTCTCAGCAACTTTTGAACCGATTTCCATAATTTTCTGAACGAGCTCTTATATTGCCTTAACAATATTTGATTATCAAAAGTAAAATTTTTTATTGTTTGGATTTTTAAAAAAATATTGAATTTTTTTTTTCAAAATTCTATATCTCAAAAACGGGTGAACATATTTTTACGAAATTGAAATATAGAGCGTATATTTACAATCACTAAACAACTGCATACCAAAAATATTTTTAGAACAAAATTGAAAAATTTTATATATAAAAAATTAATTTAAAAAAAAACCGCTCTAACGATTTTCAAAAAAAAAAACTGAAAAATCAAGGGTTTTTGATTTATAAAATGGCATTTAAATTTTTGAAAACAAACTTATTTTTCAGGTAAAATTTTGAATCTTAAATTAGTTTTTTTAAAAATTATTTTAACTGTATTAAATGTAACCCCCTCCCAAAAAATTGAAAAATGGAGGTTTTTTCGACAAATCAAATGGCATATTGAAGACAAACTTATTTTACAGGTATATTTTTAAATATTATATAGATACTTTTTTAAACAGACTCTTTGCATACAGGAGCAAGTTCGTGCGACCCAGTCGTGTACTTTATTTTTTTGGTATTTTTATACACTTTTTAAACTGAATTCATAAAGGAATTATAAACAGCATTTAAAACAAAAAATGTAAAATAATAATAATAGCCGTGTTAAAATGTTTCTAGCATTCCCAGAGATATAAATTATATCAGTGATGGTGGTTGGCTACTACATCGCCTTCCTTGGAGTCAGAATCAGACCTTTCATGAAATTCTTTGTGTTTATGAGAGACTAGCCGACCCGTGCTCGCGTTGCTTCGCAAATTTTAACCAACACATTCTTTTTGTGCTTATGGATTTTCTTTCGATGTTAGCCTTTCTTTTACCCATTTTATATTTCTATGCGATAAAAGAAAAACAACGAATTTAAGCTTGTTATGTACTCGTATTTAATAAAAAAATCAAAGAACACTTCCTTACCGAAATTAACCCTTTAGAAAAAAACTTAAGTATAATATTACGTAGTAAAGGCCAAGCCGCACGTGAAAACAAACAAAACCATTTCAATTTTTTAGTTGAAAACAGAACGAAATTTTTGTTCATTTTCTTCTTTTCTTTCTTTTATTCATACCTAGAAACGTTTTTTTGCAACCGAAAAATATAGTTTGCGGTAAAAAAAAAACAAATTTGTGTTTTTAATGTTCTCATACATCTATAGGTATGCGTGTGTAAATATCCATAGACACATTTTTTTATTCATCTGCTCATGTTCAGTGCAGTGCAACTGACTTAACTTACCCACATTTGTGTGCTCTTTTTATCGACGTCATTGTAAGTACCTTCTTCGAGTTATTTGTAAAGAAAATTTTAACTTAATTTCAGTTTTATTGTTCGAGGAAGTGATACAAAATTGGTAATTCAAGCTATTATAACAGTACTTTTTTTATTTTTAAATTGGAAGAATTATAATCTATTCACTTCCTCGAACCAGAAAAATAAAAAGATCTAATTTTTCTTTAGATAAATCGGCATCTCATGTGCAAGGCACTGTAGTTAATTAAATGTCCATACTCCATAGTAACTTAAAAAAAAGAGCATACACTGCTCAGCGATGTGACGATAGAATTAGAGAAACAAAAAAATAATGTGTGTGTGCAGGTTAGTTGATAAACTATCGGGTGATTTTTTAAGAGCTTGAGAACTTTAAAAAAAAAAAAACCCATAAAATTTGCAAAATCTCATCGATTCTTTATTTGAAACGTTAGATTGGTCCATGACATTTACTTTTTGAAGATAATTTCATTTAAATGTTGACCGCGGCTGCGTCTTAGGTGGTCCATTCGGAAAGTCCAATTTTGGGTAACTTTTTCGAGCATTTCGGCCGGAATAGCCCGAATTTCATCGGAAATGTTGTCTTCCAAAGCTGGAATAGTTGCTGGCTTATTTGTGTAGACTTTAGACTTGACGTAGCCCCACAAAAAATAGTCTAAAGGCGTCAAATCGCATGATCTTGGTGGCCAACTTATCGGTCCATTCCTTGAGATGAATTGTTCTCCGAAGTTTTCCCTCAAAATGGCCATAGAATCGCGAGCTGTGTGGCATGTAGCGCCATCTTGTTAAAACCACATGTCAACCAAGTTAAGTTCTTCCATTTTTGGCAACAAAAAGTTTGTTAGCATTGAACGATAGCGATCGCCATTCACCGTAACGTTGCGTCCAAAAGCATCTTTGAAAAAATACGGTCCAATGATTCCACCAGCGTACAAACCACGTCAAACAGTGCATTTTTCGGGATGCATGGGCAGTTCTTGAACGGCTTCTGGTTGCTCTTCACTCCAAATGCGGCAATTTTGCGTATTCACGTAGCCATTCAACCAGAAATGAGCCTCATCGCTGAACAAAATTTGTCGATAAAAAAGCGCGAAACACATTTCGAACCGAACACTGATTTTGGTAATAAAATTCAATGATTTTCAAGCGTTGCTCGTTAGTAAGTCTATTCATGATGAAATGTCAAAGCATACTGAGCATCTTTCTCTTTGACACCATGTCTGAAATCCCGCGTGATCTGTCAAATACTAATGCATGAAAATCCTAACCTCAAAAAAATCACCCATTATAATATACAGAAAAATTGAATATGTAATGTAGGTAGGTAGGTGAGAGAAAAACGTAACTAATAAATGGAACACATATTAAGAGAGAAAGAGCATGGGAAGAAAAGAAAATTAAAAATGTTGGAATGATAATGAAATGATACAAAGCAACAACCTCGCGATTGTGATGGAATCTAATTTCCTGGATAAAATGAATTCAAAAAGTTTATAATTTTATAATTTGTTTTTATTTATTTCTCAGGTTATATGTTTAACTTAGAAGTGATTTTAAGCTTAAAATTTGCGCAACAATATTGACTTTATGAAGCAATGCTAATCTTTGTCGATTATTGTATAGGTTTTAAGATATGAGTGGTTGTATAAGTCAACTAATGATAAAAAATGGACAAAAAATGTAAAATTAATAATATTTAAGTTTGACAAATAATTAATGAAAAAAAATTAAAGCCATAAACACTCTCATAACAATATAGAAAATAATAAAATATATTTCAAATAAATCGGTTGACTACTTTCTGAGATCATGCGTTACAAACTTTAAAATGGTTTCGCTTTTATATAATAGTATAGATATAGAAGTATAGATATAGATATAGATATGTGCTAGCAAAGTATGGCAAGGCAATAATAGTATTTGATGGATATGGTGATACATTCTCCACAAAATCAGAGGCCCACCTAAAAAGACACCGAGGTATTGTAGGACCTGAAGTAAATTTCTCAGCTTCTACCCGTATTGCCATGCAGAAGGAAATATTTGTTTGTAATAATGAAAACAAAGAAGCCTTCATTATTCTTTTATCGGAAAAGTTACAAGAAGCTGGATGTAAAACAAAACAATCTCATAGTGACGCAGACGTCATGATCGTTATGGAGGCTATAGAGTCGTCCAAAAATCATCCTACAGCCATTGTTGGTGAGGACACTGATCTTCTTATACTACTCCTTCATCATTTTCAAAAAACTTTTATGATATTTTCCTTTGCCCAGAACCTAAGAAATCTTCTAAAAGCATTACTGTATGTGATATACAAAAAAATATCAAATACTTTAGGCGATGACGTCTGTTCTAACATCTTATTTGCTCATGCTGTATTAGGATGTGATACTACCTCTAAACCATTTGGAATAGGCAAAAGTGATTCCATAAAATTGCTTAAAAAATCAAGCAGTTTCAAAGAAAGTGCTGCAGTATTCCAAACATCACAGAAATCAATAGAAGAAATTGAAATTGCTGGTCTTAATGCCATTATAACGTTGTTTGTAGGAAAAACAGGGCACAACACACTACATGATATGAGGCTTCGTACTTTCACTTCCATGGCAACAAAATCAACAATACATGTTAAACCAGAAGTCTTGCCTCCAACAGAGGATGCCTGCAAATTTCATTCATTCAGAGTTTATCACCAAGTGCAGCAGTGGATGGGTATTCATCTGGATCCACTACAGTGGGGATTTCAATGGAAGGATTTAAGATTGTCTCCCATTAAAATGAGACAAGCACCGGCACCAGATTACCTACTAAAATTTGTAAAATGTGGCTGCATCAAAACTAAATGTGCAACTCTGCAGTGTACATGCAGAAGATAGGGAATGATGTGCACAGATGCATGCACAGATTGTCAGGGATTAAGCTGCTGAGCTCCATTGAAGTGGACATGAATGATGATTAAAATTAGGTATAATTATTTGTTTGGCTAATGACTTTTTTATGTTTTTTGTTTTAGATGCTTTATGAATTCAGTTTAAAAAAATATATAAAAATACAAAAAAATGTAAAACTAATTAAGATAAAAAAAAAATATAAAAAAAAATAATTTTGTTCAGTGTATTTTTGAAAAATTTTCATCAGAACCAATTTTTGATGTAATTTTTGAATTCCATGTACTTAAAAACATATAAAATGATACCCCATACGGGCATGTAAGGAGGTATACACTATAAAGTAGAATAATGGGACGCCATTTTGAAAAAACCGCCATATTTCGAAATCCGCGCCGTGTACAGAGTTAGACTTTTCGGCATCGTGTTCTACGGAAAATTTACAATAAGACCTCATTCACACAAATTGTATTGCAATTAGTTCTAGGTTCATCCTTAATTTGACTCGTCTACTTTACCAAAGACAAGATTTGAATTATTAAGAAACAAAATTGGAATTATTAATTTATAATTTTTTTTATTGAGATTTCTAAAATTTTTATAATTTCTAAAAAAAAAAATGAATTTAAAAAACTAATTGAATTATATTATGCATACATATATTGAAGTTAAAAGTTATAAATTATGTAATAATGTTGAAAGTGGGAGTGTTGAGAATATTCAACAATATTAACACGTCTTATTGTAAGATCATTTATATACATATCTCATCTCTCTTACTTTTCTCTTTTGTAAGCTATTAAAATCATGTTATTGTAAACCTAATCAATTCTATTTAATGCAATAAACACTCACTCTAGTTTTGTACTCCACAGTGATCGGTCGTTCTTATTCTAATAGTAATCCTTATTCTTCTTATGTTTTGGTTCATCACGTCAACAGCATTAGTTAGAAATTCAGTATCTTCATCTTGCATCAGAGTTAAAACAACGTATCCCCCTTAACCTTAAATAGCAAGATGATTTTGCTAAGTACATATCTTTACCTTTTACATAGCTACAGCTTTTATCATTCAACCTGAATTTTTGAAAAATTTCAAACGGAATATTGAAGAAAAATAATGCAGATTTGGAAAATTCACCACCACCAGCACCACTCCCTTCACTGCTCTATCTAGATGAAGCAGGTTTGCTGGGCGACTTGTTCTGTTTGGGGTTTCAAGCTTCTTCAACTTTATCGCTCGATAATGAAGACGAAGGCAATGAGGAACTTGAGTTCGAATTGGATGATGCTCTTGATGAGCGTGTACTTACATACGTGGGAGACTGCTTGCCTGGGACTTGCCGAACCCGACCTTTTCGATCGGGATTTCATTTATGTGGGTGACTTAATAGAAGCTGCCAGGACGTGACTCATCGTCTGAGTCATAGACACACCATATAAAGACCGGAAACCAATCTGTCATTCTGGTTTTGCCTACAAGCTGAAACGTCAATTCTCACCAGCGTTGCCGCGAAGACAAAAATTGTAAGGGCAATTTTGAGGGCCATTTCCAAAATGTGTGGGCCACTATCCCACTACCGTGGAAAAAATTTGTTTAAGAAAATAATAACAGTTTGTCTTTTCTAAATAAACTTATTGTATTTCAGGTCTTTTTGTTTACGGTATTAGTTATCAAACTTGTACAAATTCCCGATCGGGCACATTTTGGCAACGCTGCTTCTCACGCACCCTTATTTCTAATTCTAACATCAATTCACCACGGCTAACATCAATTCACCACCCTCTAACATCAATTCACCATGAAAATTCGGTATAGTGATAAGAAATTCTTTAGGGGAGGCACCTAGTGGCTACATCGACATTAGGTATTGCATTTTTTGGGAAGAGTACGATAACTCAGGCGACAAAGTTTAATGACGGATTTGTATAGAACAGTTAAAAACAATCATTTTTTATTATGGGAGCGGGGTCTATTCTCTATTTTTAGGCGTTAGGGGCAATTTAAAAAATATGTACGTTAAATGGAAAAAATAATGGTAATACTTACAACTAAGTTTTATACATTTTTTTAAAGACAACAATTTTGTCTATTAACTTGTTTTTAAATCAAGTCAAAACTATGTAAATTAGAATAGTTCGTTGAGATATTATATTTTTAATAAATATTTATTAATCCGATCATCTCAGATGCCAACTTAAGACTAAAATCGAAAAACATTTTTGCTGTAAACTGTCATCAAATATGGTTAAACAAAGATCTTATGGTTTCTTATACATGAATCACTTATTAGGAAAACAACATGTTCCTACGTGATTGTATTGAAATGTAACATAATATTTAATATCATACTTTATGATCCAGAAGATCGTACTTATTGCTTATTATTATATTTTGGTTCATATTTTCTAATTACTAATGGAACAGACGTGTGTTAATTTGCATAGTTTTTTGAAACAAATTGTTTTAAACTCAAAATTTGGGCAAAAAAAGGTAAAAAAGGTTTAAAGTGTGATTTTTAAAACTTTAAGACTATTGACTATTGTTTTTAGAATGCATTGCTTATATTTGTTTTTGGTCAAACATTGAAAACTAGATGATTTTATGTCTTGTAGTTCTTGAGAAAAATTCAAAAAAAAAAAAATATTGTAATTAAATTATTTTTTCCTTGCTTGAGTATTTACGTAGTCTTATTTTGATAGTAATAATCGAATATGGATTAAGGTATACCCGAAATAAATTATTTTTTCTTAAATCCAGCTTATTTAAATACAAAAGAAACTTTGGCAAGAAGACTTTGTGATTGAAAGTGGCAAGAAAATGTTAATTTTTAACTTCACTGTATTCAAAAGTGTGTACTACGTATAATACAGTTTTCAATTCAATAAAAAGCTATAATTGTCTGAACAAGGCATTTGTTGTATTATGTAAAGAAAACTTTAAATATATTAGCAAAAATGTAAAACATTGTTGTTTTTTTTTTAATTTAAATGTAATACAAAGACTTGTGATTCAGGTAAAATTATACATTCCAAAAATTATCTTTTTTGAATGTTATAATAATTATTTTTTTCTCGAATTTAAAAACGATTACTATTTCCTAAAAGTATTTTGATAATTACAAAACAGTTACCAAGTTTTAACAATTTCACTTTAAGTTAAGTTTTTCAATTAAAAAAAAATTATAAAAGTGTGACAACACCTCAACATCACACATAAAAGAACTGTTTATTTCGTCGAGGTGAGTTTGAAAACGTCAACAAAAATTCTGATTTTTTAAATCTTTCGAATAGCAAGTTTGGTTTTTGCATTTGTGTATTTAAAAAATTATAACATCATTTACCATATCTTAAAATTGTTTTTTTGAAAACATAACTTATATTAATTGTTAACATTTTCATTAAATTTCTTTTTTGATTATTGCCCAAAGCAATAATAATATTACATTTCATTCAAAATCGGCTAAAGGAGTGTTCGCCCCTTTTTTTTTATTTTGCAGATAAATTATATTTCAGAATTTCAGATTACAACTATGGATAAAAAAAGCTCTGTGCGCTGTGTGATGGGCTGTTCAATATTCAGCCACACGTTCCGCGCTCCAATTGAAAAGTAAGTAGACACAATATGGTATCCTCATTTTAACCAATTTCCGCACCACATTGGAACTCACTTGGACGTGTTATTATAAGTTTTTTTGATTTTAACAAAAAAGTGTGAATGCAACTTTCTTACTCACACTACAAGAATTCCAGGAAGGTATAAACCATTCCTGTAGGTACATTATTGTACCAAGGACACGACCGAATGAGTTCGAATGTTTGCATTTTTAAACATTTTTGATAGGAAAATACACACATTGAAACGCACTTGGACGTGTTCTTATCAGTTTTTTTTATTTTAACTAAAAAGTGTGAATGCAACTTTCTTACTCACACTACAAGGATTCCAGGAAGGTATAAACCATTCCTGTAGGTACATTATTGTACCAAGGACAGGACCGATCACCGAATGAGTTCATTTTCCCGAACAGCTGATACTTTTATGTTCAACACAGCCATTTAATAAAAAAAAAAAACATTTGTCAAAACAAGTAAATACACCGCATCGAATTGTTGTTGGATTTCAAATTTCAAAATGGACGTAAGTCCAAATTACAACTACAACAATGTAAACAAATGGGTGTTGGAGGGTAAAACGTACGAAAGATTCCGGTCTTTATATGGTGTGTCTATGGTCTGAGTCTATCATATTGGACCACGCTCGCATTGCAGTTCTAGGGTGCGTCTATACTTTATGCACGATTTGTTCTGCTTTTAGTGAAAATTTTCATCAAAATCATAGAATTAGTATGCCAAAAGCAGTAAAATATTATTTTAAGCACAGTTTTAACCGAAAGAGAGCTCCACAATTAATTTTTCGTAAATTATTGCATTCATTTTTAAATTTTTGAATTCAACGGATCTCTTTTTTGAATAATTCGGCTATGCAGATTACAAGTACCAATAACAACTAGTGAGGGTCGGTCTTGAGATTTACATCATAAGAAATCTACTGTATGTAGTAAATGAAATATACACACTAAAAATAATAATTGAGACTCGTTTGGTTATTATCTCAATAAACAGAAATCATCTTATGGCTTTATTCATTTATTCAGCATATTTAACAATCTGTTTGAGAAAGAGTTCACATTTTTAAATTCTAGTTATTCAAACAGGGATTGTCAAGCGTATTTGAAAGTGTGAACCCCCCATAGGTTGCATGTGAAACAAATTCTACACCAGAAACATTTAATTCATCTCTACACTTTTTTGTTTTCATAACTGTCGTCTATATATTCGTCCTCTTTTTTGTAGAGATAATATATTTGTTTCCTGTTTGTATAATACACTTCATAATGTTTAATTTTTGTTTTTGCTGTTCTTCAGTCACGCTGTGAGAGATGGTGCTACTCTGTAATTGTTCTTTCTCACTCACCATCATAAATTCTCGGGCAGATGAGTGAGAGAAAGAAAAAAAGCAAGTTTGTGTGGTTTTGGTTTGTTCTTATTCGTTTCTTTACTCTGTTATTCATTTTTTATTTCATTCTTTTACTTGTTCTCAAACTTTTTGTTTCTTATTTTCTTAAGTGAAGTGGAAGCACGACCCGATCAAGAGTACGGAATTACATCTATCATCTATCGTTGTTTTAAACAATTTAGTGAATAAAAATTGATTGTCGTTTAACTATTTTGTGAATCAAAGCTACAACACAGAAGTATTTTTCATATCCTAGAGCGGGAAAATTTGGCTAATTTGCGTACAAATTCTACTCAGGGTAAGAAAACACCATGACCTACTACCTAAGAGAAATTTTTTTTGTATTTTAAAAATTTCTTTCACACTGTTTGAATTGGTGATTCTATTGTACAAAATGTTGCTGAAATCCGCATTATATATTATAATGATATAAATAGGTAATATTTATTAAATACATTTATTTAGAAACAGCAAAGGGTTGCTAAGATTTGAAAAAAATCGAAATAACCACAATTTATAAAGTGAAAGGCAGAAGCTGAATAATTATAAATTATATTACGATTTCTCCCTCCCCCAAGCACTGAACCATTGTTTTTCTAATCCTCTTGGTAGAAGTAAGTATTTTTTGTGTGTTTCATTTCTATTCTGATGTAGGTATATACCTACTAAATTTGCTGCAAGCTAGTAAAAGCGCCAGGGTTACCTTTTACCCAAAGTCAAGATGATCTAGTTAAAAAAAATGTGTGTCGATTTATCGAATAGCCTACAGTTTATCGTATTACAATCAATTGTAAGATACATCTTGTCAGTTAGTTGATATACCCAGGTTACAAGAGGAGATCGAGGAATCGAAATTGAATTGAGATTTCGTCCAAGTATACGTCGTCAGTGGATCGAAGAATCGAAATGACATTTGGGTTTTGTTTGTATGCGTTCTGTGTTGTGAGTAACTTCTATCTTTATAGGTACAAAAAGAAATATGTAGTTTTAAAATTCAAATACCATAATGCTTACAACACAAAAACGCGCACCAAAATAAACTCATCTGGAAACACGCAAGAATAGATATAAAACACGACACACGCACAGAAGCAAAACCTCACACACCAATAACTCGATTCCCCGATTCAGGTTTACAAAACAATTTTCGATTCAATTCACCTCGTTTTGTGAGATCGGATAAAGTAATCCTATTTCTATCCGATCCAGGTATATACGGGGCGCTAAATCCTGATTTAATTCTCCTTGTAAACTGGGTAATAGATTACAACCTATTATTGTTATGTCAGCAAAAAAATTTCAAGTTAACAAGTTGTTGTTTAGAAATTGTTGATCTTTCAAATTACGGGTATCGAACATTAAATATGCATTTATTTTATAACTTCCAATCGCATAGGATAAGGACAAATTGATGACTTAAATAATGTACCTAGGTACATAGTTTTAAAACTGTTCGTGAATCAAATATTATTCTTAGTTTTGATACCAAAACAAAAATTGTATAATAATTGTTGTTATATTTCTAACAATATCGAAATCCCTGATATCTTTGAATTAGTAACATATTTAATTGTTTTAAATGCAAATGTTCTGAAAATTAACTGTTATACTACCGTTAATTGCTTTAAGACTTTTGAATCGTGGTCTTCAGTGACAGGTTCGACAACTGGAGTGATTTGTAATTGAATAACGAATACCTATATTATTATAATAATATCGAGAATAGAAGAATGATTTAAATCTGAAATGAATAAAATAGTTATTTATTCCGTTCCATAGAAAATTAAATCTGAAAAGAATCAAATTAGAGTTTTTTGATTGCATGGTTAACTTAATACCAATCATTTGAAGGGAGAATTAGAACTTTGTGTAGCGCAAAAACCGCATCCACGTAGCCAATTGCATGTTCTTTTGTTAAGTCCTAAGTATTTTAATAATGTTTTTAAATATTATTAATTTCAAGCCTATTTTATTAAACACAAATTGTATCTCACTAGAAGGTAAAGAAATGTATTTTCTTTATAAGTACTATTCTTAACTCAGGTAATTACATGTTAACTTTCAGAAGATAGACATCGAACTTATGTATTTTAGTATGTTTCAGGCATTGGATGTGACTCATTTACATATGTAATTTATTTCTGGAGTTCAAGGATTCAGAGTCTCATTTTCTTCTCCGTATGAACTTCAATTCCTTGTTAGAATAGCACTTCAAACTTCAATCCCTACCTCCTTACTAAACCTTATTATTTTACAACAATTCACATAAAGCAAAAATCATATGTATATTAATTTCTAGACTCTATTTGGGTACAAGATTCTACTTTGTTAGGGAATAAAATGTCATTATCATAGATTTAATGAATAGTAAGACCAATCTTGGAAGTTTTTTTATATAAAAACGAGAGCTGGTCGAAATTTATTTCAGAAGAAGGAGCTTTATTTGTTCACAAATGGGTAAAAGAAAGATCTATCTATATTGTATTTGTATATTTAAAAGTTCATCAATTATTTATATAATTTTTGACGGAGTTCAAAGAAAAGTGATCTTTCTTCTGGTTAAATAAAATTAAAATTTAAAAAATGTATGGTCTTCGAAGTTTATTTCAGTTAACCAACTCAATTCTTAACCCTCAAACTCAACTCAAAAGGAAGTGATAAGCATGATTCAGGAAATCTGCTGGTATGAGGTTGATTTTTGTATATGGAACTCTGGACCGGTTTGTTTAAAAGATAATTCTGAACTGTTGTTTTTTCTAAAATTCTTAAGAATGTCTTCTCTCAAATGAATAGGCAAAAAAAACTTTTTTGAGATTTTAGATCATGAAAAAGTTCACAAACATACAGTTTTAGAGAATTGGGAAAATGTTCCAAGTGCCACTATTTTGACTTTATTTGATTTCATATTTATTTCAGTGAATAGCTTAATTAAGAAATAGTACTTAGATAAGTGCATTTGAACAGATTTTAATTTAGTATATAAATTGGTTAAATTGATCTGATGGCAGCCCTGTTCTGTTTGTTTTTATCTTTCACATTTTCTTTTTTCTCTCGCCCACCCGAGGATACCATTACCGATACTAAACACCATCTCACCTGTATGCGCTATGCCTGCCTGTGCGACTTTACCTTTTCTTCTTTATTTTTATTTAAAACGAATGTAAATCTTTGTTTGGTTGTAGTTTCCTTTATAACGAATCTATTGGAAATAGGAGACTAAAGATAAATTAACAAAGTAAGTGTAGGAGAAAGAAAAAAGAAATTTACAATTTCGAACACATAAGTTTTGTAGAATGGCAATGGAACTGGAAGAAAAAACAACTGCATCATTTGTATTAGAATTGAATAAGCGCCAAAAAAACATAAGAATACCAAGAAAGAGAGACAGAGAAATATAAAAGTCAAATAAAAGTTTCCATCTCGGTTCGGCTGCTGCCTGCTTGTTGCTATTGCTTTGTCTACTGTGTATCTGTGATGAATGCTGACAAATAAAATACGTGTAAAGAAAAGTTACTTTCAACTTTTCTATGCTCCTCTTGTTGACTACGTCTGGTCTTGTTGTCGTTGTCGTGAAAAAATGTGAATTATTAACTTTTCCATTGCTCTTGATTCTTCAACTGCTTTCTTTTTTTCCTAATTATTTGTGTTTAATTTATTCTAAATCTAAACATTGTTTGAATTAATTACTATTTTGTTCATATTTCTTTAAAAAGTTGTTTTGTACCTATTTAAATATAAATTTCCTTGCAGAAAAGAACTCAATCTAGTACAACATATTTTGTTGGTTGTCACTTGAAAAGAGACTGACCTATATACGCGTGCCGCTTCTACTTGCAATACTTTTTACTACGCCTGGAGTATTTTATTTATCGCGTCTGCTTTCCTCTCTATCTTAACATCTAAGTTCGCATAAGAGAAGATTTGGAACCGCATTAAACAGGGTACCACACGTAAATCTCAAGAAGACAAAATAAAGTTCTCAGAACATAAACATTATTAATGATGGCCGATCAACAGTTCTTTTTAAAGTGGAATGACTTTCAGACAAATATGGTTACATCCTTCAGGCACCTGCGAGATGAAAAAAGCTTTACAGATGTAAGTATAAGTATCGAAATTCAATCGATTTATGCCTTTTCTCAAATATTATTGCGATTTCTATAGGTACTTAGAAATAACAAAAGGTAGGTATCCCTTAATGATTCCCCAATTTGTAGGTCTAAGTTATTAGAACAATTTGAAATATACTTCATTAAAAATAAAATTTCAAAATAATGTTTTTTTTTTAAACATTATACCTATACCTAGCGAATAGACATAGAATAGAATTGTGACATGGATGTGAAAGTTGTTGACTTGTTTTTTTTTTTTTTAATTTGTATTAGTCTACAAAGGAAGAAAGGTGAGATTCATTCGGCACATAAAAATTAGTTTGGTGCTTCTACCTTACTCTACGATTTTGATAAATGAGAATTCGACATTAACATATAAAGATTAACAAAGACAATACAACAATTGAGATCAATAAAATGCATACATATTTGGGAAAAGAATGTGTAATTTTTGTATTCAATCAAAAAATTAAATACACCTAGCTATTCGTTAAAGTTTATATTAATACAAAGTAGAGAAATTATTCTTTTCAAAACTAAGAATTGTAAAATTCGTCAAATTAAAAATTTGCCCAAGTATAAAATTTAAACAAGTTGTTTGAGAATAACTTGTGATTTTTAAGGTGTAAGGAAATGTCTCTTGCTATATCTCATCTGACCTAACATTTAAATAACACAATAATATTTAATTTAACCCTTTCGACCCGCAATGCACACATTTTTAAGAACCTCTAAGAACAGCAACCTTACAAGAATTACTGACAATTTGTATTAAATCCACGTTTGTACTTATTGTAAGAAAAAGACTTGATAAATCGAAATAAGGAGTGTGTTTCATAGTTAAGGGCTGTTAACACGAGTGCGACATATCGCTACTGTTAGTGCAAAAGGTCGTATGTGAAAGTTAACTACTTTACAGGGGAGCATAAAAACTGATTATTTCCATATGAAATACGACTTTTTTACATTTGACCATAACTTATAATAGATCAGCTGATGACATCCAATATTTTTGTAGCAGTTGCAGACTGCAAAATGTCACCTTTAGCACAAAATAATGTCACCTTTAGCACAAAATAAAAATGGACAATTTTTACATACGACCTTTTGCACTAACAGTAGCGATATGTAACCCAACCAGGTTTTTCAAACCAATACAAACATAGTTTCTCATCCATTTCAACCAATTTTTGTAACATCTTTAGAACTAGGTGTTTCAGACCTCTTAACTTTAGCTTCTTCTAATATAGAAAATTGTCCAAGTAATTTTTTTTGTATGTTTGGGAACAAGAATAAGTCGTATGTTTGTTGATCAAGGTTGTGCGGCGGATAACCCAGCAATTTAATATTTTGAGTTTTCAAAAACTGTTGTATCACTGTTAAGTTTAAGGCTCATTTGCATACTTATCTTCATGACTCATTGCCTGTTATGCTATTTATAAAAATTGTACCTACTTTCAGGAGTGTCACATAACGAGCTTGCATTAACAGATTTTGCGTACCAACCATGTTTCTGGTAAAGAAACTGCATTTTAGCGATCTTTAAGAACATCGTTGCTAAGCTAAGGGCTTCCAAGATTCCTTATACCAGGATTTACCATTCAACACCAAAAGTGGATTTCAATCAATACATTCTAGATTTACCACCAAATCGAATGTTCCAAAAAAGTGTTCTCGGTAAAAAAGCGAGCTCATTAATTTGAAATATGTTACTCAAATGTGGGCCTGTACTAAAACCACACTTGTATAAGGAAAAACCAAATAGTAGCTAAAGGGTTTTAAGCGATCACACAGCATAACCAAGATTCCATAAACGACATTTAAAAGACTAGTTCCTCTGTAATTGCCAGGTGTTAAAGTGTCTTCTTTTAACTTATATTTATTGTTTAATTATAGCTTATTTATGTTATGATATGTCATTTTGTATTATATTTTATTATACTATATTGAAAGATAATGTTTTGATGGTGGGGTATTGTGAATACAAAATGGCAGTGTGGCCCCCTTTCCGCACTAAATTTATTTTTATCACTATATTTTCTTAAAAGTGATCATGGAACTGAAATAACACTTTTAACCGATCACCTGAGAGTATCTTATAATGAATCTGTAGTTTTTAATGCTTGTAAGTTTATGGAAAATCTTCAAACTTCTTAAATGTACACGAATATGATAAATAGTGATAGGTTTATTTTATTCAAATAAATTAACCAAGTATAGAAAATTTCAAATGGTTGCACGCTTTAACGTTTACGTTCAGTTGAAACTAAAATACTGATACCGAATTTGAAATACCAATTTTCACAAACCAAATAATTATAAAATAAAGATATGAATTTAAGAAAAAAAACTTTTTGTGCAAAAGATTAGCAGCTCTTAACCTATATTTTTTCCCCAAATCGTGGCTTTGTATTGTTTCTCAATTTTTGTTTGTTATTTACTACACCGAAAATAAAGTTGTTGAATCGGACAAACAATTTGAAAAACTATACTTTTAGATCCAGTAGAGTATTATATTTGAAAAAATAATCTTAAAGAAACAAGGGCAACAAAACAAAATATTAACCCCATTTATAAAAAAAAAAACTATATTTTAATAATTCTTATTTAAGGTGACATTGGCATGCGAAGGTCAAACGTGTAAAGCTCATAAAATGGTGTTGTCAGCTTGCAGTCCATATTTCAAAGCTCTATTGGAGGTAAGCTCACATAAAGTAATTATTTTTTATAAATTTAATATTGTAGTCTTCCATTTTAAAGGAAAACCCATCGAAACACCCCATTATAATTTTAAAAGATGTTTCATATATTCATCTTCAGGCGATTCTAGAATTTATGTATGCGGGTGAAGTGAATGTATCACAAGAACAGCTCCCGGCCTTTTTAAAAACAGCTGACCGACTAAAAGTGAAAGGACTTGCTGAGACACCTTCATCCATTAAAAGGGAAGGTTGATGGTAATAACTATTTAAGTAATCCGCCCTCCTTTAATGTATCGTTTAATCACGTTAATTGTTTTTTTTTTGTATTCGTTTCAACCGAAGCACTTCATACATGAAATTCATTTTGTATTTAATTTTAAATTTTCTCTTACTCTCTTTGACATTGATATTTTAAAATTCCATTCATATTTTTTGTCAGTTTATATTTCTAAGTATTGACAAATTTTCTCCATCGAATGTTATAATATGTATAAAGTTTTGATAAAAAAAAAAACATAAAATGATTGATATCGTTTATATTTTTATAAATACGGAGATATTGAGATTTTGGAAACATCAACCGGTTTATTAAAACATGGGCAAAAAACAGATGCAATTGTAATCGAAAAAGCTACAAACTGAATAAATATTCCAAAAATTGTTGTTTATATACTTTCTTTAAAATATTAAAGTTCAGTAAAAAGCGTTTTATTAGAAGCTACAAAATGGGCGTTCTGCATTCTATAAATATATGAATTAATTTCTTTAATTTGCATATAAAAAAAAGGTAATTTAAATAACATCTTACCAGCACATTGTATTATACCTTTTGCCTACTCTTAACATAAAAACAAACGTTCAAATAATATTTTCGTAATAATCAAATCAAAAGGTTTATAGGATTGTCATTGAGGTTTTTAGTTTATAAAATAATAATAATTATGTCTTATTTTTTGTATACAAAATGTAAAATTTATAAGAAAAGTATTAAAATAAGTTAGTATTCAACGAAATGACTTTCTTTTACTAACGTTCAAGCTTTATATTGTGTATTTTTTGTTCAGTTTTATAAAGCATGTCAGAAAATTTGCAAAAAAAATTATTTATCATTATTATATTCAGCCCTATCATGAATTCCATCGTAATCGGAAATTTTTACGAATCCCGAAAAACTGTATCATGAAATCCGTTCGTAATGCAAAATTGTATGAGATTTTCCACTACGAACGGATTTCAGATACAGTTTTTCGGGATTCGTAAAAACTTCCGATTACGATGGAATTCATGATAGGGCTGATTATTAAGCATTTTCCCCATTGCTTATCAAGGCTCCACCAAGACTTAACACACGAATCAATATACATAAATAAGCACTGGAAATTCCTAAAAATGATTAAATAAAATTAGTTACAGGTTGCAACCCATACCCATGAAATTTCAAAATGAATGATTTGTTTACAAGCAAGTAATTGATTTTTTTTGGCTTTGGAGAAAACTATAGGGGCATTATTTAATCACGTAGTCAAGTCATTCTAATTGTCTAAAATGCAACAAGAAAATGAGTTAAATTTCCACCCCCACGTTGTATACAAATTTCGGCTATAAAGATGTTTCCTATTTTATATATTTACATTTGTTATAAATATGAAAGTTCCGTAATAACTAGCCTTGTAGTGAAATTTCGCATTCACAAAGCTAGTTGAATTTTGACTACGTTTAATGAATGCGACCCATGCATTTAAAAGCTATTCGTCATCTAAATCGAAGCACAAATTTTCATTAAGCAATAAGCCAATGTTTATCATTGACTCTTTTAATATTACTTGCGAGGAATTGATATATCCTCCAAGAGTAATTCTTGTCATGAAAAATGCCTTCTCAAATTAGCCGTTCGGATTCGGCTTAAAACTGTAGGCCCTCTCCATCCCTGACAACAGTATTCGTACACAGGAATGGTTGAGAGTTGTAAGTCACTAGGCCCTAGTTCTCAACAGACTGTTAAGCCACCTAATTTATGTTTGGTCGCATTCGGAAAGCTAGTGGCTACGTAGTCGAAATTCAACTAGATTTGTGAATGCAAAACTTCACTACAAAGCTAGTCAATCCGAAACTGTCATATAAATGACAAATGCAAATATATAATATAGGAAACATTTGCGTTTTCAGTACTTTAAATAGTTTGTTTTGTTTTCGAATTCAATAAAACCGAATGTAAGATATAATATGAGTGATTTTTATATGTATTTAAATACTAAACGATTAATTCATTTTGAATTCTTGTGTCCTTACCGAGCAGCTGATTGTGAAACGTCAAAACCAGTGTGCACTAACTTTGTAGCCGAACATTGTACACTACGTCGGAGGGGAAATTTCAATTACTTTTGTAGTTAGATTTAGCCAATCAGAATCCCTTGACTACGTAGCCACTAGCTTTCCGAATGCGACCTTTATCTCATCAATTTTTAATAAAATTCTCAAGCTAATAAGAGCAGCTTTAATTTTTCTTTCGGTGTCATCAACTTTAATAAAATTATCAAGCAAATAAGCAGGTTTAATTTTTCTTTCGTTGTTCGTCGCGATCAAATGTTATTAAATGTTGTTATTGATAGATTGACAGATCAACAATTTCTAACAACTGTGGTTTTAACAATTCATTTCTCAAGTAACAATAATACATAGTTAACAATTTTTCAAAGAAGGACCAAAGACTTTATGGTACAAACATCTTAATTATTTTAACAATGACTCTTTTGTTGAGTGAGTAAGTCAATCCGAGAAAATTAATAATTGACAAAATTGAGTTTCGGACAGTGATAAAGTTCTTGAATAAGTAAGGCAAAATCGCCTCAGATCATTTTGGAAGAGATGTCAGCTGTTTACGGGGACTCTTGCCCTGGGAAAGCAATGATTTACAAGTGGCATAGTCTTTAAACAATGTAGAGAGTCTATAAAAGAAGATCCCTGCTTATCCGACCGATTGAGGCAACTTCCTCAGACATCGCAGAAATGGTTGGAGTGTCACCTACAACCCTTTTAAATATTCTTCATGACCATCTTGGCATGTCTAAGGTCAGTGCAAGGTGGGTGCCGAGAATGCTTTCAGCTGTTAGAAGCGACAGCGAGTAAAGTCTTTTTGTGAGCTTTTGAATCTCTCTAATGGAAAGAAAAATGGAATGAAACTTTTGTTCACCATTTTGAACCTGAGTCAAAACATGAGTTGATGCAGTGGCGCAAAAGAGGCGAAACACCCTCTAAGAAGTTCAAGGTCTCACTATCAGCTGGAAAAATCATGGCTACAGTCTTTTGGGTATTCGGAGGGGATTTTAGTTATCGATTATAAGGAAAACGGTGTCAATATAACCGGCAGATGCTACGCAAACATCCTACATAGTTTAAAAGAAGCCATCATAGAAAAAAGGGGACTACTTTTGCAAAACAATGCATCCGTTCACAAGAATCATGTTGCGATGACTGCCTTGCACAAAAGTGGGTTCGGTTTATTGAAGCACCCCCCTTATAGGCCAGATTTGGCACCTTCTTATTATTTTGTATTTTAAACTCTGAAAAAAGAACTCCATGCAAAAAGATTTACCGATGACGAAAAGGTGAAGTCGGCATTTTCTGCCTATTTTGACAGACTTGAAACATTATTTTTTTTTCGAAGGCATTACTAACCTTTCGGCCGATGTGAAAAGTGAATTAGGTTTAAGGGAAACTAGGTACATATATTGAAAAGGAAAAAAAACGTGCTCAAGTTCATCCCCCTTTCCTTCCATTCCGCGAACTGTTTGACCCACCCTCGCATATTAGTGTATAATAAATCAGTAATTACATGTGCTATAAGGGTCATCCTTGGTTTTGGTATCACGTTGGAGACCGTTTTTAAATATTTATGTATTGATAAAAATAGTCAAACTGATCGATAGAACTAATCTAAAAGTAGATAGAAAATCATAAACAATGTATACATACATACATATATATTATATTATGCGTATTTAATTTTGTATGCCCTATCATGAATTCCATTGTAATCGGACGCTTTAACGAATCATGAAATCCGTTCGTAAAGCAAATTTGGATTAGATTTTCCGCTATGAACATATTCGGTAATATTTTTTTTCGGGGTTGAGATTCATTATTAGAAAATGAAAAGAGGGTTTGATACAAGGTGCACATTCGTTTTAAATTCCATAACATTATAATGAAAGGAAAAGTCAGGATGTAATCAATATTTAAAATTTGTTCAGTACGGCTAAAGAACGAATTTTTACTTAACAAATCGACGAAGTTGGATAAAGGTTATACTGATGACTATTGCTGGAGTTGTTAGTATTACGTTTGAACTGCTTAGGGAAGCATGCAACTTGCTATTATTCTAATGCGACAAGATTTATAACGACTGTTTGAGGCGGTATAAATAAATCAAGGATGTTATTGTTACCAATCATTATGAAGGCCCTTCTTTGAATACTGTCCAAGAACTTAGTAAGTTACAAGAGCATCATTTCATTTCATTTATTTGACAATAATGGTACGTACAGTAAGATTACATCTTTTATAGTACTTAGATATAATATATTTACAAATTTACATTTAATTAAATACAATTTAAGAGAACGAGATTTTATTAATTTTAAAAGCAATTCTTTGTGATTGAAGGGAGAGGATTATGGTTGAATTGGGAGAGACGAAAAGTGAAGAAATATTGCAGTTTTAAATCTTGTATAGTTAACAATTATTAATTTAATTGGAGATGGGAGCGAGTTCCAGAGTTTAACAGCACGTATGAAAAATAAACGGAACGAGTTCAGATAATTGCCGAGTTGAGGGGTAATATTGATACTTCTAGCGGAACGGTTAAATGAGAGTTTGGTAAACAGATAAGACGGAGCCTTAATATGAATTAATTTGTGTAAAAATAAACAGTTTCTTGCGTTTATGTATTGCTGCAGTGTGCAACCCAATATATTTTTAGAAAATTCCGAAACATGGTCATATCTACGTAACCCATAGACGTAACGGACAGCATCATTGAAAGCAACTTGCAGTTTTTGTTTAGATAGTGAATCAAGATCACTGTACACTATTTCAGCATATGATATGAGGGGAAATATTAAAGCAATTATTAGTTTACGTCGAGTTTCAACAGGTGTAAAGTATGCTGAAGGCTAAAGTTTACGTAAGCATCCATAAATGCGACCAATGACATAATTAGTGTGTCTATAGCCTGACAGATGACGGTCAATAGTATATCCAAGGCTGGTGCAATGATCCACGACTTCAATTAAACGATCACTTAGCCAAATATTAAGTAGAGTAGAGAGATCAAACTTTTTCTTCGAAATTGGAATGACTAGGGTCTTGGAAGGATCTAAGAATAGGCCATTTGCAATGGACCACGCATTAATTTGGTTAAGATCCTCGTTGATGGAGAGGGACAGTTCATTGAGCTGATGAAAAGGCCTGGCAAGATTAAGTTGAACATCGGCAGCATACAGGTGAACCGAAGAGTGCGAACAACACGCAGGCAGATCATTGATGAACATACAAAAGAGTATTGGACCAAGAATCGAACCCTGTAGGACTCCTTGCGTAACAGGTCTGAGAGCTGAGCATTTCTCCCCAGAAAAAACCCTTTGTGATCTGTCAGATAGGTAGCCACCAATTAGCGAGCATGCTCGCTCACTGAAGGCGAAGAAGTTTACAAGTTTCCACTTTAGAATACTGTGATTCACTTTGTCAAAGGCCTTTGTAGAGTCGAGTAAGCAGAGGAGATTTATTTGACCCTTATCATAGTCAACCCTAACATCTTTAAGAAGATTAACCATTGCAGTAGAGCAGCTTTGATTTGCTCTGAAACCCGATTGTTTTTCAAACAGCAAATTGTTAAGAGAAATATGACTTAAGATCTGCTGCTCAATTATCTTCTCAAAGACCTTAGAGAGGCAAGGTAGGATGCTTATCGGTCTAAAATCAATTGGAGAATTAGAGTCACGCTTCTTAACCGTTGGAAGAACTCTTGCAATTTTCCAAGAGCGAGGGAAAGTAGAAGTGACAATGCACCAGTTTATAATATGAGTTAGATTGGTTATAATTAGTGGAAGTATGAGTTTAACGAAACGAATAGGCACTCCATCATC
The DNA here is from genome assembly GCA_951509635.1 of Eupeodes luniger. Lineage (NCBI taxonomy): Eukaryota > Metazoa > Arthropoda > Insecta > Diptera > Syrphidae > Eupeodes > Eupeodes luniger. The sequence goes on from OX608075.1 coordinate 59,109,850, forward strand.
ACCAACAGAGTCAGACTTGATAACCTTCACACATTTTAGAATATCATCTTCACTAACAACATCAAAATCCTTCAGCCTAGGCACATTGTTCAAGGAGTTAAATGTAGTATTTGCTTCAAAATCAACAGCAGAAACCGACTCTCCAAGGAAATAATCATTGAGCTCATCCGGGTCCAGCGAACATTGAGCTCCTATATCTTTGCAGACACCAATCTTACTTAGGTTGCTCCATGGCTTTTTAGGTGGTAAAGAGGTATTGAGTTTGGATGCATAATAGTTGATTTTGGATGATCGGATTATAGTTGTCGCTTGATTACGGGCTACAGTAAATGCTCTCCAGTTAATAGGTGTTGGTCTGCGCTTCCATCTACTATGTAGTTTGTTTCTATTTTTAATGCTGGTTAACACGTTAGAAGTGAACCAGGGGCAAAGGTTATTTCGAATTCTTACCGTTTTAGTAGGGACACATTGATTAAAGAGTTGGAGCAACAGATGTTGAAACAAATTAACTTTATCATTAGCATTTGCATAAAGACGACAACTAAGCCAAGGAGCCAATGCGGTTGACAGGTGAAGATAGGAGAAGTCGATTGAGTTGAAGTCTTTGTAGGTAAACGTTTCATTGCAAGGAGATTTTAACAATTTAATATTGTACGTACAGAACAGAAGATCATGATCTGAAATATCAAATGAAAGCTGATCATACAGATGTACCAACGAAGATTTAGAGACTATGACTAGATCAAGAAGACTTGGAGAGCAATAAGAAGCAAAACGTGTTGGGTAAGTGGTATTAACAATATGCATACCAACTGAAGACACTAAATCTTTCATCTGAAAAGCACACATATCCTGTTTGAGCAGGTCAGCATTGAAATCACCACAGCTTATAGTATGTTCATAAGTAAAACTGAATTCGCTTAGAGCAGTAAAAAATGGAACAGCGGAACAGTTTCGTTTTTTGCTATAAACACATGAAATTAGACATTTAGTATAAGAGTCTCTGACTTCAATTATGATGAACTCTATACCAATCCCACTAGATCTAGCAATTACTTTTGCCTCAATAGATGACCTACAATAAATAGCTACACCTCCGCCACAGGTGTCAGTGATTCTAACATTTCTAAATAAATTGAAATTAGGGATGTCATACATCTGATCACAAATATCAGGCTTAAACCAGGGGGGTCATTCCGTAAAACGATAATCGTTAGACGATATCGTTTCGACGATAGTCTCACTTCACGCAAGACGATAATCGTGATATCGTCAAAACGATAGCGTTTGCACGATAGCTAAGTAGGTATCGTCTGCTATTAATTTCCATTGATAACCAAAACCGATTGAAGTAAAAATGTTTCGGTGTAGTTTAGTTTTGTTACAAAATGAAAATAAAAACTAAAAAAAAATACAAATAATACGGTTACGAAGAAAATTAAGACATTTATCGGACCTTCTATCTATTCTATTTCTAACCCATATGTAAGCATTTTTTTATATACAAAACATAAATATGTACATAAGTAATCTTTCTTAATTGTTGTTAAATATGTAAAACAATTGTAGTTTTGTTCAAAGTCTTGGAATTGCAAAAGAAGATAATGATGATAATGATGATATTGGAAACAATAAATTTGTCAGACGGTTGTCGTTCTACATACATACTATATACCTTGTATATTAATATTTTCTGTAACCATTGAAACTTTGGGGCGGAGGAACATTGGAACAACAAATATGTCCCCTGTACATAAAATGGAGTCTTATCTTCCTTCCCTTGGACAATATTGGGTTTAATATTGCAGCTGATTTTCTGTTACTGACTTATGTATACTCTAAATTATAATTAGAATTATTATAGACATAATACTACGTTTCCACCGGCACTAAACCGAGATTTAGCTAGATTTGGCACAAATCTCCTTGAAATCTCGAAGATTTACCATACAAATTTTAATCTCCTCAAATGAAGATTTCAAATAAATCTCATTGAAATCTACTTGGAAACATTAGTTTGTCAAATCAAACAAACTTTTTTTCGGAGACTAATTGTTGAACCGACCCATTTAAACGCCAATTTCTTTATTGACAGATGGAAATGTCAACAAAAAATATCTGTCTCACTTCCATATGATTCAAATTCAAAACAATAAACAACTTTGAAGAAATCGCAGACGAAATAAAATGTAAGTATACAAAAATAATAATATGTACAAGAGTATAATAAAACAAATTACTTACAGATGATGAGTGAAAACATCAAAAAAAAACAACGAAAAACCTGGGCAGCGGAGGATGAAAAGATTTTGTTGGAGTTGTGGGCCGACAAACAGGCTGACTTGATCGGCCAGAGAAAAAACTCTCACGTTTATAAGGAAGTGGCGGAGATAATGGTGGGATATACTCCGGACGAAATAAAAGTGAAAATTCACAATTTAACCAATCGGTATAAGTAAAGTTCTTTTTTTGTTTTCTTTTTAGAATTTATTATTATAAATTCTTTTCACTTACAGAAAGGAAAAGAAATTAGTGGGCCCTTCTGGAGGTTCTCCGTCTCAATGGGCTCTGTATTTGCAAATAAATGCAATACTGGGAGAAAGACCACTGAGTAATGTACAAAATTTACAAGAGGACAACATTATGGGTAAAACAATATAACTACTCAAAAAAAATCATTTTGTTAAAATTTATTATGTATTTCAGAATGAAGTTACTCCACTCAAGAGTCATCTCAAGACTCATTGTCGGAGATATTTTCCCCTCCTGCCACTGCCGTTGTTCCGTCGGCTGCTTCGTCCGCTTCCACTTCGACCGCTGCTGCATCCACTACTCCTGCCGCATTATCCAGTCCGGATGTTCCATGTTCATCAAACTCAACAGCTGGAAAAAAGAGGAAGAGAAGTCAAAGGGATGAGGAATTTCAAAAGCAGGATGAAATAATATTGGAAAATTTCAAACTAATCAGAGAAACTGATGAAAAATAGATTTTGATTGAGAAAAAAAGAAACGCAATATTGGAAAGAATTGCAAAATCTTGCGAATCTCTGCAACAAGATGTTGCACTTTCAAGCCAGAGGAGTTTCTTGTGATGAATTTGATACTTAATTGTGATGTTTTTTGATTGTGTTGTGATAACAAACGTGCTATTTTGAATTTTAAATTTATGTTATTTATGTATTGATGTAATTTATGTATTTTTTTTAAGTTCCTATTTTTGTTATGTTTTTTGTACCTACATATATATGAATTAAAATAATGATTTAAAAAGCAAAGAATATAAACCAAATGAAATGTTTTACTTTAATGAATGGGGTGTGGGATTTCTTCTTGTCGGCTTTGTTATTGCTTTTGTTATTAAAACAAAGACATTTCATTTTTGAAGAAGACGACACTTACAGTTGAAGTACTTGGACACAGAAAATAATTAAATGAAATTTATTACTTACATAAGTAGGCACTTATTGCATTTCTAATGGTTCCTGCTGAAGTTCAAATGGTAGACATGTGCATTCAAGAGGACACAAGCGTCCACAGGTTTTTCTCAAAACAAACCTCTGTCTATCAACTCCTACTCTCACCTCCCCGTGGTGAACATCGGGTGCCTAGTACCTCAACTGGAGATTGGGTTCCAACCCCAGTGGAAAGTTGTTGGGGGCAGCAAACGAGAGAGGGGGGGAGAGGTGCGTCCACTAAGGCACCTCTCCTTATCCAGACGGCAGCGGACGAATTCTCGAGATGGAATCAACGGTGGCGTCTACAGTTCCAGTAAGGTTGAACTACTTAGTGAACACCTTATAGGGCTTCTACGACTTATTCGGAGCCCAGGCCTATAAGGAGCGGTTTATCCGGCTCCCCGTCCTTGGAGTTATACTAAGGATCTGGCCCTCCAGGTTGGGGGTTGTGCCGTCAGGGTGACTTCCTGACCACTTAAAAATTTCATAGTTGCGAAGCACCAACAAGCCTCGGATACGGACGGATTTACTGTTGACAACCTAAGCAAACGAATTAAGGACAACGAACTTCGGATATGTACGTGGAATGTTAGGTCCCTTAACAGACCACGTGCAGCCGAAGAACTAGCGGAGGCCCTAGACTGCTATAAAGCAGACATCACCGCCATCCAGGAAATACGATGGGATGGGCCGGGCAAAAAGAGGATGAAAAACTGCGATATTTACTATGGTGACTGCTACCAAGAAAACCAACAGCGCTTATTTGGTTGCGGCTTTGTCATTGGAGCCAGACTTAGGCAACAAGTCTTGAGCTATAGGTGCATCAATGAGCGCCTCATGACCATCCGCATCAAGGCTAAATTCGGCAACATTAGCCTGATATGCGCGCACGCCCCCACAGAAGAGAAGGATGACAACACCAAAGATATGTTCTTCGAGCTCCTAGACAAAACATATGAGCAGTGTCCTAGCTACGATATTAAAATCGTCCTGGGCGATTTTAATGCCAAGCTAGGAAGGGAAGACATCTTTGGTGCAATAATCGGGAAAAACAGCCTGCACGACAACACTTCCGACAACGGATTCAGGCTCATAGATTTTGCTGCGGGGCGAAACGTCATGGTAGCCAGTACGCGTTATCCACACCTCAACATCCACAAAGGAACTTGGAGATCTCCAGATCAAACTACCGTCAACCAGATTGACCACATTGCGATCGACGCCAGACACGCTTCCAGCATCATGGATGTCCGAACTTTCCGAGGAGCTAACATCGACTCGGACCACTACCTTGTTGTAGCCAAGGTAGCACTTCGGGTTTCCAGGCCCAAGGCAAAACAGGGAGATGCTGGGAGAAGGTACAACGTCGAACGGCTACAATCGCAAGAGATCGCCAACTCCTTCTCCGACCGAGTTACAAGTAACCTCTCTCGAAGTTCTGTGCCGCCAACACAATGTATAGAAAACCAGTGGCAACATTGCCAAGACGCACTCAGAGAAGCCGCCTCTGACGTGCTGGGTTTCAAGCAACCACCAACAAGGAACCCCTGGTTTGATGAGGAATGTCGGCAGGCAAATGCAGCCAAACAACAGGCACGCAAAGCGGCGCTGCATAAAAGGACGAGAGCTGCTCATGAGCTCTATGAGCAGAAGAGGCGAGAGGAACACCGACTTCTCAGAAGGAAAAAGAGAGAGCATGAGAAGCGTGCGGTCGAAGATGTTGAGAGGCTTAAAAACAGGAATGAAGTTCGAAAGTTTTATGAACAGGTGAAACGAAATTCACAAGTACATAAACCTAGAACCGAAGGCTGCAAAGACGAAAGTGGAAACATCATAGTGGAACCGCAGTCAATGCTGAGGATATGGAAGGACCACTTCTGCAGACTGTATAACGGCGACGACGAACCGAATTCCGCTGTCAGGCAGGATGATCCATTCAATATAGACGACGAAAGCCAACAATCCCGTCCTCCCGACTTAGACGAAGTAAAGATTGCTATATCTAAGCTGAAGTCTAACAAAGCCGCTGGAGCGGATGGCCTGAATGCCGAGCTCTTTAAAGCAGCTGGAGATGAGTTGGTTAGGAGCATGCACCAACTTATCTGTAAGATATGGTCGGAAGAAAGCATGCCCGATGAATGGAACCTCAGTATTGTTTGCCCGATCCTGAAAAAAGGAGACCCTTTAAACTGCACCAATTATAGAGGAATCAGTCTACTTAACATCGCCTACAAGATCTTCTCTGCCGTTATATGTGAACGTCTAAAGCCCATCGTCAACAACCTGATAGGTCCTTATCAGTGTGGTTTTAGACCAGGAAAGTCCACAGTCGATCAAATATTCACATTACGGCAGATCCTGGAAAAAACCCAAGAACACCAAATCGACACCCACCATCTTTTCATCGATTTCAAGGCCGCATATGACAGTATCTACAGGGACGAACTGTATAGAGCCATGTCTAGTTTTGGCATCCCTGCCAAACTCGTCCGTTTGTGCAGGATGACCATGGAGAATTCACGCTGCTCCATAAAGGTTGGAAACAACTTAACAGAACCTTTCGATGTCAAAAAAGGTTTTAGACAAGGTGATGCGCTGTCATGTGATTTTTTTAACATCGTACTTGAAAGAATAGTGCAAAGCTCACACGTCAACACTAGAGGCACTATCTTTCAAAAGTCTGTCCAATTACTTGCATATGCTGATGACATTGACATAATCGGAAGAACTCAGCGTGATGTCAATGGGGCTTTTGTGAGTATTGAGGCAGAGGCGGCAAAAATGGGTTTAACGGTCAATGAGGGCAAAACAAAGTACATGCTGTCATCAAGAAAGGACCTACAACACCGACGTCTTGGTCAAAACGTCACCATCGACAGACGTCACTTTGAGGTAGTCAAGGACTTCGTCTACCTAGGCTCCGCTGTAAACGCAGACAACAACACCAGCGCTGAGATCAAACGAAGAATAACTCTTGCTAACCGCTGTTTCTTTGGGTTAAGAAAGCAATTGAGTGGTAAAATCCTCTCTCGAAAGACCAAAGTGTCGCTATATAAGACCCTAATCATCCCCGTCCTGCTATACGGTGCAGAAGCATGGACCATGACAAAAGCGGATGAAAGCACCTTGGGTCGTTTCGAGAGAAAGATTCTTTGGGTGATCTACGGTCCCGTATGCATCGAAGGGGAGTGGAGGAGAAGATGGAACGACGAACTGTACGGGCTGTACAGCGACGTAGACTTAGCCAGAAGGGTAAAAGTCCAACGACTAAGATGGCTGGGTCACGTAGAGCGCATGGAAACCAATGCTCCGGCCCGGAAAGTCTTCGAATCCACACCTACAGGACAGCGCAGTAGAGGAAGACCGCGAATCAGGTGGCGCGCACAAGTGGAAGGTGACCTCACCCAACTCGGAGCGCGAAACTGGAGACATCTAGCTAGGGACCGAGCTAGATGTAGAAGTTTGTTGGGTGAGGCCCTAGTTCACACAGGACTGTAGCGCCACCTTAAGTAAGTAAGTAATGGTTCCTGCTGTTGGGTTGGTATCGTTGATGTGAATAGTAAACTCTGGCTGTTCCCTCACAATCATTTCCTTAGAATGTTGTATTCAATGGTTATTAATTTCATCATTACGGACATTCAAAAAATTGTGCAGTACGCAACAAGATTTGATGATAAGGTTGGTGTTTTCAATTTGATTGTCTAGCCCTTTTCCGATTCTCCGAAACCTAGCCTTTTGTTACCACCCTAAAGGTACGACATCCCTGAAAATAATAATGAAAGCAACCTCAAGTACCAACCCTGGAAGGAGATGGTCATTCTGGAGGGAGACATCTTCTGGCGGGATAAAATTCAAGAACATTCCATTTTCCGCATTCTCATCCAAATCATTTATACTATCAATTATAACTACATAATTTTAATATTACAATTTTGTTTAGTAAGTTATGTTACATTATCATAATCTTTGAATAAAATTTACTAAAACATAATAGTGGCGACGAGGATTCGTTGAATAAAATTTAAGAACCATGATGCCAGATTCAAATCAACGGCCACATCAGCCTCCTCCAAACCAGCATCCACCACAACAACAGCAGCAGTTACAGCAACAGCCTCCTATGCAACAACGTCTTCAGCAACAGCAGCCACCTCCACAACTTGCGCCACAAATTCCACTTCAACCTAACCTCCAAATGCCACCACCGCCGCAGATTTCTCAAGATTTCATATCGTTCTTCCAAGTGATGATGACTAATCAATCTGCCCTCATGGACCGCTTCTCGGAGAATATATTTAATATGAAGAAGGAAAGATCGACCGCAGAATATACGATGGAGGTGCTAGCAAAAAACATCCAAGATTTTCATTACGATGAAGAGAACGGAGTCACATTTGCACAGTGGTTCGAACGTTTCGCGACCACGTTTGAAGAAGATGCAAGAGCGTTAACAGAGGATGCTAAAGTTCGACTACTTTTAAGAAAGTTGGGTGCATCAGAGTACTCCCGGTATGTAAATTTAATTTTACCCATTACACCTGCTAGTTTCGATTTTAGTACTACAATCGAAAAACTTAGCAAAATATTTGGACAATCGGAGTCGATCTTTAACACGCGCTTCCACTGCTTACAAATCACAAAAAGCAGTTGTGAAGACTACACAGCTTACACTAGTAGAGTCAATAAGAGCTGTGAGCAATTTCAACTTGGGAAGCTGACAAGTGAGCAATTTAAGTGCTTAATTTTTGTCAAAGGGTTGCATGCTTCATGTGACTCAGATGTCAGAACAAGATTACTTGCATTGCTGCAATCAGGAGACGATACAAAAATTACGCTTTCGAACTTGCTATTGGAATGTCAGAGAATTGCAACACTCAAGCAAGATTCTCAATTGCTCGAAACTGCACCACTCAAAGCAAATGCAGTTTCTTATGGCAGAAAGAAACAGCAGAACAACAATGTTCCACCCATCAGTCATCCCGCATCAGGCAGTTCTACATCTATCAAGACATTGCCGCGTACACCATGCTGGGGATGTGGTGGTATGCATTTTGCTGCAGACTGCTCATTCAAGAACCATCAATGCTCATCATGCAAGCGTACTGGTCACAAAGAGGGTTACTGTTCTTGCTTTGCCAAAGCAAACACCAATCAACAATCATCAAGAAGCAAAGGCAAATCCAACAAAAGGCAACGAAAATCAAATGTAGTTGCAGTCAACACACTTCAAAAAGCAAATCGCAAATTTATAGAAGTTCGTATAAATGGATTAGCACTCAATCTTCAATTAGACACTGGAGCTAACGTCACAATTCTATCGAAGAATAATTGGGAGCAGTTGGGGAGCCCTAAGCTCTTTTCAGACAACAACTCAGAATCGGTAATTGATGCTCAGGGTAGAATAATTACCATGCTTGGTTCTTTCATTGCAGATGTTAAACTGGGTGATAAAACAGCAAAACTGTCTTGTCGTGTGGCTGACCTTCCAAATTTAAATCTTTTTGGAATAAATTGGATAGACGAATTTCGTCTATGGGATCAGCCATTCAGTAACATATCCAAAATACTCCGTTTAACATCAACAACTTCTGTAGACGTTCATATACAGAAGATAAAAAAAGAATTTGCAGACATTTTCACTGAAGCCCTGGGTCATTGCACTAAATTCAGGCCAAAGTTATACCTGAGAGAGAATGCTACACCAATATATCGAGCGAAACGATCAGTTCCGTATGCAGCACTTCAGCAAGTCGAAGAAGAATTGGACCGACTGGAACGATTGGGTGTTATAACGCCGATAGATTTTTCGGAGTGGGCAGCACCCATAGTTGCCGTTCGTAAAGCCAATGGCAATGTAAGGATATGCCCCGACTATTCAACAGGCTTGAATGATGCTCTTCAGCCTCACCAACATCCACTTCCACTTCCTGAAGACATTTTCGTGAAACATGCTGATGGCAAGTTTTTCACACACATTGACTTGTCGGACGCATACCTTCAAGTTGAAGTCGAAGAAGAAAGCAAGCAGTTCCTCACAATCAACACCCACAGAGGCCTGTACAAGTTCAACAGACTTCCTCCTGGTGTCAAAGCAGCACCAGGAAGTTTCCAACAAGTCATGGATACAATGCTTTGTCAGCTTGAAGGAGTCTCAGCGTTCATTGATGATCTTTTGGTATCCGGGAAAACTGTGGAAGAACACATTCAGAGACTGAAGGCAGTTCTTACCAGACTACGTGAGTATGGGTTTCACATAAAAATAGAAAAATATTCAATTTTCCAGACCTCACTCAAATATTTGGGTCATGTCATCACCTCTACTGGACTCAAACCGGACCCAGATAAGTCTGCCGCCATTATCTCGATGCCACCACCATAAATTGTGTCACAGTTGAGGTCTTTCTTGGGGGCCATAAACTATTATGGCAAGTTTATACCCGGCATCAGTAAATTAAGTGGCCCGTTGCACGCGCTACTGAAAAAAGACAGCAAATGGGTATGGACAAAAGCATGTCAAGATGCTTTTACAAACTTCAAGAACATCCTTTCGTCAGACCTGGGTCTAGCGCATTACGATCCACAACTACCAATCATCGTTGCAGCGGACGCATCTAACATGGGAATCGGAGCATGTATTTCTCACCGTTTCGAAGATGGCACCATCAAACCTGTTCATCATGCATCCCGGACACTCACATCAACAGAACAGAACTACAGCCAGGTAGAAAAAGAAGGTCTCGCTCTTACATTTGCAGTGAAGAAGTTTCACCGTATGTTACTTGGACGGCACTTCACCCTTCAGACAGACCACAAACCACTTCTGTCAATTTTTGGCTCAAAGAAGGGAGTTCCAGTGTATACTGCCAACAGGTTGCAGCGGTGGGCGATTACTTTGCTAAGGTATGATTTTTCGATTCAATTCATTTCCACTAGTGACTTCGGAAACGCGGACATTTTGTCACGGTTGATAAGCCAACATCCAAGGCCCAATTCTGAAGAGTACGTCATAGCTACTACCACTGTGGAAGAAGAAGCTTGCGCTGATTTGAAACACACCATTCAGCTACTACCACTTACATTCGACATGGTACAAAAAGCTTCGTTGAACAATTCAGAACTGAATCGAATAGCTAACTTCATCAAATCAAAGTGGCCAAACAAAAACAATCTATCTTCAACCGAGCTTCAGTACTTTAATAGACGGGAAGCATTGACACTCGTTAATAACTGCATCATGTTTGGAGATAGACTAGTTATTCCCGAATGTTACCGTACCAAAATACTTCACCAAGTACACAGAGGTCATCCAGGTATCCAAAACATGAAGGCGATAGCTAGAGGCTACATTTACTGGCCACAGATTGATAAAGATATCGAAAATTTTGTGAAGGAATGCTCGAGTTGTCAATCAGCAGCAAAGTCACCAATAAAAACAACACTTCAGTCATGGCCTCTCGCAACGGAGCAATGGCAACGTATTCATATTGATTACGCCCAATTCAGAATGTATATTACTTGGTAGTAATAGACGCTCATTCCAAATGGCCTGAAATCATAGAAACGTCATCTACAACCTCTACAGCTACAATCAACATCTTGCGAGAAATTTTTTCCAGACATGGATATCCGAAAACCTTGGTATCGGATAATGGAACTCAGTTTTGCAGCCACCAGTTCAAAAATTTCTGTGAGTCAGCAGGTATTCTGCACATGAAAACTGCACCGTTTCACCCCCAATCGAACGGGCAAGCCTAAAGATTTGTCGACACGCTCAAACGATCTCTTCAAAAACTTAAAGGGGAGGTAACCATGCAGGAAGCTCTTCAACAGTTCTTATTCATGTACAGGACAACTCCAAACCGAAACACGCCGAACAGTACGTCAACAGCTGAAGCAATGTATAACAGAAAAATCAGAACATCGTTGGATCTTCTAATTCAACCAAAGTTGAACCAGCCAGTCATCAATGAAAAACAAAACCAGAGTTTCAATCGACAGTATGGAGCAAAGCACAGATCATTCGCTGTAGGAGATGCAGTTTTCGTCAAGCTGTATCGCTCGAACAAAAGCAGGTGGATTCCAGGTGAAATACTGGAGAGAGTTGGAGCAGTCAACTATAATGTTCGCGTCAACACAAGAGATAGATTAGTGCGGTCTCACACAAATCAAATTAGACCGAGATCATCCACACAGACGTCATCGACACCAACAGCACAAATACCTCTTTCAACGCTTTTGCAAGATTTCAACATGAAACCAATTCCAGAACTCCAAAGTCCGGAGATAGCCGCCAGCCAAAGTTCACAGCCTGTAGCAGTTGCCTCAGAGGAGTTTCCACAACATAGCAGAAGACTTGATTGGGAGCTTGGGGACAACAATCCAAGTGGTTCGGATCAGCGAGAAGCAATCATCACTCCGCCTTCTATCCAGAGACGATCGAATAGAAAGCGTAGAGCACCAAAGAGATATTCTCCTCCCTCACCACCAGCTAAAAGGGGAGGTGTTACCACCCTAAAGGTACGACATCCCTGAAAATAATAATTAAAGCTACCTCAAGTACCAACCCTGGAAGGAGATGGTCATTCTGGAGGGAGACATCTTCTGGCGGGATAAAATTCAAGAACATTCCATTTTCCGCATTCTCATCCAAATCATTTATACTATCAATTATAACTACATAATTTTAATATTACAATTTTGTTTAGTAAGTTATGTTACATTATCATAATCTTTGAATAAAATTTACTAAAACATAATACCTTTAAATGACCAAAGGCATTCTCGACAACTCTTCTGCTCTTTGATAGATAGTAGTTGAAATTTTTTTCAACTGGAGTTAAGGCAACGCTAAAGGGATATGGTTTCATAAGAACATCGGAAAATTTAAATGTCGAATCTCCAATAAGAACGACAGGAACGCTAACATTGCAAAGGTTCCTTGACATGTTCTTTAGTAATGGATTCTCATGCTGTATTCTAACGGAAGAATTTTCAAAAATTTGGGAATCGTTGCACCGGCCTGGACTTCCAGCATTTATGTAAAGGAATCTATATCTAAATTAATTGAACATAAGAATAAATGAAGGTTCTTTTATAAAATGTTTACCTAAAATCGACAACGGCTAGCAGTACCGTCGAGTACCAACCCTTATAATTATAGTAATCGACGGCATCTTCAGCAGGAGGGTGTATCTCTATATGACAGCCGTCTAAGAAATGGAAAAATTCATTTATTCGTTATTAATCTTTAGATATTGTTTTTTTTTTCAAAGATTTGTACTAACCTATTGCTCCAAAACACTGTGGAAAGCCGAGTTTTTCAAATCCATTTACGTTTTCATTAATTATTTCTTCGGTAAGTGGGTATGCAGACAAATATATAGGTGAGAGCACGTTCCACACGGCTTTGCAAAATTCTTTTAAAATTTTACAAACCGTGCATTTTCCGAAACCAAAGAGGTGTCCAACACTTCTGTACTCTGCAGAGGATCCAAGTGCATATAAGGCTATTGCAATCCTCTTCTCAAGAGTTATGGATTGTTGGTGTCTTTTTTTTTTAAATGCTGAAGATGAGAACAAAGATCTTCAAAATTCTGTCGGGACATACGGAAATTTTCTTTAAAGAATTCATCGTCGTTCTTAATAACATCCTCTTCCCAAAAAGTACTTGAACGTACCTGTGAAATTGGAAATATAATAAATACAATGGACTGGGTTGTTGTACCTTAACCCAGACTTTTCTTATAGGCTGCTTTCTTAAAAATTTATTTTGGATTGATTTTTTGTTCTTTCTAGCTACCAAAATGTTTACTAAGCACTGCAGGCGTTTTTTTCTATAAAAGTGAATTCTCCTGTCCAAAGCACCCATTACCACTTTCAAATTGTTGAAAAGAATCAATTGACGAGATACTAAAAGTTTTAAGTCACCGACACTCATTCTTTTTTAAAGAAATTAACACTTCATAATTAAAAAAATATTACAATAAAATCAATACAAATTTCATATTTTTTTTCTTTTCGAAAGGAGAATAATTTGACGTTTGGTTGTTATGACATTAACCAAACGTCAAATTAATCTCATTTTCTTTGGTGGAAACACCTCAAGATTTATTTTAAATCACTTGCCTTCAATCTCGGATTATTTTTTGGTGGAAACGTAGTATAAACAAAACATTTTGATATCATAGTTTTATCATCGACGGCAACAAATGAAAACACAATAACAATAAACATCACAAAATAGTTGGCATGTTTACTAACAACACATTTTTTGCAAATTTTCAAAATTTCCCATATAGAAAAACCAAGTTTAATAACATTTTCAAGTTATTGAACAAGCATTATCCTTCGTTGAGTTCTTTTTGACATTTCAGTCACAGTATAATAGTATTTGAAGTATACTGAACGATCTACTACCGAAAACGATTGATTGATTGATTGACGATAGCGATAAAGTTACGTTAACTCCATATAAAAAAAATGTGGGGAACAAATACTTATGCAAGTTTGTGTGCATACTCACCACGAGAGAGAATAAACTTTTCTCTCTTTTCTCTCTGCTCACCACCTTTGAAAAATGGCGACCACCTTTGAAACATAAGACTCTGAAAGCACTACAACTATTATTTTTATTATAAGCTTCGTTTATGCGTTTAATTTTCGCTCAGACTGTTGAAAAATGCAAAAAAAACTCAGATTTGTTTCAATTTTCAGAGTTTATCGACTTAATTTTGTCGATGCGAGAGTTTCAGGAACATTGAAAACGAGAATTACAGAATGTAAACATGGAACATTGAAAACGTTTTTATATACTCATCTCTTTTTTCCATTCCTATTTTATTTGTATGTACTCGTTGTTTATTTTCTTTACATTACTCACGACATTTCCAAAATGCTGAAAATAAGTGATTTAAGTAGAGACTAAATAAAAAGACCGTCAACTTGTTACTTCTGTTGCCAATTTTCATTGCATAAGATTTGTGAATAGGTGATAAGCTATTCTTACTGCTTTCAACTAAGGTAGTGTGTTGCTTTTAAAGGCTTAACTACATAAGCCGAAAAGTACTTTTGTACTAAAGTACAAATATTTGTATTTTCGCTAGTTTAGTGGTTTTGTGAAAAGAATATACAAATTTGTTCTTCAACCAAAATTTAAGTCTTATGAATCATTTTTATAAGTTTTCCAGTTCTAACTATTTATATCCTATCTTTCATTTACATAGAGACAAGGAAAAATCCGTCAGGGAAAGTTCTAACTACAGTTTTTCTGAAAGTGCATTGTGGCTTATTCATAGATGTTTACTAAACTTTTTAGGCATAAATAAATGCAAATCAAAGTTGTTTTGTATTCTTTATTTTCTTCGTTGTCGCCCCGTTTACACAATTTGAAATAATAAAAATAAGAAAAAGCGACAAAGCCTTTTATACTTAAATTATGTTAAGAATTATATACGAGAGTCCAACTTTACTCGGTGCCTTCTTTTCGTAACATACCGGCCTCCTCTAAAAACACCAGTTTCTGAAATTTCCTCTTTGAGCAGGATGCAAACTTTTTGTATTGGCCGTTGTCTTGTAAAAGTTCGACCCGTTGCCTTGTCATAATGTTGAGTCGTCACTACACGAACCAACTGATCTTCGCCTGGATGTACCACAGTAACTCGACCGAGACACCAATGTGTCGGTGGTAAATTATCTTCCTTAATGGCCACAATATCACCCACTTTAATGTTTGCTTCTCCTTTGCGCCACTTGCTTCTTTGTTGTAGGGTTGTTAGGTATTCCTGGTGCCAACGTTGCCATATATCTTCAGTCCATCTTCGAACTAAATTCCATTCTTTAATGCGATTCAATGGTAAATCCATGACTGTGGGTTCAGGTAGAGCGATGATTGGACCACCCGTAAGAAAATCGCCTGGTGTTAATGCTAGCTTGTCGTCTGGATCATCATACAAACCCACCAATGGCCTAGAGTTCAAGCAAGCCTCGATTCGGATGAGCAAAGTGTTAAATTGTTCATAGCGCATAGTTTGACTGCCAACTACTCGTACGATATGCCTTTTTGCTGACTTCACAGCTGCCTCCCATATGCCACCTTGATGGGGGGCTGATGGTGGTATGAAGTGCCACGTTGTACCACGATGCGTCAATTGGTCTTTCACATGCTCGCAGTGCCATGCCTCTAAGTCCGCTTGCATACGACGATTTGAACCCTGGAAATTTGTGCCATTGTCTGAATGGAGTTGCTCACACGGCCCTCGTCTGCTTGTGAATCTTGCGAAGGCGTTTAAAAATGCCTCAGTTGACAAGTCAGTCGCTAGTTCAATATGAACCGCTTTCGTCGCTAAACATACGAAAATAACAACGTACGTTTTAGTTGTAGTCCTTGATCGTTTTGCGCCTAGACGTAGCAGGAATGGACCACAATAATCTACGCCTGTGATGAGAAATGGACGATGACGAGTAACACGATACTTTGGTAGATCACCCATTCGCTGCCTTGCTACCTTACCTTGTTGTAAGCGACATGTGACACATTTGTGAATGTATGATTTTACAAGTGCCCGGCCTCCTATGATCCAATGCGTTTGTCGAATGATCTGCAACATTAATTGCACACCACCATGTAAAGTGGTGCGATGTACTTCAGCAACAATCATATATGCTAGTCTGCCTTCTTTCAATAGGATAATTGGAAACTTTTGATTCGCATCCAATGTCGATCGTTTGATCCGGCCACCAACTCGCAAAATGTTGCCTTCATCGAGAAATGGATTCAACGAACTGAGTGTGATGGAGCCTGGTAAGTTCTTCGCCTGATTGCATGATTCTATATCACGTTTGTACCATTGCCTTTGATCTAAACGTGTCAATACTTGCTCTGCCTGATGTAATCGTTCCACGCTGCATATGTCAGAACCGTATGTTATTCGCTTCTTGCTGCCAGCATAAAGTGCGTAAAGAATGTGAGCCATCATCCGTTTTATCTTCGTGAGGGAATTCGTTCGATCCAGGAAATTGATCGCCTGACCATCTCGTCGTCGCGTCATGAGCAAGCCCGTCTGTTCTATGCGTGTATGAGTCACAACCGGTAACCTCTCTTCCTGTCGTAAGTGTTGAAGATCATCTTGTGAGCATAATGGTTCACTTGACGTACTGTATAGGTTGCCTTGTTGAAGAAAAGCAGGCCCCGTCCACCATAGTGTATGAGCCTGTAGCTGCGAAGGTGTTAATCCTCGACTAGCACAATCTGCCGGGTTATGTGCCGTAGGAATATGATGCCATGTAGACGGTTCACTATGCTGTTGTACGTAACTCACCCTGTTCGCTACGTATGGTTTAAATCTGACTGGGAGTTGTCGTAGCCATGCCAAAACGATTGTTGAATCAGTCCACAGAAAATATTCCACATTCATCATTTCCATCGCCTCTCGTACCGTGTTTATTGTTGTCACCAATAATTGAGCACCACAAAGCTCGAGCCTAGGAATTGAGATCGTTTTCACCGGGGCTACTCGGGTTTTGGATGCGAGCAACCGGACTGTCGCCTGGCCAAACTCATTGATGGTGCGCACATAGATAGCTGCCGCATATGCGCTTTGTGATGCATCACAGAAACCGTGCAGAGTTGTTTGCTGCCCTGGATGCATTCCAATGTGTCGTGGAATTGCCAGATTTACCAATTGGAACAGGTCATGCCGAAAAACTGACCACTCTTGGAGGAGCTCATTTGGAATCTCTTCGTCCCAACCAACGCCTGCCAACCATAGCCTCTGCATGAATATTTTTGCTTTGATGACAACTGGTGCTAACAATCCCGTCGGGTCATAGAGCTTCGCAATGTCGCTGAGACACGTTCGTTTTGTGCGTGTCGTAGCCTCGTCTAAAGTGATGTCGAATGAAAACTTGTCAAACTCACTATCCCATTGCAAGCCTAAAATAGAGGATTCTTTTGGGTTAATTATTAATGGGTTCTTACCTGAGTCGCTTTGACCAATGATTGCTTGAACGACTGCTTTGTTGTTAGATTGCCACTTCCGAAGATGCATGTGGCCTTGTTGTAGAACTTGATCAACATTTTTTCGATCGACGAATTGCGATCGCTGGAGTGGGAGCACTAGAAAGGTAGTCATCAACATAAAAATCTTTCTCGATGCTATGCCTCGCTTCATTTGCCTCTGCTTCTTGCTTAATAATGGTGTAGTTGTCTCGAGCACATTGGTGTAGAGTGCGCACTGCCAAGTATGGTCCAGAGCGGGTGCCATATGTCACCGTCGTCAATCGATAAGTATTGAGTTGAGCAGTCGGATTCTCTCGCCATAGTATGAGCTGCCACTTTTGTTGATTTGGATTCACTAAAACTTGACGGAACATCTTCTCGATGTCCGCCACCACTGCCACACGATATAGCCTGAATCGTAGAATGATGTTAGCCAGTTTGTCCTGTATTACAGGACCGATGTGTTGCGTGTCGTTAAGGGACACACCGTTGTCTGATTTAGCTGAAGCATTGAACACAACTCGAAATTTAGCTGTGACTGCATGATGAGGAATGTAGTAGGCCGGAGTACCTTCGCCCACTTCGCCTTCGTATAATGCCATATGATTCAATGCCTTATACTCACGCATAAAGTGTACGTATTTTGCCAATAGATCGGGATCAGAATGTAGTCGCCTCTCGTTTCGATAGAACTGCTGCATTGCCATTCGACGTGAGTCACCAAGTGTCGGTTCTTCCTTCAAAAAGGGTATGCTGACTACATACCGGCCATCGTCTTGTCGATGAACTGTTGCTTCATAATGCTGCTCGCATTCATCTGTATGGGTGTCGACTTCTGACAAAGTTGGTTCTTCTAACAGCCAGAAACGTGTAAGAGCCTCCTCTAGATTTTCGTTGCCTCGGACGTGCATACTTTGTGCCAAGTTACAATGTACTAAGTCCACTGGTCCAGAAACTACCCAACCAAGATGTGTATTCTGCGCATGAGGTTGATTTGTTTCGCCATTTATGAGTCCATCTTTGATTATCAAGCCCCAGACGTCAGCTCCAATCAACAAGTCGATTTCACCTGGACTACCGAAATTTGGATCTGCTAGAGTTAATCCTTGTAAATTTCGCCATCGATCGATGCCTATACGATGAGTAGGCAAATCTACTGTAATTTTTGTCAACACGAATGCATTGACTTGAATCGAAAAATCTGCCTCGTGTGTTGATTTCAGCTGCAATACTGCGACACCTCGTGTTGTTGGGCCTTGCACATCACCTGCACCAGCGATAACCATGTCGAATTTTTGCCTTTTTATTCGTAGCCTTTGCATACATCTTTCTGTAATGAACGTTATTTGGGAGCCTGTATCGCATAGTGCGCGTGCCGTTATGGGATTGCCTTGAAGGTCGGGTATAATTGCGATTGCTGTTGCTAATAGAGTAGTGTGACCATTGTATACGAAAGATGCAACAGCCGGAGCCTTCTCTGCCACCTCGAGTCATGCTGATGCCTGTGGTGGAGATGCCACCTTAGAAGCACCAGCCGTTGGAGTCGTATTCGGACAGCGTCCGATGTAATGATCACCATTGCAATAGCAACAATGACCACGATCTGCAGATGGCAAATTAGTTCGTGTCAGCCTTGAAGCACCACCCGAGACTGTGCTCATATGCGCCTTAGGAGTTGATGATGATCGTTTGTTGACGCTATTGCCTGAATTATACGTTCTATCATTCATAGCGCTTTCCATATGGTCGAGACCTCGTGCTCTGCCTTCGATGAATACTAGTAACTCTGCCAATTTGGGATGTTCAGTGCCTTTCAATTGCATTTCCCAATGTATAATCGTTGCCTTTGGAAGTTTTGAAACCAGAATGTGTACTAGAATATCATCCCATGTATCGACAGGCCGTTTCATAGCTGCCAATGAACGTGTAGTCTCGTTCGTTATGTCCACCACTCGACGCAAGCCTGTATTTTTCTCCTTCTCAATAGAGTCCATATTGAGGAATATACTCAAATGGGCCGACACAATGAGACGATCGTTGTCATACCTAGCCTTCAACGTCTGCCATGCCGATTCGTAATTCTCATCGGTAGGTAGAAAGCCAGCTACCACCTGAGCAGCTGAGCCCTTTAGTGCTCTCATCAGCCTCGTGTATTTGGCAGCTGTCGAAAGGTGCTCTTTCGAATGAACCATTGCCTCAAACATGTCTCGGAACGCAATCCATTTATTGAATTCGCCATGAAATTCTGGGATTACAATTTTTTCCAGACGCAAATCGTTCAGGTCGCCTTGTTGAACGTGAACCGAGCGCACCACACTGGCTTCAGATGCTTGCTGCTCCTGCACAGCCAAATCGATTGCAGCTGCGAGCATGGCTTTCACCTGCGTATATTTGTCCTCGACCTCTTCGAATAGAGTGGAGTGGGCTTCCATCTCGGTTTCCTTCGCACTACCCACCAACAAAAAGTGTGCATCTACAAACCTTGTGAAATGGCTCTCTAAATTGTCCAAAGTAGCACGCTTCATAGCTAGATCTAGCTCTGCCAATTGACCAGCCTCCAATTTCTTCACAAGCTTCGAAATGGATGTAGCAGCACTCGACCGCAACTTTAATTCAGCCATCGTCTCTTTAAATTGTATTATTTTTATTTACTTTTTAAATAATTATATTATTTTTATTTAAACAAAATTTTATTTTCCGTCCACTCTCAAATTCAAACGTTTTCTTTTAGATCCTCTTTCTCGAATGATTTTTTCAGACGCAAATCGCAACAAAAAAAAAACTTCTACCGTTCTCCTAGTTATTTGATTTTGTAGGGGAATTATGCACTGTATTCGTTGCCTGCTAAGTTTATGTAGGTATATATGAACCGTACGCGCACAACTCGTATGATTCTACTCAGAAGCAAATCGCAACAAAAACTTCGACCCTACATATGAACCGTACGCGCACAACACAGAGAAACACCGTTGCCTTATGTACTTCTTCTCGTATGATTTTACCCAGGCAGAAGCAAATCGCAAAAAAGACTTCGATGGCTCGCCTAGTTATTTACTTCTGCGTTGAATCATGCACTTTTTTCGTTGCCTGCTTAGTTTATGACATGTAGGTACACATGAACCGTAAGCGTACTACCGTTTGACTATACAACATTCGATGTACCCCTTTTTTTAATAGAACTTCGTAAGTTTCGATTTTGTTCAACCACTGTTGACGATTCTCCTCACAGGAGGCACCAAAATGTTTTGTATTCTTTATTTTCTTCGTTGTCGCCTCGTTTACACAATTTGAAATAATAAAAATAAGAAAAAGCGACAAAGCCTTTTATACTTAAATTATGTTAAGAATTATATACGAGAGTCCAACTTTACTCGGTGCCTTCTTTTCGTAACAAAAGTTAAGGGCTAAACCTGAATAACTATAAACATAGAAAATGCTGTGTTCAAGTAATTATTATCGCAGCCAAATTTCATAATTAATTTTGTTGGTGCATAAAAAAGCTGAAAAAGTAATTCATGACAAATAAATGTTACGTTAACACTAAGTTCCAGAAAATATCGATTGATACCGCAATTGCAGAAGATATGGATATTTTATATAAATATTCCCGGTAAACTGTAGAACTTTATTATTTCCGCCTTTTATTATTCAATGTAAAATAATTCAATGCAATATATTTTAGATAATACAGTAGTTAAGTTATTAGTTAAGGTATTGCTATTGAAATAAACATAACATACATTTATAAAAAGCATGTACTCGTTCATATATATGTACATACAAATAAAGTCTAGTCTAAAAAACCTTAACCTTGTTACACATTTTCTGCACACATCCTTTCTTGTTTTGGTTGTTAATGCCATCTATTTGCAACTTAGAGAAAAAGAAGAGAAAAACAAATTCACCACGAACTACTGGTATAACTTCTCCCGTTATTTTTTGACAAACAAAAATGTTTTGCTAGAATTAATTTGAATTATAGGAGTATTTTTGTAGATATAAAAACGACAAGATGTTAGTAAAATTAAAGAAAGGAAATCATGAGAATTACAAATATAATCATGAGACTTTAAAAAACATAACCTTCTTGCCTATCAATAAACAAAAATGAGAAATGTCGCATTTCCCGGAACTGATGTTTTTTTGTGTACTTTTCTCCGAGGTCAATACATGTATACACCGATACGAATGCAACACGCTATAAAAATGAGAGTAAGAGGTTTCAAAGAGACGGAGACTAGGAAATTTGGCTCTCTCATTTAGTTTTTTCTCTCTGGTTTCGACGATAGTCTCACTTCACGCATAGAGGAAATATATTATCTAGAGTCCCGACTTAATGGGTTTGCTCTCTTTTTGCCTACAAGCTAAATTGGGAGGATTTTGTCCATAAGGATAAACATGTATTAGTTGTCCCGTGCATTTCTTATGGGAAAAAGCCATTATGAATGTAGTTGTTATGGAATTTTGTGCCCATATTGCTCAACCGCGGGCAAAAAACTATGAGGTGAACTAAGTCGTTCAAAAAAGAGATCCGTTGAATTCAAAAATTTAAAAATTAATGCAATATTTAAAGAAAAATTAATTTTTCAACTTCCTTTCAGTGAAAACTGTACTAAAAATAATATTTGACTGCTTTTGGCAAACAAATTCTATGATTTTTATGAACATTTTTGATAAAAACAGAAAAAATCATGCAGAAAGTATAGGCGCACCGTAGAACTACAATGCGAACTTGGCCTAATTTGAGTTTAACCCAGTTTTGACAGATTAACAGCGAGTTGAGTATTTTGACAGTTCTACGAAAATGTAAACAAAACAAAATTAATTCCCAGTAATGCAAATGAAGGTAAGACAATTTAAATACAAAATATTAATTTATTGAAATAAAAATATATAATGAATTTGCACCTAATTTAATCCTCAGATAAAGAAGAAACCAAGGAGAATGTTGCAACAGGAAAAGTGGAATCTCCCGAGAAGGAAGCCTGCAACGCAGACGTATTTATTCTGGAGCGAAGAGGTACAAATTCAAGGTATGTTCATTACGTTAATTTTAAATTCAAATTATATGAATATTATTTTGTTTTTTTAAGTTAAAATTACATCGCTCTAATCCGATGGATTCTTATGTCCTCATTTTTAATGAGGCCAATGGCCATGTAGGCTATAAGTTCACTCTTGGAAGTCGGCGTCGATGGAATTGAAGTCAATTCGTTGGTAGTGAATGGTAAGCAAGCAATTATTTTAAATATTTTGTGTGTTTTAAGCTTCTTTTATAATTTTATAGTGAGTTCGGCTCCAAAGAATGTTGAGTGGTTAAGTTCGTGTATAAAAGGCCATGCTCAAATGTACGTTCATAAACATCTGGATACGTCAAAAACATTCCAATCTATTAACGACAACACACAACTTCATCAAAACGATTATATTCTAACGTTAATTGGAAAAGCTCTCTACTACAATGGGCACCATGCTCAGGCGCAGCAGTATCTAGAAACAGCACACATGATAAGTCCATATAGCACAGAACATATTATGCCATTTGCCGTGGTCTATGAGAGGAATAATAATCTAGCAGAATTGGAAAAGCTGGCTAGCTAGCAATCGTATATCAATGAATTTAGTTCGGAAAATTGGTTTGTCATGGCTGAGAGTCTATCGGCAAATGGAAAATAAGAACAGGCTTCCTATTTTGCCCACAAAGCAATTTCAGTTGATTCAACAAACGTTGAAGCGTATCTTTTCGTTGGGAAGATATTTCTTCAATTGAAACGATATAAGGAAGCAATTCATTATTACAGGGCAGTTCAGAGTTTGGCTAACTATTGTTTTGAGATATACAAAGGTCTTGCGGGTTGTTACATTGGATGCACAGACAATATGTGCATTGGCTGCACGCTATTTCAGGAACTGCCCCAGGAGCTATGTGGTAAGAATTTGTTGTTATTTTTCATTTTTCATTTGCATTTTACCTTAACTGAATTTCGATGAAATATAAACAGCTACTTGCCAGTACACTTTTATACTCTTCGAATAATCGGGCTTAAGAAATCGACCAGTTCTACTTTCCGGCCGTATCACCGATGGCAGAGATTCTCCAATCTGAGGGAGAAACACAGGAGGCCATTAAACTGTTGAAAAAACAAGCCGCCAGCTATCCCAGTTGCAAGCTTTTCACAATGCTAGGAGATATTTTAAGTAGCGAATTAATTGCTCTTAGGTTTATATAACAAAGAAAAAGTGAAACTTTTTAAGGTACAAAAGTTTGTTTATTTTTTTTTTTAAGAATGGAACCCACAAACCACCGAGCTTTAGAAGGCGTAAATGCCCTTGGCCAGGCATCTGAAACAACAACAAAACAAGATGAGTGTTCATTAGCAACAACTTCGCAGGATGAAGAATGGCCAATTGATTATGATGAACCATCAATTGAAGCAGTTGAGTTTTCATCAACAGCTGCTGCTAATCCAGATGGCGAATCAGAAAGCGATCCGATATGGTCGGATGTAGATGCTTAGGCTATCGTAGTTTTATCTTGTAATTATTATAGTTATTGAATCAATACAATTCATTTACAGTTATTAATTATTAATATTGTTAATCTTATTTTTCAGTTAAATATGATTTCACTATGTTCTCAAGTATGATGATGATGAGGTAATGCTTGTGGCTACCGATACAATTTTGCAGAAATTCAAAGTTGAATATCTGCATTGTACATGTTTTGGCGAACTCTATGATGTAGGTGGTGAGGATATTTTTATAAATAATAAAATAAGAACTATCTTAATTTGTTTCTCTTTCTAATTTAAATTGTAGGTCTCTGGGATTTAATTGAAATACCTTCCTTCATTCATGATAAATATATTGCTTTCGATGCCGTCAACAACAATACAAAACCGACTCCAGAATTACTCTATCAATTAAGGTTTTTGAGATTCTATTTTTTTTGTAATTCGAAATCACTTATCTACATACTTATTACTTATGTGATGATTATTCAAACCTACAATAACTTCCTTCAATGTTTTCAATTTTTTACTATTTCCTATAACGAATTTGTAGTCTTAAGATTATAACATCAAGTTCTTGTAATATATATTGAAAAAAATACAAAAATAATGTTCAAAAATTAAACGAACTATTTAAAACCAAAAAAGAATTACATTATAGTTTTTTGTTCAAAACTTCAGGTTAAGTCAAATAAAGCAAAATGATTTAAACTGTAGGTAAAAGCAAAGACATGTATCTTACAATTTAAAGTTAAGAGATACGTCATGTTTTACCGGTTTTGGTTGTCTTTAAAATTTTCAAAGATGTATATTTTAAAAATCTGATGTAGTAGAAAAATTTAAAGGTGAGATTCGAGGTCAGGATATCTTAATCCTCTCTAAAAGTATTTTTTGTTTTGGGTGACAAAAAAAATTACAATTTTGTCGACCAGTGTTATCAGACCCAACGGAATTTAAACTTTCCACTCTGAGGCAAAATTAAAAGAACGAATTTCTGACCAATGCTGTTGACCACATGAAATCACAAAGGAATATATACGAACGTGATGAACCAAAACATAAGAAGAATAGGATTAAAAATACTAAGTTTTTAATTTTGTTAAATTGAACATGTGTCAATAAAAAAAATAAAACCTACCTAAAACAGCTTATTTGTTTTTTATTATCATTTGAAAGACTCAATAAAGATAAATGCAAAAAAAGTATTATCATTTGCTAAAAACGAAGTAAAAAAGGTATAATCCACTATATTAATTGACCTGAGCAGATCAAATTTGGGAAAACAAAAAGGAGTGTTTTTCTTGGAAAAAGTACATTTAGTATTTTTTTATTTACTCTAAAACTAAGAAGTTACATTTTAAAATTCAGTTTTTGTTTTTTAAATGAAAATACATTAATAGCTTTAAATCTAAAACAAAATTATACTAAATTACATACAATTTTGAAAAAACAAAATAAAACTTTATTTAAAAACTAGCTGCGCCACGACCTTTG
Organism: Eupeodes luniger; assembly: GCA_951509635.1. Taxonomy (NCBI): domain Eukaryota; kingdom Metazoa; phylum Arthropoda; class Insecta; order Diptera; family Syrphidae; genus Eupeodes; species Eupeodes luniger. The sequence continues at coordinate 59,135,307 of OX608075.1, forward strand.
ACTATTAATGGATGAGATTTAAAGAGTCAAATCGACTTCGAATCATCTTCATTGCAGAATTTGTTGCAATATCGCTTCGTTTTGATTTGTTGCTGCGAAAAAAAAACAGTTAGTGCTTTCAAAGTTTGTGGTTTATGTTACTTACTTTGAAGTGGTCTTGGCATTATGAGTTTTCTGGTCAATGAACGTGCAATGAAATTGTAGCAAATTGATTGGTTTTGAATTGTACCATTCCCGGAATAGTGCTCGTAAGTTGATCCTTTGATTAAAAATTTGTGGCAAGTCGTTTGTGACATTCTTATGCTAGGCAAATTCCAAAATCCTAATCGGACCATGTCACAAATGCACAATTTCCGATTGTATTATTTTTGGACATCTTCGGCAGGTGAAGGTTGCGGGTTCCCAATTCTTGGAACATCATTAGAGTAGTTTGTAGGGGTATTCCTGTGTCGACGGTCTTCCATGTGAGTCCAGTTAGTTGTGTTCAGAATGCACTTAGTTTTGGTGATTCAATAGGCATTATGTATTCATGGAATTCAGATTTTATTTTTCCAGTCTATAAGTTTACCAACATTTCTGGAAATTTTAAAATAGTACATACAAAAATGATGAGATTTTCAATATTCAGAAGACTTACTTCCGACTTCCGATTCCCGTCATTTAGAAGGTGTTCTCACAGCAGGTTGCTTCGAAGTCGACTTTCAGTACATCATCTACTTGGTATGTGTCGGCGTTAGCGGCCGCAGTAGCCGCTGTCTCGGTCAGTTCAGCGTCCCCGCTATCATTTTGTGAGACAGTTAATTGCAGCTGCAAGTCGTTTTTTTTGGTGGGCTTGCAGCATCATATTTCTTGGCGGCGGAGGACGTTTTGGAAATACTAAAGAACAATAGAATTTAAAATATCCATTACATTACTCGTAAGTAAATGAATTAATTAACCTGATTTGCCTGCATAGGTACTCAGCTGTTGCTGTTGCTGCTGTTTAGTCGTCCAAAACTAGTAAAATTGACTTGAATCTCACAAAGTAACACAAAGTCGATGGCATAGCTGGGATGTTCGCTAATTTGGAATTGAATTCGTAGCTTTGGTGGGGTTGTTGCTACTGGTGTTGTTGCATTACAAGCATCTGACTATTTGCAGCGACGGTGACACCTCCGCCGTCAACACCTGCGGCAGCTATGGCCGTTGAGATGTACACACAAATACAATGGGCAGCGTCTATCGTTAAAAACATTAATATTATTTTGTTAAGAGAAATATAATATAAAAAACTTACCTGTAAATAAGTATACTTTGTCTTCCAGATTTCTTGATGGAAGTTGCTTCCAGCATTATGGTATGTAATGGGCAGCATCTAAAATGGAAACACAGAGTATAAAATAAATCGATTATTGTTGCACCTCCTTCGATGCAATTTGACTTACTTTTTATTCAATGAAGTGAACTTGTATATACTCTTTTCATTAGAAAGGTTTTTGGTCTGAAAAATATCAAATTATATTAAATATCAAAAGAATTAACAAAAACTTACTCTTCAAATCTGAAATCCATTGTTTTGTTTTGCAAAATTGACTGTCGTTTTTGACAGGTCACAAAAATTCCATAAGTTTCTATTTTAGCCCAATCCTTCATTTTGTTTTTTTTTCCCCACTCACATGTATTCACCGATAGCGAATTTGAGAGAGTTCACCTCGAATTTGAGAGAGTTCACCTCGAATAAAATTTGAGGGTGTTTTAGGTAGGACGGGTACCAGTCGGGACTCTAGATAATATATTTCCTCTATGACTTCACGTAAGATGATAATCGTCAAAGCGATATCGTCAAAACGATAGCGTTTGCACGATAGCTAAATAGGTATCGTCTGTCATTAATTTCCAAATTCAACTAAGGAAATTGAAGTCAAAATCTTTCGACGTAATTTAGTTTTGTTACAAAGTGGAAATAAAAACTCCAAAAAAAAAACAATTTAAATACGGTTACGAAGACAATTAAGAGATGAATCAGACCCTCTTTCTGTTCCAATATATATAGGTACATAGAGGAAATATATTATCTAGAGTCCCGACTTAATGGGTTTGCTCTCTTTCGGCCTACAAACTAAATTGAGCGAATTTTGCCCATTAGCATAAGCATGTGTTAGTTGTCCCGTGCATTTCTTATGGAAAAATGCAGATTCTATGTAGTTGTTACGGGCTTTTAAGAGAGTTACCTAAAATAAAATTTGAAGGTGTTTCAGGCAAGACGGGTACCAGTCGGGACTCTAGATAATATATTTCCTCTATGTATATATATAAGCATTTTATTTTATATACAAACGAAAATATGTACATATTACTTATTGTAAAATAATTTAACAAAATTGTAGTTTTGTTCAACGTTTTCGAATTTCAAAAGAGGCCTTTATAATGATACTGGAAACAATAAATTTGCCAGACGGTTGTCGTTCTACATACATACCTTCAATATTAAGATTTGCTATAACTATTGAGACTTTGGGTGGCGGAGGGTACCAATGGTTGACAGGCAACGATTTTGGACTCGCTCTTGCACAAAGCACATTATCCAAAATAGTTTCGGAAACAACAAACATTTTGGAAGCCAAGCTTTTCCGAAATAAAGCAATGGTTTTATCAAAAAATTTTAATACCAGGAGGTTAAGTATAGAACGAATATTGACAAAAATCATAAATTGCAAATAGTTATTCATTAAAAATGTACTTATGGTTGTTGGATGCATAGATGGCACACATTTTTATTTACAAAGACCACGGGAAGACGAACAAATATTCTTTAACAGGAAGGGAAAACATAGCGTAAATGCAATGGTTGTAAGTAATACTGAAAGAACGATATGAAATTCTTTTAATCGATTTTGTTTTAAGATTTGTAATCATAAAATGCGAATAATGGCAATTAATTCTCGAGGCGGTGGATCTGCACACGACTCATTTGTTTGGACACATTCAAATAAAAGACAATTTTTCGAAAACATTTTTAATCTACGAGAACATAACTATTGGCTTTTGGGTAAAAAACAACACTTTGTTATAAATAACTTATTATAACCAAAATTTTTTAGGTGATAGTGGATATCCATTGGAACCTTGGTTGCGTACACCATATAGAAGCTCATCCGATGAAACAAAAAGTCATTTTAATAATGTTCATGCAAAAGCTAGAAATGTAATTGAACGTTGAATCGGTATTTTCAAAGGTAAGCAATATTGAAAATTATAAATAAACTCATTTCAAGACTTCAATACAAATTTTTGGAATCCTCAGGTCGATTTAGAATTCTCTTGGAAGAAAGAAAGAGTTGCTACGAACCGATAAAAATTGCTACCTTTGCAAATGTTTGTGCTGCTCTACATAACATTTGTATATATTATAATGTTGAAAATGATAACATTTTAATAGAGGACGAAAACTTCCCTAGCTATGGATTGAGCGAATCGCAAATATCAAGTTAACACAATGCAATGAAGCAATTATCAATTAATATACGAGATGATATAAAAAATTCATTTTTGAGATGATTATTTATTATTATTTAAATATATTTATACTAGGTATATTTCTGAAAAAAAAAAAAAAAACAACTTCATTATAACACATAAAAACAACTGCATAAATTAACATGACTAGAAATTAAACACAAACATTCTATAGCTTAAGCAAAAAAAAAATGAATTCAAATACAAAATTAATCACAATACACATACACAATACACTACTTAAAAATATCCTTTTTGTAATTGTTTTTCTGCAATGTCGTTGCGTCTTTCGAGTTGTACAATAACTCTGGCTTGGAACATTGCATCCTGCTCATTTCGCTCTCTCAAAATGTTCAACAATTTATCCTGAAAAATTGAATCATTTTCCATTTGAGTATTCAGTAACTCATTTGTATCCTTCTGTTTTCGGCGTTTAGGGGTACTGGCTGCCACAAACGGGGTTGAATTTCTATATTTCATAGGAAGAACAATATGTATAATGTAGAAAGTTAACAACATTTTAAGAAACCAACCTTTTCCTTTTTTGTACATGCTCATTTTCTGGGGAATGCTGTGGACTTTTAACTATTTTTGAATCCAAGGAAGATGGGGCTGTCGATGGTGCTGCTGCTGCCAACGCCGATGCAACTGATAGAGGTGTTGCGGCTGTGGATGGTTTTGGGCTTGGAGCTCCAAAAGAAGGGCACTTCAATCCGGATACTGCCTTCCGAATTGATTTTAGCTCAATTATTTTTTCCTCATCCTCCGTAATTTTGACTTCTTCGAATGGCCCACCTCCGGTTTTTTGCATGGACAACAAACTTTGGCTCAGTTTTTTCTTCGCTCGATATTTGTGGTCAGTCCACACCTATGTATGTATGTAGTAAAATGTTTATAAAATAAGTTATTTACACAATCACAATTTAATTTACCTTCCTCCAACCAGCAATGTTTTTTATAGGGCCATTCGAATTGAAAATTTCAGCCAATTCGGCCCACAACTTATTAAGGTCCGCCTTCCCTTGTAAAGAATTAGGTTTATACCCATTGGCCAAGGAAGGATGCTCATCCATAAATTTGATACACATTTGGAGCTGATTTTGTGTTACTGACCTATGTATTTACAAAATTATATATAACATATCAGACAAAAAAAAACTTACATTTTGAAACTAGAGTTTTATCATCGGCGGCAAAAAATAAAAACACTAAAAGTAACAGTAAAAATAAACATCACAAATTAATTAGCATATTTGGTACCATGACCTTTTTTCCAAATTTTCAAAATTTCTCATAGAGAAAAACCAAGTTTAATAACATTTTCAAGTTATCGAACAAGCATTATCTTTCGTTGAGTTCATTTTGACATTTCAATCATACTGAACGATCTTATACCGAAAACGATTGACGAGACGATAGCGATAAAGTTACGTGAAGCAAATTATTGACGATATCGTTAATGATAATCGTTTTGACGATTATCGTTTCGGAAATTATGGAATGACTCCCCAGCTAAAGTGACATTAAATTGTGTGTTTAGTCTTCTAATATTTCATTAAATGGTGCAGAGTGGAAGTACTTTTTATCATATTGGTTTTTCTTTTATTATTTGTGTGATTAAAGTGAAAATTAATTGCATCATTCAACTTTAAACATATCCAAATTGCATTTATAAATCTGAAGACTGTATACCTATTCTCTTGAAAAAAATTAATAAAAAGAAATATCTCTCTCATTGCCATACATGTCCACTAACGTCAATAAAATAACAAGAGCTTCAGTTAATAAGAGAAAACGAATGGCTTCTCCGTCCCGTCCTGAAGCCCCTGAGGCGACCATAAACAACTCTCCCCTCACTTTTGAAACATGCTGACTCTATCAGACAAGGTTTCGCTAATGAAATTTCTATCCTTCGAAATGAATTTATTCTTAAGATTGAGGAAGTTTCTACAAGCTGGAGCCAACAATTTGCCGAATTAAACACTGTCACCAACTGTCACCAGATTGACCATATTGCGATCGACGCCAGACACGCTTCCAGCATCAAGGATGTCCGAACTTTCCGAGGAGCTAACATCGACTCGGACCACTACCTTGTTGTAGCCAAGGTAGCACTTCGGGTTTCCAGGCCCAAGGCAAAGCAGGGAGATGCTGGGAGAAGGTACAACGTCGAACGGCTACAATCGCAAGACATCGCCAAATCCTTCTCCGCAAGTAACCTCTCTCGAAGTTCTGTGCCGCCAACACAATGTATAAAAAACCAGTGGCATCATTGCCAAGATGCACTCAGAGAAGCCGCCTCTGACGTGCTGGGTTTCAAGCAACCACCAACAAGGAACCCCTGGTTTGATGAGGAATGTCGGCAGGCAAATGCAGTCAAACAACAGGCACGCAAAGCGACGCTGCATAGAAGGACGAGAGCTGCTCATGAGCTCTATGAGCAGAAGAGGCGAGAAGAACATCGACTTCTCAGAAGGAAAAGGAGAGAGCATGAGAAGCGTGCGGTCAAAGATGTTGAGAGGTTCAAAAGCAGGAATGAAGTTTGAAAGTTTTATGAGCAGGTGAAACGAAATTCACAAGTACATAAACCTAGAACCGAAGGCTGCAAAGACGAAAGTGGAAACATCATAGTAGAATCGCAGTCAATGCTGAAGATATGGAAGGACCACTTCTGCAGACTGTATAACGCGACGACGAACCGAATTCCGCTGTCAGGCAGGATGATCCATTCAACATAGACGACGAAAGCCAACAATCCCGTCCTCCCGACTTAGACGAAGTAAAGATTGCTATATCTAAGCTGAAGTCTAACAAAGCCGCTGGAGCGGATGGCTTGAATGTCGAGCTCTTTAAAGCAGCTGGAGATAAGTTGGTTAGGAGCATGCACCAACTTATCTGTAAGATATGGTTTGAAGAAAGCATGCCCGATGAATGAACCTCAGTATTGTTTGCCCGTTCCTGAAAAAAGGAGACCCTCTAAACTGCACCAATTATAGAGGAATCAGTCTACTTAACATCGCCTACAAAATCTTCTCTGCCGTAATATGTGAACGTCTAAAGCCCATCGTCAACAACCTGATAGGTCCTTATCAGTGTGGTTTTAGACCAGCAAAGTCCACAGTCGTCAAATATTCACATTACGGCAGATCCTGGAAAAAACCCAAGAACACCAAATCGACACCCACCATCTTTTCATCGATTTCAAGGCCGCATATGACAGTATCAACAGCGACGAGCTGTATAGAGCCATGTCTAGTTTTGGCATCCCTGCCAAACTCGTCCGTTTGTGCAGGATGACCATGAGAATTCACGCTGCTCCATAAAGGTTGGAAACAACTTAAGAGAACCTTTCGATGTCAAAAAAGGTTTTGGACAAGGTGATACGCTGTCATGTGATTTTTTTAACATCGTACTAGAGGCACTTTCTTTCAAAAGTCTGTCCAATTACTAGCATATGCTGATGACATTGACATAATCGGAAGAACCCAGCATGATGTCAATGGGGTTTAACGGTTAATGAGGGCAAAACAAAGTACATGCTGTCGTCAAGAAAGGACCTACAACACCGAGCGACGTCTAGGTCAAAACGTCACCATCGACAGACGTAACTTTGAGGTAGTCAAGAACTTCGTCTACCTAGGCTCCGCTGTAAACGCAGAAAGCAACACCAGCGCTGAGATCAAACTAAGAATAACTCTTGCATACCGCTGTTTCTTTGGTTTAAGAAAGCAATTGAGTGGAAAAATCCTCTCTCGAAGGACCAAAGTGTCGCTATATAAGACCCTTATCATCCCCATCCTGCAATATGGTGCAGAAGCATGGACTATGACAAAAGCGGATGAAAGCACCTTGGGTCGTTTCGAGAGAAAGGTTCTTCGTGTGATCTACGGTCCCGTATGAATCGAAGGGGAGTGGAGGAGGAGATGGAACGACGAGCTGTACGGCCTGTATAGCGACGTAGACTTAGCCAAAAGGGTAAAAGTCCATCGACTAAGATGGCTGGGTCACGCAGAGCGCATGGAAACCAATGCTCCGGCCCGGAAAGTCTTCGAATCCTCACCCACAGGACAGCGCAGTAGAGGAAGACCGCGAATCAGGTGATTCGCACAAGTGGAAGGTGACCTCATCCAACTCGGAGCGCGAAACTGGAGACATCTAGCTAGGGACCGAGCTAGATGGAGAAGTTTATTGGGTGAGGCCCTAGTTCACACAGGACTGTAGCGCCACCTTAAGTAAGTAAGTAAGTAAGTTACCAACATTGTTGATCGTGTCAATAAACTTGAAGAGAGTTGCAACAAAAATGCACAACTACATCATGCTGAAATAAACACTTTGCAAAAACAATTTATTGCTCTGCAAAAAAAAGAAATCTCTTGTGATGCTGTACTCTTCGGTATACCTGCCCTTCCTGATGAAAACCTCACCAACATGTTCCAAAAACTCTGCCATACAATTGATTGCACGCCACCTACTCTCACACACATATTCCGAACTAAGAAAAAAGCAAACGATGATACCCCGTCATCATCGTCGTCATCTTCGTCTCCAATCGTAATCAAATTCAGACATTTATTTGAGAGAAACACTGTTCTGATGTCAGCTGCCCAATATCGCAAAAAGCATTCGTCTGAACTTCATTTGCATGATCTTGGCATTGATTCCTCCAACAACAGTAGTTGCTACTTAAATGAGAGTCTGACGAGACTAACTCATTTTCTCCTGAACAGTGCTTTGGTTTTTAGACGAAAAAAGCAATTCTTTACTGTTCATACTAAGAATGGAAAAGTGTATGTGAAGAAGTCATTGAATGATAAAAGCTTGCTCATTCATAGCTCAGAACATCTGCTTGCTGCTGTTGCTGATGCTGCGACTGACCCACCAATGTGTTAATAGTAACTAATAATAATTATTTTATTGTAATTTTTTTTTCTGTTTCTCTTTTTATTGATAACATTGTTGTTTTCTCTTCTTTTATTCTCTATTTAAAAACCAGTGGCATCATTGCCAAGATGCACTCAGAGAAGCCGCCTCTGACGTGCTGGGTTTCAAGCAACCACCAACAAGGAACCCCTGGTTTGATGAGGAATGTCGGCAGGCAAATGCAGTCAAACAACAGGCACGCAAAGCGACGCTGCATAGAAGGACGAGAGCTGCTCATGAGCTCTATGAGCAGAAGAGGCGAGAAGAACATCGACTTCTCAGAAGGAAAAGGAGAGAGCATGAGAAGCGTGCGGTCAAAGATGTTGAGAGGTTCAAAAGCAGGAATGAAGTTTGAAAGTTTTATGAGCAGGTGAAACGAAATTCACAAGTACATAAACCTAGAACCGAAGGCTGCAAAGACGAAAGTGGAAACATCATAGTAGAATCGCAGTCAATGCTGAAGATATGGAAGGACCACTTCTGCAGACTGTATAACGCGACGACGAACCGAATTCCGCTGTCAGGCAGGATGATCCATTCAACATAGACGACGAAAGCCAACAATCCCGTCCTCCCGACTTAGACGAAGTAAAGATTGCTATATCTAAGCTGAAGTCTAACAAAGCCGCTGGAGCGGATGGCTTGAATGTCGAGCTCTTTAAAGCAGCTGGAGATAAGTTGGTTAGGAGCATGCACCAACTTATCTGTAAGATATGGTTTGAAGAAAGCATGCCCGATGAATGAACCTCAGTATTGTTTGCCCGTTCCTGAAAAAAGGAGACCCTCTAAACTGCACCAATTATAGAGGAATCAGTCTACTTAACATCGCCTACAAAATCTTCTCTGCCGTAATATGTGAACGTCTAAAGCCCATCGTCAACAACCTGATAGGTCCTTATCAGTGTGGTTTTAGACCAGCAAAGTCCACAGTCGTCAAATATTCACATTACGGCAGATCCTGGAAAAAACCCAAGAACACCAAATCGACACCCACCATCTTTTCATCGATTTCAAGGCCGCATATGACAGTATCAACAGCGACGAGCTGTATAGAGCCATGTCTAGTTTTGGCATCCCTGCCAAACTCGTCCGTTTGTGCAGGATGACCATGAGAATTCACGCTGCTCCATAAAGGTTGGAAACAACTTAAGAGAACCTTTCGATGTCAAAAAAGGTTTTGGACAAGGTGATACGCTGTCATGTGATTTTTTTAACATCGTACTAGAGGCACTTTCTTTCAAAAGTCTGTCCAATTACTAGCATATGCTGATGACATTGACATAATCGGAAGAACCCAGCATGATGTCAATGGGGTTTAACGGTTAATGAGGGCAAAACAAAGTACATGCTGTCGTCAAGAAAGGACCTACAACACCGAGCGACGTCTAGGTCAAAACGTCACCATCGACAGACGTAACTTTGAGGTAGTCAAGAACTTCGTCTACCTAGGCTCCGCTGTAAACGCAGAAAGCAACACCAGCGCTGAGATCAAACTAAGAATAACTCTTGCATACCGCTGTTTCTTTGGTTTAAGAAAGCAATTGAGTGGAAAAATCCTCTCTCGAAGGACCAAAGTGTCGCTATATAAGACCCTTATCATCCCCATCCTGCTATATGGTGCAGAAGCATGGACTATGACAAAAGCGGATGAAAGCACCTTGGGTCGTTTCGAGAGAAAGGTTCTTCGTGTGATCTACGGTCCCGTATGAATCGAAGGGGAGTGGAGGAGGAGATGGAACGACGAGCTGTACGGCCTGTATAGCGACGTAGACTTAGCCAAAAGGGTAAAAGTCCATCGACTAAGATGGCTGGGTCACGCAGAGCGCATGGAAACCAATGCTCCGGCCCGGAAAGTCTTCGAATCCTCACCCACAGGACAGCGCAGTAGAGGAAGACCGCGAATCAGGTGATTCGCACAAGTGGAAGGTGACCTCATCCAACTCGGAGCGCGAAACTGGAGACATCTAGCTAGGGACCGAGCTAGATGGAGAAGTTTATTGGGTGAGGCCCTAGTTCACACAGGACTGTAGCGCCACCTTAAGTAAGTAAGTAAGTAAGTTACCAACATTGTTGATCGTGTCAATAAACTTGAAGAGAGTTGCAACAAAAATGCACAACTACATCATGCTGAAATAAACACTTTGCAAAAACAATTTATTGCTCTGCAAAAAAAAGAAATCTCTTGTGATGCTGTACTCTTCGGTATACCTGCCCTTCCTGATGAAAACCTCACCAACATGTTCCAAAAACTCTGCCATACAATTGATTGCACGCCACCTACTCTCACACACATATTCCGAACTAAGAAAAAAGCAAACGATGATACCCCGTCATCATCGTCGTCATCTTCGTCTCCAATCGTAATCAAATTCAGACATTTATTTGAGAGAAACACTGTTCTGATGTCAGCTGCCCAATATCGCAAAAAGCATTCGTCTGAACTTCATTTGCATGATCTTGGCATTGATTCCTCCAACAACAGTAGTTGCTACTTAAATGAGAGTCTGACGAGACTAACTCATTTTCTCCTGAACAGTGCTTTGGTTTTTAGACGAAAAAAGCAATTCTTTACTGTTCATACTAAGAATGGAAAAGTGTATGTGAAGAAGTCATTGAATGATAAAAGCTTGCTCATTCATAGCTCAGAACATCTGCTTGCTGCTGTTGCTGATGCTGCGACTGACCCACCAATGTGTTAATAGTAACTAATAATAATTATTTTATTGTAATTTTTTTTTCTGTTTCTCTTTTTATTGATAACATTGTTGTTTTCTCTTCTTTTATTCTCTATTTAAAAACCAGTGGCATCATTGCCAAGATGCACTCAGAGAAGCCGCCTCTGACGTGCTGGGTTTCAAGCAACCACCAACAAGGAACCCCTGGTTTGATGAGGAATGTCGGCAGGCAAATGCAGTCAAACAACAGGCACGCAAAGCGACGCTGCATAGAAGGACGAGAGCTGCTCATGAGCTCTATGAGCAGAAGAGGCGAGAAGAACATCGACTTCTCAGAAGGAAAAGGAGAGAGCATGAGAAGCGTGCGGTCAAAGATGTTGAGAGGTTCAAAAGCAGGAATGAAGTTTGAAAGTTTTATGAGCAGGTGAAACGAAATTCACAAGTACATAAACCTAGAACCGAAGGCTGCAAAGACGAAAGTGGAAACATCATAGTAGAATCGCAGTCAATGCTGAAGATATGGAAGGACCACTTCTGCAGACTGTATAACGGCGACGACGAACCGAATTCCGCTGTCAGGCAGGATGATCCATTCAACATAGACGACGAAAGCCAACAATCCCGTCCTCCCGACTTAGACGAAGTAAAGATTGCTATATCTAAGCTGAAGTCTAACAAAGCCGCTGGAGCGGATGGCTTGAATGTCGAGCTCTTTAAAGCAGCTGGAGATAAGTTGGTTAGGAGCATGCACCAACTTATCTGTAAGATATGGTTTGAAGAAAGCATGCCCGATGAATGAACCTCAGTATTGTTTGCCCGTTCCTGAAAAAAGGAGACCCTCTAAACTGCACCAATTATAGAGGAATCAGTCTACTTAACATCGCCTACAAAATCTTCTCTGCCGTAATATGTGAACGTCTAAAGCCCATCGTCAACAACCTGATAGGTCCTTATCAGTGTGGTTTTAGACCAGCAAAGTCCACAGTCGTCAAATATTCACATTACGGCAGATCCTGGAAAAAACCCAAGAACACCAAATCGACACCCACCATCTTTTCATCGATTTCAAGGCCGCATATGACAGTATCAACAGCGACGAGCTGTATAGAGCCATGTCTAGTTTTGGCATCCCTGCCAAACTCGTCCGTTTGTGCAGGATGACCATGAGAATTCACGCTGCTCCATAAAGGTTGGAAACAACTTAAGAGAACCTTTCGATGTCAAAAAAGGTTTTGGACAAGGTGATACGCTGTCATGTGATTTTTTTAACATCGTACTAGAGGCACTTTCTTTCAAAAGTCTGTCCAATTACTAGCATATGCTGATGACATTGACATAATCGGAAGAACCCAGCATGATGTCAATGGGGTTTAACGGTTAATGAGGGCAAAACAAAGTACATGCTGTCGTCAAGAAAGGACCTACAACACCGAGCGACGTCTAGGTCAAAACGTCACCATCGACAGACGTAACTTTGAGGTAGTCAAGAACTTCGTCTACCTAGGCTCCGCTGTAAACGCAGAAAGCAACACCAGCGCTGAGATCAAACTAAGAATAACTCTTGCATACCGCTGTTTCTTTGGTTTAAGAAAGCAATTGAGTGGAAAAATCCTCTCTCGAAGGACCAAAGTGTCGCTATATAAGACCCTTATCATCCCCATCCTGCTATATGGTGCAGAAGCATGGACTATGACAAAAGCGGATGAAAGCACCTTGGGTCGTTTCGAGAGAAAGGTTCTTCGTGTGATCTACGGTCCCGTATGAATCGAAGGGGAGTGGAGGAGGAGATGGAACGACGAGCTGTACGGCCTGTATAGCGACGTAGACTTAGCCAAAAGGGTAAAAGTCCATCGACTAAGATGGCTGGGTCACGCAGAGCGCATGGAAACCAATGCTCCGGCCCGGAAAGTCTTCGAATCCTCACCCACAGGACAGCGCAGTAGAGGAAGACCGCGAATCAGGTGATTCGCACAAGTGGAAGGTGACCTCATCCAACTCGGAGCGCGAAACTGGAGACATCTAGCTAGGGACCGAGCTAGATGGAGAAGTTTATTGGGTGAGGCCCTAGTTCACACAGGACTGTAGCGCCACCTTAAGTAAGTAAGTAAGTAAGTTACCAACATTGTTGATCGTGTCAATAAACTTGAAGAGAGTTGCAACAAAAATGCACAACTACATCATGCTGAAATAAACACTTTGCAAAAACAATTTATTGCTCTGCAAAAAAAAGAAATCTCTTGTGATGCTGTACTCTTCGGTATACCTGCCCTTCCTGATGAAAACCTCACCAACATGTTCCAAAAACTCTGCCATACAATTGATTGCACGCCACCTACTCTCACACACATATTCCGAACTAAGAAAAAAGCAAACGATGATACCCCGTCATCATCGTCGTCATCTTCGTCTCCAATCGTAATCAAATTCAGACATTTATTTGAGAGAAACACTGTTCTGATGTCAGCTGCCCAATATCGCAAAAAGCATTCGTCTGAACTTCATTTGCATGATCTTGGCATTGATTCCTCCAACAACAGTAGTTGCTACTTAAATGAGAGTCTGACGAGACTAACTCATTTTCTCCTGAACAGTGCTTTGGTTTTTAGACGAAAAAAGCAATTCTTTACTGTTCATACTAAGAATGGAAAAGTGTATGTGAAGAAGTCATTGAATGATAAAAGCTTGCTCATTCATAGCTCAGAACATCTGCTTGCTGCTGTTGCTGATGCTGCGACTGACCCACCAATGTGTTAATAGTAACTAATAATAATTATTTTATTGTAATTTTTTTTTCTGTTTCTCTTTTTATTGATAACATTGTTGTTTTCTCTTCTTTTATTCTCTATTTTAAATTAATACTGGCAGCTTAATTTATCATAACTTTGTGTCCTATACCTATATCCCATTTTCTTTTGCTTCCCCTTCTCCTCAACTTAATATTGCACTTCTAATTTTTGTATCGATATTATGCTTGCTATAAATTCGTCTGCCAATGAGCGCAACAGTATGTTTGAAAAATCAGCGTCCACTTTAGTTAACATTATATCTAAACATTGGGGGAGAGTACGATAACTTTGGCGACAAAGTTTAATGACGGATTTGTATAGAACAGTTAAAAACAAGCATTTTTTACTATAGGAGGGGGAGTCTATCTCCCACCGTTTAGGCGGTAGGGGCAATTTAAAAAATATGTACATTAAATGAAAAAAAAAAAAAGTATTATCCTATTTTTTAAAGCCAACATTTTTGTCTATTAGCTTGTTTTTAAATCAAGTCAAAACTATGCATAGTTTTTGAAAAAAATTGTTTTAAACTAAAAATGTATGCACAAAAAATTAAAAAAAAAGGTTTAAGTGTAGTTTTTCAAAACTTTCAAATTATCTAATGTTAGATAATCTTGAAGTATTTAAAAATTACACTTTAAACCTTTTTTTTTAAACTTTTTTTGCTCAAATTTTGAGTTTAAAATTAAATTTTTCAAAAACTACGCAAGTTAAGTAAAAGATCCTCTGAGATCTTAAAAAAATATATTTTCATATATTTTCTTCTCCGACTTCAACTTTGGAGGAAAAGTGATTGAAACGAACTTTTAAGCGGAACGATCTTCTTTATTGAATGAACGAATAGAACTAACTTAAAACTAAGATACAATTTATGTTTAAGCCTACGGTGCCGATATTTTTATAGATAGTGTTATATATATTGTAAATGGATTTAAAGAAAGATGCTGTGTTTGAAGGAGGATGCTGTGTTTGTCTTCCGTTGTTTACTTTGGTTCTCATGCCATCGATGTTTTTGTTTAGTCTGGGATTTTTCATGGCTAAACTGCTGACATCGGTATCTGGATGGATACCAACTGTGAAGTGTTGATGGGTATTGGATGTGTGGGTACCTTTGTAACTCGCATAGTTTTGACTTGAATTAAAAACTGGCTAATACAACAGAATGTTGGCTTTAAAAAAATGTATAAAACTTTATTGTTAGTATCACCTTTATTTTTTAATTATTTTTTTCCATTTTAAATAATAATTTTTTTAAATTGCCCCTACCACCTAAACGGGGGGAGGTAGACCCCCCTCCCATAGTATAAAATGCTTGTATTAAGCCCATCTACCAAAAACCGTTATTATATCTTGGCGCCAAAGTTATCGTACTCGTGCCAAACATTGTGATGGTTTAAGAGTTTGTTATCTTAATGCACGTAGCCTTAATGTTTGCAAATTGGATTATCTGAAATTTTTGTTTTCTGGTTCTTGCGTTGATGTTATTTGCGTAAGTGAAACCTGGGGAGTCATTCCGTAATTTCCGAAACGATAATCGTCAAAACGATTATCATTAACGATATCGTCAATTATTTGCTTCCCTTAACTTTATCGCTATCGTCTCGTCAATCGTTTTCGGTATAAGATCATTCAGTATGACTGAAATGTCAAAATGAACTCAACGAAAGATAATGCTTGTTCGATAACTTGAAAATGTTATTAAACTTGGTTTTTCTCTATGAGAAATTTTGAAAATTTGGAAAAAATGTCATGGTACCAAATATGCTAATTAATTTGTGATGTTTATTTTTACTGTTACTTTTAGTGTTTTTATTTTTTGCCGCCGATGATAAAACTCTAGTTTCAAAATGTAAGTTTTTTTTGTCTGATATGTTTTTAAATTGATAAATCTAAATATGTATATAATTTTGTAAATACATAGGTCAGTAACACAAAATCAGCTCCAAATGTGTATCAAATTTATGGATGAGCATCCTTCCTTGGTCAATGGGTATAAACCTAATTCTTTTCAAGGGAAGGCGGACCTTAATAAGTTGTGGGCTGAAATTTTAAATTCGAATGGCCCACCTATGAAAAACATTGCTGGTTGGAGGAAGGTAAATTTAATTGTGATTGTGTAAATAACTTATTTTATAAACATTTTACTACATACATAGGTGTGGACTGACCACAAATATCGAGCGAAGAAAAAACTGAGCCAAAATTTGTTGTCCGTGCAAAAAACCGGAGGTGGGCCATTTGAAGAAGTCAAAATTACGGAGGATGAGGAAAAAATAATTGAGCTGACATCAATTCGGAAGGCAGTATCCGGATTGAAGTGCCCTTCTTTTGGAGCTCCAAGCCCAAAACTATCCACAGCCGCAACACCTCTATCAGTTGCATCGGTGTTGGCAGCAGCAGCACCATCGACAGCCCCATCTTCCTCGGATTCAAAAATAGTTAAAAGTCCACAGCATTCCCCAGAAAATGAGCATGTACAAAAAAGGAAAAGGCTGGTTTCTTAAAATGTTGTTTACTTTCTACATTGTACATATTGTTCTTCCTATGAAATATAGAAATTCAACCCCGTTTGTGGCAGCCAGTACCCCTAAACGCCGAAAACAGAAGGATACAAATGAGTTACTGAATACTCAAATGGAAAATGATTCAATTTTTCAGGATAAATTGTTGAACATTTTGAGAGAGCGAAATGAGCAGGATGCAATGTTCCAAGCCAGAGTTATTGTACAACTCGAAAGACGCAACGACATTGCAGAAAAACAATTACAAAAAGGATATTTTTAAGTAGTGTATTGTGTATGTGTATTGTGATTAATTTTGTATTTGAATTCATTTTTTTTTTGCTTTAGCTATAGAATTTTTGTGTTTAGTTTCTAGTCATGTTAATTTATGCAGTTGTTTTTATGTGTTAATGAAGTTATTTTTTTCTTTTTCAGAAGTATACCTAGCATAAATATATTTAAATAATAATAAATAATCATCTCAAAAATGAATTTTTTATATCATCTCGTATATTTATTGATAATTGCTTCATTGCATTGTTTTCACTTGATATTTGCGATTCGCTCAATCCATAGCTAGGGAAGTTTTCGTCCTCTATTAAAATGTTATCATTTTCAACATTATAATATATACAAATGTTATGTAGAGCAGCACAAACATTTGCAAAGGTAGCAATTTTTATCGGTTCGTAGCAACTCTTTCTTTCTTCCAAGAGAATTCTAAATCGACCTGAGGATTCCAAAAATTTGTATTGAAGTCTTGAAATGAGTTTATTTATAATTTTCAATATTGCTTACCTTTGAAAATACCGATTCAACGTTCAATTACATTTCTAGCTTTTGCATGAACATTATTAAAATGACTTTTTGTTTCATCGGATGAGCTTCTATATGGTGTAAGCAACCAAGGTTCCAATGCATATCCACTATCACCTAAAAAATGTTGGTTATAATAAGTTATTTATAACAAAGTGTTGTTTTTTACCCAAAAGCCAATAGTTATGTTCTCGTAGATTAAAAGTGTTTTCGAAAAATTGTCTTTCATTTGAATGTTTCCATACAAATGAGTCGTGTGCAGATCCACCGCATCGAGAATTAATTGCCATTATTCGCATTTTATGATTACAAATCTTAAAACAAAATCGATTAAAAGATTTTCATATCGTTCTTTCAGTATTACTTACAACCATTGCATTTACGTTATGTTTTCCCTTCCTGTTAAAAAATATTTGTTCGTCTTCCCGTGGTCTTTGTAAATAAAAATGTGTGCCATCTATGCATCCAACAACTATAAGTACATTTTCAATGAATAACTATTTGCAATTTATGATTTTTGTCAATATTCGTTCTATACTTAACCTCCTGGTATTGAAAATTTTTGATAAAACCATTGCTTTATTTCGGACTTTTCGTTTTCCCCAGATAGACTCCATTTTATCCACAGGGGACATAGCTTGGCTTCCAAAATGTTTGTTGTTTCCGAAACTATTTTGGATAATGTGCTTTGTGCAAGAACGAGTCCAAAATCGATGCCTGTCAACCATTGGTACCCTCCGCCACCCAAAGTCTCCATAGTTATAGCAAATCTTAATATTGAAGGTATGTATGTAGAACGACAACCGTCTGGCAAATTTATTGTTTCCAGTATCATTATAAAGGCCTCTTTTGAAATTCGAAAACGTTGAACAAAACGTTAAATTATTTTACAATAAGTAATATGTACATATTTTCGTTTGTTTATAAAATAAAATGCTTACATATGGGTTGGAAGTGGAACAGAAAGAGGGTCTGATTCATCTCTTAATTGTCTTCGTAACCGTATTAATTGTTTTTTTTTTGGAGTTTTCATTTCCACTTTGTAACAAAACTAAATTACGTCGAAAGATTTTGACTTCAATTTCCTTAGTTGAATTTGGAAATTAATGACAGACGATACCTATTTAGCTATCGTGCAAACGCTATCGTTTTGACGATATCACTTTGACGATTATCGTCTTACGTGAAGTGAGACTATCGTCGAAACGATATCGTCTGACGATAATCGTTTTACGGAATGACCCCCCTGGACTGATAAAGAACACACGTCTTATTTATACGACATTGAACTTACGAGTTCGCACACAGGACTGTTTGAGAATTTTAAGTCACTAGGTCCTAGTTCTCTAGGGACTGTTGCGCCACTGAATTTTTTCATTCATATTTAGTAACAAAAATAAACAAAACGAAGTAATTAATGTTTCATACTAATTTCCGGTATCCATCTGCCGGAAAATTCAAATTAATCATTGTTTTATGTCTAATTTTATACGACGGCCCTGAACCAAGAGGCGAGAACTACTTAAGTATTGCAAAAACGATAACTTAACGTACCTGATAAATAAATTACGTTTTTTTAGAATGACAGTAAGAAAGAAAAACTTGTACCACTTAAAAATTGGTTTCATTTTTTTTTTCCAGTGCAAATATTCTCAAGTTTTACTTCTTTATTTTTGTACCAAGTCGAATTACTAAACTTATCCTTATTATGCATGTGAAAAAACATCGTAACAACTCGAGTGCAGCTAGAATTTTCTGATTTGTGGCTTAAAAGTGAATAATTTTGATTTGGATGATCTTTGCCAAATTCCAAGGGCAAATTTATTTTTATTTGATTGACAGTGAAGTCAAAAGCTTGTAAGTACCGACCAAATTTAAAATAAAATATATTGCATACTTTTGGGAGAGTTGAGATATTCTATAATAATTATTCAAAAGTTACATAATGTAATATTCGGCTTGGTCCGAAAGTTAAAACTTATTCAAACTTCGTAAATAAAACACAAATTCAGTTTCTTCAAATTACTCACAAAAATTCTTTATTCAACAATTTAAATTATTACTTTTAAAACACAGTCTTTACTTTCAATTATTATTTTACACAGTCTTTACTTAATCGCAGTTCACAACCAATAATAAACCGCTTCGCTTCCGAGCGCCTATTTATATACCTCAAATCGGTTCGAGAATCTACGAGGTTGTTCTCGATGCTTAACTAAGTTCTCCTCTTTATCACTAGATCCTTAACGAAGCTAGTTCTCCTCTTAATCCCTAGATGTTGCCCCTTTCGAGGTTCTTGTATGCGCTGCGCTGAATGTTTTTGAATTGAGTTCCCCTCTTAGCCACTAGATGTTTCTCGATGCTTAAAGAAGCGAGTTCTCCTATTCATCCGATATTAAAAGAGATAAAGAGTGTATACACATTACATTGCCCCCTCCTTAGGATTGATCGTCCCGAACAAATCCATCGTTCTCATCACCACTGTAGCGATGTAGCCGGTCGCGATGTACAACTTTAGGTTTTCCTCTGACTCCCTTTTGTATCCGGTACACGACATCGTTGATTTTTGTAATGACTGTATATGGACCTTCCCAGTCCCGTTGAAGTTTCGGTGATAACCCTTTTTGTCGATGGGGATTGTAAAGCCACACCCGATCTCCTGCTTGGAACTCTTTTGTTGTCGCTCGTATATCGTAGCGTCTCTTCATTCGGTCACTGAACATCTTTATTTTCAACCTGGTATTGTCGTGGATCTGAAGAAGTCTTTCTCTGAGGTCATCAATGTAGTCATCCTCGGCTTGCGGCTCCGACGAGGGACATCCAAATTGTATTTCGCTTGGCAGTCTGATGTTCCTTCCTATCAAAATCTCAGACGGTGTATGGCCAGTTGAGCTATGTCTTGCACTTCGATACGCCATCAAAAACAGTGGAATGTGTCGATCCCAATCTCGCTGGTTGTCGTCCACAACTTTGCAAAGATGTTCTTTCAGGGTTCGGTTGAATCGTTCGACCATGCCATCAGATTGTGGGTGAAGTGGTGTTGTTCTTGTCTTCTTGATGTCAAGAAGCCCACAAACTTCCTGAAATATGTTTGATTCAAAATTCCTTCCCTGGTCGGAATGCAGTTCTAATGGAATGCCGAATCTGCTCACCCAGTTGAAGACAATTTGGTCTGCGACTGTTTTAGCTTCTTGATTTGGAATGGCGTATGCTTCAGGCCACTTGCTAAAGTAATCCATGACGACCAGAATATAACGATTTCCATTATTTGTTTCCGGAAATGGACCCGCCACGTCTACTGCAATCCTTTCGAAGGGTGCTCCGACATTATACTGCTGCATTTGGCTGTGGTTCTTTTTGTTCGGGCCTTTGGTGGCAGCACAGGTATCGCATTTTCGGCATCGTTGCCGAACCTTTTCTAGCGTCTTGTTCACTCCTAGATGGCCTCCCGAAACTCCACCATGCATCTCTCGCAGAACGTCCATAACCTTCGATCTCGGTAAGACTAGCTGCATTATATAAGACTCCATCTGCTGATTCCCATTTACGTCGAAGGACACCCTCTTGGACATGAAACGAGTCCCACTGTGCCCAATAGGCCTTCAGAGTCGGATTTCTATCGGAGATATCAGCCCATTCCGGTTTTTCCTGGTGTTCCTTCCAAGCGAGGATGGGTTCGATATCTGAGTCTTCTTGTTGAGCCTTCCTCAACTCGTCGTTGCTCCAGCCATAAATGGGATCGGCTCTGGTTCGTTGGACAGTAACCACTTCTTTTTCTTCTTGTCGTCTGCAATGCTTACAGTCTTGCTTGCATGGTCTCCGAGACAGTGCATCTGCATTTGAGTGAAGCTTCCCCTTCCGATGTTGAATTTCGTAATCGTACGTCTGCAGCCTCTCAATCCACCTTGCCACTTGACCCTCTGGATTCTTGAAATTCAAAAGCCAGTTAAGTGCACCATGGTCAGTTCGGAGAAGAAACTTCTGTCCATAGAGATACTTATGGAAGTGCTTTGTTGCCAAAATCAGTGCAAGAAGTTCTCTTCTGGTCACACAATAGTTCCTTTCCGACTTCGAGAGTACCTTGCTGTAATAGGCAATCACCTTTTCTTCGCCATTATGCACCTGCGATAGTACAGCACCTATCCCGACATTGCTCGCATCAGCATCAATTATGAATGGTTTTCCTGGAGTTGGGTAGGTCAGCACTGGTGCATTACACAAGCGTTGCTTGAGCTCTTGAAAGCTGGGCTCGCATTCACCTGACCATCTAAACTGCTTTCCCTTTTCCGTTAGCTGATGTAGACTCTTAGTGATTCCAGCAAAGTCTTTCACAAAGCGCCTATAGTAGGTGGCTAGACCCAGAAAGCTTCGGAGTTGGTGTTTGTCCTGTGGTGTTGGCCAATTCTTCACGGTGTCAACCTTATCAGTATCCGTTTTTACTCCTTGGGATGAGATGATATGTCCCAGATATTTCACTTCGGTCTTGAAGAGTTAACACTTTTCTGGGTTAAGCTTGAGGTGGGCTTCTCGAAGTCTTTGAAACACGGCTCTCAGATTTGTACAATGTTCGTCAAATGTTTTTCCGTATACTATGACGTCATCCAAATAGACCAGGCAAGATTTCCATGTGAGTCCTTGCAGGACGCATTCCATTAGGCGCTCAAAAGTCGCTGGAGCATTGCAAAGTCCAAAAGGCATCACTTTGAACTGCCACAATCCGTTCCCTGTTGAGAATGCTGTCTTTTCTTTGTCTTCAGGATGGATTTCGACTTTCAAGTCCAAAGTTGAGAACCATTGTGCTCCTTCCATTGCGTCCAGAGTATCACTGATCCTAGGCAGAGGGTAGCTATCCTTCTTGGTCACATCATTCAACCTTCGATAGTCCACGCAAAAGCGGGTTGATCCGTCTTTCTTCTTTACCAGGCCCACTGGAGACGCCCAAGGGCTTTTAGAGTTTTCGATCAGACCTTCTTCCTTCATGGTGGTTATCAGTTCTTCAACCTCACCTTGTTTGGCTAGTGGAAGGCGTCTTGCAGGTTGACGAATCGGCCTTGCATCACCCGGTATTGATTCGATGTTGCACCAGTTGCGTTCTGCCCTTTAGATGACGAAAAGATGTCTGCAAATTCTTCGAGGAGACCTTCTGCAATTCTTCGTTGTTGGTGGCCAAGATTAGATGACTTGAGAATGTTCGTCTTTATGGATTTCAGCTCTTCACACTTCAAGGGTTGCCTTGACTCTTCTTCGTTGATCTTTGTTATCGCTGATACAGATTCGCATTGTCCGAAAATCTCACCTTTTCTAAGCTTAACTTCATACGGCTTGATGTTCAGTATTCGTACCGGAACCATGTTCTTTAAAGGTCTCACAAGAGTCTTCCCAATGGTGACGTTTTGGGAGGACTTTACAGTTGCTGGTTCGACCATGAGGTATCGATGGCTGCCAGGCTTACCCTTCAATTTCGTCCACACAAATACCTCTGAAGAAGCAGGCAAAGTGAGATCCCCTTTGATGACGGCTTTCACAGATGACGAGGTCTCACATGAGTTGGTCCCATAGATCATCGGAATCTCCATGTTTCGATATTTCAGGACTTTGTTCCCGATGTCCAATATCACTCCGTGATCTTTCATAAAATCGACGCCGACAATGCACTCATCGCATATATCTGCTACCAGGAACAGGTGAGAGAATTCCAAATCTGCCATCTGGATCTTAAGACGTACCTCACCATAAACTTTTGCGGCCTCTCCATTTGCAGCCCTTAGACGATAGCTGTTGGTGTTGTGGAGCCATGCCTTCTTAACGAGGTCTTGCCGTATGATGGACGCCGTGGCACCGGTGTCAATGGTAGCCACACATTTGTTGCCATTTATACTTGCTCCCACGGTCAGGATCTTGTTGTCACGCTTCGTTTGAGAAACCTGGATGTTGTTTGTTTTTCGTTTGCCATCGATACCAGAAACCAGATTCTGCCCCTCGAAGTTGGTTCTTATTCGTTTCCCGGGTGGGAAACAACTTCGGAAGCAACGTTGTTGGTGTTGCTTTGAACGGTTGAATTAATTCTATTTCCACAGTGTTGGCATGTGGTTCTTCTTCGTGGTAATCTGCACTGTCGCTGTAGATGCCCAGTCTTATTGCAGTTCCAGCATCGTGCTGGTCCGTCTCGCTGACTCCTTTCTACAGTAGCCTTCTGACAAGAACATTCTTGGACTTCTATTTCTCTTACGCGATGCACGTTTTGGGAAGCTTGTGCTGCAGCTTCCATCGTCAGAGCGAAAGCCAATGCTTCGGGTAGTGTTCATTTTCCGGCAGTGCGGATAGCCCTTTGGAGATTTATATCGCCCACAGCTCTCACAAAGGCTTCAACAGCAAGTTGATTTATTATTTTGTTACCAGCTGTTGGATATGCCAGATGAACCAATCGCTCGATATCTGCCTGACTAAATGTGAGAAAGTGTGCGTGAAATGATGCAAAAAAACCAAACACATTCTCACATTTAGTCCTCAGGCCCATCAAAATGCTTCATTATAGTAATCAGCCCCATCTGAATGCTTCATTTTGAATGTTTCATGGCCTCGTTCAAAAACTAAACAATCCTAACCAACAGAATCTGAAGTGCTCACATGGTCTTAAATTGTAAGATTTGTATAGCTTTATAATTTCAATCCAAATAAATGTTGTAAATGTATATTTAATAAAATAAGATTGACCAAATACATATTTAATGATTTATTAGTGCTGTTTTTTGTTTACTTAAATTATTTGCAAACGCAACATGCGCTGTAAATGGTTAAGTAAAATTGAAAATGGACAAAAGTGTAACTCAATACTTTGTAAAACAACAAAACAGACAATTTTTTCAGCTGTAGTTTGCTTAGATCATTTTTTTGGCGTGGAAGTTCAGGTGGAAACAATAGGAGGTATCTCCGTATTTTTAAGCAGTTAGATAAATGCAAGACCAAATTTTAATTTTGTTTGTTGCAGAAATATTCCTGAAAAGTTCTTTTTGAGGGACTATGTTAGAGTTAGAATTTTGTTTGTAGTTAGATTTTGGAATACAAATTTGAGGGAACCATGTTTTAAAAATAAGCTGCTTTGTGTAAAGCATCTTTAAGGAATAGAAATAGGCAATATGGTTACACACAATACCAATTAAATGCTGCCATTAATAATAATTTTTTTTCTTAAAAGTTGATGAAGGTTAGCTGAAGCGGAAATTTCTTTAATGAACATACCTAAAATATTATTGGCTTTCTCCTTTGGGGCCGGTTATAGCTATCAGTAAAATCCATCAGTAAAATTTGAAACAGGAGGAATCTGAAATGTTTTACTGATGAGCGTTTATAGCAATCAGTAAATTTACGTCATTTAATTAAATGTCACTTTGAGGCTTCGCGCCTCAGACAATTTTTTTACTGTTGCTTTCATCAGTAAAATTTTTAATGATGTGATCGGAACAGTAAAAAATTAGAATACCAACAGTAAAACGAAATGGAATTTGTTTTTGGATCTTGGCAGCTAGCTGTTCAGTAAAATGAAATTTCATCATTAAAAAAATTAAAATGGATTTATAAATTAAATAAAACTTTAAATGCATTGTTTCCTTTTGAAAAAAATACTCGGATATAGGATTCATCTTTTTACATCAATCTTTTGCTAGAAATAAATCTGTAACATGTTCAAAAACTAAAAACTAAAATTTTATTGATGGATTTTACTGATAGCTATAACCGGCCCCTTTGATGCATAGTTTTTTTTTTGATTGCAAATACATGTATGCTTCCATCAATCAAGAATGTTATGGATAAGGTATTTTTCGATTATAACTCTTTTTTTTAATTTAATATTTATTAATCAAAATGGAATTGAAAAATAGTTGCAAGCTTAAATCATTAAAAACAAACTATAAATATACTTGGATTGGTTAAATTTATACAGATTTTAATTACTTGCAAAAAAAATATTTGGGCCGTTCATTAACAAAAATTTATTAGAATTCAATAACAAAATTGCGCTCGCACTCTTAACTTGATGGTTCCTAGAACGCATCTTTGATACAATAATTCAAGGTTAATTATGAAATTTAAAGAATTTCGTAGTGATTACTCTAAATTAGTGAATTAATTATAATAAACTGATGTTGAACATGCTTTTTTCTAGACAAAAATTTACATTGGTTCGCTATCAACAAAATTACTGCAAAATTAAAGCTTAAAACTGACTTTTTCACCGAAAAAAATTAAAAAGAAAAACCTGAAAAAAAGTTATTAACAACCCCATTTTGTTTTTGCTGTGCAAAGTGCCGCTAGCCCACGGCATCGTTTTTTTTTTGTTTGTGCTCACATCTATTTATAGACTAATTGTCAAAATTATAAATACAACAATGTAAACAAACGGGTTTTGGAGAAACGTACGAAAGATTCCGATCTTGGTAAATGGAGTATTTTTGATTTTAAACCTGGTTCGCGAAACAGTAGTTTTGGAAGAGCGATTGGTGGATGTTTCTATGGAGTAAAAATAAATCTGGTGGAGAGAGACCACAGAATTATAAATGGCAAAGGAAATACGTAACCAAGATCATCAAATCTTCCCTCAAATTTCCGCTCCTGAGTTTAGAACATATTATAGTTCACTTCTTAACCCAAATCAAACGGTAAATCAGATTATCTATGCACCTAATTTAATTCAGGATCGGGATCTGGATATGTCTATAACTGTAGATGAAATTATAAGTATTCTAAAAAAAGTTAAACTAAACAAAGCACCAGGAGAGGACAGGATTACCTATGAATTCTTCATAAATGCAACAGATGACTTCTTGGAGCAACTGGCAGCAGGATTTAATAGGATGTTGAACGACTGCAAAGTAGAAGAAGCCTTTGTGAAAACAATTATCTTTCCCATATTTAAAAAAGGGGATACAAATCAGCAGAGTAATTACAGGGGAATCTCCTTCATGAATTGTGTGGCCAAAATTATGATGGGAATTCTCAACGAGAGGCTGTACAAATGGGTGGAGGCAAATGATATACTAACAGAATTTCAGGTGGGCTTTAGGAAAAAATATTCGACGGTAACGGATAACATTTATAATCTGGCATCAATCGTTCATCTGAAGTTGGCACAAAAAAAGAAGGTGTAGGCATTTTTTGTCGATCTGAAAGCTGCATTTGATAAAATCTCAAGAAAATTGCTTATCTACAAACTACACACAATAGGAGTTTCAACTAAATTTGTAAACTTGATAGAAGCCATATACTCCAACACACAATCAGCTGTTTGGACGGGAGAAGACCTCTCCGAATATTTTGAGACACTTTTTGGAGTCAAACAGGGATGCTTGCTATCACCGTTGCTTTTCGCACTGTATGTAAACGATTTGCATGAATCTTTAGGAGGAGGACTCTTTATTGACTTGTTGTAATAGGGTTGAGAAGAAGATTTACTTAAAATGTTTACTTATTTTTTTGAGTGTAGTGAGTGTGGCATGCTAGCGGGTGCTCGGCTAGAGCTCGCCGGAAATGGGTGGGAACTTGCTCATACAACTCAATCTCACCTATTACTTATACATCAAATCATGCCAAAAGGGAATTAAAAAAAAAACTACAAACTTTTGAAAAAGCGGACGGACGTTACCATTAGAGGGCGCTGAGGTGTTACCAGCGATAGTTTTACCCTCCCTACCTTGGAAGCAAGCGACTGAATCTTTAACTTCCCCTTTTCTGCACTCACCATTATCCATCTCAGTTCATTTTACTTCACCGTTGTATTTCGTCGCCATCAGCATCCCCTGAAAAGAGAACTTACATAGCCATCAAGCTGTAGGCTTGAATGAAACACGAATATTCAACCATAATGGTGCAATTTACAAGTAAGTATTTTATTCATCAAGGATACATACAAGAAAAATATTTGGAATACAATAAACAAAAATTGTATACTATTTCAAAAATAAATTAGGATGGTAACCCTAAACAATAATTCTTAAGTAAATATATAAAAAAAGGAATAGATACTTACATACTATTCAAGCCTTAATTTTGAAATTGTCCGTAATAGGCAATTTTGCATCTAATGGTTTTTACCTAGCTTCCGACGTTTATTGATGGGAATTTGGTCACCCAAAGATTTAAGCCTAATTTGCAGATTTCCCTACCTGTCTTGAGCTCAAGGAGGGTAGTGTTTTCTGGGCACAATTAAAAGGAAAACTAAACAAAAATCGGCCGACGGAAACCAAACTAATCCACGAGAGTTACGAGACAAATTCTCGGAAAATTCCCGATTACTGAATGAGTTTTACAAAAAAATGACGATACCCAAAAGGGGTTACAATTAAACAATGAAAAAAAAATAATTATTATTGCACCATAAAAAAAACGAAGTTACAAGAATGAACAAAAAAATCTCCGAAAATAAACTATCGGGGTAGCCAGCAAAGTATAATTTATATATATAGGTATATATTATGTAGATATACTGGTATTTTTATATATATACATATATGCGTTAACCCCTTTTTTTTTTGGCGACGGCAATTCTTAGGAAGGTATACTTTATAATTATCCTTGTTTTTTTAACTTAATTATTGAATATTATTTAATATTAATGAAAATTATAAAAAAATATTATTGCGACAATCGTATAGCTCTGTGCGCCTTGATACAGCTCATGAACAAAAAGAAATATGCGTGGAGCACCTCGTGTCTCAAAAAGGGGGCGGGCGATCAGGACTACTTTGTAGGCTTGACAGTCCCTGATCGCCAAATACTGCACCAAATATCCTACCAACGAATAATTAGTTTATTCACTTTTTAATAAAAAAATTATTATTAATTTAGTTTTATAAAAAGGTTGAGCACCCCTTTGTTTTTTTTTTTTTATACTCCTGTATGAAAATTAATCACTCACCAATTAAAATTCCTTTATGTAATTAAATATCAATTAGATTTTTGGGTTAATAATTTTTCCACTCCTTTTTGCTTTATCGTAGGTACTCCCTGTAAAGATTTTTTATTTTTTTAGTTTCTCTTTTCTTTTATACACCCACTTTGATTTTAAGTTCTGTATTCTTTATTCAACTTACTATTTTTTTTGTTATTGCCTGTTTAATGATAATTACTAACTTTCGTTTCGAAGTTTAATAAAAGGAACTTATTTGTTTGTTTTAAATTTTGTTTGTAATTTTAATTTTTAAATCGCACGTAGATAGTTGTTTCGTCTGTCGAATAAGTAAGACGCGAGGTTCAAAACCTTAAACTTTAAAGAAACACTTATCTACGTGCGATTTAAAAATTAAAATTACAAACAAAATTTAAAACAAACAAATAAGTTCCTTTTATTAAACTTCGAAACGAAAGTTAGTAATTATCATTAAACAGGCAATAACAAAAAAAATAGGAGTACCTACGATAAAGCAAAAAGGAGTGGAAAAACTATTAACCCAAAAATCTAATTGATATTTAATTACATAAAGGAATTTTAATTGGTGAGTGATTAATTTTCATACAGGAGTATAAAAAAAAAAAAACAAAGGGGTGCTCAACCTTTTTATAAAACTAAATTAATAATAATTTTTTTATTAAAAAGTGAATAAACTAATTATTCGTTGGTAGGATATTTGGTGCAGTATTTGGCGATCAGGGACTGTCAAGCCTACAAAGTAGTCCTGATCGCCCGCCCCTTTTTGAGACACGAGGTGCTCCACGCATATTTCTTTGTGTTCATGAGCTGTATCAAGGCGCACAGAGCTATACGATTGCCGCAATAATATTTTTTTATAATTTTCATTAATATTAAATAATATTCAATAGTTAAGTTAAAAAAAAAAAAGAAGGATAATTATAAAGTATACCTTCCTAAGAATTGCCGTCGCCAAAAAAAAGGGGTTAACGCATATATGTATATATATATATATATATAAAAATACCAGTATATCTACATATATATACCTATATATATAAATTATACTTTGCTGGCTACCCCGATAGTTTATTTTCGGAGATTTTTTTGTTCATTCTTGTAACTTCGTTTTTTTTATGGTGCAATAATAATTATTTTTTTTTCATTGTTTAATTGTAACCCCTTTTGGGTATCGTCATTTTTTTGTAAAACTCATTCAGTAATAGGGAATTTTCCGATAATTTGTCTCGTAACTCTCGTGGATTAGTTTGGTTTCCGTCGGCCGATTTTTGTTTAGTTTTCCTTTTAATTGTGCCCAGAAAACACTACCCTCCTTGAGCTCAAGACAGGTATGGAAATCTGCAAATTAGGTTTAAATCTTTGGGTGACCAAATTCCCATCAATAAACGTCGGAAGCTAGGTAAAAACCATTAGATGCAAAATTGCCTATTACGGACAATTTCAAAATTAAGGCTTGAATAGTATGTAAGTATCTATTCCTTTTTTTATATATTTACTTAAGAATTATTGTTTAGGGTTACCATCCTAATTTATTTTTGAAATAGTATACAATTTTTGTTTATTGTATTCCAAATATTTTTCTTGTATGTATCCTTGATGAATAAAATACTTACTTGTAAATTGCACCATTATGGTTGAATATTCGTGTTTCATTCAAGCCTACAGCTTGATGGCTATGTAAGTTCTCTTTTCAGGGGATGCTGATGGCGACGAAATACAACGGTGAAGTAAAATGAACTGAGATGGATAATGGTGAGTGCAGAAAAGGGGAAGTTAAAGATTCAGTCGCTTGCTTCCAAGGTAGGGAGGGTAAAACTATCGCTGGTAACACCTCAGCGCCCTCTAATGGTAACGTCCGTCCGCTTTTTCAAAAGTTTGTAGTTTTTTTTTTAATTCCCTTTTGGCATGATTTGATGTATAAGTAATAGGTGAGATTGAGTTGTATGAGCAAGTTCCCACCCATTTCCGGCGAGCTCTAGCCGAGCACCCGCTAGCATGCCACACTCACTACACTCAAAAAAATAAGTAAACATTTTAAGTAAATCTTCTTCTCAACCCTATTACAAATGGCGCCCACAACGTTAGTCCTTGTCTTTGTTAACCCTTTTCCGAATTTCAATTATCTTCTAATTATTTTTGTCATCACCATCGGTAACTCGTATGTCATGATTGAGGAAAGTTTCAAACATACCCCTTCATTTGCGACGAGCAAACAAGATGGTGATGGCGACTATAATTAACCCGTGTTTTTTGTTTTGTCTTTATACCCATCCCTTTTGTGTATTATAATTTTTACTTTTCTATCTATCTTTTTTCAATTTTCACTCATTTGTCTCGTTTTTCCTACAAAGAATTGTGGCCGGTTAGATGATGTTATAACACAACCGTTGCACAATTTTCTTCTTCATTCTTTTCTCTACCTTTTATGTGTTGCTTATCTGACTTCATGTCTTCTAGCAAAAGTCTTAGGCTTGTTTAGAATTGCGGATGCAGATAGCAATGAGTTTTGTCCTCCGTCAAAATTATTTGTACCTATTTACCATTTAGAGGGAAAAATTCAAAAATTGTCCGTCCGATAGTCTAATAAAGTTCATAACTGTCAACACCTTTTCAGCTCAGTTCATACATCGACAAAAAACTATGTTCACCGTTAAGTTGCCTGAAGCATCCCCGCCATGATACATGCACAAAACCACAACAAAAAAGAAAAAGAGTAATAAAAAAAATTTCAAATCTATGAAAATTTCCAAATTTATTAAAAAAATAAAAAAAATTAAATCATAGCCCAATAATTGATAAATTCACTAATTTAATTATAAATAAAGCATACCTATAATATTAATAATATATAAAATAACATACACACATTAAAATTACAATATAAGAATTATAACATTTTTTTTGGTTCTTGGTAAAATTTGAAAACACTAAGTTCTGTTTTTTCTTAAACATAAAAACAATTCAAATAGTTACCTTTTTGAAATATTTGTTAAGTTTCAAAATAAAAAAATATCATACATCCTTAAGTTTTTTTTTTTCAAATACATTATATATTCTTACATCTAAAATTCAAAACTTATAACTATTTCTTGCTTTTTCTAAAATTTTCAAACATTGAAAATCTGATATAAATTTTCAAAATAAAATAAAAAAATTTACGAAAATGGTTATAGAACGGGACGAAAACAACAAAGGTAATAAAACAGGTGCTACTAAAAAGAAAAGCACTAGATCATCGAACAGGTTGAATCCTAACGAGCAAGATCGTTTGCTATACAGCTTGAGTCCCTTAGTTCGACATTCTCCACCTCAAAACACCGTTGAAACAGAAAATATGCAATCGACTTCTAACAGCTTCGTTCCGCAGCTTGAACGCCAATCGAATTTATCCCGACCTGCAGAGGAAGGTTTGTCCGAAAACTCTGTTCACAGAGCAGCTTCGTTATTGAGTCAAGGAAACCAAAATCAAGCATTAAACAACGTTATGATTAATGTAAATTCCCAACAGCGTCCCCGCGTTGGGGACCTCACCCATTCAAATCGTTCACCAAGAACAAATGCCCTTGTTTAATGTTTCAATGGGTGGTGAAAATGCAGATAATTCCACTGATTCAATAAGGGCTCCATCTTTTAGTAGCCTTAGTAACTTAGGTGCTGCTACTAATGACTTGAACAATAGTATCCTCACTATTCGTAATCAAGAAATTACCGAAAACAGACAAATAACCGATAAGACTATAAACAACACAGAATCAGTACCAAATGACATAAAGGCTTATGTAAATTTAGCAATTGTTAATGCGTTGTCGTCATATGCCGAGTCTATGAAATCTGACATTTCTGAAAGTCTTAAGAAATCAATGAAAGACAATTTTGTTGAATTTTTAGGAGAAATCAACTCGGCAACTCGCCCATTGATAAGACAGGAAGACCCTATCCCGAAACCATCTGGGAATACGTCTTCTTTCCGAAAACCTTTGCCTCAAAGGCATCAAAAACAACAACAACAACAACAACCGCAAAAACAATTGCAACGACAGCAACACCCGTTACAATTGCCTAACCAACAACAACAAAATCAATTACAGTTACCTCACCCTCAGCAACAACAACAGCATCAATATTATCAACAACAACTATTCCAACCTTCTATTCAAAAACCGCAATCCAATCCATCCCTTCATTTACATCAACCCTTAAATAGTTTCAAACCTATCCAAAATAATAGTGAATCTAACAACTCTGGTTATCAACAGCCATTTCAATCTCCGCATCAACCACCTGATTTTCGATACTCTGATGGTTACCATCAAATCCCATCGAACCCTTACTATGATTGGAATGCAAATTTAGGGAGAAGTAATCGTGAGGTCATAAAATTGGACAGCTGGGGCTTAAAATTTGATGGTAAGCCTGAAAATTTAACTGCCGAACATTTTATTCTCCGTTTGGAAACTCTCCAAGACCAGTACCAGTGCCCTTGGCCTGAGATCTTAAAGCAGTTTCATCTTACTCTCTCAGGAACGGCACAGGATTGGTATTGGGAGTTTCAGAGATCTAGCTACCGACCCGACTGGCCTACGTTACGTGAAGCATTATTGCTCCACTTCAGAAATTTTAAATCTGATCTTGAAATAACGCGGGAGCTGGCCGATCGTAAACAAAGTGCATTTGAGTCATGTGAGAATTTTGAATGCTATATCGAAAATTAAATCTCAACTAAAATCCCCGATACCCGAATTTGAACTCATAAAAATGTTAAAAAGAAACCTAAATGACAGAATAGGAAAGTTAGTTTACCCGATGGCAATATTCTCTTTAGACCAGCTGCGTTTTGCTTGCAAGGAAGCTGAAAATGCATTTCCGTCTAAAGAAACTTATAATCAAGCCAGACAATATAGACAGCCAGCAAAATTAGTTACGAACGAGATTCAATACTATGAAGAAAATTCAAATCATTATGAAGATCAAGTTGCAGCAATGCAGTACATCAACAGTAACAGGCCAAAACCTGCTAACAAAGTACTTAATTGCTTTAACTGCAAAATTGATGGACATTTGTATTGGGAGTGCCCATCTCCCAAACAAAATCTGTTTTGTTTCCGTTGCGGTGAAGCAAACGTAATCGTTTCTAATTGTCCGAAGTGCAAACCGGAAAACAGAAAGAAGAGCACGACTTCAACGAGAGAGTCGCGTTCGACACAAATTTCCGAATCACTAAACCAAGACAAAATTTAGAAAAATTTATAGGAAGTGGAGATGGAGAAGCTCCAAAACAAATTTTGAAAAGAGAAATTAAAGTTGTAGGAGATAATCAGAATGTCAAGAAATATAGTTACAGAAAACCATTACACATAAGGATAGAAGAATATAACAAGGCCAAAGAAAGAATTTTCAATGGTAATGTTAGTAAAAATATTCTTAAAGCTAGAGAAAGGTATAAAAACAGAAAAGAAGTTAGATGTAACCTATTATCTACAATTATAGATGTATCTGGTGATCCTAGGCCTTATGCCAAAATAAAATTAGCTGGTAAAAAAATGCTAGGCTTGCTCGATAGTGGGACAAGCGTGAGCATTCTGGGAAAAGGATGTAGAAATTTATTAGAGGAACTTAACGTGCAAATCCTCCCTTTTTCGTCTAACGTAAAGACTGCAGATGGGAAATGTCAGTCAATCATAGGAAAAATTAATATTGAAGTACAATATAAAAATACGAAAAATAAGCTTACTTTTTACCTTGTACCAAATCTTGATCAGGAACTTTATCTCGGCGTCGATTTCTGGAGAGCATTCAACCTTGCACCTGGAATAATCAGTGAAATTTCAATTCCGGATGTCAAGGATGCTTCAGATACTCACCAATTGTCTCTAGAGCAACAGAAGCGATTGGACGCAGTCAGTCGAAAGTTCCGGTGTTACACCCAATACGGACTCGGAAAAACGACGCTTGTTGAGCATGTCATCGAGACCGGAGATGCGGTTCCAGTGAAGCAGCGTCACTATCCTGTCTCCCCAGCGATACAAGCCCTGATGTATGCCAAGATAGACAGAATGTTGAGCCTTGGAGTAATTGAAGAGAGCGAAAGCCCGTGGAGTTCGCCAGTGGTCCTAATACAGAAACCCGGCAAAAATCGTCTGTGTCTCGATTCACGTAAGCTGAACTCCCTCACGAAGAAAAATGCTTATCCTCTCCCAAATCTCGAAGGTATCTTCAGTCGTCTTCGTGATACTATTTTTATAAGTAGTATCGATCTCAAAGACGCATTTTGGAAAATACCGTTGGAGGAGCAGAGTAGAGAAAAAACTGCTTTCACAATACCGGGACGGCCCTTGTACCATTTTACGGTCATGCCTTTTGGTCTGTGTAATGCGGCCCAGAGGTTATGTCAGTTAATGGACAAGGTCATTCCCTCAAGGTTACGGGATCGTGTCTTCGTGTACCTCGATGATCTGCTTGTCATTGCGCACGATTTTGAGACACGCATCGCTCTGTTGGACAAAGTTGCTGCGTGCCTCAACAAAGCTGGTCTCACCATCAACGTAACGAAGTAAAAATTTTGCTTCAAGGAATTGAAGTACTTGGGCTTCATCGTTGGTGGTGGGAACATCAAGACTGACCCAGCTAAAGTTGAGGCGATCGAGAATTTCCCGGTCCCAAAAACGGCAAAACAGGTTCGCAGGCTGCTTGGTCTAGCAGGGTGGTACCGTAGGTTTATACGGGAATTTTCGACCCTGACGGCTCCAATCACAGATACCCTGAAAAAGAGCAAGACAAAATTTAAAATGACGGAAGAAGCTCTGGAGGCATTTGAGAGTTTGAAGAAGGCTTTGGCAAGTGCTCCGGCGTTGACACATCCGGATTTTAGTAAACGGTTTTACATCCAATGCGATGCATCTGACACAGGTGTGGGGGCGGTGCTTTTCCAGAAAAACGACGCCGAGGAAGAAACACCCCTTTCATTCTTTTCTCAAAAATTAAATAAGTGCCAGAAAAATTACTGTGTCACGGAAAAAGAATGCCTGGCAGCGGTATTGGCCATCCAAAGATATAGGCCGTATGTTGAAGGAATGTTATTCACGGTTATAACTGACCATTCCAGTCTAAAATGGCTGATGAGTCTAAAAGACTTGAGTGGCAGACTCGCTCGATGGAGTCTGCAATTACAAGCCTTCTCCTTCGACATCGAAAACAGGAAAGGTAGCTTAAATGTTGTCCCCGATGCCTTGTCTAGAGTATTTATGGAAGTAGAAAGTATCGACATAGAAAATATTGCACCGTTAATTGACCTCAACTCAGAGAAGTTTGATTCCGAAATTATCGTTCGTGCCCATAATCCTCCACAAGTTGCTCACGGAGGAGTAGCTAAAACATTACAAAGAATTCGCGAGTATTTCTACTGGCCGAATATGACCGTACAAATACGCGAGTATATTTCCAAATGTGATACTTGTATTCAATGCAAATCGTCAAACCAAGTCTTACGTCCTCCTATGACAAGTACATATAGCGTTGATCGTCCATTCCAAAAATTGTATGTCGATTTTTTAGGTCCATATCCACGTTCTAAGTCTGGTAATAGTTATGTCTTTGTTGTCCTCGATCACTTGTCAAAATTTGTCTTCTTAAAATCTTTAAAAAACGCAAACACTTCGAGTATAATTAAATATCTCCAGGAAAATATTTTCAATATGTTTGGAGTTCCTCAGGTGTTGCATTCAGATAATGGAAAACAGTTCCTATCCAAAGATTTTCAAAACTTTTTACTAACGTACGGGATTCGACACTTTAAAACCGCAAATTACTCACCTCAGTCAAATGCGTCAGAAAGAGTTAATCGTACTCTCTTAGCCGCAATTCGTTCTTATGTCAATGAAGACCAACGAGATTGGGACCTTCATTTAAGCGACATAGCCGCTGCACTTCGCAGTGCAGTTCACACTTCGACCGGTGTGTCACCATATTTCGCCTTATTCGGCTTAAATATGATGACTCACGGAAGTTGTTATGAGCTAGCTCAAAAACTTAACTCATTAGAAGATGGCGAAATTATAACCCTTTCTCGACATACTCGACTGCAGTGCATGCGAAATAAAATTAAAGACAGCATAGCTAAAGCCAGTGAAAAAAATGCTCAAAAATATAACACCCGTATTCGAAACATTCGTTTCCTACCAGGACAAGAGGTATTTCGAAGAAATTTTGTCCTTAGCGATAGTTCAAAATACCTCAGTGCCAAATTATGTCCCAAATTTGTGAAATGTCGAGTTGCGAAATCCGTCGGCAAGAACCTATATGAATTGGAAAATTTATCCGGAAAAACCATAGGTGTTTATCATGCTAAAGACATTAAACAATAATTAAAAATTGAATTTTTTTTTCATAATTGTCATGGCAACATCTTGTTATTCAAGTATTTTATGTTTATCTGTATACCATTTCCCTATTTATTTCATTTCATATTTATTTTATTTCAAATATATTTATATTTCGTTGATTTTTTTTTGTCTCATAATTATTTATCCTTACGGTATTTGTATTATTTCAAAATTTATTGCCATTGAAATTTATTTTATGTTAATTTATTAATTATTTATTAAATCAGTGAAGTCCTTCCGACCTGTGATATTTTCGTTGTGTCGAGTTTTCATTGAAACAATGAAATAAATCCAGCACTGTGATATTTTATTTATTTATTTATTTTTATTAGTTTAAAATTTGCAATATTAGATTTAGTTATTATCAATTGTATTTATCTATTTATTTATTTATTTATTCATTTCATTATTCCCTTATTTGTTAATTTTTGTTAATTTATTATGCCATAAATCGTGTTTTTATGTCGATTTCTTTGCTTATTTATGTTTGATTGGTACTTAATTATTTATTTGTTCATTTATATTTACAGTTATGTATTATTTCTATATTTCTTTTTTTTTTGATAACTTATTATTTAAATGTTATATATTCCTTGATTTGTATGTTTAAGTTATTTATTTATTTTTTTTTGTTCTTAATTTATTTATTTATTCTTCATAACCGTCTCCAGATTAGTTCTTTATTTATTTGAGTATTTATTTATTTGTTTCGTGTATTTAAATATTTACTCATTTTGATTTATTTGATTATTCTCTTATCATCACTTTATCTTAATCGTTCATATTTAAAACTCTTAAGCATGATAGCACCGGAGCTAATGCGATAACCCGACAAACAAATACAATGAAAAACTATACCAAAATATTTTCACTCCGTACCGAATTTTCAAACTAACCTAATTTAGTTGGCCAGACTGGTAAAAATCACTTAAAAGTAAAACAATAATCAAAAACATCTCACCCCCATCAATATCGATGAGGGTTCTTCACCACGTTGAGAAACACTTGCCACCACTACAACTTCCATGCAGGCATGATAATATAAAAAGAATAAAAAACTCTAATATATAGATACCTATGTGATAATATTCCCCAAACTAAAGTGAACGAAACCAAGAAAAATATACTTTCCCAAACAAAACAACCCCTAAACATATAACCTGTTTGCGTAAACATAATAATAATTATATAGGTAAGTATGAAACTCTTCGCGATAGGTGTAAAATGATCAGAATCTTTCTGCTCGGTGCAATAAAAACAAAAAAAAACAGTAGAACTGGTATAAGGATAATACATAATTTTTTTTAAATTTATTTCACTGAAATACACCCCCCATCACAGGTAATTAAAAACAAACGTGTTAGGTATTATCCAGTAATGTATCGTTTTCGTTTTTAACTTTTTCCATGTGCCCCTTCCACTGTCCTCGCTGTCGTAAGTCCTCCATCGTGTTCAGTGTTTTGTAGTGGACGCCTGTAAGGAAAAACAAGAAATTAGTTTGAACACAAAATATGTAGGTAATCCCACTTATCTTCTCACTATTGGGACGACACTCACGGCCATGGGATCCTTGGTGCATCCAGGTGTCATTCTCTTGATTATACCTGTAATTTTATATTAATAAATGTAAGAAAAGAAATGTATATTTCGTACTGATTTTATATTTGTTTATACTTACGATTGTTTACATTTCCACTGCTGCTGCTGCACTGCTGCAGTTATAGAATT
Organism: Eupeodes luniger; assembly: GCA_951509635.1. NCBI lineage: Eukaryota > Metazoa > Arthropoda > Insecta > Diptera > Syrphidae > Eupeodes > Eupeodes luniger. Next base: position 59,173,527 of record OX608075.1, read on the forward strand.
ACCTCCCAACACACAAAAGAATATACCAAGCATATTCACTTGAGTATGCGACATATGTCAACGATCGAATTTCTAGTATAAACAAAAATTGTCAACGATCGAATTTCTAGTATAAACAAAAATTGTCAACGATCGAATTTCTAGTATAAACAAAAATTGTCAACGATCGAATTCTTCGAACGACATAAAAGATAATCACAAAGTCACCCCTAATAAAAATACAGATAATTTACGATTCAACTTCTTTGAATCGTTATCAAATATATTTATGCATATGTAAACCTAAATATATCTTTCTGACAAAGCAGCATCACTGCATATACAAATATTTTAAGATAAAAAGGCCTGGGATGACCAGCCAAGAAGTCAGTTGTAAATCAGAGTTCAGTTCGAATTGTTTTAACTAAAGATTTCCCCCCACCAGTGGTAAGGGATCTGAAGTTATAAATAATTTAAAATAAAAATTAAGATACAAATGTAAATTGTGTTTTTTTATTTTTTAAAAATTGATCCCGGAGGATCAAATACAAAATTGGCGCAGTCGGTAGGATTTCAATGAGATCTATAACGAATTTATAGTGACATATGAGATCTAGTGATTCGAACGAATAAAAAAAAAAAAAAAAACTTTATTGTGAAAGTTAATAATACCGAAGTGTTTTAACGGACAGTAAAAAAATTATACAACAAACTAATTGCCGAAGCAATTAGAAATTTTTTTTCTAAAGTGTCAAATTAAATAAAGAACAATACTCTAATTCTCGTAGAGAGACTAGAAAATTAAAGTGTCTACTAAAAAGACAGAATTAACTTCAAATACAAAAGTTAAAAGTGTTACTTAAAATAAACACAAAAACAATACAAAAATGGCTACTGCAGCAATAGACCAAAATGTACCATTGATGCGATTGAAAAAAATTCCAACATTCTCAGGACGACCAGATGAGGACGTCATCGCTTTCATTGAATATATTGATTATGTGTACAGCTATATAAGTACAGAAAATCAGCCAATAGCAACTTTAATAATCAGAAATAAAATACAAGGAGCAGCAATCAACACCTTAAGAAGAATATTAATGCCAACATGGCCAACGATAAAAGACGTACTAATCCAGGATTTTGGAGTTCAGGAGACATACGAGCAGATTCTTCAAGATCTTCACATGATTACCACAAACGATCTTCAGCAGCTGTTTCATCAAACCGAGGGAATCCTCTTGAAATTAAATAAGAAAAGTAAGTTAGAGCAAAATATTATATATAACCCAGAAAATAACGAAAATATAGTAATGAATAAGTTTTTAAATAATCTAAATGCCAATCAAGCTTCTGTTATTATTGCGCAGAATATTCAAAATATAAGAGCGGCTTATACTTTGTTAATGCGCCATAAGAATCTTAATAGACAGGGAAATTTAAACAATTTTAAAAACCAACCACAACAAAATAACAATAATAATAGAGGAATACATTATAGTCAGAATTCAAGTAATTATAGACCACCACCTCCAAATAATTCCAGAAATAATTATCAAAGACACCAGAATTCAGGACAGTTTAGAAATAATAATAATAATCAGGGAAATTTCAGGAATTTTAGTAATAATCAAAGACCTTTCAATTCGGGGCAATATAGGAACAATTATAATAATAATAATTATAATAATACTAATAATAATAATAATAGGTATCCAAGGCCAGAACCTATGGATGTTAATAATACAGAGTTAAAATATGAAGAGGTAAATTTTACCATGGCCGGGAAGAAGAATCACTTCCCATAATCAAAATCACAATAAATAATAAAAAATTTAACATTCTAATAGATACTGGCTCAACAACAAGTATACTTGATGAGTCACAACTATTAGAAATCCCGAGAACTTTAATGAAAGTTCCAATCAAAGTAAAATCACTTAATCATGAAAACATGATTAAATTTGAAATCATAACTGAAGTACCGGTAGAATTCAACGAAGATGAATCTACTATGGCATGGAAGTTAATGAGAATATCGAACAATAAATTTGTAGGAATCATAGGACAAAATTTATTAAAACCTATTGGAGCTAAATTAAACCTAAAAGAAGGATATATCGAAATAAATAATAGAAAAACATATTTTGAAAATTATGATAGTAAGAGTATATATGAATATGAAGAAATTCACACTCTTGAATATTGCAACTCAACGCAAATGAGCCAATTGATAGATGTGAATTTAAATTTTGAAGAAAAAAAAGAATTAAGAAAATTTATTGATGAAAATAAAAGTATTTTCTATAAAGAAGGTGGTAAACTCACATCCACAACACAAACTATGCATAGCATTAGGACTGAGCATGACAGTCCTATATTTAGCAAAATTTACAGATACCCTAAAATTCATGAAAAAGAAATTGAACGCCAAGTTAAAGATTTATTGCAACAAGGCATAATAAGAAAAAGTGTTTCCCCGTATAATGCACCTATCTGGGTAGTCCCAAAGAAGATAGATAATTCAGGTGAACAAAAATGGAGAATGGTAGTGGATTACAGAAAATTGAATGAAAACACTATTGAATTTAAGCATCCTATACCTAATATCGACGAGATATTAGATAAATTAGGAAGAGCACAATATTTTTCAACCCTCGACCTTGCTAAAGGCTTTCATCAAATTAAAATGAATCCTGCTGATTCCGAAAAAACAGCCTTTTCGACTCCATATGGACATTACGAATGGTTAAGAATGCCATTTGGTCTAAAGAATGCACCAGCAACTTTTCAAAGAATGATGAATGAGGTTTTAGAAGGTTTGATAAACAAAATCTGTGTAGTATATCTTGATGATATACTAATTTTTAGTACTTCATTACAGGAATATTTAATTAATCTTCGTTTAGTTTTTCAACGTTTAAAAAAATATAACCTTAAAGTACAAGTAGATAAATGTAATTTTCTTAAAAGAGAAACAAAGTTTTTAGGACATACAATTACAGACAAGGGCGTGAAACCTAATTTAGATAAAATAGAAGCCATAGAAAAAATACAACAACTCCCATGTACAACGAAAGAAATTAAATCATTTCTAGGAATAACAGGTTATTACAGGAAATTCATTCAAGATTACGCAAAAATTGCTCAACCCATTACCAAGTATTTAAAGAAAGACAAGAAAATTGATAGAAATGATATAAATTATATTAAAGCACATCAAGAATTAAAAAATGCACTTCAAACAGAACCAGTACTTGCATATCCTGATTTTAATGAAACATTTTTGTTAACAACAGATGCATCCAATTATGCCATTGGAGCAGTGCTATCGCAGAAAGGGCATCCAATAACGTTTATAAGTAGAACTCTCAATGAACATGAAATAAACTACAGTACTACGGAAAAAGAATTACTCGCAATAGTTTGGTCAGTAAAATATTTACGACCCTATTTATATGGTAGACGATTTGATCTCAACACAGATCACCAACCATTAAAATGGTTACAAACAAAGAATTTAGGCAGAGATATTTCACCCAGATTACAAAGATGGATACTCCAGTTAGGAGAATATGATATGCAAATAGAATATTTGAAAGGTACAAGTAACACTGTAGCGGACTTTTTGAGTAGAGAAATTAAAGATGTACAAGAAATAAACATGCTAGAACAAGAATCTCTTAAGGCTACAATACATTCACAACATGAAGAGTTGAATGATCACTTCCCAATTAAAGATAGTGCAGTGAACATATTCAAACAACAAATAATACTGCAAACAGGAAACGGAATTAAGAAATCAGACAATAAAAGAATACATATAGGAATAAATGAAATACATAAAGATAATTTTAATGATTCAATAATACCATTAATAGAAAAAACTAATACAGGAATTTATACTGAATTGACAGACAACGAATACAATATACTTCAACAAAAATTAATAGACCTATTTGGAACAAGAATTAAATTTTATAAATGTGTATACTTTGCTAAAGATATGGACACAGAAGAAGAAGCCATTAAAAATATAAAATTGTACCATGAAAAAGAAACAGGTCATTCAGGTATCGAAGACAATTATAGAGGACTTAGAACAAAAATCTATTTCAAGAAATTAAAAGAATTAATAAATGACGTAATCAATAGTTGCAATATTTGCAAACAATCTAAGTATGATAGACGACCAATTAAAGACAAATTTCATTTAACAGAAACTCCAAAAGACATTAATGAGATAGTTCACATAGACATTTATTGTATTAATAAAACAAAATACTTAACTTCCATTGACAAATTTAGTAAGCTAACTACAGCTATATACGTTCCAAATGTTTCTCATGAAACCTTAGAAGAAACAACTTTACAATTTTTAGCAACAATTGGTAAACCAAAAAGACTTGTGATGGATAATGAATTCAACTTTCCAAGAATTATAAAATTGTTAGAAGATCTTGATATAGAAGTACATTTTACTAAGCCAAACAGTCATACAGGAAATTCAGACATTGAAGTATTTCACAGAACATTAGCTGAAAAAATTAGAGCAATCTTAAACGGAAAAATGAACCCTAGCATTCATGAAATTCGAGTAGCTGTTCATAAAGCTAATCTTTTCTATAACACGTCAATACATTCTACTACTAGGCAAAAACCATATGATATACAGAAAGGCAATATAGATAAAAATAATCTTTATGACCTAATGATAAGAAACAAAGAAAAAATAATCGATAAACTGAACATTAACAGAGAAGAGTATACGGAAAACAGATCGGAAGGGTTTGTCAAAAACTCCAGAACAGACCGTAATAAATAGCACCAAGATACAAATACAATAAACTTAACGATCAACACACGAAGAATATTCAAAGGGAAAGAAAAAGTAAACAGATATACCAAGACAATTTAATCAAAGCAAGTCAAATGAATAGGAAAACTCAAAGAAGAGTTTTAGTTTAAGAGCAAATTCCGATAGAAGAGGACGTAAAGATGAATACTCTAATAATTTTAATTACCATTTTCAACTTAGTTAATAGTAAATCATTTAATAACTGAAGAAATTATAAATAATAATGGTTACGCTTTAATTAAATATGATGTATCGTGAACAAGTACAATTCAGTTTTGCACATAATTAACTTAACAGAAATAAATGTGTTACTAAGTAAAACAACCAATCGATGCATGGTTAGAACAAAAGAATTTCATAGTGAACTCAACAGAAGACATAGCTAGAACGATGTATATAGACAATGAATTAGATTTGATTCAAGAAGAAATTAAAAGTATTAAAGGTCATAAACCCAATACACGAAAACCAAGAAGTCTAATTAACATTGGAGGAAGAGTTTTAAACTTCCTATTCGGAACTATGGATGATGAAGATAAAACAGAAATCGAAAACAAATTAGAAACACTAACTATAAATAATCACGAATTAATAATGAACACAAACAGACAGGTAGATATTAATAATCAACTTCAAAAAGAGATAGAAATATTGAAAAAAATGATTGATACAAAAACAAAAAATAGTTATGGTTTAATGAAAGAATTTAAAAAATTGGAAAAAAGAATTATAATCCTAGAATATGTTCGAACAGTTGATAAACTAAAACCAATTATTGAAAAGATTCAAAACACTATATTGGCAAGTAGATTGCAAATAATGACGGAAAGTTTGTTAACGGCAGAGGAAATTGATTACTATGAAATTGATTTATTCAAACTCAAAAATATTAAATTATCAGTAAGTGAATACGATAACGATCTATTAATATTTATAATTCAAATACCAGATAAGATTTATAATTTGGATAATATTTTATAACTTCCATACCCAATGAGGAAAATATGGAATTAGATATAGAAGATGAAAATATCGTAAAAATAAATGAATTATTTTATAAATACTGTGAAAACAAAGAATTAAAAAATCTAAAACCATATGTAAACTGTATAAATAAAAATAATTGTCTAAAAAGAAAAAATGAAGAAATAAATATTGTAAAAGAACTGAAAAAAGGTACATTAATTGTTAAAAATAGTGATTATAAAGTAAAAAATTATTGTGACGAAAGAAAAATTATTCAAATAAAAAGGAATGTGTTAATTAATTTTGAAAACTGTAATATTAAAATAGGTGACACAGAATATGTAAACAAAAATCAAATTGTAAAACAACCAATAAATATTTATATGGAAAATACATTTAATTTGACTAAATTTGACTTAAAAATTGAAGATTATAATTTGACAAGAATTGAAAATATTAAAGAAATTATAGAAAGAATATCAGACGAATCATATATCCACTTTGGACTTAATGGATTTGTAATTATCATAATTTGTGCTATACTTTTAGTTTTATATACAAAATTGTTTCAGGAGAAACAAAAGTCAAAGGGGGGAGGAGTTATAGAATTACCTCCCAACACACAAAAGAATATACCAAGCATATTCACTTGAGTATGCGACATATGTCAACGATCGAATTTCTAGTATAAACAAAAATTGTCAACGATCGAATTTCTAGTATAAACAAAAATTGTCAACGATCGAATTCTTCGACCGACATAAAAGATAATCACAAAGTTACCCCTAGTAAAAATACAGATAATTTACGATTCAACTTCTTTGAATCGTTATCAAATATACTTATGCATATGTAAACCTAAATATATCTTTCTGACAAAGCAGCATCACTGCATATACAAATATTTTAAGATAAAAAGGCCTGGGATGACCAGCCAAGAAGTCAGTTGTAAATCAGAGTTCAGTTCGAATTGTTTTAACTAAAGATTTCCCCCCACCAGTGGTAAGGGATCTGAAGTTATAAATAATTTAAAATAAAAATTAAGATACAAATGTAAATTGTGTTTTTTTATTTTTTAAAAATTGATCCCGGAGGATCAAATACAAAATTCTGCCGTACTACTGCACTGCTGCTGCTGCTTATGGCACAGGCCTAGCAATTTGTTTTGGCTGTATGAAGTGGAGGGAAATGAATATTAGGTAGAAATTTTTTGTTGAATATATTCACTCTATTGATTGTACTTACCAGAATTCTTTCTGCTGATGCTCCCTTTAAATTTTCGGGGGTGAAAATAATTAAAAACAAAACACATCGCCATGTTGATGGTTTTGGTAATTGGGTTTGACAAGTATTTTTTTTTCTTCTGTTGAATGTCTGTGGATGAATGAATGATGGCCGACACAAGGAATGTTTTCAGTTTTCAAAAGTAGATGTCGTGGGAGCGTGTTCTAAATTTTGATGTGGTTCACTCACACAATAATTACCGCATACATAAGAGTGTTGATGAGGCAATGGCGGATCCAGGGGGGGGGGTCGTAGGGGTCATGACCCCCCCCTGGGAGATAATTTGTTTGCTTTTTCGTAGGAATTCCCTTCAATTCAAAACTAATCGTATAGCATTAATGGATGTGACCCCCATTATATTTTGAATTATTTATTTTTTGTATATGAAAACAAAGTTTGTATTTTACTTCCTTAAACTTACTTCCTTACTTTTAACTGAGGACTGGACCAAGAACATAATATGAATCGGAAATTCAGCCTATTCAAAAAACGCAGCACAAATTCATCAACTTTTGACCAAATGACGATCCAGGGGGGGTCATATGATCCATAAAGCTTATACAGTTAAGTTGTATAAGTAAAGATTTCATCTATAGATTTTTTAGTAATTTAACGACGTTCACCAAAAAGTGGTTTGCTGTCAAAAAACAACTATAAAATTTTTGTTTTCACTCAATTTAGAATTTGAAAAAAACTTTAGTCATGCTTTAAATTATTTTCATAAAAATTGTTTCTAAGAAAAAGAGCAAATATTCAGGTTCTTAAGAAGAAACATTGAATAAGAGATCATCAATTATCATAAATAGTGATTGAAGTGATTTTTACTTGCGACATACAGGAATTATATAGCAAGTTTTGCTTTAGTAAAAAATTTCGAACTAGAGCTTTTAATTAAAAATTACATTACGACGGTAGAGAAGTCGAAAAAATTGGGTACCCCGATTCCATCCGTCTGTTTGTCTTTCCTGGCCCCTACAGTCCAAACAAGTGTGTTGATTAAAATTAAGATTTTCAGCCGATTAGTGTAAGGTGTTTTTTTTTTCATTTTATTAATATGAAAAATAACAGCAGTCCCCATACAAATGTTTTGGTTCAAACATGTGATTTTTCTAAAACTTCCTCTAAATTTTGTGTTCTTAATTTGGCTTCTTTTTACAAGAAAAACATATTTTCGTATTGGCCCGAAGGGTACCCCTCAAAAAACCTTTATTTTGTTTTTAAGTTTTCTCAAGAACTAATGGACCGTTTTTAAAATTCTTCTCTTTCCGTGCAAGCTCTTGTCAATGATCAAATGATCAAATTGATGATGATTTTCTATGATCAAAAATGTATTTTTTTTTTTATCTTTTAAAAAAATACTAATTTTGTTTACAGAACTCGATATCTCAGAAAGGGGACAACATTTTTTGACGAAATTTAAATGTAAAATGTACATACATATATTTATAAGCTCTCTATTTAGTGCTTCCCAAAAATATTTTTAAGACAAAATTTAAAATGATTTCCGAAAAAAAAATAAGTTAAGCTATATTTTTTGACAAATAAAATGGCATTTAAATTTTGACAAATAAAATGGCATTTAAATTTTTGAGAAAAACTTATTTTGCAGGTACATTTTTAAATCGTAAAATACAGGAAATATTTTTAAACAGACTTTTTGAAATAAATTAGCAAGTTCTAGCGACCCAGTCATGCATTTTATTTATTTCGAAATTGGTTTTCTGTTGAATACAAAAAATCTTAAAAGATCTTAAAAAATTAAATAAATCTACTTTTGAAATGAATTTGCTTTGGATGCTTTAGAACTGAGATTTAAACACGAATTTCAATAATACAAATTTCCCAAAAAAATCAAGTGACATTTTTGTAAAACTAATGGCTAAGTGAAAAACATAATAAACATTTTATATCTATTGATATAAAAGCTTTGAAACGTGTAATTTGTGAGTGCTACAAAAACTTTTCTTCCAAACTTATTTGTTTACCTACCTTATTTTGAATTAATTTAATTTTTTAGGGAAATTATGTATACTTAAATGCAACTATTTCCTTAAATTCAAGAACCAAACCTTTTAGTCTCTAAAATTTTTAAGTTTTGTTGACGCCCTTTAAGATCAAAATATGAGTAAGAAGATTGATATAATAACAATAAGAGACTCCCGAAAATTAAGTTCGAAAAAACTACGTCATAAAAAGCTCGGCATTTTTACATATCAGATCCTCTCTCATTTTCTGGACTTTTGAATTTTTGCAGCGTTCTTCGCATTAAAAGAAATGGAAATAAGAAAAGTATATTTTATTTTTTAAAAAGCTACGTTTCAAAACAATTTCTTACATTTCTGCGTGAAATGCAGCAAAAACCCTCTAAATTATTGTGTTTTAGCTCTTAAATAGGGGATATTTAGAAAACTTTTGGAATCTAGGAATACTTTCATATGTAGGGAGTCAACCAAATTAAACAGTTAGACCATACCTTGCTAGACAACAGTGTTATAAAATAATTTGATGACTAAAGTTGTCATTTTAGCAATTGAAATGTTTAAAGGTTAGGTTAATATACTCGTACACATTATGTTATTTAAATTTTGTTAGCCTCCTTTACAAAACATTAAAGAACATTTTTAAGCGGTGAGTAAAAACTCATCTAAGTGTGTGACCCCCCCCTGATGAAAAGTCTGGATCCGCCCTTGTGATGAGGGGGGTACGTTTTCAAATGTATGTTGCGGATATTTTTGATTGGTGTTTAAAATCAAACGATTAAGCTGTTGATCAGATTTGCGGAACAAAAAGCTTTTAGAATTCTGTTTTCCCCACTGATGGCGGCATAGTTGTTTCGTCTGTCGAATAAGTAAGACGCGAGGTTCAAAACCTTAAACTTTAAAGAAACACTTATCTACGTGCGATTTAAAAATTAAAATTACAAACAAAATTTAAAGCAAACAAATAAGTTCCTTTTATTAAACTTCGAAACGAAAGTTAGTAATTATCATTAAACAGGAAATAACAAAAAAAATAGTAAGTTGAATAAAGAATACAGAACTTAAAATCAAAGTGGGTGTATAAAAGAAAAGAGAAACTAAAAAAATAAAAAATCTTTACAGGGAGTACCTACGATAAAGCAAAAAGGAGTGGAAAAATCTAATTGATATTTAATTACATAAAGGAATTTTAATTGGTGAGTGATTAATTTTAATACAGGAGTATAAAAAAAAAGGGGTGCTCAACCTTTTTATAAAACTAAATTAATAATAATTTTTTTATTAAAAAGTGAATAAACTAATTATTCGTTGGTAGGATATTTGGTGCAGTATTTGGCGATCAGGGACTGTCAAGCCTACAAAGTAGTCCTGATCGCCCGCCCCTTTTTGAGACACGAGGTGCTCCACGCATATTTCTTTGTGTTCATGAGCTGTATCAAGGCGCACAGAGCTATACGATTGCCGCAATAATATTTTTTTATAATTTTCATTAATATTAAATAATATTCAATAGTTAAGTTAAAAAAAAAAAAGAAGGATAATTATAAAGTATACCTTCCTAAGAATTGCCGTCGCCAAAAAAAAGGGGTTAACGCATATATGTATATATATATATATATATAAAAATACCAGTATATCTACATATATATACCTATATATATAAATTATACTTTGCTGGCTACCCCGATAGTTTATTTTCGGAGATTTTTTTGTTCATTCTTGTAACTTCGTTTTTTTTATGGTGCAATAATAATTATTTTTTTTTCATTGTTTAATTGTAACCCCTTTTGGGTATCGTCATTTTTTTGTAAAACTCATTCAGTAATAGGGAATTTTCCGATAATTTGTCTCGTAACTCTCGTGGATTAGTTTGGTTTCCGTCGGCCGATTTTTGTTTAGTTTTCCTTTTAATTGTGCCCAGAAAACACTACCCTCATTGAGCTCAAGACAGGTAGGGAAATCTGCAAATTAGGCTTAAATCTTTGGGTGACCAAATTCCCATCAATAAACGTCGGAAGCTAGGTAAAAACCATTAGATGCAAGATTCCCTATTACGGACAATTTCAAAATTAAGGCTTGAATAGTATGTAAGTGCAGGTTCAAGTCCATATCTTTTCCTTTTTTATATATATTTACTTAAGAATTATTGTTTAGGGTTACCATCCTAATTTATTTTTGAAATAGTATACAATTTTTGTTTATTGTATTCCAAATATTTTTCTTGTATGTATCCTTGATGAATAAAATACTTACTTGTAAATTGCACCATTATGGTTGAATATTCGTGTTTCATTCAAGCCTATAGCTTGATGGCTATGTAAGTTCTCTTTTCAGGGGATGCTGATGGCAACGAAATACAACGGTGAAGTAAAATGAACTGAGATGGATAATGGTGAGTGCAGAAAAGGGGAAGTTAAAGATTTAGTCGCTTGCTTCCAAGGTAGGGAGGGTAAAACTATCGCTGGTAACACCTCAGCGCCCTCTAATGGTAACGTCCGTCCGCTTTTTCAAAAGTTTGTAGTTTTTTTTTAAATTCCCTTTTGGCATGATTTGATGTATAAGTAATAGGTGAGATTGAGTTGTATGAGCAAGTTCCCACCCATTTCCGGCGAGCTCTAGCCGAGCACCCGCTAGCATGCCACACTCACTACACTCAAAAAAATAAGTAAAAATTTTAAGTAAATCTTCTTCTCAACCCTATTACATTGTTCAACATAAGATTGCTACTTTATGCAGACGATATGGTTATTCTGGCGGATGATGTCACGGTCTTGCAGCAGATGATAACGCAACTGGAATGTTACTGCATTAAATGGAGCCTAGAAGTAAACCTATCTAAATCCGAGATAATGGTGTTCAGAAATGGTGGAAGGTTATCTAGTCATGAAAATTGGACATTAAATGGAGAAAGAATTCGAATTGTCCCAACTATACTTACTTAGGAGTTTTACTTTCACCAAAGATGTCGTTTTCAAAGCACGCAGAAAAGAGAAACACTGCAGCCAAGAACAGCATAAACTCGACGTGGCAATGCTTTCTAGCAAAAAGAAATGTCAACTTAAAAACTAAATGGAAACTATTTCAGGCGGTTTGTAGAGCTATTCAAACCTACGGTGCTCAGATATGAGGCTTTGGAATGTTCGAAAAAGTGGATAAACTTCAAAGCTATTTTTTGAAACGAATTTTAAAATTGCCTACATTTACTCCAAACTACTCTTTGGCAATGGAAACTGGGGCAGAGCACGGACATTACTATACCCTTGATCTTCACCTCAGATATAGTATATCGAAAACAATATATGAATACAGCAACAAGACTAGCGCATCAGCTAACAAAAATACTTTTGAGGGAAAAATTGTTCTGGGTAAAGGAATTGAACAATCTTGGATATTGTTTTGGACTTTGTTGGGATGAGAGATCTATTTCTCAAATTGATTGGATCCAAAAAGGCAATGATCTATTGCGGCTGTTGAAATCAGAGGGTCAACAAGCAAACCTACGAAGGGCATCTGAGAGCAGTACGCGCATCTACAAACATCTGGATCATTTAAGAGGACAGATTTACATTAACGATGGTTTCGCACTGAACAAGATCACCTGGATTTTTAAGGCAAGATGTGATTTAATCAAGCTTAATGGAAACGGATTTGGCCAGAACGAATCAACATTATGTACTGTGTGCAATTTAAGGGAGGAAGAAAACATCCAGCACTTCTTGGGCAGATATCCGGGTTTAAAGGAATTTAGGGTGGCCTTCCTTGGGAAAGTTTGGTTAACAGAAGCCGAAATAATCCAGGTGCTCAATGGAGAAAACAGCACCAGTTTTGAAGGACTTGCGAATACCGAAATGAACTAGTGAGAGATTATAACCAGTAAAAAATTTTCTTAAAATTATCAGCAAATTTTGATTTTAAATTAATACATAATTGTTATAATACTTATGTAAATTCAACTACCTGACTTTTGCATTTTGCATTTTTAACTTCAAAAGAAATTTAAAATCTTATTTGAAAATGTTAACTTCTAGATATTAAGTTGGAAATAAAAAACATTTTACTACTACTACTACTACTAAACTTATCCTAACGGTAAATAGATATCGAATTAAATTAAAAAAAATCGAATGTATTCAGCAACGAAAGTAAGATTCCCAAATATAATTTTTTTTCTCTCATTCAAAATCCACAACAAAGCTAACGCTAACTTTCTACAAAATGCACTTTTCCTATTAATGCAAAAGCCGTACTGGCTGTAATTCCATTTATTTCATGACGAAGGGGGTAATTACAATATTATTAGATGGAGAATTTGCCTTATTAGGTATAGGCTGCACAAACTCTGCTTTCCATTTAATGGGGATGAGATTTGGAGCGTGGGGTAAATGAAGAACCTTTTAATTCTCGCAACAAAATTTTCAATGATCAAAACCAATTATAGCTATACCCTGGACTGGAAGAAAAAATTCAGAATTAAATGGGGTATATTTTTTCAGTAAAAAAATTCTACAATTCATTGGCTTCATTTTAATACCAAATAAAACAAAGTTTACTTTCCTAATCACTTTTAAATCTCGAAATAAGTTTTTAATGATGAAAACCAATGAAAGCTATAACTGGCACTTAATTCAAAAGGTGATTATGAGAATGAATACAATACTCTCCTCTCTATTTTATTGCATAGGGAAAGGCGTAGTTGCCGAAAGGGCCGAAGAGGACATTAGCTGCTCTTTCTCTTTTAACGTTCCGTGCCCTTTCCGCAAAAATATAATCCTCTCCTTTTTTAAGTAATAATCTCTAATAAATAAAACCTAAGAAAAAAATTATATTGTTAAGATATAATTCGTTTTATTAGATTTATAGCCATAGATGTATACATAGCATCGGTTATTTTTTAATGTAAATACTAGCAATTGGTTTAAGTTCTAATAACATATAAATCTTAAGTTTTATTAAACATTTTTCAAATTAATCATCAGTTAATAATTTCGAATTTAAAGATTACTTTTTTTTAATTACACAGTGTCTTATATATGTACGTCAAAGTTGCGTTTTTGGTGTATGAGTTCAGATGATGGTTTAAACAAAAACAGGCACTCCAGTTTAGGTGAGCGGCTCATAACATGTCATCAGCGGGCCCGAGCGAAATGCATATTTTTGTAAAAAAAACCGGTAAGCTAATTTGTGTTTTTACATACCGTCGGTGAAAAGCAAATTGTTCCAAATCCTATGGAGTTGGAACCATTTTGCTTTCCGTAGGAGGTATGAAAAATTCCGTTTAACAAGATTTATAGGTTTGTTGAGCTCTATATTGTATCTTCGGACACCACGTCCAGCGAACTTAACTGGACTCCGCCAGCATGCCAGTTACAAGGTACCGTACTCCTCTTCTCTTGTTTTTTTCCTTTACCTCATCCCTTTTGTCCCTGATTTTTCTTCATACTCTTCCCTTCTTATCCTACAATGTTTGCTCAGAATCCTCGACCTATAACAAGCTCTTCTGTGTTTATTTATCGCACTCTTCAGTTCTTCAGTGGTATTAACGACAAGTTTATTTTCGATGCTTAAACTTTGTTAGTCAAGAACTTTCGAGTGTGATATATTTGGTGAGTTACATCTAAAATGCAAAACATTAAACAAATTATTATATTATTATTATTATTACAATCTTTTATTGCCTTAAGTATTTAATTACCTTTAAGTTAATTTAATAATTAATATCCATGTTTTAAAATATTTTAGATGCAAAACAAAAATTATAACAATTTAACACTTAATACATATGTAGATACAAACATTTTTTTTTAAGTTCGAAATTATTACAAATTCTTAGTTTTAAATTGAACATAAATTTAAAATTAAAATTAATTTCAAAATAAAATAAATAATTAAAATTTATAAATGTTGGTTACTGGCATAGGCCTCCCCCAAGACCTATTTTTCTCCTCTCTCTATTTTTAAGCTTCGTTGTACCAATTTGTGGTTATTTGTGTTAGATCATCACTTCATCTTTTATTGGGTCGTCATGCTGGTCTATTGTTCTCTGGTCTCCATTTTGTTGTAATTTTTTTGTACATTTTTGGTCCTGAAGTCTAGATACATGTCCTGCCCAGCTTCATTTCAGCCTTCTTGTTCTATTTATGACGTCAATAATTCTGCTTCTATTTCGAATATATTCATTTCGTACCCTTTGACTTGGTCATGTTTTTGCAGTCAAGCTCATTGTTTGTAGTCCGTAAGTAAGGATCAGTAGAATCGCAGAGTCGAAGATATATCTCATTGCATCTGCACTTTGGTGCAATTGTAAAATATGTTTAAAGCTCCAGAATTGTTTCCAGCTATTAATGATGCGTCTGTTAATTTTTTCATCATCTTGGTCCTTAAATGATTTTAGCTGTCCCAAATATGTATATGTAATCTTCTACGTACTCAATTTTTTCATCGTCCAATGTTATATCGTCTTTTATGTGATTTGTTTATTTGAAGTTCATAATTTTTACACAAGGTAGTTAGTTCCGTCAACATGTCTTGAATGTGTGTAGCTTTTGTAGAAATAAGAACTATATCGTCTGCAAATCTTAAATTGTTAAGAACTTGTGCACATATCCTTATTCCATATCTTGTTTTTCAGTTAGTTTTTTAGAAAATGTCTTCGAGAACTGAACTAAATAGAGGTGGTGAAAGCGGATCTCCTTGTGTAACTCCTCTTGTTATATTAAACTTGCGTCAATTCGTGCTGGGTAATTTTTGTATATGTATATTTTTAATCGTCTCTGCTGTATTAGGGTTTATGTTTTGATTTTTCAGGGAGGACCATATCATTTCGTGTTCAACGAAGTCAAAAATCTATAAATAAATAGGAAATAAACCGATAGTCTAAATTCATTGCATTTTTCTATTAGCTGATTCATTGTCTGCAAGTGGTCTGTTGTTGCAAATCCCTCTCTAAATCCTTGGTTGATTTATTATTGAAGTCTTCTTTGACGCTCCTGTAAAGCGTTATGGAGAAGAGCTTGTAAATTGTCGAAATGTTACTTACGGGTCTGTAGTTTTTGAAATGGTCCTTCTTTCATTTTTTTTTGTATCAATGTTATCAATGTTTCTTTCCATTGTTCAGGGATTTGTTTTGTTTGTACTATTTCGTTAAAATGTTGGAAAGGGAGTTTTTTCCATAAATTAACATTTCTGATGATATTCTGTCATTTCCGGTGTATTTGTCTTTCTTCAGATCGTCTATGGTCATTTCGATAGTTTCTTTGTTCAGCATTGCTGAACATACATACATAGATGTTTGTGTAGGTATTGAATCTATGTTGTCTATTGTATCTTTTCCTGTGACATTTTTAGTCGAGCTGAACAGTTTTTCAAAAAATTTAGTTGCGCTTTCATTGATATATTTTCGGTTTGTTATAACAGCTGTGTTTTGCTCTTTCATACTTGTAATATTACTCGTATTAAGGACAGATATGTCTTGGATGGTTTCAATTTTGTTTCGTTTTTAGTCTTTGCGTTCGGCGAGATCCAGGACCATTTCCTGCTATCTTTCTTTTTGAAGAATGAATTCGCGAATTTCAAATTCATTTCTCTTAGACACTTGATAAGTCTCCTAGCTCTTAAATTTCTTGATCCATATCCATGAGGTCCTATAGCTGAGTTTTTTTTTCAGTCAATCCTTTTCCAAGTTTTGCATTAAAATCACTTATTACGTACATTAACTCTGCTTTGTTGTTATTGAATGTTTCTTTAAGAATGTCGTAAAATTTTATAATTTCTTCGTCATCAGCTGTCATTATTTTTTATCTCTTAATTCTTTTTGATCAGAAATCCTACTCCGTAGATACCCTTAGTTTCTCTTATGTAGCACAAGATATCGTTGTCGTTATTAATTATTTTTTTGTCCAAGTAGTCTTGCTTCGGCTAGTCCTGTTTTTGTCTGAAGAAAGTGTCCTGACAAGTACAAATTTTTACCCTTCCCAGATTTGTCGGTTTGGAAAGGATTTTTGTCTTGATTTATTTTTATTGATGTTTGAGTCTTGTTGAACATTCATTGTTTGTATTGGATAATGGTTATAAATAAAGTTTATGGATGGTATGTTTAAATTGCTATTTGTTGTTGTTTATTTCATAGTAGCTGGAACTGTGTTCTTTTGAACATCTTGGGCTATTTCCTTTTTCTATCAGTTCGTTCGTATTTTGTTGAGTCAAAGATTTCATGATCCGTTTCTTGAGTTATCTCCTGGGGTTAATGTCAGTTGAACCAACTATAGTAGTTTTCGCCTTGCTTGTAATTATTTCTTTATTTTTTGGCTGTCCTAATGGTGAATTTTCGTTAGAACGGGATCTCTTTCTTGAGTTTTCTGGCTCATTTTCTTTAAAAACTTTCCTTCAGCCACGAGTTCATCTAATTGTACGCTTTTTTCCCTTCTTTTTTGAACTCAAGACGTTTTCTTGCTTCAACCACGGATTTTGGTAAGTCGTCGGCGAGGTGAATGTTGCCTCTGATTTTTCCCAAAATTAGGTGTAGAACCTAAGAGCGACTGGGAAAATAAAATTTTGAAAGCAAGAGTGGGAATGAAAGGAGTATATTATTTTTGTCCTCATAAGCATTAAGATGTGTGAGGGAGTCAGCTGAATCAGCTGTTTATTTCAAAACATATGAGAAAATGTGAAAACAAAAACAGTTCGTTACCATAGTTACCTTGGATTTTTTTGTGTCTACCTATCAATGTAAAGGAGCTATGCATATACATATCGTTATAGCTATGAATTGTAATTTTGCTTGAAGAAAATTATATTCATTTGATTTTACATTTTCAGTTTTTGAGAAATTTAAAAATTTAAATGCAACGTTTTCAAATTTCATTCTCCATAGGATTCTTTGTTGCCATATTTTGAGTATGGTGTAAATAAGTATGTATATCAGTGGCGATGGCACCATATAAGTCGATTCCCATCGACTTACCTTTTGTAAATCTCAATATCAACAAACAAACTTCACGCAACATGTATGTATATAAACAAATCATGCAACAGCAACGCTTGTGACATCGACATTACTTTACAATAATTCAATCAACATGGGGGAGAGTACGATAACTTTGGCGACAAAGTTTAATGACGGATTTGTATAAAACAGTTAAAAATAAGCATTTTTTACTATGGGAGGGGGGTCTATCTCCCCCCGTTTAGGCGGTAGGGGCAATTTAAAAAAACATCTGTACCGAGAGTTACCGGCAGAAAGAGTCCACCGGTTGTGCCAAAAGGTACTAAAAGCGACTCACCGAAAACAAACAGTTTTGAGCAGGACAATTGTGAACTGTAAAAGAATCTGAACGAAATGATAAGACTCTACGAAGAGCTTAAAAAAGAAGTCGAAAGTCTTCGTGAAGAGAACAAGATGTTAAAAACTTCGGAAAACATGAAAGTAAATACTCTAAGTCCACAACATCGAGATCGGCACGAATATGAAACTGATGAAGATGAACTTGCTCGGGAAACTGAAAAAAGTAGACCTTGTAAAAAACGGAAGGCTGAACATTCGCCTAAGTTTCAAAATCAGCTAAAACCAAATAAAATTACACGGAAAGATCAGTTTTCTGCGAATAAGAAACTTCCTCCACCGATAAACATCGTTGGTCAAGCGGATTATAACAAAATTCTTCCTATTCTGAAAGAAACGGCGCAAAAGAATTTCAAAGCTACATCCACTCACAATAATAAGTGGAAAATTAACGTAAATGATTCAGATTCTTATAGAAAACTATCGAAAAAACTCAGCGATGAAAAAATTGAATGGTATAGTTATTCAATTAAAGAAGAAAGACCTCTACGTGTAGTTGCTAGAGGACTTCATCCCTCTTGTTCAAAAGAAGACATCCTTTCGGACTTAAAAACCAAAGGATTTAGGATTCTTGACGCAACAAATCTTTTGAAGCGAGAAAAAGGAATCGAAACCGCTTATATAAAACGCGCTCTTCCGCTTTTTATTCTAAGTTTCGATAAAAATGAAAATGTAGACAATGTTTATAATATTAAAACTATAATGAATATTGTTGTAAAAATCGAACCACTAAGAAAGACCAAACGCCTTATTCCTCAGTGCAAGCGATGTCAAGGTTTTAACCATACAGCAGCTTATTGTCAGAAGGACCCCGTTTGCGTTAAATGCGCGGGAAAGCACATGACTGATGTATGCCGTCTTAAAAAAGAAACTCCGGCTACATGCGCGAATTGCAAAGGTAATCATCCAGCAAATTACCGTGGCTGTGAGGTCGCAAAGGAAATGTTAAAGAGGCGCGAAGAATTTAGTAAGAAAACTAAAAAAAATACTTCAAAGCAAAACAAAGAATTAAAATTAAAAACCAAGACTAATACTCAAGCGTCGAGTAAAACGGACGGGAAAAATAATGAAAACGTTTTACCCTCAGAAAACATAAAAACAAAAAAGACGAACACGTACGCTCAAGTCACGGCGCCCGAAAAACCTAAAACTATTAAACCTGACTCCGTTCAAAATGTATTTTCCCTTATACTTGAACGATTAGAGGAACAAGGGAGAATTAACACAATTATTCTTGAGAAATTGGACAAATTTGAGTCGGCGGCTCTTAAAACACCAAATTTACCGTAAACATGGATCAGTTGTCCCAACAACTCAAAATAATAACATGGAACGCGAACGGACTTACCGCAAAAATCGGAGAACTAGAAACGGTTCTACTTAACGAAAAAATAGATATTTGTTTGATCTCTGAAACTCATTTGAAAAAAGACTCAAATTTAAGTATTAAAGGTTATTCGGCTTACACGCATGCCATTCATCCGAAAGAGCAAGGGGTGGTTCTTCCGTATTTATCAGAGAAAATATCAATCATTCGTTTGAGATAAATATCGAGCTCGATACAATGCAAGTTACTTCCGTTAGCATAAAAGTTAGACACGTATTTTTTAATATTGCGTCTATTTACTGTCCTCCTCGGTCCAAGATAGACAAAAACGATTTTAAAGATCTTTTCAACGCTTTAGGTCCAAAATTTATTATTGGCGGCGACTTCAATTCGAAACATTCATTTTGGGGATCACGTTGCATTTCGACGAAGGGTAGACAACTCTACAAAGCGGGTATTGAATGTAACGTTGAATTTTTCTCATCAGGAAAACCAACGTATTGGCCAACCGATACAGCGAAAACACCCGATCTTGTTGACTTTTTCATCGCAAGAGGAATGAACAGAAAATATATGACAGTAGATGATAACTTCGATTTTTCTACTGATCACTCGGCCGTTATCTTAACAATAAACAGTAACGTAATCGAAAAAGAAAAGCCCCTAATTTTAACAAATAATAACACAAATTGGGATAAATTCAAAGAAGATTGCGAAAATAGATATTTTAAAAACAGCGAGAATTCTGCCTATCTTGAAAGCCTAACAGCAGACAAAAAAACGAATTATTCTCTTTGGAAGACGATAAAAGGTATTAAAAAGCCTCAAATAATGTCGGCACCTATTCGAAAAAATAATTCTGAATGGGCAAAAACTGATAAGGAAAAGGCGGATTTATTTGCTAAGCACCTTGAGGAAACGTTCAAACCTTTCGATGGTCAAGAGTTTCTGACTAATGACGGAGAGCTCCAACCAGCGCCGGAAAATTTTTCTATCAGGAATATTACTTTGACTGAACTTGTCCAGGAAATAAAACGGCAGAAAAATAATAAAGCTCCTGGCTACGACCTGATTAACGGTCGTGTACCAAAGAGTTGCCTAAAAAAGCAATGGTTAAGCTCTTACAGCTCACTAACGCTGCTTTAAGACTTGCTTACGTAACCACGCAATGGAAAGTCAAAATAAAAAAATTAGGTGGCGCAACAGTCCGTAGAGAACCAGGGCCTAGTGACTTACAACTCTCAACCATTCCTGTGTGCGAGTACTGTTGTCAGGGATGGAGGGGACCTACAGTTTTATGCCGAATCCGAACGGCTAATTTGAGAAAGCACTTTTTCATGACACGCATTACTCTTGGAGAATTTGTCAATTCCTCGCAAGAGGCAGTACCCGTTTATTTTTTTAAATTAAGGTGGCACAGGCAGGGATCGAACCCAAGACCTCTCGCATGACAGTCCAACGCACTAACCATCATGCCACGGGAAAGTCGCCGAAGTAATAATGATCCCCAAACCGGGTAAGCCACCGAATGAGAAAAAATCGTATAGACCAATTTCTCTCTTACCAATTATATCTAAAATATTTGAAAAATTGCTTCTTAAACGAATGCTACCAATTATTGAAGAAAAACGTTTAATTCCCGACCACCAATTCGGTTTCCGGAATAATCACTCGACAATTGATCAGGTTTACCGAATAACTAACGAAATTGAAAAAGCATTTGAAGAAAAAAAGATTTGCTCAATTGCATTTCTTGACGTTTCTCAAGCTTTTGACAAAGTTTGGCATGACGGGCTAAAATATAAATTAAAAGTCTTTCCAGAGCAAATATATAACATTCTTGAATCGTACCTAGAAAATAGATTCTTTCGAGTTAAGCAAGGAACGGAGTATTCGGAGTTTAAAGAAATAAACGCTGGGGTTCCCCAGGGTAGCGTCCCTGGACCGATTTTGTTTGTTCTTTATACCCGAGACATACCCCAAACAGAAGGCATAACTTTAGGCACTTTTGCCGAGGATACAGCTGTACTCGCAATATCGGATTCAATAGAAACGGCAACCTCTAAGCTTCAAAAGGCATTAAATAGCATTTCAGATTGGACAAAGAAATGGCGAATTGCTCTTAATGAAACGAAATCGACGCACACAAATTTTACGTATAAAAAAGTATATAACTTACCTATTTATATAAATTCTGTGCAAATTCCATACGCTAATGAAGCGAAGTATCTAGGCATGAC
Source organism: Eupeodes luniger (assembly GCA_951509635.1). NCBI lineage: Eukaryota > Metazoa > Arthropoda > Insecta > Diptera > Syrphidae > Eupeodes > Eupeodes luniger. The sequence continues at coordinate 59,195,497 of OX608075.1, forward strand.
TCTAGACGCGAAACTTAAATGGAAAGTTTTTCAGTCTTGTCTTGTCATTGGTATCGCCTAGTTGCCTTTGCGAAAAGCTTTCATTGCAAATTTATTCTTTTTGTTTTTTGCTTTTATTTTCGTTTGTCTATTATGAGTTCTATGTGCAAACATTGTGCCAAATCACTGAACGAGTGTGATACTGTTTCATGTGGTATTTGCGGTGCATTTTTTCATGTAATATGTTCTCTATTGAAATCAAATGAACTTGAAACAATAAAATCTAACATAAATATCTATTGGAGATGTGTTAATTGTGCAAATGTTTCTTTGTCCTTATGGAAGAGGAATCTGTATGACTGTTTTGGACACTTGAAACAGGTGATTGACGAATATCATCAGATCGACTTTTTAAATATTGACGATGGTGCAAATAAAGTCAATATAGATAAAAACTCTGATTTGAAAAGAGAAATGCGAAATTCAACCATGACGCAGCGAATACCTAAGGTCAATGTCCAATTATTAAAATCTCAAAAAAAAAAAAGTCAAGTAGTGTTTCCTCTCCTTTGCATAACCGGGTGCCTCTTATTAAGAGTAGCTCTATCACTAAGTCTTCGCTTTCACCCTCTGCTTCCCCACTTCTTTCGTCTAAGCTCAAACCAAATAGTAAGAATCAACAAAAACAACAAAAAGCAGTGTCTTCTACTAAATTGGACCTTTCTTACTCTAATGCATTAAAACAACAACTAACGCAGAGTGATGTAAATTTGGGATCAAAAGATGATGGGAGCGTAAATTCTATGTCTTTATCTGCTGGCACAGATTCAAACTTAGAAATGAGCTTGCCTGCTGATGTTGATATAATTGCTGCCACGAGCAGTGAATCGGGGGGTGAAGTCGGTGTCAAGGGAATCATTAACGACAGTGATAGCTTGGAGAAGACAAATTGTCTGTCTGGTAATGTTCCGCTAAATTCTAGTATTGGTGAAACTGATCTAATAAAAGAGATAAAAAATGGTAATGGCGTTGGAGTAGTAGCTGATTCTTTGCATGCAGAAAATCCTACTTTTAGTGGTGTTAGTGATGATACCAATAAAGCATTAAATCAACACTTGATCAACAGGGTTGCCAAGGCTGGTAATAATTCTGAGGCTGGTACTCTTGGTGGCAATGTTATTAATAAAATGCGATGGTTTCATCTAGCCAGTTTTAAAGTTAAGACAACAACTGAAGACATAACCTCTTACATTTCTTCTAAGACCAATTCTGTAGCTACAATTTTTCCATGCTATAAGCTGATTAAAAAAGACCTAGTCGAAGAAGAAGTTAAGCTTAAATTTGTTAATTTTAAAATTGGAATTCCAGTGAAATATGCCAAAATGATTTATAGCTCCGAATTTTGGCCAAAAGTAGTGAAAATTCGCCCATTTGAGTCTAGACCAAAAAACGAAGAACCACCCCAAGAGAAAATGTCAAGAAACGACAATCGTCATCTGGCAACACCGGTATAGTTGTTGCTGCTGATGTAAATGTTGCGTATGAAGTTGTTGCTTCTGATGTTGCCGTTGAAGAATTAAATCAGATTGTTGTTGCTGATGGTGTTGCCGTTGAGGGTGTTGTGTATATTGCTGATGAGGAGAATAGTCAGGTTGTTGCTGCTGGTGAAAATGTTGCGTATGAGGTTGCTGCTTTTGACGTTGCCGCTGATGAATTAAAACAGATTGTTGTTGCTGATGACGTTGCCAATGGTGTTGCTGCTGATGATTATATTTATGAAGCTGCTGCCGATGTTGTTGTTGTTATTGATGGTGATTCTGTTGATGTTGCTGATAATGCTAATAATGATTTCAGTACTTCTATTTACTATCAAAATTCTGGAGGTCTTCGGACAAAAACAATAGAGTTCTATAATGCAGTGACGGATAATTCGTATGCAGTAATTGCTCTGACTGAAACTTGGCTGTGTGATAGTATAAGCAATACGGAACTGTTTGACGCGAGCTATGTCGTCTATAGAAAAGATCGCTGTTCAATTACCACAGGTTTATCAAGGGGAGGTGGAGTTCTGCTGGCAATTAAATCTTCATTCAGGAGTAGTTGGGTAGATCTTGATAATTCTTCAGGTTTGATTGAACAAATTTGTGTATGCGTCGATTATAGTCGTTCTAGAGATGGAGGCACTGTTAAAATATATTATATCTTGTCATATATACCGCCTTATTCCGATATAAGTATTTATTTAGCACATATTTCTAACATAAAAATCATTGCTGACAGTTTAGATTTAAATTCTTTTATATTAGTGTTGGGTGACTTTAATTTAAGTAACGTCAAATGGATTTACTCTAATGATGATAAATGTTTGATTCCGTGTAATGCCTTAACTGATTTTGAAGTAGAAATGATTGATTCTATGCTCACTATGAGTTTTGTTCAGTTCAATGGAATCCGTAATAGTATTGGCCGTATTTTAGACTTAGTATATACATATGAAGTCTTAATTTTAACTGTAACTGAAGCTACTTTTTTATTGTCAAATAATAGTATTCATCATAAAGCGTTGCTCATCTCTTTTGATATTTCTTTTTTAAATTGTTATTCTGAAGATTCTAATCAATATGATTATATTTATGATTTTTTGAAAGCAGATTATAGATACATTAATTATTATTTATCCTTGATTGATTGGGAATTAAGTTTATCGGGATCATCTGATTTGAATGATATGTTTGCCTTGTTTATGAATATAATAGAAGACGTTTTCTCTAAGTGTGTACCTCTCAAAAGAGTGGTAAGCTCAAATAAGCCTGTATGGTTTAATAAAAGATTGGCCAATTTAAAAGGGGAAATGAAACGAATGTATAAGAAAAGTTTAAATGATTCATCACATCATGTAACATTTTGTCGACTGAGAAAAGAATATGAATTTTTAAAAAGATTTCTTTATCGTCAGCATATTTTATCTGTTGAATCCAAAATCAAGAGGAATTCTAAGGCTTTTTGGAATTTTCTGAATACAAAAAGGAAATCGCTCGGTATTCCTCTATCTATGAAATACAATGATGTTCTGAGCAGCGATTTAAAAAATATATGTAACATGTTTGCGAACTTTTTTCAATCTAACTACGTTGCTGAACCGGAATCTGCTTTTGAACCAATTCGTGATGTCTCGTCTGTAAATTTGGGAAATCTTTATGTCTCTAAAAATGATATTTTATCTGAACTATCATCTCTTGATGGCTCTCCTACTCTTCCACCTGACAACATTCCAGCTATTTTTGTTAAAAATTGTAGATATAATCTAGTGATCCCGTTTCATATAATCTTTAATCTTTCGCTGTCTACAGGTGTATTTTTGGATTGCTGGAAGTACTCATTTGTCACCCCAATTCATAAGTCTGGTTCTAAGCAAAATATTGAAAATTATAGGCCTATTGCGAAACTACAATTGGTCCCTAAAGTCTTCGAAGCTATAGTCAAGCGAAAACTCTATTCTGTCACTCGGTCTCTTATATCTGAAGATCAACATGGGTTTGTAAGTGGTAGGTCTACGGTAACAAATTTGGCAATTTTTACCAACTTCTGTCTTTACAGTATGGAACGACGCTTTCAAGTGGACGCTATCTTCACAGACTTTGCTAAAGCCTTCGATTGTGTTCAGTTTCATATTTTAGAGCGTAAATTATTGGGCTTGGATTTCCACGCTACTTTACTGAGTTGGGTAATGAGTTACTTAAAAAACCGTAAGCAATATGTGAAATTAGGTTCGCATTTTTCGAAAACGATTTTCAATCATTCGGGAGTTCCACAAGGAAGCCATCTAGGTCCTCTTTTGTTTCTTTTATTTATTAATGATTTGCCAAATTGTATTTTAAATTCAAGTGGATTACTTTTTGCGGATGATTTTAAGATTTTTAGACAAATTAAAACTGTGTCTGATTGTACACAACTTCAACTTGATATTGACAGGCTTACAAATTGGTGTGATTTAAATAGCTTGTATTTAAATATTCGTAAATGTTCGGTGATGTCATTTACTCGAGCTAGAAATCCAATTTTGTTTGCATATAACATCTCTCAGAGTGATCTTAATCGCGTTACGGTGCAAAAGGATTTGGGGGTTATTTTTAACTCTCAGTTGAGTTTCGCCTAGCATATGGACTTTTTGATCTCAAAATCGAATGCTATGCTTGGTTTTATATTTAGAAATTCTAAGGAATTTAGCGACCCTTACACGTTAAAGACTCTGTTCGTATCCTTAGTTCGGTCTAATCTTGAATATTGCTGTACAATATGGTCAACCTACTACAACAAAGGATCTTTACGGCTGGAACGTATTCAAAAAAGATTTACAAAATTTGCTTTGCGTAGAACTTACTTGCATTCTGATATGCCTAGCTATAATATAAGATGCCAATTAATTCAATTAAAGCCACTCCAAAACAGACGAGATTATTATTTCGCAATGTTTGCCAGGGACATTCTGTGTAACCACATTGATAGCCCTAAGTTGCTGTCTTTATTTAATATCTATGCTCCTGCGCGTTTCCTACGACCTAGAGAAAGCGACTTCTTTTATATCCCAAGACACAATACTAATTACGGTTTAAATAATCCTATATGCAATGCTGCTTCCTGTTTCAATCAATTTGAGGATTTATTAGATTTCCATTTAAGTCGAAATGAATGTAAGACTCTACTTTTAAATAATATATAATTAATTAGATTTAAGTTTAGCTTATAAGATATTCTATGAAAGTCAAATGTACTTGTTAGAGTAAATAAATAAATAAATAAATAAAAAAAAGTTCATGTAAAAAAGAAACGCGATGAACTCGAAAATAAACTCCGCGAATTGACATGGCTTATTGGAAGATATTCCAATCTAAGCGTTTATAACAAGCTTCTTATTTATAAGCAAGTACTGAAACCAATTTGGACGTACGGTATACAACTTTGGGGTTGTACCAACGAAAGAAATATACAAATTTTGCAAACATACCAAAACAAAGTACTTAAAATAATAGTAAATGCTCCATGGTATGTAAGAAATAGCGACTTACATAGAGATTTAAATATAAAATATGTAGAAAACGAAATTAAAAAATTTGCTACAGAGCTAAGATCACGACTTAGAAATCATAGCAATAACTTAATCCAACAATCTGTTAGCGAGGCGTTCGTTTTTCAGCGTCTGCACCGAACAAGACCTTCTGATCTAGCGCAAACAAATTAATCTCTCCACTCGAATTTTGTGGAATCTTCAGGTCCTCTCGTTGGGGAGCTTCCTGACAAAACGCGAACAAAATGACGCTAAAACTACTTGTTAAGCTGGACTTAGTTGTAGTAATAATATAGAAGATAAGGGAGGTGAGTTTTAGTCAGTAAAAATCTGACACTACTATAAGCATCGGGCTTATAGTGTCTCTGAAGATTTCTCACCTTCCTGCGAAAAAAAAAAAAAAAAAAAAAAAAACTTTTTCCTTGCTTAAGTATTAACGTAGTCTTATTTTGATAGTAGTAATCGAATATGGATTAAGATATACCAAGGATAAATTAATTTTTCTTAAATCCAGCTTATTTAAATGCAAAAGAAACTTTGCATGCACCCCATCTTGCACCCACCGCACCTTTCACCCTTCCCACCTTGCACCCACCCCAAATCCTATAGTGTGCCCAAGCAGGGGGGTTGCATGGGGGACAGCCCCCTGTTGTGTGTAACACCCAAAACCAAAACAAAATAATAAACAAAGATAAACAATAACAATGAAATATGAAATGTAAACATTTATGAACTCGCCGCATATCGACCTACATGTGTTTATGTTGAGAATGGTCAGCCGTCACCAAGCGATACCATCGTGCATTGAACTGATCATGTTACACATAGTCATAGTCGGTCGCTATGCGCCGAATGCAATTAAATATTGATTTTTGTTTATGACTGCAATTATATATGCATCACATTGACTGAGCATTCGGAATGCCTTTGAGGAAATATAACCGAAAGTATATTTTGTCAAGTGGACATTTGAGTATTACGTCATGTGGGGTAATATATTGTAGGTCATAAGTAGAATAAATAAAATAAAGAACTAGGTTAAGAATATCTATGTACATATGAAAATTAATTTTGTATAGAACTAGTTGTAAGTATAAATAGAAGAAAATTTCGAAAATAAAATTAGTCTAGTTTTACACTTAGAACAAGACTCATCTACTTATTATCGGCTGGAGAGCTTAGATTCATACTCAATCCAAATCGTGCATTTTGATGCTCGGATTAATAAGCGGCTTTGCATAAAGCTAAGAAATATATTTCTGTTCTTTTGAACCAAGGCTTCCTCGTCAACCTTACATGGCGATCCTGCCCAACCGAAACTGACGAAACCAAACCAAACGAAACTAATGACATCGATACCGTCCAAGCCCAATCTGATGAGCAAATTTGACGACAGCGATCCTTCTCAACAATCCTACCGAACTGATGTCTAAATGTCTACACTAGAAGAAATCAACTGCATCTTCAAAAAGTGGGAAAAATTTTTGGAATACGCTCCTGAGGAAGTGCCAGCAGACACACCGAAATACGTGCCAACTCCTAAAACCGCTGGACCGAAACCACTTTCCATAGAGGAATACAGAAGTCGGCAAGAAAAAAAGAAGAAAGAAGAAAAGAAACTAGAAGAAAATAAACAAAAGAAAAAACGAGGAGGCCGCAAAAGACAGTTCCAGAGGAAGTGTGCAGACCTTCAGAGAATAATCAACCTAAGCAGTGGAGACCAGAAGCGAAGACTCATTGGTGAGCTGAAGGATCTAAAGAAAAATGGGTGGCAAGACTTCCAAGGAGGAGATTATAAACAATGTAGCAGCAGCATCTGCAGCATCAACATCATCGACAACAACAACAACACCTCTAGGCGATAAAGTAGTATATCTTAATTTCTTTCTTTTGTTAATTATAATTTTATGCAAATTAAATGCATATTACAAAAATTATCTTAGAAAACATACTCTGAAAACACTTAATGTTTAAATAAATATATATATAAAATTTATGGAGTTCAACATTCTAGAAAATATTTTAAAAAATTTAAAAAAAGCACCTAACAGAACTTACACCACAGAACACATACAAAGAATTAACTTACAAATAGACAATGTATGGTCAGAAATAACCAAAACCGCAGACTTAACCGACATACAAGACTTAAAAATCAAATTTGACAAGTTAGTAGAACAAATTCAAACATTTTTAAAACATAAAGAAGAAATTGAAATCAACGACAAAATGGCAAATTTTGATATAGTAACTGCTATTAAAGTTATCCCTGAATTTCAAGGTGACTTTAAAGATCTTAATAATTTTTTGGGTTTAATTGAGTTTTACTCCAATACTCTTAATAACGATGTACAAAAGGAACTTTTAGTAAAATTCATTTTGGCCACCAAACTCTCAGAAAAAGTTAAAAACAAAATTCAAACTGAGAAAATACCAACAAACTTAGATGATTTCAAAAATATTTTAAAATCTGTATACAAATCCAACAAAACTGCGTCTAGATTGCATAATGACATTGCAAAATGTTATCAAGGCAATCAAACAATTATGACGTTTGCTTCACGCATAGAAACATTACTAGCTTCATTGAATGAGCTACAAATCTCTGAGCAAGGGGCTGAACACAGAGAACTTATAGTAAAATTGAATGATCAGATTGGAATGACAGCCTTTAAAAATGGTTTATCAGAACCATATAAGTCATTAGTAATGGCTGCAAGACCAACCAAGCTTGCAGAAGCAGTCCAAATTGCTTTAGAAGTTAGTCCTCAACATTCTAACAACATAATGTTTTTCAATAGGGAACAAAGAGGTAGAAATAATTTCAGAGGTAATTATAATAGAAGAATTAATGATTTCAATCGTGATAGGCATCAAAATCATGGAAATAACAATAGATATGAGAATCAGAATAGAAGTTATAATAACAACAGAGGAGGACATAATAACCAAAATAATAACAGGCAAAATTTTCAGGGAAACGGGTACGTCCCCGGCCGACAAAACCCGGGGCACACATCCAGAAGAAGATAATTTCTATAAGAAATTCAGACAAAAATACAAATTTTATAAAATTAAAAATAAAAGGCAGAAATCAACCAATAAGCCTATTAATAGATACAGGAGCCGATATCTCAATAATTAAGAATAGCATAGTCAATAGTAATCATAACATAGAATATGGTGAAAATTGTCAGATAAATGGGATAGCTAAAGAGTACATAACAACTACAGGAATCACTAAACTAAATCTATGCTTTGAAGATAAAAATATTGAACAAAAATTTAGTGTAATAGATAATAAGATAAATTTAACCACTGATGGAATATTAGGTAGAGACTTTTTAATAGATCATAATTGTAAAATTGACTATGAGACATGTGCATTAACAATTTTTCTAGATGGGGAAGAGATAATATTGCCAATGAACATGAATACAAAAGATATTTATGGTAATATAAAACTACCGCCAAGAACAGAGATAATTCAAATGATAGATATAGATTTAAAAGAAGATAGTTTAATATATGGAAAAGAAATTAAGAAAGGAATATTTTTAGCAAACACAATTATTCCAAAAGAAGGAAATAAGCATATAAAAATACTTAATACGACAGAGAATGAGGTCATTTTAAAACAAATTTCGTTAGGACTAGAACCAATCTCTAGCTACCAAGTACTAAATTTTAAAAACAGTTTAGAAGATGAAGATAGATTTGAACGAATACAAAATGAAATAAAAGTAGATAACTTAGATAATAATGCAAAAGAAGACGTTTTTAGAATATGTAAGCAATTTCAAAATATATTCCATTTAGAAGGAGAAAAATTAAGCAAAAACAACTTTTATGAGCAAAAAATAGCAACTAATGACAAAACACCAGTTTACATAAAGAACTACAGGCTACCGCATGCAAATCTACAAGAAATAGAAGAGCAGGTTGAAAAATTATTAGATGAAGATATCATTGAACCATCAACAAGTCCATACAATTCACCATTATTAATTGTACCCAAGAAAAGCACAGGAGAATTAAAAAGGTGGAGATTAGTTGTAGATTTTAGATCGCTCAATAAAAAAATAGTTGATGACAAATTTCCATTAACTAGACTAGAAGATGTGCTTGATAAATTAGGAAAGGCTAAATATTTTTCAACTCTAGACATGACAAGTTCATTTCATCAGATACCACTTCATCCCAGATCAAGACCACTAACAGCTTTTTCAACTGATTCGGGACATTTTCAATTCAAAAGATTACCTTTTGGATTAAAAATATCAACAAATAGCTTTCAAAGGATGTTATCAATTGCATTAAGTGGTTTGCAAGCATCCGCATTCTTGTATGTAGATGATATAATTGTGTTTGGTTCAAACCTTAAGGAACATAATAACAACCTAACAGAAGTTTTTAAGAGGTTACGTAAATATAATTTGAAATTAAACCCAAGCAAATGTAATTTCCTTCGACCAGAAGTTGTTTATCTTGGACATCTTATAACTTCACAAGGAGTAACCACAGACCCGAGTAAATATAATGTCATAAAAGAATACCCAAAACCAGATAATGCAGATGAAGTTCGAAGATTTGTAGCTTTCTGTAACTATTACAGACGTTTTATTCAAAATTTCGCTGAAATTGCAAAACCTTTGAATCAATTATTAAAGAAAGACCAAATCTTCAGCTGGACACAAAGTTGTCAAAATGCTTTTGAGAACCTTAAAAGAAAATTAATGACACCTCCAATACTAAGCTATCCAGATTTCTCAAAACCGTTCATATTAACAACAGATGCATCAAACTATGCATTAGGAGCTATTTTGTCTCAAGGAGAAGTAGGTAAGGACAAACCTATTGCATATGCAAGTAAATCATTAAACAAACATGAGCTTAATAAAGCAGTGATAGAAAAAGAACTACTTGGTATACATTGGGGAATAAACCATTTCAGGCCATATTTGTACGGTAGGCGATTTGTTGTTTATACAGATCACAGGCCATTAGTTAGTCTTTTTACTCATAAGAATCCTTCATCCAAATTAACTAGAATTAGAGTAGATTTAATGGATTACGATTTTGATATAATTTTTAAGCAAGGAAAGATGAATACAAATGCTGATGCATTATCTAGAATAAAGTTAAGTTCAGAAGAATTAAAAGAAATGATACCAGTAAACAATATAAATGTCCTAACAAGAGCAATGAAGTTGAAAGATAAGGAAGATATTAGTGAAAGAGAAGAAAATCCGGAAATTATGCCTCCTGTGGAGACTGTACACCTCCACATATGGGAATGCATATCTATCTCAGACACTAGAAACGTTAAAAAGATTCAATTTGAAAATATAAAGAATTTAATGGGGCCACCAAAAGAAACAATATATGCAGTTAAAGATACAATACATGTTGGATACAATGATAATTCTCTATCAGAGTTAAAATTGATTTTGAAGAAATTGTTATCCTATACAAAGCATGTGAAAATAGAAAAGCTAGCGTTAGCAATGAATAATGAAATATTTAAAACAATATCAGTGCACAAATTTAAAAAGATATTTAATGAACTGCAAAAGAATAAGAATGAAAATTGTCTAGACATTATATTATATAATTCACCAAGAAGAATAGAGCATGCGAATGAGATGAATAATTTAATAAAAGAATATCACGATGACAGGTTAGGAGGACATATTGGTATTAGAAGATGTATAGCGAAACTAAAGCAAAAGTACGTATGGAAAAATATGAATAAAATGGTCAAAAAGTATATTAATAGTTGTAAGATTTGTAACGAAGTTAAAATTAATAAATACACTAAAGAACAATTCATAAGGACAGAAACACCTAGCACATCATTTGATGTAATTACAATAGACACAGTAGGACCACTCAGACCATCAAATGGATACAGGTATATTCTAACCATTCAATGTGAACTCACAAAGTTCATAGAAGCTTTTCCACTAGTCACTAAAGACGCTATTTCAGTAGCAAAAACTATTGTAGAAAAATTCATTTTGAAATATGGTTGTTTTAGAAAATTAAAAACAGATAAGGGCACAGAATTCACTAATGAACTACTAGTAAATATCTGTAAAATACTAAAAATAGAAAAAACTACATCAACACCATTTCATCATGAAACTTTAGGAACAGTAGAAAGAAATCATAGAGTTTTAAATGATTATTTAATGACCACGGACGGAAAAGACGACTGGGAAGAATTACTACCTTACTACACTTACACATACAATACTACACCACACAGTACAACCAATTATTCACCTTTTGAATTAGTATACGGAAAACTATGTGCTTTACCTTGTGAAATCATAAAAAATAGAGAAAAAATATACAATATTGATAATTATGTTAATGAATTCAAATTAAAATTAAAATATGCTCATGAAAAAGCTAAAGAGAACTTAGAGCAAAGTAAAAATAAAACATGTACAAATCAATCTAATGTAAATAATTCAAATTTTAAAATTGGAGATTATGTATATTTAAAAGTTGGAAATAGAAAAAAGTTAGATAAACCATTCAAAGGTCCTTATAAAATAATTGAACAAAAAGGTCCAAATAGCATTATAAAAAACTGAAAAAGAAAATAAAGAAGTACATAACAATAATTTAATAAGAGCCAGAAATAAATACAAACAAAAAGAAACTATAGATGTATATTATGTAATTATAAATTCTTTTCTTTACCAAAAAAAATCATTTAACCTTAAAAAAAGAAAAAACATACTATCAAAATAATTTTTTTTCATTTAAAGATACAAAAAAAATCATTTTTTTTAAAAGGGTGAGGGTGTTGTGTGTAACACCCAAAACCAAAACAAAATAATAAACAAAGATAAACAATAACAATGAAATATGAAATGTAAACATTTATGAACTCGCCGCATATCGACCTACATGTGTTTATGTTGAGAATGGTCAGCCGTCACCAAGCGATACCATCGTGCATTGAACTGATCATGTTACACATAGTCATAGTCGGTCGCTATGCGCCGAATGCAATTAAATATTGATTTTTGTTTATGACTGCAATTATATATGCATCACATTGACTGAGCATTCGGAATGCCTTTGAGGAAATATAACCGAAAGTATATTTTGTCAAGTGGACATTTGAGTATTACGTCATGTGGGGTAATATATTGTAGGTCATAAGTAGAATAAATAAAATAAAGAACTAGGTTAAGAATATCTATGTACATATGAAAATTAATTTTGTATAGAACTAGTTGTAAGTATAAATAGAAGAAAATTTCGAAAATAAAATTAGTCTAGTTTTACACTTAGAACAAGACTCATCTACTTATTATCGGCTGGAGAGCTTAGATTCATACTCAATCCAAATCGTGCATTTTGATGCTCGGATTAATAAGCGGCTTTGCATAAAGCTAAGAAATATATTTCTGTTCTTTTGAACCAAGGCTTCCTCGTCAATCATTACACCCCCCTTACAGATCCCACTGTTGCATACACCCAAACTCGCGCACACCTTACTGTTGCATACACCCAAACACGCATTACGCATACGCAAATACCATTATTGCTATCAAAATAAGACCACTCAAGCAAAAAAAAATAATTAAATTAAAATAGTAGTTGTGGTTATTTTCAATTTTCTCAAAAACTAAAAGACATAAAATCATTCAGTTTTCCGTTTTTGATCATAAACAAATAAGAGCAATAAATTCTGAAATAAAAACAATGGTAAACATTTTTAAAGTTATGAAAAATTACACTTTAAACCTTTTTTTTTAACTTTTTTTACTCAAATTTTGAGTTAAAAATTAAATTTTTCAAAAACTACGCATAGTTTTGACTTGAATTAAAAACTGGCTAATAAAACAGAATGTTGGCTCTAAAAAATGGTATGATACTTAATTGTAAGTATTACCGTTATTTTTTAATTAATTTTTTTCATTTTAAATAACAATTTTTTTAAATTGCCCCTACCGCCTAAACGGGGGGAGATAGACCCCCCTTCTATAGTAAAAAATGCTTGTATTAAGCCCCTCTACCAAAAACCGTTATTATATCTTGTCTCCAAAGTTATCGTTCTCGTGCCTCAACATGTATTTTCTTCTTTAAAGGTATGCCGGGCTATTATTTTTTCGCTGAATAGAACAAAATTTGTTTTCGCTCCCGTTTTCTCTTCTACTTCTCGCTAGGCGCGTGCTTCTTTATTCAATCAACGCTTTCTTAAGCATAGAAATAACCCGATGTTCACCGACTTTCATCCGATGAATTTGTATGTATCTGAAAATTCACATGCTTGTGCAAAAAACAAACAAGAGTGTTGGAAATGGAGAAATTCGCATTGCGCAGCGCATGTCAGGTCAGGTTGAGCCTAGCAAAGCAAAGCAATACGTTGACGCACTACACTTGTTATTCATTTTCATAGAGTAAACACAAATTCAACCATTCTGTATAGGAAAAAAGACAAACGTAACCCGTCTCTTATGGACTTATTTGATATTTTCCTTCATTCTCGGCGGATAAAGTTTATGAAGATGGGGTTGCCACTTAAAGAAAATTGCGTAGTGGAATAATTTTTGGCAGAAAGATACTGTAATTTTAGTTAAGTGGCACAAGTAGCCAAAATTAACAAGGCAAATGAGATTTTGTTCTAAAATACAGTTTACAAGCAGATTGCAGTGCAAGGTGTAGATATGAATAAAAGTGTGAACAACAAAATTATTAATTGAAGATAACGAGTTAATCAAAGTTTGAATTGGAAGTGATTTGTGAAAAGTGGTTGCATTTTGTTTAAATTTTAGTTACTCAAAATTCACAATGGCTCTTATAGGAAAAGATTTGCTGTTAGATAAAAATAATGGCTTTGGGAAACTTAATTTCTTAAAGAAAAAAAAGTGATAGAAATAGGACGCTCTACCCCTCCATTGAGCTTATCTATTAAATAAGAAAGCAAAGATTTTTGTAGGTTTTCGCGTTATGTTAAAAAAGTTGTCAGTTGAATTACATAGGTATTCTTAAAAAATTTAAAATTACCAACAATATTTTTCATATAAAGGAATAGTTTTGTGAAATAGATTTTTAGTCGAAAACAAATGTTTACCAATTTTAGTAGCATTTCTTTTATTTTGACAAATTGGATGAATGAAATTAATTTAAGAGATATCAAGAACCGAACATCAATTTTTTTCAAATTTGCGTACTATTTTTTGTAGATTTTATTTTTTATGAATAAACGGAATGTTGGATTTATATAAAAAAAGGCACGAGTACGATAACTTTGGCGCCAAGATATAATAACGGTTTTTGATAGAGGGGCTTAATACAAGCTTTTTTTACTATAGAAGGGGGGTTTATCTCCCCCCGTTTAGGCAGTAGGGGCAATTTAAAAAAATTATTATTTAAAATGGAAAAAAATAATTAAAAAATAACGGTGATACTTACAATTAAGTTTTATACATTTTTTTAAAACCAACATTCTGTTTTATTAGCCAGTTTTTAATTCAAGTCAAAACTATGTGCAGTTTTCGATTTTGCGGCTTTAAAAGTTTTGTACACAACTCCATCTCTTCGTCACCTTAAAGTTGTAGCACTCCATAAACATGTTAAGAATGATATGTTACGTGACACATCTCCACATTATTTTTATTTAAGTAGATTGTTTTTAAGAACTCCGATAAGTGTTGCTTCAGTTGAGAGATTTTTTTCAGCAAGTATGTACATTTCATTAAGTACATTTCTGATATTTTTTCTAGTCGCTCATTTTTCTCCGACTTACCTTTAGAAATAAGTCACGCCTCGCCACTGATGTATATGTACACATTTTTTAAAATTTAAATTTTTATAAGGTAGGTGTATGTAGGTAGAGGGTGGTAGACTATCTAAGGAGATTGCCATGTAGTGCTAGGCGGTGGAATAACTTTTTTTAAATACCTAACTGGTTACAATGAAGCCAAAAATAATAAAATAAATAAATAAAACTTGAATTTATGGTGATGTTTGCTTGGCATTTTTTGGAAACTTTTCGTTGCTTGTTTTTTAAATGTTTTTAACGCCTATAAATCAGTTTTCATCAATGTTATTATTACTGAACTGTAGGTACTTAAACATTTTGTTGTTTTGTAGTTAGTTTGAAAATGCCAATCAACTTATACCTAAATCAATTATTGAAAGTTTAAGTATTCAATATTTTTAAGGAATGCAGCACAATCCAGCTACCATATGTAGAGAAAATCATTCAGTTTTGATTTCATCAAAAAACATGCTAACAATTTTTTCAAGATTTGCTAAAACTTCTTATGGTGATCATGGTCGCTTCAAACAAAGAAAATAGTAAGTAAGGTATAATCAGGCGTATACGCACTTTTTTTCTTGCGATTAAATACAAATATCTTGCAAGTATTTATTGAATCATTGGGTCGATTGAATTCAAATTTGAAAAATAATTCTCTTAGCAGTTTCATACCAAACAGTTTTATTAAATGTTATTTCAATCTTCACCTGAATTTAATTCTAAATGAAAAATAAAATAAATTAATACTGTAATTTGTACCTACATGACAAGAAATAGAAAACACTAACCTACATTTTTTTTGTTTTTTGTAGTACCCGTAGCGTGATGGTTAGTGCGTTGGACTGTCATGCAAGGGGTCTTGGGTTCAATCCCTGCCTGTGCCACCTAACTTTTTTCACGGGTACTGCCTCTTGCGAGGAATTGACAAATCCTCCAAGAGTAATTCTTGTCAAGAAAAGTGCTTTCTTAAATTAGCCGTTCGGATTCGGCATATAAACTGTAGGTCCCTTCCATCTCTGACAACATTACTCGCACACAGGAATGGTTGAGAGTTGTAAGTCACTAGGCCCTGGTTCTTCATGGACTGTTGCGCCACCTAATTTATTTATTTATTTATTTATTTTAATCTAAATTTTTTCGTTACATTAAAAATATCCAACATTGTAAAGGTGATATAATATCTATCTACCTATATTTATCCTTATTAAAAACAAACAATAAATATTTCACCATCATGAGCATTATATGAATTTTCTTTCTCATTGCCATTTTAGTTGAATTTAAAAAAAGAAGTACCTACTTAAAGTCTCAAATCAGGAACCGGAAATAGCTTGTACTCATTCAATCCTTTTTTTACCTTGTTGATATTTTTGAATATACTGTAAAAATTCCTCAATACCTACCAAGCAAAAAAACACATTATGTATACATCTTTGTATAGAATATGCATTGAAAAATAATTACAAAAATGCCTTTTCATTGACTCCCTCCAACTACCGCTAAATTTGTATAAATTCTTCTCTATCTTCATTTCTTCAGTTATCTGGAAAATTATTATTTTATATTGGAATTCTCGCTTATTCTCCCCTCACCGCAATACATTCCACACGTCAAACATGTGGAACAAAATCTTTAGGAATGTCATCAAAAGATGTCATGCTGAGCGTTCCTCTTCATGATAGTACTATTCCGATACTATGAATGAATGAAATTTTTTTTTTCTTAGGGGCCGGTTATAGCTATCAGTAAAATCCATCAGTAAAATTTGAAACAGGAGGAATCTGAAATGTTTTACTGATGAGCGTCTATAACAATCAATAAATGTACGTCATTAAATTAAATGTCACTTCGAGGCTTCGCGCCTCAGACAATTTTTTTACTATTGATTTCATCAGTAAAATTTTTAATGATGTGAACGGAACAGTAAAAAATTGGAACACCAACAGTCTTTGTATATATGTGGGATTCGCATAGACACCAAGACAAGAACGTACGACCAACAAAAGACACGTATACATACCCTTACAGACAGACCGTATAAACGATTGCGCACCCCTTCTTATATTCTTTTAGAGATTCAGTCAGTCATTAAACTTACTTTGAGTTGGCCGGTCGCTCGCGATAGATATTATTTAATAAATATTCAATATAATATGTATATAAATATAAACTAAAAGTGTTTTATTGGGATAATCAAATCCTACATTTGGGGACTCACCGGGATTGAACGGAAAAGAAATCCGTTGTACATAAATTTGAAAAAAAAAAACAGTGAATAAAAACAAATAAAAATAGTGTTGTGCGCATTGTACAAATAAGACAAACGGGCATCATCCCTAAACAATAAAAGAAAAATCGTCGAGTGCGCATTGTATAAAATAAACGAACGGGCATCATCACTAAAAAAGTTTTAAAGAAAAAAAAAAGAAAGAAGAAGCGACGCTAATTTGTCGGCAGTTGCACCGTTGAATTTAAATTGTGTTGGTACATAACTCGAACGTAGCTGTACCTATGTGCATTGTGTTCGTCATCAACAAATAAACAAAAAATTGTGTGTGCGTCTGAGTGCAAAACAACAATAGAAAAAAAAAGGGCTTCAACCTTAAGCGGTGCTAGTGTGTATCGTCACTTCGTCAGCTGCGTCTGGTGCGAAGAGAAACACAAAAACAACTGTGCGAATACACATGAAGACCACCGTGGTTGCTTGCTCCAACGAGAACCACATAAGCAGAGTGTGTTGAGTTTGATTATATAAAGAAGAAGAGCCGCGTCAAGACAAAAGGAGAAGAGCCGCGTCAAGCAAAAGGAGAAGAGCCGCGTCAAGGCAAAAGGAGAAGAGCCGTGTCAAGGCGAAGAAGAAGAGCGATAAATAGGAAGAGCTGAGTGCAGTCTAAGGGAAAAGGGGTAAGCGACGACCGTGCCGTGCCATTTATTTATATTTTGTTTGGTTACATTGTTCTTTTAAAAACTTTTTATTATGAGGGGTAAAATTAAGTAAATGTAAATATGGAGAGAGGCGCAATCTTAGGTATGACAGTGGAACTGTTGAAAGAAAAGCTAGGACAATTAAATTTACCGACGACAGGACTTAAAACAATTCTACAGGACAGACTGCTAGAATATTATGAGCTATCACGAACAGACACATCTAATGAAGACAATGCTAATGAACATTTTGCTGATGCAGAGGCAGGCCATAGACATTCGGTTGTAGGATCATTTACTCTTCGGGATATAGAGGGATCACTTTTAGTCTTCGATGGTTCAGGTTACCCTGACATCAATCACTGGATCCTGGACTTCGAAGAAAACGCAATCATTGTCAGGTGGAACGAGGTGCAAAAATTTATTTATGCCAAGCAATTGGTCAAGGGTGTAGCTAGTCAGTTTGTTAGGAGTCTGACTGGGGTAAACAATTGGATAGCGTTGAAAAATGCTTTGCGAAACGAGTTCTCAAAGAAGATGTCATCCGCTGAGGTACATAAAATGTTAAAAGCGCGTTGTAAGAAACCAACGGAGTCCTTGCAAGAGTATTTATACTCACTCATGGAAATTGCTAAATCAATAGCTTTAGATGAGGAGAGTTTAATCGAATATTTTGCTGAAGGTATTCCAGACTCCAGGCAAAATAAAATATGTTTTTACCAGGCAAAAACAGTTACACAGTTGAAAGACCAAATCAGGTTGTATGAGAAAGTGAGTGGACCTCCACAAAAGTCATCATACTTTCGAGGAAATCCACAACCCTCAACAAGTTTTGGGAACCAAGCTAAATCCGAAAGGAAATGTTTTAAATGTGGCAAAGGGTCGCATATGGCTAGGGAATGCCAAGCAGGCACATTCAAGTGTTTTAAATGCGGACAACAAGGCCATAGAGCAGTCGAATGTAGGTCAGGATCGCAACCGAACGTTAAGACAGAGAAAAATAATATTCAGATTGCGACTGCCAAAGAAAACACCGTTTCTGTTTCAAGGGCAAGAATTTGCTTCACAACTGGTTCCTATCGGGTCTTTAAACCAATAAATTTAGGAAGTCTTACCTTATCAGCACTTTTAGATACAGGTAGCGACCTATGTCTTCTCAGATACGATTCATTGCTGATGATGGACTACATAGAACTTGATTCGGCGAAAATAAAACTTTTTGGCATAGGACAAACTCAGGTGGACACAAAAGGAAGTTTTACCATGATGGTAGATGTGGATGACTGTAAGTTAGAGATGACTTTTCATGTCATTGGCGAGGCCGATATGCCATATGCCGCAGTCATTGGAAATGATGTTTTGCATAAAGTGAACTTAGTTATTCAAGAGGAGGGTGTCACGTTTAAGAAGAAGAAGAGTTCGGTGGAACTGAGGGGTGAAGAAACCCTAGCAGGCATTAGTAATGCAGATGTCAATAAAGACATATTTGAGAAAAAGAAGAGTTCTGAGGAACTGAGGGGTAAAGAAACCCTAGCAGGCAGTAGTAATGTAGATGCCAACCAAGGCAGAGTTGAGCAAGAAAAAGCGAACATAGGTTCCGATGAAGATATATTTGAGCTGAGCAAGGTGCTCCATGCTATTTGTATGTCTTCATGCGAGGTATTTCAGGGTGATCTGATGTTGGATCTAAACCACTTGAAAGTGGATGAACAGGGGGTTATAAGAAGAATGGTTGATAAGTACTCACCCAAGAGGAATAAAACCGCTCCTGTAGAAATGAAGTTAGTGCTCAGAGATGAAGCTCCAATCTTCCAAGCACCTAGGCGTATGTCTAAGCCAGACCAGGAAGTCGTAAGTCAGCAAGTCAGCAAATGGCTTGACGAAGGTATCATACAGTCGAGCATGTCACCATACGCGTCTCCCATTGTTTTGGTATCTAAAAAAGATGGTTCGAAAAGGCTATGCTGTGACTATAGGAAGTTAAATGAGAAAATCGTTAGGGACAATTTTCCGATGGTCTTGATCGATGAAGTGCTTGAACGATTGCAAGGTGCAAAAGTTTTCACAACATTGGACTTAAGAAATGGTTTTTTCCACGTCCCTATGAACCCAGAGTCACGAAAGTATACTGCGTTCGTAACGCATGACTCTCAATACGAATTTCTGTTTGTTCCATTTGGAATATCAAACTCTCCAGCAGTCTTTTGTAGGTTCATATTTGCCGTGTTTCGGACATTAATCCAAGCCGGTGTGGTAATCTTATACATGGATGATATGATTATTCCATCCAAGGATGAGGCAGAAGGGATAGACAAACTAAGACAAGTTCTTGAAGTAGCTGAAATGTACGGTCTTCAAATGAAATGGGAAAAATGCCAGTTTTTGAAAAGAAGAGTAAACTTTCTTGGTTATATAATAGAGGATGGCACCATCCAACCATCTATTGAAAAGACACGAGCGGTAGACAAATTTCCAGTTCCAGTAGATAAGAAAGCGCTTCAACGTTTTTTGGGTCTAACTTCCTACTTCCGTAGATTTGTGAAGAACTTTGCACTTGTAGCCAAACCCTTGTCTGATCTACTGAAGAAAGATACAAAGTACAAATTGGAAGCAGAACAGTTAATAGCCTTCCAACAACTTAAGACAGCGCTCACTAAAGCACCTGTTCTAAGATTATTTGATCCTAAGGCGGTGAGAGAAATTCACACGGATGCCTGCAAGTTTGGTTATGGGGCAGTGCTACTGCAAAAGGATGAAGAAGACCAAGGGTTTCATCCGGTCCAGTACATGAGCCGGAAAACCACGGCGTCTGAGGAAAAGTTCCATTCCTACGAACAAGAAGTGCTGGCCATAATAGAGTCTCTTAAGAAATGGAGAGTCTACGTAATGGGATTGCGATTTAAAATAGTAACCGACTGCAACGCGATTACACAGACTATTAAGAAACGGGATGTACCATTAAGAGTTTCAAGGTGGGCGATGTTTCTCCAAGAGTTCGATTATGAGGTGGAGCATCGTTCTGGAACCCAGATGAGACACGTAGATGCTCTTAGTAGGGTTTACTGCCTGATGTTGCAAGAGTCGCTAAACCTTCGCATCAAGGAAGCCCAACTGGAAGACCAGTGGACAAAAGCAGTTCGGAAAATCTTAAAGGCAGAAGCTTATGAGGACTATTTTATGAAAGCGGACGTTTTATTCAAGGATCCTGTAAAGGAGTTAATAGTGGTGCCCACACAGATGGAGCAGGAAATCATTTCGATGGCACATCAACAGGGACATTTTGGTGTCGGCAAGACAAAAGACCTAGTAGAAAAGACGTTCTATATTCCGCAATTGTCAAGAAAAGTAGCTGGTGTTGTCAGAAGTTGCGTAAAGTGCATTATCACTGAAGCAAAACACGGCCGAAAGGAAGGACTACTTTCACCAATTGATAAAGGAGACATGCCTTTAGAAACGTTCCATGTCGACCATGTGGGTCCAATGGAAAGTATCAGGAAGCAATACAATTATTTGCTAGTCGTCGTTGATGCTTTTTCAAAATTCGTGTGGCTCCATCCCACGAAGAGCACCGGAACTGAAGAAGTGATTGAAAAGCTTAAAAAACAGGCTACGATATTCGGTAATCCAAGACGAATTGTCTCGGATAGAGGAGCTGCATTCACTTCTAATGCTTTCAAGGACTACTGCAGTGATGAGGTCATTCAGCACTTACTGATTGCTACTGGGGTCCCTCGTGGAAATGGACAAGTGGAAAGAGTCCATAAAACAGTAACATCGATGTTGGCGAAGTCTTGTTTGGATGATCCGCAGAAATGGTACAAACACGTCGACAAAGTCCAGCAGATTTTGAATAGCACTCCACCAAGGAGCACTAAAGTAAGCCCATTTAGGATACTTACTGGATTAGAGATGCGAGTTCCGGATTACCCTAATCTGAAAGCGATGTTGGACGAAGAAGTTGTGGAGGAGTTGGAAGTGGAGCGTACAGCGGTGCGGGAGGAGGCTCGTAAGAACATTGAGGTTATCCAGCAAGAGAACCGAAGGTCCTTCGACAGAACGCGAGTCGTCGCACAGACGTACAAAGTGGGAGAGTTGGTCGCCATTAAGCGTACCCAGTTCGGCACGAGTATGAAGCTGCGATCTAAGTTTTTGGGTCCATATCAAATAACAAAAGTATTGAATCATGGCAGATATGAGGTTAAGAAGGTGGGGAACCATGAAGGACCCAACCATTCAAATACAGTCACAGAGTTCCTTAAAAAATGGGATCCGTCATTCGAGGCGAATGATCCGTCATGATCGCCGAATGTGGGATTCGCATGGACACCAAGACAAGAACGTACGACCAACAAAAGACACGTACACATACCCTTACAGACAGACCGTATAAACGATTGCGCACCCCTTCTTATATTCTTTTAGAGATTGAGTCAGTCATTAAACTTACTTTGAGTTGGCCGGTCGCTCGCGATAGATATTATTTAATAAATATTCAATATAATATATAAATATAAACTAAAAGTGTTTTATTGGGATAATCAAATCCTACATATATATATTAATTTTTTTGTTTAGGTTTCTATTTTGTGTACAAAAACTGTCAACTATATTTTTGTCAAAATTTTACTGAATGTTGACAACAATATTTCTTGTAAGTTAAAATTAGTTGCAAGTCATAATTTCAAATTTTTGAAAAGATATTTGAGTCGAAAATCAATTTTTACCAACTTTTGTTAAATTTTCTTTCAAGTTTTTATTTTTTGTAAAAAAAAACTGTCAATTCGATTTTTCTCAAAATTTTACTGAATGTTGACAATATTTTTTAAAAGATAAAAGTAGCTTAAAGCTAACATATAAGCACAGTATTCACATAACACGTGTTACTTGCAAG
This sequence comes from Eupeodes luniger, assembly GCA_951509635.1. NCBI lineage: Eukaryota > Metazoa > Arthropoda > Insecta > Diptera > Syrphidae > Eupeodes > Eupeodes luniger. The sequence goes on from OX608075.1 coordinate 59,218,147, forward strand.
TTGCAACTAAACTAGCCGAGAAATTCCATTGTACATAGCAACTGTCGCTCCGCTCTCCCCTACACGTTTTTCTACCTGTTCGAGATCCCTACTGATATTTTTATACACAGGTATCTTTGAATAATGTTCCTATATGTCTATTCAGGTAAGATTTGACATATAAATAAAAGAAATTACTGTTTTGTAATACCATAATAATTAATATGATGTAATACCATAGTAATTAATATGATATGAAAATTGACTCATGTAAATGTCCTATTATTTTTGTTTCGAACTGTCAAAAACAATCCGAACTATTGTTGCAAAAATTAACGAACCAAAATTATGATGAACTTTAAGTTAGGACGAATATTATGATGGCGGAGTGATTGTCCGCAAACTCAATAATAACACAAAGGTATAATCAAAATCGGAATCGAATTATAATTTGATAAAATAGGTAGCCGGCGCGCACGAAAAGTACCTATTTTTGATTAATTGAAATAATAAACAACTGTCAGACGCGAATAGGTTTGTTCGTTAATTTCCGCACAGACAGCAAAAGCAGTGCTGTCGCCCGATAGCTCAGTTTTGGGGTGGGTTTGATTAATTGGGAACAAGATAATTTTTATTAATCGAAATGATTCAATCTTATCAATTTAATTTGATTAAAGACTGTGGATAGGGTGTTCTTGAAATATAGGAACAAAAATAAAAGAAGCAAAATGGGCGCCAGTAATTTTTTTTTGTTAAAGGAAATCACAAACCTTTTGGAGCAGAACCGAACAAGACAATTTATGAACAAAATAAAAAAAGAAAATGTTTTAAACAGGTAGAAGTATTTTTAATTATTTTAAATTTTGCTTGGGAAACCTTACAAGTAGGATTAAAACCCAAGATCTTTTAAGAATTTTGAAAGACAAAGAATTGGTGTATAACACCGAAGATGGACCGTTAACCTTTTGTCCCGACTGGACAAAGACAATTTTTACGCACGGGTCGCGGGTTCCGCTTTTTCGGAATTATCTTTTTTTCTTTTACGGAACGAAAGCCCAACGATTATTACACAATTCTCAATAATAACTATCACGCACAAAAAAAAATTTACTCTTCAAATACCAAATAAAATACTTAGCTTTTCTTTCTGGATGTCCTGCCAACTTCCCTCTCCTAGCTGTTTTCCAAATCCTTTTTTTTTTCTGACTTCCTCCAATTTTCACTTTCTTTCTTCTCAAAAATTTTCACCTCTATTACTTCAAACAAATACTTGAATTTTCTTTCACTTCTCAAAGTTTTTCCTTTATCTTTTTCTTTAATTTCTCTTGAACCTCCGGCTCAGAATCAATATCGCAAAAAAGTGATCTTCCCGGCTTTCACCTTGCCTTGATGACCTCTTCTTTTTTCCATTCCCACATGCTTTCGGCCAATCAGAAAGTATGGGTCTCGTTCGCGTTTTAATTCAGCTACAACTAGCATATTTGCAAGAGTGAGCGAACGCAGTTGAGACACCACTACTTTTCCTACTCGCACGTTTCACCCCAGCTTTATGCACTACCACCGTCATTGGATTCGCCGACCTCTGGTACTTCTTCCTGTGAGCGGGAATTCAATGGGTGCATTCAGCCACCCTATTCACACCCCCATAATTTTGGAGAAACTTTGATAAGTTGCATGAAACTCAAGTGTTTAACGCGTTCATTTTTCCCCTCGTACAAATTTACAATTCCGTAAAAATTGGTGAAAGCTTTATTTTTTTGTTTTAAGTGTCGGAGGGTGGAAGTTGGCAGTGGTTTTTAATCTCGCGATTCTACTCTATTCGTCGTTGGACTTTCGCGCAGACTAGGGGATTAGGGACTCTCGTTAACGTTCCATCTTTCACAATAAGCGAATGGTTTATGTTGGGCATGCAGCCATTCTCATCTGAGTAACATCAGCAATCGAGGACCAAGTGTCGCTCGTGCCTTTTTTTGTTTGTTTTGGTGACCAGACCAATTGTCTGTCACCATGATTGGTATTCGTGCAGACCATCTGTCGTACCAAGTGTCTTTTGTGGACCGCCCGTCACACAACTGCACCATTTTGTCCACACCTGTTTTTGGTTGCTTTTCCAGTATATAATAAGAGCAGGACACTGACTGATGGAAAACAGGATTCAACTGAACTCTTACAATATTTTGGAGCCACAACGACGAACGGAAGGTTAAAAAGGGAAAAGGATATAGAATAGGCGAGTGAAACTTGTTGTGGTAAATTTTACCGCAACAAATCCCACCCTTACCTCCTAGGAAATGTGATTACAATTCTGTAACACATTTTCTAAAGGATGCCAAGATAATGGAAAACAAGATTAAGGATGTTCCATCTAAAAAAAATCAAAAGACAAAAACGTTTTATTAGAGATAATTCAAAAATGAAAACAAAAAAACTACTTAAAACTATTTTCCTCGGATGCCTCGGTATAAGGTTTCAGATCTTTAACGTGCCATGTTCCGCGTTCTTTACCATTAATATCTTTTAACACGTATGTCCAAGGTGACACACGCTTTTTAATTTCAAACGGACCGACAAACTTCGGTGCTAATTTGGCAGCATAGTAATTCGCGGCATCCGACAACGTAAAGTTTCTACGCCATACCAGGTCACCGGGGTGATATTTAACATCACGCCGTCTAAGATTGTAGGCTTGAGCAGCTCTATTAGATGCTACTTCGAGTTTTTTCCCAATATCTAACCTAAGTTCTTTGAAACGTTCAGCGATCTCACCCAGATCCTGGACATTCTCCGAACTATCTCCGACTAATGGTACTTCTCGACCTGAAGTCACCATATCCCTCCCAAAATTCGCGTAATAAGGTGAAACACTTAAAACCTCATGTTGTGACGTGCGAATAGCACACGCCACCTTGCTGAGTTGTAAGTCCCACACTCTGTGGTTTTCTGCGACGTATGCCCTTAACGTCGTCTTTAGGATCTGATTGATCCTCTCCGCGGGTGGTAATGGGCTGTAAATTATGACGCATACGCCTGGCAAAGCGTTTTCAGTTCCTTTGATCGGAACTGAGGACCGTTGTCACTCACGATCACCTTAGGGATGCCAAATAAAAGAAATACGTTGTCTTCCAATTCCCTAACTATGGCCTTTGCAGTGGCCGACCTCAAAGCAAACAGAAGTGGAAATTTAGTGAAGTAATCTACCACCGTCAGAATATAGATGAAACCCCTACTCGATTTTGGAAGCGGACCTACCAAATCAATACAAATCATTTCCCACGGTGCAGTAATACCTATCCTCTCCGTCATTAATCCAGCTGGTTTCTCATTCACCGGCTTTACTTGTTGGCAAACTTTACAACTCCTAACATATTTAGTTATATCGGCCCTCATTTTTGGCCAATAAAACTTCGCCCCAATTCTGGCAAAAGTTTTCCTAACGCCCATGTGTCCTGCTAATGGACTATCATGGTTTTCCTGTAAAATAGCTAACCTATCATTTTTCTCTATCACTCTCTTCCATTCTTGATTGTTTTCGTGTACTACTACATAAATTTTCCTTCACGAGTTTGAACAACTGACCTTGTTCAACTCGCCAGGCTGGGTATCTAAGGGGATTTGCATTTACTGCTAAAATCATTTTCTTCACCCAAGGGTCTGAATCCTCATCTGAGATACCACCCAACTGTGGCACTCCTCGAGAGAGCATATCCGGAACTACATGCTCCTTGCCCTTACGGTGAATGATTTCAAAGTCGAATTGTTGAAGCCTAATTGCCCATCGGGCCAATCTACCCTGCGGATCTTTAAGATTGCTTAACCATACCAAGGAGTAATGCTCTATCACAACCGTAAATCGAACTCCTTCAATGTACGGTCGCAACTTCTGAACAGCCCAAAGTACAGCCAAGCATTCTTTCTCCGTTGTGCTATAGTTTTTCTCGGTTCTATTTAAAGACCTACTAAGGTAACAGACAACCTTTTCTCCCTCATCGAAGTTCTGTGAAAGAACTGCACCGATACCGAAATCTGACGCGTCTGTTTGAACGACAAAAGGTCGTTTAAAGTCTGGGCAAGTGAGTATAGGTGCTGTCACCAAACACTCTTTTGCCTTCCTAAAACTATCCTCACATTCCTGACTCCAAATAAACTTTTTATTTTTCTTTAATAAGGCCGGAGTAATTCGGCAAAATTTGGCACAAAACGACGGTGCCAAGAAACTGTCCCTATAAAACTCCTAACCTCTTTTACATTCCTCGGTGCTGGGATCCTAACCATGCTTTCCACTTTCTCTGGATCTACGTATAAACCATTTCGATCCACTATGTTCCCTAAACATTTTAAAGATGGCATGCAAAAATTGCATTTTTCCCTACTGACCTTTAATCCGGCTTCACTTAACCTTTTCATCACCTCATTCAGAATTTCAAGATGTTTTTCGAAATTATCTGCAATGATGATGATGTCGTCTAAATAGACGAAAACGTATGGTTCGAGGTCGGCACCCAAAACTGTGTCGAAAAACCTCTGCCAAGTCGCAGGCGAATTGTGAAGACCGAAAGGCATTCTCCTAAAATGAAAAAGACCCCTAGCAGGTACCGTGAAGGCAGTATACGGCTTTGATTCCTCTTACATAGGAATCTGCCAATACGCGGATTTAATATCGAGCGAGGACAAGAACCTCGCCCCTCTTAGTCTATCTAAAATTGCGTTAATATATGGTAGTGGATAAGCATCCCTATCAGTATTCTTGTTTAGCTTCCTATAGTCCACACAGAACCTATAGGAGCCATCCTTCTTTTTAACTAATAGTATTGGAGATGACCAAGCACTTGTCGATCTCTCAATAACTCCTGCCTCTAACATTTCGTTCAATTCCCTATCTATATGTCCCTGCATTGCCGGAGAAACCGGATAATACCGTTGTTTAATCGGTTCCACCGACGTCCTAATTTTGTGTTGAACCATTGTTGTACACCCTAAGCCTTCCGGCATTTTCCTAAATGAATCTTCGATAAGATCGTCTAACAACTTAATTTCCCTATCACTCAATTCAGAACGTTCTGTAATAGAACAAATCGAAACCGGCTGTTCCGAAAAATTCCATTCACGCGATCTTAAATCCTGGACAATCCCCGACAAGGCCCAAAAATCGGCACCCAAAATCAACGTGAGTGGTAAAGTTGGTATTACGAGACAGTCCATAAATACCGCCTTATCTTCTACTACAATTGGAAGAGAAATTGTCCCTAAAACCTCAACACCTTTTCCGTCAGCTAAACGTACGCTGCGGACCCTATCTGTCTTTACTGAAAGACCTAAATTCTGTAATATTTTCCAAGAATCCCTACCTTTTATGGTTCTAGAAGCTCCTGAATCTAATAAACCTAAAAATCTAGTACCATAAATTCTAACACTCAAAAATGGTCTCCTATCACTACCGTTTGCCTCCAAAGTAAAACCTAAATGAATTTGATCTGCCAGCTGGTTCTCAGCAGGCAACCTATTCACTTCCTGCGGACTTCCCGCCCTGCTGGCGCAAGAGCCCGTTGCCCGTTTCCCGAGCAGTGCCGACAATTCTGTCTCTTCACCCCTAACTGCCCACAACCAAAGCAACGCCTAGGAGCGGAACACCTATTTGCAAAATGGCCTGATCCATTGCAATTGTAACATCTCAGCGAAGAGTTTTGGTTTGAAGAACTGGCCTGATTTTTGGTTTGGTCATTCCCCACAACAACCGAAACCATTGGAGTTTCTATACCTACATATACTAGATCCGGTTCTAGCAGATTCCTATTATCCCTAACACTAGGTGGTGGAAGATATGATTCCACGTTTGCCCTAACCGCTTCTAAGTTTCTACCTAATGCAACCAAGTCGGACACACAACTTGGTTTAGCCAAACCAAGTTGAGTTTGGTAGAAAGGTGTCAAGTTCCTTTGGATCAATGACAACTTCCTTCTACTACCTACCAAACAGATTTTGCATTGTCGCCACATAGACTCCGATGGATTCATCTTTGCCTTGTGTGCGACGCCTAATCTCATCTAAGAGTGAATCATCGTAATTCGGTGGCAAGAATTCCAGCTTCAACTCCCTGACTAATTCTGGCCACGAATTAACCGACAACCTAATAGCCCTATACCAAATAAGAGCTTTACCCACAAAAAGCTCAACTGCTGCCTCGCAAGCACCGCAGCGCTCTCCAGTGAACTTCACATCCGACTTCGAAATATTTTGAAATTTATCCCTACTCTCTATGACCTGTTCTAAAATCGGATTATCCTGATTAGTACTATTACTATTATTCCCTTGGCTACTAATGACATTTCCTAATCCCATCGTTGTATTGGTCTTCATCGCATCCTTTACACATTTTCCTTCATTGATTTTCTCCTCATCTTTATCGGTCTCTTCATCCCCTTCCAATTCTGCCATAGCCATTATCAAACTATTTTTCAATGTTGCCCTACTCTTAGTGCAAGCTCGGAGAACCTTACGTTCAAAAATTTGAATCTTCTTCATGTATGTACCATATAGGGAAACAGTAGGTTAGAATAGGACGAATGAGTTGCTTGTAAAGCAAGAGCTTCGTCCGGGTTTGAAGTAAGAGGGGGCGTAAGAGTGAAAAGGCACCGTTTGCCTTTCGAAGGGTGTATTTAACGTGTTGGTTGAATTTAAATCTCTCGGAGAAATGGATTCCAAGATATTTCACGCTTTGTTTGGGTCTAACTATAGTATTGTCAGGGAGGGTCAAGGATAAAAGGTTACATTTTGTTGCTAAACCATTCTTTGAGGCTGTTCTGAGACACGTTAGTTCTGTTTTGGAGGGGTTGATCTTAATTCCCCATTGGAGATAATACTCCCAGAGTCTAAAAATGTGCTCTTTGATTCTACGGAGAGCTAATTGAGGGCTTCTAGAGGTACTGTACGTCACTGAGTCGTCAGCGAATAAAAGTGTCGTTGTTTGTGGGATGTTGATCGGCTGATCGAAGGTGTAGATATTGAACAAGTCCGGTCCAAGGACCGATCCTTGAGCAACCCCCGCTAGGACATTCCTAAGAGTCGAATCAGTGTTTCCTATTGAAACGTAAAACTTACGATTTGAAAGGAAACTGTGGACTATACGGACAAGGTGGACAGGAAATTGAAAAGATTTCAACTTAAAGACCAGACCTTCTTTCCAAACGGAATCAAATGCTTTGTTGATATCAAGAAAGCAGGCTATTGTAGTTTGGTCTTTGTTAAGACCAAAAGTTGTGTCAGCGTGAAGCTTCAGCAATGCGTTAAACGTAGAATGATTGGCTTTGAAGCCGAACTGGCTATGCTGCACTAGACCCAGTGACTGGCTTAGTGAGCGAAGTTTTCTGAGGATCAGCAGCTCGAGAAGTTTGCTGAGATTAGGAAGCAAGGATATTAGGCGAAAGTCGTTCACACTTCTAGCTCCTGGTTTTTTGGGAATTGGGAATATTTTTGCTATTTTCCATTTGTCGGGGAAATAACTGTTGTTGATGCAGTTATTAAGAATTATTGTAATGAAAATAATAGCAATGGAAGGAAGTCTTTTTATGACAAAATTGGAAATTTTGTCAGGTCTAGACGATTTCTTGGCGCTTCCACATTGGATTGTATCGAAGAGATCAAGTGGATTGGTAAAGGAGTCGTCATTAGTCGTGAAGACTGAGGAGTTATCCTCAGAGAACGTTGTGAGGGGTTCTGGGGACTGAGAAGTTAATCTCGAAACCTCACTGTTGAAGTTAGCCAAGAAGTCGGGCAGGTGAACGGGAAGGTTAGGAGTGAAATTTCTTTCAAATTTATCAGAAAAGGCAGAAACTTTTTCAGTGTCACACGATAGGGAGGTGCCATCGAGTTCACCGTTTAGAGGATATTTCTTTCCTACTATTTTATTTATCTGTTTAAATGTATCAGGACCAGGTTTAATGACGTTGAGTAATTTCCTAAATTGAGAATCGATAAATGAATTTGTGTTTTGGTTTATGAGAGTGGTTAGGCATTTTAATTGGGAAAGAACACTTTGGTATTCATTTCCGTGTGTACTCAAAGTACGACGAAATATTCTTTGAATAATTTTTCTAAGTTTTTGCCAATATTTGTACATATTAGATACTAGCCGACCCGTGCTCGCGTTGCTTCGCAAATTGTAACCAACACATTCTTTTTGTGCTTATGGATTTTCTTCCGATGTTAGCCTTTCTTTTACCCATTTTATATTTCTATGCGATAAAAGAAAAACAACGAATTTAAGCTTGTTATGTACTCGTATTTAATAAAAAAAAATCAAAAAACACTTCCTTACCGAAATTAACACTTTAAAAAAAAAACTTAAGTAAAATATTACGATTCAATTTTTTAGTTGAAAACAGAACGAAATTTTTGTCTATTTTCTTCTTTTCTTTCTTTTATTCATAGGTACCTAGAAAGGTTTTTTTGCAACCGAAAAATATAGTTTGCGGTAAAAATTTGTGTTTTTAATGTTCTCATACATCTATAGGTATGCGTGTTTAAATATCCATAGACACATTTTTTTATTCATCTGCTCATGTTCAGTGCAGTGCAACTGACTTAACCTACCCACATTTGTGTGCTTTTTTTATCGACGTCATTGTAAGTACCTTCTTCGAGTTATTTGTAAAGAAAATTTGAACTTAATTTCAGTTTTATTGTTCGAGGAAGTGATACAAAATTGGTAATTCAAGCTATTATAATAGAACTTTTTTTTTATTTTTAAATTGGACGAATTATAATCTATTCACTTCCTCGAACCAGAAAAATAAAAAAGATCTAATTTTTCTTTAGATAAATCGGCATTTCATGTGCAGGGCACTGTAGTTAATTAAATGTCCATAGTAACTTAAACAACAATTTTGGAATGTGAAGAATCTGCTGGATCTTAATATCTCAACCCAAACAAGAAAATGTGTTTTTGACTTGACGGTTCTTCCAGTCTTGACATATGGTTGCCAAACATGGCAATCTACGAAAGCCCTCGAAAATAAGCTCCAATCTTGCCAAAGAGCGATGGAAAGATCGATTCTTAAAGTGAGGTTATCCCAACGGATTAACCACGAAAACATAAGAAACCAAACGAAATTTGAAGATGTTCTTCAAAGAACAAGAAGACTTAAATGGGATTGGGCTGGACACATACTCAAAAGGTGGAGAGACGAAATACAGCATTTTTGCCCAAACTATTGGAGAGAAGCTTTAGACCGACAATTGTGGAAGACGAAGGGGGAGGCTTATACTCATCAAACTTATTGAATAAAAATGTAAAAAAAAAAAAAAAAAAAATGTATACTTTTAAGAGTGAATAAAGCATGAATAATAAGTAACTTAAAAAAAGAGCACACTTGATGAACTATACAATACGGAAAAATTGAATATGTAGGTAGGTAGGTAAGTGAAATAAAATGCACGACTGGGTCGCACGAACTTGCTCCTGTATTCAAAGAGTCTGTTTAAAAAAGTATCTATGTATATAAGATTTAAAAATATACTTGCAAAATAAGTTTGTCTTCAAAGATATAAATGACATTTGATTTGTCGAAAAAACCTAAATTTTTCAATTTTTTTGGGAGGGGGTTACAATAAAAAAGCCCTTGATTTTTCAAAAAAAATGTTCGAAAATCGTTAGAGCGTTTTTTTTTTATATTAATTTTTTATATATACAATTTTTCAATTTTGTTCTAAAAATATTTTTGGTATGCAGTTGTTTAGTGATTGTAAATATACGCTCTACATTTGAATTTCGTAAAAAAATATTAACCCGTTTTTGAGATATAGAATTTTGAAAAAAAAAAATTCAACATTTTTTTAAAAATCCAAACAAAAAAAAATTGCACTTTTGATAATCAAATATTGTTAAAGCAATATAAGAGCTTATTCACAAAAAAATTATTGAAATCAGTACATAAGTTGCTGAGAAAATTAAAAAACAAAATAACGGTTCTATGAGTGGTACCTTTCCTGAGCAATACAAAAATATGTTTTTCTTATTAAAAGAAGCCAAGTTAAAAAATAAAATTTTAGAGAAAATAAAAAAAAAATCTATCGGTTTGTTTTTGAGAAAATTTGAATTATCGTTTTTTGACCAAAAAAATGGGGGCCACTGTTAGTTTTGATCTTAAAAACAAAAATGAAAAAAGCCTAACGCGAATCTGCTCAAAACCTTAACTTCCAAGTTTGAACTCAATCGACCCAATGGTTTAGGCTGTAGGAGCGTGGACAGACAGACAAAATTTTGCACGAATGCAAAACTTGCCATATAGTTCCTATATGTCGCAAGTAAAAACGTAACAATTAAATGGAACACATATTAAGAGAGAAAGAGCATGGGAAGAAAAGAAAATTAAAAATGTTGGAATGATAATGAAATGAAACAAAGCAGCAACCTTGCGATTGTGATGGAATCTAATTTCCTGGATAAAATAACTTCAAAAAGTTTATAATTTTATAATTTGTTTTTATTTATTTCTCAGGTTGTATGTTTAACTTAGAAGTGATTTTTGGCTTAAAATTTGCGCAACAATATTGACTTTATGAAGCAATGCTAATATTTGTCGATTATTATATAGGTTTTAAGATATGAGTGGTTGTATAAGTCAACTAATGAAAAAAAATGGACAAAAAATGTAAAATTAATAATATTTAAGTTTGACAAATAATTAATGAAAAAAAATTAAAGCCATAAACACCCTCATAACAATACAGAAAATAATAAAATATATTTCAAATAAATCGGTTGACTACTTTCTGAGATCGTGCGTTACAAACTTTAAAATGGTTTCGCTTTTATATAATAGTATAGAGTATAGATGTGTTCGGGAAGTTCTTTGTAATTTGAGTAGGAAACTCGGGGTTGTGCTTGTTCAGCAAGAGTGTCTGTTATGCAATTTTCTAAGAAATTGATACCAGAATCGATTTCAAGATTGTCTAGATTGGAGCATGAACTAATGGATTGGCTTTGCAGTTTGTCCGTTAAGGAACCTTGGAAAGTATCCCAATTAATTCTGCTGAGATTACTAAAATCTGGAGTTGTGGTAGCTAGGATATTTATTTCTGATAGAGGACGGATAACAAGCTTGACAGCTAAATTGTCGGAGTCTGAAACAATCGCTGTGCAAGCGAAATTCTCAAATGAGGGAATCCTACAAATGATGTTGGGTGAGCAAATGAAGAAATCGAGAGTCGAAGGCGTTCGAGGGAATGTTGGAGTTGGTTGAGATATTATCTCAAAGGAGTGAATGTGGGAGTTAGAGATGAGCCACTCTGAAATAGCTGCTCCTTGATTGTTGTTTTGAGTATCGAGCCATAACTGGTGGCGAGCATTAAAATCGCCACCGATTATAAATTTTGAATGGTTTTGGCAGAATGCATTGAGAAGATTTAGGTCATTCTTAATGTCCGTTTGGGACGCGTTACATCTATTGTAAAGTGACACAAGGAGAATGTTCTCTTTGTTGTCCAAAGTGAGGACTACGCAAGTTACTTCAAAGGTGGTTAAACCGGGAAGGATGACTTTACGACAGTGAAAGGAAGAGTTAACTAAAATGGCAGTGCCAGTTTTAGTAGAAGTGTCTTTGTCCATTGGAAATAGAGAATAGTTTTGGAATAATGGCCAATGCCTTGAGACTAATCTAGTCTCAGACAGCAGTACGGCGTCGGGTTTGTTTTGCTCAAGGAATTTCTCAAAGGCTATCCATTTAGGATGTGAGATGAGAGAGCTAATGTTATATAAAATAACATTAAGTTGTTTTATGGTTTTTAACATATTTTAATACAGACGTCAAGAAACGTGAGTTTCTTGCTGGCTTCGTACAGAGGCAGAAAATCATTGATTTTCGAGAGTAGTGTGATAAAATCACACCCAAAGAATTTCTGAGCGTCTTCGAGGAAAGAGCTCGGGGTTGTTTTTAAACCTTTCGGTTGAATCGAGTTGGTTGGTTTACGGGGCTCAGGATGAGCAACAGGCGTAGGAATGAATTTAGGGGGGATTTCTTTATGGTGGTATTAGTATTTGAAGTGTTATTTTTAATAATATCGGAAAATTACTTACCAGGTCTAATAACCGATGTTGTAGCAAAGTTGGCTGCCTGTTGTTTAGCGGTGATTCTGTTGCGCTCTTTCTCCCTTTTAGCGGCCAGGATACACTTGCGGACTGGACATCCCTCATAGTTTGATAGATGTCCTTCTTCCTTGCAAAGCACGAAGTACGGCTTTCCGATGGTAGGATCTGTTCTCTTACATTGGCCTTCTTCGTGGGTTTCGCTGCATTTGACACAGCGGGGGAGCATCTCGCAGTTATTTCTGACATGCCCGAATGACTGGCATTTTTGGCATTGAGTTAGGGCTGTGGGTCGTAGTTTCTCCCATTTAACAGACTCATTAAAAAGAGTCTTGCTGCGGGTGACGGCAACGAGGTCAGTCTCTTTGTCAAATTCAATGACAAACACATTGAACTTTGCCTCTTTGTTTTTGCTTGACCGGAACAGTGAAGCCTTCGTGGCCCTGAACCCTTGGGCGTTAAGTTCCGTTACGATTTCATCTGGCTGGTGGGAGTTGTGGCGCTTTTTCACAAGCAGGATGTTTTTCCTGTCCTCCTTGGCGGTGTAGGTATAGTTCTGCACTTTCTTTTCCCGTAGGTAGTTCCTTACGATGTCATAGTCGGTTTTAGTTTTGGTTGATATGATGGATTCAGTCTTGTTGATGTTAACAACTCCATATTTCACCTGGACTCCGTTTAGTTTGAAGTCCCTAAACATGGAGGCGACATTAAAGTTGTAGCACCTAAGGGCAGGCTGCTTGCGTCCTGTGACGGTAGTGAATTCTGCGTCGTCGTTGGCTGGGGTGGAGCTGGATGCTGGTTTTGGTGGTTCCACGTTGGGTTCCTTTGCCTTAGTCGGCAGTTTCCTCTTGGGAGGGTTGGATGGTTGTTGTTGTTGTTGGTGGGTCTTGGGCGTTTCTTGTTGGGAGACAGTTAATTCCTCCTCCGAACGCTTTTTCCTCTTTTGGGCAGCATTAACCATGAATGCCTCGGTGTCCTCGGGAGAAGCTTCGTTAGTTTGCTCCATTACATCGTCAGCCGTTGAAAATTCTTCAACTGGCGCAAAACGTTGGAGCATTATATCCACTTCGTATCCGAGCCTTGACGCGAAGTCGGTCGACACCTCGGGACCATACTTATTCCGGAGCACAGCAACTTCTCTCTCGATGGTGCTGAGCAGTTGCTCCTTGGCTGCTTTGAGGTTCTCTCGTTGACCCATGAGAGTAACACTATTGTTGTTATACAAAATTTAGGGGTTGTTTTTTAATTTGAATACTCAAGAACGATTTTTTCCGCGCACGTCTTTACACACTGAGCACTGATTACTTTCTCTTCCTTCTTTTTTTTTCTTTTCCCTTTATTTTTTCTTCTTCCGGGCGCTGTACCGTGAGAATCTTCAAGAACATAGTCTTTTCAGCTTGATGTGTGAAGCAGAGAACATAGTGAACTCTCGACCTCTAACTCATATTCCGCTAGATACACCCAATGATGAACCCTTAACCCCTAACCATTTTCTTTTAGGTGTACCTAATTCACAGCAAACCCCTCACTCTCGAGCCGAGGATTTGCGTATGACGAGAAAGCAATGGCGCAAGGTCCTCCTCGACGGGTCTCCACCTTGACGTTGGTGAGGAGGCTTACACTCAAACCTCAAGCAGGCCAGTAATAGTCTCTAGCTTTCGGGCAGTTTCTAAACTACCAGCTAGGGTTTGGGCAAACTAAGAGAGGCCCACCCCTATGAAATATGGAAGAATTAAAAATAAAGAACAAAACCATAGCGAGGATATACGCTAAACGGTCGGTAGTAGTCACGACTGCCGGCTTTGGCTTTGCCTCGCGATCTCAATATCGAGAGGAGAAGTCGCCAGTGACATCATTTTTTCATATTTATTTATTTTTCATGACATTCCTACTTATTTTTTCGAAACTTTTTCTTTTTTCTTTTTCTTTTTCTTTTTCTTTTTCTCTTTCTTTTTCTTTTTCACCTCATTTTTCCCAAAATGAGCACTTCATCGAAACACGTTCCACTAACTGAGGAGGAAGAAAATCTTCTCCTCAACCCCTTCTTGAAACTCGACATGGATGACGGAGCTAGTGCGATTGACGTCGATGACGCCAGCGAGGTCGCCTCAGTCACTAGCTCGAACGTCTCCAACGTTTCGAATACTTCCAGGCGGAGTAGAATCTCCAACTGTAAGCGAACTATTAAAAGACTTGGGAAACTTGACTGGGACCAAATGTCAGAAATGGAAAGGATGAGGATGCACAACGCTCGTGCTTTTCTGGACAGGAAGGTCTTGGTTAAGGACAACCTGACATCAAGTCACCCCTCTCCAGAAAACTCGGGCTGTAAGACACAGATGGGACCGCCTGCTCCTTACGCTAATTCCAAGCGTGGGAAAGAGTGTTCCCCATCAACGTCTGATGCTAAGACCTCAAAACCAGCGAACAAAGAGCAAACTGTAAACAAGAATAACAATAAGGAAAAAATCGGGAGGACACACATCGGGGAGTCAACCTCAACCGCCGAACTAATCCCGGAACCTAGGGGTCCGAATAATCAAGTGAATGTGGTAGGCTCCCCTGATGAGGGTAAAGATACAAGGGAGTGCGAGGTTATTCTAGTAGGCCATTGCTCACAAGGCAACCTCAACACAACCTCCGTATCCGAACCCTAAAACCAAACGAATAACACGACAATCGATAGCCTAGCTACGGTAATTCAAAAAAGGACAAAACAACGTAAAACCGGCACACTCAGCGAGGTCGACATCCGAAGACGTCAGCAGCGCAACGCTGAGAGGATTGTTCGACGGTTTACCAAAAGGTCTCCTGAGTCTCTTACGGCTAAGGAAAGGGCAGCATTTAAAAAATCCAAGCTCCGTTTAAAAACAGCGTCGGAAATTCCAGCTGACAAGGCGGTTTCTCAACAAGAAGCGCCACGCTCCTCGAAAAGGGCTAGGAATGTCAGCAACTCCCCAACAACCTCCTCGCCACACACAGCAGCGAAGAGGATAAAGACATCTCGGGCTGTCGTGAAGGGTCACCAAGTCGCTATAGCTGATTATGGTAAACCCACACGTAGGCTAACCGAAGACGAATGGCAGCTCCTTGAACTAAGGATCCTTGAGGAAGTCAACGAGGCCATCGTTAAGAGTAGGCAAGTGCCACTCTTCAGCAACCTCACGACAACTCATGGTTTCAAGGTGATGAACTGTGAGAATGACGTGACTCTCGAGTGGCTCCGAGAGTTCATCAAAAACACGTCAGCTCCATGGCAAGGCGCCGATCTTCGCCTCATTGAGGTGAAACATATTAAGGAGCTGTGCAGACTGGTAGGAAAACTAGTGGTCAAAGGCCCCACCATCCCCAGCGAACGGCTAGAGAGATACATCCTATCTCTGAATAGTGATCTCCTAAGCCAAGACTGGGAGATTGTCAAGATAGAAAAGACCAAGGAAGGCACCGAGGTGGAAGTCAGGCTGACTCAAAAGTCTATTCCACTTCTCAGGAAAGTAGACTTCAAAGTGCGCGTCGGGATAACTCGATGCAAGTTGAGGTTGATTGCCAACAAAAAGAAACAGGTTAGTAAAGCGTTGAATAAGTACTTTATTATATGATGGAATTGAGAATTTTACAAATCAATCTCCAACACAGTAAAGCCGCCAGCGCTAACCTAGTCTACCTCATGGAGAGTAGAAAGTACGATGTAGCCCTTATACAGGAACCCTGGGTATCAGGCGGCAAAATTAAGGGACTACACTCGAGAGAACTTCTGCTGTACAAGCCCAACCTTGACAGCCGTAACAGTAATCCCAGAACATGCATTGTAGCAAGGAAACAGTCTAATCTTTTTCTTCTGACTACTTACAGCAACATTGACCAAACAGCGGTAAAACTGGAGCAAGAAGGGCTTCCAACGCTCATTCTCTCGTCCACTTACATGCCGTACGACGGTACGGAAGGACCACCAGCTGATATCACTAATCTATTGATATCCTATGCAAGTAAGAACAAGTTTAACGTAGTCGTAGGGTGCGACTCTAACTCACATCATGTGCAGTGGGGAAGCACCGATACTAACACAAGGGGCGAGTCCCTTTTTGAATATATTATTGATAACAACCTTATAGTTAACAGAGGTAACACTCCCACCTTTGTTACAAAAACCCGTAAGGAGGTGCTCGATATCACCATAACAAGCAACTCAGATACTTGTCAGGTAGAGCAATGGAAGGTACTAGACGACGCATCTTTCGCAGATCATCGTCTAATCGAATTCTGCATCCCTGATACTAAGCGGGAAAACAAACCTTTTAGAAATAATAGACGTACTGATTGGCACGTCTTCAACAGCGAAATTATTAAGAACATAGGTCAGCTTAGTACCGACACTAATCTTAATTCAGATAGCTTAGATGAATTAACTGTGGAATTCACGGGTATTATGCGGAACGCCTTTGACAAAAGCTGTCCACTCATTACAGCGGCGAAGAAAAACAATAAACCGACTACTGAGCTCAGTAATATTAGGAAAGAAACAAGGAAACTTTTCAATAGGGCTAAACGCACTAGACTAGATAGCGACTGGGAATGTTATAAAACCAGTAAAAAAAAATTAAAAATTGAAACTCAAAGGGCGAAACGAAGCTCATGGAGAAACTTCTGTAGTAGCATTGAGTGTACTAATCATTCAGCAAGACTAAGGAAAATACTCTCCAAAGTAAACACACCCATAGGCTCCCTAAAAGGACCTAATGATCAATGGACAGAGTCCTGTCAAGAAAGCCTAAAACTCCTGGTTCAAACACACTTCCCAGGATGTAGCGCAGACCTAGTAAACGAGTCAATATACACCATATACTCGGCACCTGAAATTCCTAGGGAATTGATAACAAAAGAAAAGTTAATCTGGGCTATTAACTCATTCTCTCCTTACAAATCCCCAGGCCTAGAGGGCATCTTCCCCTTGATGCTGCAAAAAAGCAGTGATATCATCACTCCACATCTGATAAACATATTCCTTAACAGTCTTAAGCTAGGATATGTTCCGAAGGCTTGGCATGAAGTTAAAGTCGTCTTCATACCAAAAGCTGGCAAGCCCAGTCACACAGAACCAAAAGACATCAGATCAGTCTAACCTCTTTCGCACTAAAAACACTTGAGAGATTGATTGATATGCACATCCGTAGCAACTTAAAGCCAGAATCTTTATCACCATTTCAGCACGCCTATACAAAAGGCAGAAGTGTAGAAACAGCCCTACACTGTGCAGTTAGAACAATAGAGAAGTCGCTCGAGGTGAAAGAATACACCCTTGCCTCTTTTCTTGATATCGAAGGAGCATTCAACAATGTCCACAACAGTGCCATAGAAAAAGCTCTCACTGATCTTAAAATAGAACCTACTCTTATAAAATGGATTACGTGTATGTTGAAAAGCAGACAAATCCATTGCGTACTAGGTAGCTCTGATATAAAGATGTATACATCGAGAGGGACTCCTCAAGGCGGAATCCTCTCACCCCTCCTCTGGACTTTGGTGATGAATGAAATTCTCATCAAACTCAAAAACAGCGGTGTCAGAATTATAGCTTATGCCGACGACTTAGCGCTTCTAGCGACGGGTAAATACCTGACCACGGTAAGCGAACAACTAGAAGGCGCATTAACTATGGTCAATAACTGGACCAAGAAAAGCGGTCTGAAGGTTAACCCCCTGAAAACAGAACTGGTACTTTTCACCAACAGAAGGAAAATACCTTCTTTTGAGATACCAAAAATTGATAACACCCCACTTATAGTTTCAGAAAAAGCAAGATACCTTGGAGTTATCTTGGACAAGAAACTCAACTGGGGTCTAAACATACAGGAAAGATACAAGAAAGCCATGATTGCACTCTACTCGTGTAACAGGATTCTGGGAAGAAACTGGGGGCCAAATCCAAAGATAATCATGTGGATGTACACAGCCATTGTTAGACCCATTCTAACTTATGGCAGTTTGGTTTGGTGGCAAGCTCTGGAGATATCCACGAACTTAAAAACCCTTACCAAAGTACAAAGAATGGCATGCATTAGCACTACGGGGGTGATGAGGACTACCCCAACTGCGGGTCTCGAAGCGATCCTAAATTTCACCCCCATAGACTTATTTGCACAAGAATCAGCAGCAAACAGCGCTCTCCGACTTAGTCAGACCGATATTTGGAGATCTAGTCAACACGGCCATACCACGATCCTTACAAAATACGTTGGCAATAACGTTCGTACTGATTACATGACCCCTTATCTAGACTTCAATAAAAACTTCACTACCAGCTTCCCTAATAGAGAGGACTGGGAAAACAGTGTACCCTACACTAACGAATCGAATCTTACCATCTTCACCGATGGTTCGAAAATGACTACTGGGGTAGGGGCATGTTTCTACTCAGAAAATCTTAGCCTTGCCAGTTCATTCAGACTTCCCGACCATAGCAGCGTCTTCCAAGCTGAGATCTTGGCAGTGAAAAACGCTGCTAATCAAATATCCATGATGGCGATACCACACGCTGATATCACCTTTTTCATTGATAGCCAAGCAGCAATAAAAGCGATCTCTGCCACGCAAATCAAGTCAAAGCTTGTTTCTTGCTGTCGCGAAGAGCTAAGGGTTCTTGGTATGCAGCACAACGTAAGACTCTGCTGGGTTCCCGGTCACAGTGGTTGCCAGGAAATAAAAAAGCGGATGAGCTTGCAAGAGAAGGCTCGATACTTGATCCCTCTCTCATAGACCACAACATCAGAATCCCTCAATGCGAACTAAAGAGAAACATTAGTAATAATATCATTCAAAAAGCAAATGATAGATGGAACCTATTAGAAACCTGCGGTAACACCAGGAAACTCTGGCCTCATTATGACAAGGAAAAATCCAAAAAGATTTTACTTCTCAAAAAACCGTCCCTAAGATCCCTCATAAGTGTGATAACGGGACATAACCTACTTGGCTACCACAAAAAGAAGATGGGGCTTAGTACGGACGACATATGCAGAGGCTGCGGCGATGAGGATGAGCACGAAAACACCGCTCATTTTCTATGCCACTGTCGAGCACTCTGCCGTACCAGATCAAAATTCTTAGGCAACTATTTCTTCAATGAACTAGAAAAACTATCTGAACTCCCAGGCAATCGCCTATTGAACTTTATCAAGTCCACCAAATGGCTCGATCAACCATAGAATTCATAGGTTAAATCACTTTTTCAGAAGTTACAACACTTCAGGGTATCACAATGGATCTACATTGATCTAAGTGTGACGGTAACAAAATCAACTGTCAGCCCATATAACCTAACCTAACCTAATGGCGCAAGGTGCAGCAAGCCCAACACCGTTTCTGGAATAAATGGTTGGCAGAGTATTTACCCGATTTATGCCGACGTACGAAGTGGTTTCAGCCTTTGGGTGACTTTTTTTTTTTTTTTTTTTTTTTATAAGCAAACACTCAAGGGGTTATTACTACCCTTATTATGCAGATGCACAGTGTGAGCACTAGGAAGAGGAGAGAGGGTTTAAAAGGAGATGTCGGTGCACATTGGTTTTGAATTCCTGAATATTGCAATGACTAGGAAAGACAGAGTGTGGTAAGGCATTCCACATTCGCGTAGTACGGCTAAAGAACGAATCTCTGTATTTGACAGTACGGCCGAAGTTGGACTCGAGGGTATACTGATGAGCATTCCTAGAAGCGCGAGTATTACGGTTGAACTGTTTAAGGGGAGGAATGCAACTGGCTATTTCACTAGAGCATAAGCCGTTAAAATGCGGACGTGGTCCTGATATGCGACAGCAGCGTGCATCGATCGAGATGGCCTCTGGGAAGAGTTATCAGAGTATTCCCCGGCAAAGATTCTCAGGTGAGAGTAGCAGAAGTTTCGACGAAGACAGGTGTACTGAAGCGACCGGCGCCGTGCTACAGGCGAAGCTTGATGTTGGTGGATCCCGATGAGGGAGATTCACGAGGTCCGGGATGTTATCGCCATCTATTCGTCAATTTCATAAAACTTGTACATTCAATTAGACTTTGAACGTCACCCTTGCTAAGGCGCCTGAACACACTCATTTCATGTTTTATTTTTAAGTTGAAAGCCTGCCAAAACTTCTCTGGCAGAACCGCCATTTATTGTGACGACGCTTAGCAAGGAGGACGTAAAAAGTGTAAGTAGAATATATATTTTGTATTTAAGTTTATTAATTATAACCATCGCTTCAGGAAATAAAATTATTCTTTGTTACACGTTCAACTTTAAGACGAATTATTATTATTTCGATTGCTCCGAAAGCGGCCGCCATAAATGGTAATAAAATTTATGTATTTGACATAGTAAAGCTTTCTTGTTATGATTTGGAAAAAAAAACTGAACACTCTTTTCACTTCTATGTCGTTGATGATAGTCATGACTCATGAGCCATTGCTAGGCTTGGAATCGTGTAGGGAGTTTGGGTTGGTAAAACGAATTGATGTTGACGCTGTCATGTCCTCACCATTGGCATGCACTGAATTCTTAAAAACTAATTGGGATGTTTTTCGTAGTGTAAGTTTCCGGGAATCAATTCAATTAAATTGAAAGAAAATTCTAGGCCATCGTTACACTATAAGAAAAGAATACCACTTAGTCTACTAGAAGACTACATCAAACAAAATGTAACAAATCCGGATATTTTTAAAGAAATTCAAATTGTTCCTGAAGATAGAAATAATAAAAGAAATTCTCAATCTCTAAATAAGACTAAACAAATTGAATGTAATGTGGATGATTCACAACTACCAGTTTCATTTAATAATACAAGTACATCATCAGATAATGAGTATGAAACAGCTGATAGTAGTGAATCAGAATCAAACGAAAAAGGTGATTTTGAGACACCTGAAATTGCTGTAAATAAGGATAATATACCAGTAATGGGTAATGAACAATACCGAACTAGTAGATGAAGAACTGTCCGTCCACCGCAAAGATACGGCTGGGACTGAAACCTTATATAGGTACATATATGTATATATAATTTATAAAAAAAAAAATATCTATTAAAGAAAAAAGCGTGTAATAAGTTAGCTAATGTACACATACCTTAATGTAAGGTTAGGAACGCAAGCATAATGTATTCCTACACCAACAAAAAACTACTTTCTTGCTCTTGTTGTAATTAAAATCCATTCTATTTTCGACCGCTGTTCAGATAATTCTAATAATAAATTTATATTTTATAATCTTGATAAAATTATTAGTGTTTCATTTAATTGACGATTAACATAATGGGGCTCTATACCTTTTGACAGCTGCCAAATCTGAAACGTCATAAATCGAACGTGGAGGGCAAACAAAAGGCGCGCTTAAGTTGTTTTGGCTGCAATTTCAAAGTAAGTTTTTAATATTTTTTAATAAATAATATTCAATACAGTTTTTTTTCAGAAAATGGAGGTTTCAAACTACGCCAAAGGATTGGATGAACGAAGAAGGAAGGAGTATGTAAGTAAGATCACCGCAATTGCGGCCAAAGATCCTTACCTCCTCAGGTGCACGGAGCATTGTCTGCCGAAAAACGTTAACTAGGTAAAGATCATTAATATTATCTTCTACAAGGAAGGAACACGGTAACAGGAGGCAAACTCGAGTCCAATAAGGCCCTTAGTGCTGGCAAGCTTTACCAAAGTGGATGGGTTCAATCCATGGAAGGATGCCAACACAGTGAATTGTGCTTCATTCTGTCAAAGGTTTTTGTTTTGTACTGTATGTTATATATGCCTCTTACTAACTGAAATTGTTTAGGTGCTTCATACCCAATCACTGAACCTTCCAGCGCTGCGTGTTTGGATTGCAGTGGACAAAGATGGCTTCATCAAAACTGCACATTGCACTTGTGTTGCCGGGCTTGGTGAGTGCTGTACTCACATTGGCGGAACTTTGTTTGCTCTGGAGTCTATAGCAAGAAAATTCGAAGAGGATAATTTAGTAATTAAATTTAAAATTTGTATTTAAAGAAAATTAAATATTGAACAACACAACACCACACAATCTCATAACAAACATATGAACACAAACATATTGAAAAACAAATAAACTTTTCTAGCAAATGTAAATTGTTTTGTTATTATTGAATTGATTCCAGATATCGGTCGATGATATGAAAGCTTATTGGAAAGTTCCTTCATGTAAGCTCAAACTCCAGGTGCCATGTGAAAAGGTTAAATGGAACAAAAGTAGTCAGTCTGCACAGAAGGGCAAGAGACAAGTTCAACCTGCTTCATGTGCCCAAGTGGTAGAGTTTTTTAAATCTTTGAGGGACAAGGGATGTGAGGTTTCAGCAATGAGCAGTTTTGAAGCGCTAGTTCCGGAGCAAGACTTGTGTCTGAGTGTAGAAGAACGAGAATTGATTCCAATGTACATGGCCAACGTCTTCAAAATTGAATATGAGGGGTTAGACAAAACGGAAATTGAAAAAATTTCAGGGATGCTTGTTTTCAGACTAACAACAGAACAAGTCAACTTCGCAGCTTCCATTACCAAACAGCAGTCCAAATGTCACTATTGGCACAAACTGCGAATTGGACGAATAACGGCATCCGTGTTTAAGCAGGCTGCTAGGACAAATTTAAAAAATGTGTCGATGAGTCTTTTGAAGATGATCTGCTATTTTCAAGACGAGATTCATTCAGCAGCCATTAAATATGGTTGTCGCCACGAATCTGAAGCTGTGAACTTTATTTTGTTTGAGGAAAAAGAACAGCATACTCAACTGACGATTGAAACATCTGGGATCATAATTGACAATTAAAAATCTTACTATGCTTGTTCCCCCGATGGTATTTGGAGATGCGACTGCTGTGGAGAAATGCCTGTTGAAGTCAAGTGTCCCTTCTGCCTCAAAGATGGTGATGTAGCAACTTTTGTATCCTCATCTAGCTGCCCCATCATTAAAGAGAACGGTGAATGGAGGATTTCAAAACAGCACCAATATTAGATACTGGCAAATACAAATGCAATGTGCAATTTTGAAATCTGATTACTGCATTTTTTGTATATATAGTTAAAGTTCCTTTTGATAAATTGTTTTTTGATAGTGAAGTCTTAAAAACAGACTAATATTTTAAAAATATTGTACTGCGTGAACTTTTAGCACGCTATTATTCCAACAGGACAAATTTGCTAAAAATGTGATAAATATACCTACCTCTAGTTTTATACATATATGTACATACATATATAGGCATATCCACAGTATTTTTAACTATCATGTTACCACAGTATATTAAGCCTTAGAAATGAAATTGGCACGTTCTAAGTGGATAGATTTTCGTACCATGACTTATTTCAACTATGTAACCTACTTGTGACTTGATTTTATAAAAATTTGTAATTAAAATTAATAAAAATAGTTTTAAATATTGCAAATTTCAAGCGTACCAGCTGCAAATTTATTAAGTTTTATAAACAAAAAACATTTCAACGACCTTTGAAACAACTTAACATCATTAATATATAATTAATTATAATATACACTGATAGAAAAACTTCAAAAGAAAGGTGTGCTACCAGTTAAAAAATAGTACAAAGCAATTAAATTAGAGTACCTGCATTTTTACAAATATTAAAATCTGATCTTTTTCTCTATATAACTTTCTCAACGATCGATTCTGGTAGTATTTTATAGGCTTAAATTATGCCAAAATAATGTTTAAAATTGAAAACGTGATTGGTATAAAATGTGATGTAATATGTGATTTTTTTAGCAGCACACCTATCGATAAGATCTTACAGCAAAATAAATGATTGTGAATGATAATTTTACGAATAATCGATAGTAAAAAAAAAACTGTTGATCAAAATTTTGAAATTTCAAAGTTTGTACGACAATACAAAATCAAAATTTACTATGAAATTAGGGTTTTTCATTGAATGCTTTTCATTGATCTTACGTACCGGATATTACGTGACGGATATTAACGATGTTTCAAAATGAATCACGCAAGTATTTTCTTGTTATTTAGATGATAAACAATCAAGAAAATGTTTGTTTATAGATGTGCCTCAAAATAAAAAAAAAATGTTTCAATTGTTGAAAATGAAAGATTCTGTGGATATGCCTATATACATACGTACCTATATTTATGTGATAAAAAAAAGCTGTGAATTTTTAGTTGATAAGTTTATGTTTATTTCATATGAAGTTTTTTTTTCTATCTTATTTTGTTTTGTTGCCTTTTTAATTAATTACATTATTATTTATTTAAATGAATATGAATTTGTTTGCGTTAATACTTTTTTGTGTTCAAGTTTTTGAATTTACATTTAATACAAAAAAATTACTTCTATCAAATCATTTGTTTATGTTATATTAATTATGGATGGACTTAAATTAGTCAAAGCACAGCATATTTTGACAATGTAGTCAAAGTACATTTCATCGCCGTTTATTTTTGATGTCGCTGTTATTGGCTGACGATTTGTTAAAATCAGGTACTTTTGTCGGAGAAGACCAATCACTCTTTCAACATGAACCCTTATCTTGGAAAGGTTTCTTGTCCTCTCAAGGTCATCAGCATCCATTTGGTCTCTAACGTTTCGGAATGCGGGCATTAAAAGTTTTGCTCCTTTTTCCACAATTACACGATTCACCAGCATTCCTCGATCAGAGAGTATTATATTACCTTGTTCAATGTTGCTGGTGAAACCACAACTCTCAACCACGGTTTTATCGCTGCATCTACCACCATATCCTTTGGACACAAAAATTATTGCACCAGCTGGGGATATAGTAATTAAGTACTTCATGGTACTATGATGCTTGTAAGACGAAAAAATTCTGATTTAGCAAGTGAATCGCCTATGTTTAAAAATTCATTACAAAAAAAATAAAATTATGTTATAATAATGAAAATGAAGAAATTTAAATATTAAAATTACTTTGGTTTTAAGTGAATTATATTATGTTAGTTTAAAAGTTTGCTTAAATTTACCTGGGGTTTCAGTAAAAACCTCGAAACAGTCAATGATTGCGGTAAAATTATTTCCAAGGACTTTTTTGAAATACGGAGGTGTATTACGTTTCAAAGCATTTTTTTCAGGCCAATGAACAAATGCAGATAGTTTCGCTTGGAACACAATTACATTTTCATGGAAAATTCTTGACAACGTCTTGATTGTAACCCAGTACTTAAAAGACAGATAAGTAAATGGTAGGTCTAGTCGCAACTTCATCAATGTTATCATAAAGGCATCAAAAATATTAATTTGCTTCATAGGACTCGATTATATATAGTCCTTTAAAAAGTCAAATAAATGACTTAATGTTGTGAAGTTTGGGATACCGGTAAAGTATAAAACCTTAGAATCATTGTTTTCAAAATCAGTGCTATTCATGTTCCTAACTTTTAGCTGTCCAGCCATTGCTTTCATTCCCTTTTCGTTAAGTTGCAACTTCTGCTGATACATTTCAGTACTCTGAAAATTATATTTAATGTTGCAAGATTATGCACTTAAGTGATATAAATAACCTTACTTCCTTTAGTTGACCTGCAAATTTTTTCGCTTTATCCTCACATGCCTTGATTGTGTCATCTTTAGCTTTTAATTCTAGTTTCAGTTGTTCCAGCTCACTAAGTTCCACTTCTACTTCCACAGCAACTGTTGGTGTAACTATTGGTTCTACCTCAGGGATAACATCATCTTTCAATTTCGTTCGATTTTTTAACCTTTGGTATCGTCCCACTCCGGGTTTCGAGAATTGCGGATATCCCATGTTTAAAGAAGGTATCCAATCTGGATGTAGCTTGTCTTTAAGCTTAGCTGGACGACCTTCAAAAAATTTGTTTTATTTTTACTATACATATTAACATCACTGAAAGTTAAATACGATCTTACTTGTAATAAAATGTTGAGAACATATTCTTGTGTACTTTAGTGAGCTCTCTTTTAAATCTTTTCTTTTAATGGCATTTAGCCATGCTGTTCTCCTTGCTTTAGAGATTTCAATCTCGGTTGGTTTTTTGTGGACACAAAAGTTTTCTTGTTGCCCTCCACGCATAAATGACAGACAAGACGTCATTTTGTTTGACGTTTCTCTCCTGGTCCTATTTGACGTCCCTAACTAACTAACAACTAAAGGAAGTAAGGTTATATTATATCACTTAAATGCATAATCTTGCAACATTAAATATAATTTTCAGAGTACTGAAATGTATCAGCAGAAGTTGCAACTTAACGAAAAGGGAATGAAAGCAATGGCTGGACAGCTAAAAGTTAGGAACATGAATATCACTGATTTTGAAAACAATGATTCTACGTTTCTTTACTTTACCGGTATCCCAAACTTCACAACATTAAGTCATTTATTTGACTTTTGAAAGGACTATATATAATCGAGTTCTATGAAGCAAATTAATATTTTTGATGCCTTTATGATAACATTGATGAAGTTGCGACTAGACCTACCATTTACTTATCTGTCTTTTAAGTACGAGGTTACAATCAAGACGTTGTCAAGAATTTTCCATGAAAATGTAATTGTGTTCCAAGCGAAACTATCTGCATTTGTTCATTGGCCTGAAAAAAATGCTTTGAAACGTAATACACCTCCGTATTTCAAAAAAGTCCTTGGAAATAATTTTACCGCAATCATTGAGGCCTCTTTCACACGAGACGGTTTCGTCCGTACAGTTAAAATCCGTACGATTTTTTTCCGTACGGACTTTGTTTTCACACATAACGTATTTTCCCCGTGAATCGTCTACGTTTGGTAATATTTTAGATATTTTTCTTTAGTACAAGTGACCACAAAAACGGACGGCAGACGAATAAAAATCGTCTGTTGTGAATGCGTTCGCGTATTCACGTAAGTCACTGATAAGATGGCAACGGCACGGTCGCCGTATATTTCAGTCGTTGAGACGACTGTTTTAAATCATCCGTACGGAAAAAACCCGTCGCCGTCCAGTGTGAAAGCTTTAGTTAATTTTATTAGTTTACTATCAATGGCTCACGGATAAAAACCGTACGGATTTTAACCGTACGGACGAAACCGTCTCGTGTGAAAGAGGCCTGACTGTTTCGAGGTTTTTACTGAAACCCCAGGTAAATTTAAGCAAACTTTTAAACTAACATAATATAATTCACTTAAAACCAAAGTAATTTTAATATTTAAATTTCTTCATTTTCATTATTATAACATAATTTTATTTTTTTTGTAATGAATTTTTAAATATAGGCGATTCACTTGCTAAATCAGAAGTTTTTTCGTCTTACAAGCATCATAGTACCATGAAGTACTTAATTGCTATATCCCCAGCTGGTGCAATAATTTTTGTGTCCAATGGATATGGTGGTAGATGCAGCGATAAAACCGTGGTTGACAGTTGTGGTTTCACCAGCAACATTGAACAAGGTTATATAATACTCTCTGATCGAGGAATGCTGGTGAATCGTGTAATTGTGGAAAAAGGAGCAAAACTTTTAATGCCCGCATACCGAAACGTTAGGTTAGGTTAGGTTGAGGGGCTGACAGTTGATGTCTTAACCGTCACACTTAGATCAATACAGATCCATTGTGATACCCCTGAGTATTGATACTCAATCTAATAAGAAAAACCTATGTGATCAGTTAGTCAAGCCATTTAGAGGCTTTGACAAAGTTCAGAATTTTAGTACCTGGCGTACTAGAGAGTTCTTTTAAATCCCCAAAGAAAAAGTTGCCAAGCAGTTTCTTCCTTTGATGGGAGAGTGCGGGACAGTGACACAGAAAGTGCGAAGTGTCTTCATGCACCTCCTCGTCACCGCATCCTCTGCATAGATCATCTGAACTGATTCTCATCTTTTTCATATGAAAACCTAACAGATTATGTCCGGTGATTATGCTTACGAGAGATCGGAGTGATCCCTTTTGTAGCTGCATAATTCTTTCCGTTCTTTGTTTGTTAAAACAGGGCCAGATCTTTCTTGTAGTACCGCAGGTGTCAAGAAGGTTCCACCTTTCGTCGGCCTTAATAGTTATTCTTTTTGAGATTCCCTGTTTTAAATAACAGGTAGGGGTGCTAACTAGCTGAGCTTGGCTTTCGTCAAGCATTGACCCTAGTCTTGCTAATTCATCGGCTTTCTCGTTGCCTAGTATATCGCTGTGGCCTGGGACCCAGCAGAGTCTAATATTGTGCTGTGCGCCAAGAACCTTAAGCTCTTCGCGGCAGCATGAAACAAGCTTTGATTTTACCTCAGTTGCAGTAATCGCTTTTATTGCCGCTTGGCTGTCAATGTAAAAGGTGATATCAGCTCGTGGTATCGCCATCATTGATACCTTTTTAGCAGCTGTTGTCACTGCCAGGACCTCCGCTTGGAAGACGCTGCTGTAGTCTGGAAGCCTAAGCGAGGCGGTCAACTTGAGAGATTCAGAATAGAAGCCTGCCCCTACGCCAGTGTCCATTTTAGAGCCATCAGTATAGATAGCTATTGACGACTCACTGGAGTATGGTATATTATCTATCCATTCCTCTCTGCTTGGGATGGCAGCCTGGAATGGTTTGTGAAAATCAAGTTCGGGTATTTTATAGTCTGCTGTAGTACTATGACCCATAACTTTATGAAGGATCTGGGCATGTCCTGTGGAACTTTTTATCCATAGTTTAGTTTGACTAAGTATCAGGGCACTTTTGGCCGCAGATTCTTGAACAAAGAGGTCTAAGGGAATCAGATTGAGTATAACTTCCAGTCCCGCAGTTGGAGTGGATCTAATTGCTCCCGTAATGCCAGTGCACGCAAGTCTTTGAATTTTTGTCAAAGTTTTTAGGTTCGTGCTCTTTTCTAAAGCTTTCCACCATACTAAATTACCATAGGTTAGTATTGGTCTAATTATTGCCGAATACATCCATCTGATAATTCTAGGGTTTGGTCCCCAGGTTTTCCCGAAAATTCTATTGCAGGAGTAAAAGGCAATCGATGCCTTTTTGAATCTATCTTTTATGTTCAGGCCCCAATTTAGTTTTTTATCTAAGATCACACCGAGATACTTTGCGTGATCAGAGATTTTAAGAGGACAGCCTTCAATTGAAGGAATTTTAAAGTCAGGTATTTTGCGCTTGTTAGTAAATAGGACTAGTTCTGTTTTAGCTGGATTGACTGTCAGCCCACAGCTCCTAGTCCATTTGCTTACCAACGAGAGGGCGTATTCGGTTTGTTCACTGATAATGGGTAGGAACTTGCCAGTCGCTAGTAATGCAAGATCATCAGCGTAGGCTATTATCCTTACTCCACTTGATTTCAATTTAGAGAGTATGCCGTTCATGACAAGAACCCAAAGTAGCGGTGAGAGAACCCCACCCTGAGGGGTGCCTCTGGATGTGGTTACTCTTACCCTTTCTTCCGCTAGCCCAGAGTTAATTTGTCTCTTTCCGAGCATACACATTATCCACTGTGTTATTGCTTTTTCGACTTTGTGGTCGTCCAAGGCTTGCTTCACTGTTTCGTTCTTCACGTTATTGAAGGCTCCCTCAATATCCAAGAACGTTGCAAGGGTGTATTCCTTGTCATTCAGTGATTTTTCTATAACGCTGACAACACTGTGCAATGCTGCTTCAACGCTTCTTCCTTTAATGTAGGCATGTTGAAGTTCCGATATACAGTCCGGTTTTAGGGTGCTTCGGATGTGTATATCTATTAGCCTTTCAAAAGTTTTCAAAATAAACGATGTTAGACTAATGGGTCTATAGTCTTTGGCCTCCGTATGGCTAGGTTTACCAGCCTTAGGGATGAAAACTACCTTCACCTCACGCCACGATAAGGGAACATAACCCCATTTAAGGCTATTATTGAAAATGCTAGCTAGGTGTGGGATGATAAGATTCATGCATTTCTGAAGCATCATAGGGAAGATTCCGTCTAGACCAGGGGATTTGTACGGGGAAAAGGAGTGGATGGCCCATTTTATCTTTTCTTCCGTTATAATATCCGATGGTACTAGGGTTTCCGTATGAGACTCTGTTTCTGGACTGCGTATATCAGCTACGCAGCCAGGAAAGTGAGTATTCACAAGGAGCTCAAGCGTTTCGCCACCGGATTCAGTCCAGCTGCCTGTAGATTTTTTGAGGGATCCTAGAGCGACTGAATCCTTGGTCAGAATTTTCCTGAGTCTTGCTGATACATTTGTACTTTCTATCTCGTCGCAGAAGGCCATCCATGAGCTACGTTTTGCTCGTTGTGTTTCGGCCTTGAAAGTACGTTGACTGGTCTTATAATGTTCCCAGTCAGCTTCTTTCCTAGTTCTTTTGGCGACATTGAAAAGTCTTCTAGTTTCTTTTCTTAAGTTGCCTATCTCCGTGGTCCACCAAGGTGGTTTTTTCCTGCCTTTTCCCATATGATTAATGGGACAGCTTTTTTCTAAAGCGTTATTCAGAACAACTCTGAGTTTTTCTGACGCAATATCTATGTCAGAGGGTTCTTGAATTAGAAGTGTATCCGGGTTTTGAATCCCCTGCCCTACTTCCCTGCAGAATACATTCCAGTTTGTCTTCCTGAAGTTCCTAAAGGGTTTTGGAGTTGCTACTTCATTTTGTATCAAGAAGCCTATCAGTTTGTGGTCTGAGAATGATTCCTCTTTAAGAACATTCCATTGATCTATTACTAATGTGCTTGAGTTACCGAAACGTTAGACACCAAATGGATGCTGATGACCTTGAGAGGACAAGAAACCTTTCCAAGATAAGGGTTCATGTTGAAAGAGTGATTGGTCTTCTCCGACAAAAGTACCTGATTTTAACAAATCGTCAGCCAATAACAGCGACATCAAAAATAAACGGCGATGAAATGTACTTTGACTACATTGTCAAAATATGCTGTGCTTTGACTAATTTAAGCCCATCCATAATTAATATAATATAAACAAATGATTTGATAAGTAATTTTTTTGTATTAAATATAAATTCAAAAACTTGAACACAAAAAAGTATTAACGCAAACAAATTCATATTCATTTAAATAAAGAATAATGTAATTAATTAAAAAGGCAACAAAACAAAATAAGATAGAAAAAAAAACTTCATATGAAATAAACATAAACTTATCAACTAAAAATTCACAGCTTTTTTTTATCACATAAATATAGGTACATATATATGTATGTACATATATGTATAAAACTAGAGGTAGGTATATTTATCACATTTTTAGCAAATTTGTCCTGTTGGAATAATAGCGTGCTAAAAGTTCACGCAGTACAATATTTTTAAAATATTAGTCTGTTTTTAAGACTTCACTATCAAAAAACAATTAATCAAAAGGAACTTTTACTATCGCCTTAAAAAAAGGGGAATATATACAAAAAATGCAGTAATCAGATTTCAAAATTGCACATTGCATTTGTATTTGCCAGTATCTAATATTGGTGCTGTTTTGAAATCCTCCATTCACCGTTCTCTTTAATGATGGGGCAGCTAGATGAGGATAAAAAAGTTGCTACATCACCATCTTTGAGGCAGAAGGGACACTTGACTTCAACAGGCATTTCTCCACAGCAGTCGCATCTCCAAATACCATCGGAGGAACAAGCATAGTAAGATTTTTCCTTGTCAATTATGATCCCAGATGTTTCAATCGTCAGTTGAGTATGCTGTTCCTTTTCCTCAAACAAAATAAAGTTCACAGCTTCAGATTCGTGGCGACAACCATATTTAATGGCTGCTGAATGAATCTCGTCTTGAAAATAGTAGATCATCTTCAAAAGACTCATCGACACATTTTTTAAATTTGTCCTAGCAGCCTGCTTAAATACGGATGCCGTCATTCGTCCAATTCGCAGTTTGTCTTTTGCCCTTCTGTGCAGACTGACTACTTTTGTTCCATTTAATCTTTTCACATGGCACCTGGAGTTTGAGCTTACATGAAGGAACTTTCCAATAAGCTTTCATATCATTGACCGATATCTGGAATCAATTCAATAATAACAAAACAATTTACATTTGCTAGAAAAGTTTATTTGTTTTTCAATATGGTTGTGTTCATATGTTTGTTATGAGATTGTGTAGTGTTGTGTTGTTCAATATTTAATTTTCTTTAAATACAAATTTTAAATTTAATTACTAAATTATCCTCTTCGAATTTTCTTGCTATAGACTCCAGAGCAAACAAAGTTCCGCCAATGTGAGTACAGCACTCACCAAACCCGGCAACACAAGTGCAATGTGCAGTTTTGATGAAGCCATCTTTGTCCACTGCTATCCAAACACGCAGCGTTGGAAGGTTCAGTGATTGGGTATGAAGCAACTAAACAATTTCAGTTAGTAAGAGGCATATTATAACATACAGTACAAAACAAAAACCTATGAAAGAATGAAGCACAATTCACTGTGTTGGCATCCTTCCATGAATTGAACCCATCCACTTTGGTAAAGCTTGCCAGCACTAAGGCCTTATTGGAGTTTGCCTCCTGTTACCGTGTTCCTTCCTTGTAGAAGATAATTAATGATCTTTACGTAGTTACCGTTTATCGGCAGACACTGCTCCGTGCACCTGAGGAGGTAAGGATCTTTGGCCGCAACCGCGGCGATCTTACTTACATACTCCTTCCTTCTTCGTTCATCCAATCCTTTGGCGTAGTTTGAAACCTCCATTTTCTGAAAAAAAAAACTGTATTAAATATTATTTATTAAAAAATATTAAAAACTTACTTTGAAATTGCAGCCACAACAACTTAAGCGCGGGTTTTGTTTGCCCTCCACGTTCGATTTATGACGTTTCAGATTTGGCAGCTGTCAAAAGGTATAGAGCCCCATTGTTACAACTATCATGAAACACATGGGGGCGCTGCCTGTACGAAAATTAAGAGTGGAATCTAAGAGCGACTGGAAGTATATATGTAAATATTGAAATAAATAAATAAAATAAATTACTCAAATGTAAACAAAAATCAGTCGGTGCCAACGTTACCTGAGATTTTTTTTATTGATACGTCATACCTATCAATGTATAGAAGGTATGCATATACAATACATTTAATTGTATGTGTTTTAGATTTGTTAGCAGAAAATTGTGTTAATTTGATTTTAGATTTTCTATTTTTGTGAAATTTGAAAATTTAAAAGCAACGTTTTCATATTTAAGTTTTGATACAATGCTTCGTTGCAATATTTTGAATTTTTCCATAGCAAATACATTTGATGTAGGTATTTTTTTTAATTTGTATTTTTTATTATAATGTGGGTAGTGGTTGGGTAGGTATGTAAAAAAGTAAGAATTAAGGAGGGTAGGTTGGTGTGTATTAAGCAGAATTGTAAGGACTTAAGTCGTTTCGTGATTGGAATTAAGTCATGGCTCAAGCTAGAACTAAGCAATCAACTTAAAGTGTCAACGCGTTGACTCTCTGACGTCATAAAAACATCTAAATTTTCTGTGTCAACGTTCACAGCGTCAATGCTTAAAACGTTGACTATCACACGATTAGACAAAATAATATTTATTTAAGTCAACGTTATTTTTATCTTTTCATATTAGGGTGTGAAAGAATGCTAAAATTGGTACAATGTAAGCATATAACAATAATAATAATTATTTTGTAGTTTTTAAATGTAGGTCTAAAAATGGAGTCATTTTTACGTCAAAGAGTCAAGGCGTTGACCGTTTACGTTAACCTTCTAATAGTAGCTTCAGACTTTTTTCTTTAATATTTTGCAGTGCGAAACAACTGTGTTAAAATTGAAAAAATTGAGAATTTATGCATATGTACCTATTTGCAAACATATTTTCCTATATTTATCCTTTTGGAAGCAGATAGGTCCGATAGTATTTGTTTAGGTTGTCAGGTTGTTGCGTAGATAAAAATGTAAGGCAGTTTCTAGGGAATAATTTTGTTAAACTAATGTATTTAACCAAAAAAGTAACGAAATTAATTTAAGAACCTACAATCCCCTCACCCTCATTTTTTTTTTCAAAAATCGGACAAATGGCTTAAGATAGTGTAATAGCTTTTTGCATTCTTAGGAAAAAGGGCATTATACAAAAAATTCTTTTTAAGTAAAAAAAATTTTAAATTATTGATTCCTTCTAGACTTAACTTGATTTAATGGAAAAAATGGTACTAGAGAGTTCTTTTAAATCCCCAAAGAAAAAGTTGCCAAGCAGTTTCTTCCTTTGATGGGAGAGTGCGGGACAGTGACACAGAAAGTGCGAAGTGTCTTCATGCACCTCCTCGTCACCGCATCCTCTGCATAGATCATCTGAACTGATTCTCATC
Source organism: Eupeodes luniger (assembly GCA_951509635.1). Taxonomy (NCBI): domain Eukaryota; kingdom Metazoa; phylum Arthropoda; class Insecta; order Diptera; family Syrphidae; genus Eupeodes; species Eupeodes luniger. Next base: position 59,252,434 of record OX608075.1, read on the forward strand.
TTTTTCATATGAAAACCTAACAGATTATGTCCGGTGATTATGCTTACGAGAGATCGGAGTGATCCCTTTTGTAGCTGCATAATTCTTTCCGTTCTTTGTTTGTTAAAACAGGGCCAGATCTTTCTTGTAGTACCGCAGGTGTCAAGAAGGTTCCACCTTTCGTCGGCCTTAATAGTTATTCTTTTTGAGATTCCCTGTTTTAAATAACAGGTAGGGGTGCTAACTAGCTGAGCTTGGCTTTCGTCAAGCATTGACCCTAGTCTTGCTAATTCATCGGCTTTCTCGTTGCCTAGTATATCGCTGTGGCCTGGGACCCAGCAGAGTCTAATATTGTGCTGTGCGCCAAGAACCTTAAGCTCTTCGCGGCAGCATGAAACAAGCTTTGATTTTACCTCAGTTGCAGTAATCGCTTTTATTGCCGCTTGGCTGTCAATGTAAAAGGTGATATCAGCTCGTGGTATCGCCATCATTGATACCTTTTTAGCAGCTGTTGTCACTGCCAGGACCTCCGCTTGGAAGACGCTGCTGTAGTCTGGAAGCCTAAGCGAGGCGGTCAACTTGAGAGATTCAGAATAGAAGCCTGCCCCTACGCCAGTGTCCATTTTAGAGCCATCAGTATAGATAGCTATTGACGACTCACTGGAGTATGGTATATTATCTATCCATTCCTCTCTGCTTGGGATGGCAGCCTGGAATGGTTTGTGAAAATCAAGTTCGGGTATTTTATAGTCTGCTGTAGTACTATGACCCATAACTTTATGAAGGATCTGGGCATGTCCTGTGGAACTTTTTATCCATAGTTTAGTTTGACTAAGTATCAGGGCACTTTTGGCCGCAGATTCTTGAACAAAGAGGTCTAAGGGAATCAGATTGAGTATAACTTCCAGTCCCGCAGTTGGAGTGGATCTAATTGCTCCCGTAATGCCAGTGCACGCAAGTCTTTGAATTTTTGTCAAAGTTTTTAGGTTCGTGCTCTTTTCTAAAGCTTTCCACCATACTAAATTACCATAGGTTAGTATTGGTCTAATTATTGCCGAATACATCCATCTGATAATTCTAGGGTTTGGTCCCCAGGTTTTCCCGAAAATTCTATTGCAGGAGTAAAAGGCAATCGATGCCTTTTTGAATCTATCTTTTATGTTCAGGCCCCAATTTAGTTTTTTATCTAAGATCACACCGAGATACTTTGCGTGATCAGAGATTTTAAGAGGACAGCCTTCAATTGAAGGAATTTTAAAGTCAGGTATTTTGCGCTTGTTAGTAAATAGGACTAGTTCTGTTTTAGCTGGATTGACTGTCAGCCCACAGCTCCTAGTCCATTTGCTTACCAACGAGAGGGCGTATTCGGTTTGTTCACTGATAATGGGTAGGAACTTGCCAGTCGCTAGTAATGCAAGATCATCAGCGTAGGCTATTATCCTTACTCCACTTGATTTCAATTTAGAGAGTATGCCGTTCATGACAAGAACCCAAAGTAGCGGTGAGAGAACCCCACCCTGAGGGGTGCCTCTGGATGTGGTTACTCTTACCCTTTCTTCCGCTAGCCCAGAGTTAATTTGTCTCTTTCCGAGCATACACATTATCCACTGTGTTATTGCTTTTTCGACTTTGTGGTCGTCCAAGGCTTGCTTCACTGTTTCGTTCTTCACGTTATTGAAGGCTCCCTCAATATCCAAGAACGTTGCAAGGGTGTATTCCTTGTCATTCAGTGATTTTTCTATAACGCTGACAACACTGTGCAATGCTGCTTCAACGCTTCTTCCTTTAATGTAGGCATGTTGAAGTTCCGATATACAGTCCGGTTTTAGGGTGCTTCGGATGTGTATATCTATTAGCCTTTCAAAAGTTTTCAAAATAAACGATGTTAGACTAATGGGTCTATAGTCTTTGGCCTCCGTATGGCTAGGTTTACCAGCCTTAGGGATGAAAACTACCTTCACCTCACGCCACGATAAGGGAACATAACCCCATTTAAGGCTATTATTGAAAATGCTAGCTAGGTGTGGGATGATAAGATTCATGCATTTCTGAAGCATCATAGGGAAGATTCCGTCTAGACCAGGGGATTTGTACGGGGAAAAGGAGTGGATGGCCCATTTTATCTTTTCTTCCGTTATAATATCCGATGGTACTAGGGTTTCCGTATGAGACTCTGTTTCTGGACTGCGTATATCAGCTACGCAGCCAGGAAAGTGAGTATTCACAAGGAGCTCAAGCGTTTCGCCACCGGATTCAGTCCAGCTGCCTGTAGATTTTTTGAGGGATCCTAGAGCGACTGAATCCTTGGTCAGAATTTTCCTGAGTCTTGCTGATACATTTGTACTTTCTATCTCGTCGCAGAAGGCCATCCATGAGCTACGTTTTGCTCGTTGTGTTTCGGCCTTGAAAGTACGTTGACTGGTCTTATAATGTTCCCAGTCAGCTTCTTTCCTAGTTCTTTTGGCGACATTGAAAAGTCTTCTAGTTTCTTTTCTTAAGTTGCCTATCTCCGTGGTCCACCAAGGTGGTTTTTTCCTGCCTTTTCCCATATGATTAATGGGACAGCTTTTTTCTAAAGCGTTATTCAGAACAACTCTGAGTTTTTCTGACGCAATATCTATGTCAGAGGGTTCTTGAATTAGAAGTGTATCCGGGTTTTGAATCCCCTGCCCTACTTCCCTGCAGAATACATTCCAGTTTGTCTTCCTGAAGTTCCTAAAGGGTTTTGGAGTTGCTACTTCATTTTGTATCAAGAAGCCTATCAGTTTGTGGTCTGAGAATGATTCCTCTTTAAGAACATTCCATTGATCTATTACTAATGTGCTTGAGTTACCGAAACGTTAGACACCAAATGGATGCTGATGACCTTGAGAGGACAAGAAACCTTTCCAAGATAAGGGTTCATGTTGAAAGAGTGATTGGTCTTCTCCGACAAAAGTACCTGATTTTAACAAATCGTCAGCCAATAACAGCGACATCAAAAATAAACGGCGATGAAATGTACTTTGACTACATTGTCAAAATATGCTGTGCTTTGACTAATTTAAGCCCATCCATAATTAATATAATATAAACAAATGATTTGATAAGTAATTTTTTTGTATTAAATATAAATTCAAAAACTTGAACACAAAAAAGTATTAACGCAAACAAATTCATATTCATTTAAATAAAGAATAATGTAATTAATTAAAAAGGCAACAAAACAAAATAAGATAGAAAAAAAAACTTCATATGAAATAAACATAAACTTATCAACTAAAAATTCACAGCTTTTTTTTATCACATAAATATAGGTACATATATATGTATGTACATATATGTATAAAACTAGAGGTAGGTATATTTATCACATTTTTAGCAAATTTGTCCTGTTGGAATAATAGCGTGCTAAAAGTTCACGCAGTACAATATTTTTAAAATATTAGTCTGTTTTTAAGACTTCACTATCAAAAAACAATTAATCAAAAGGAACTTTTACTATCGCCTTAAAAAAAGGGGAATATATACAAAAAATGCAGTAATCAGATTTCAAAATTGCACATTGCATTTGTATTTGCCAGTATCTAATATTGGTGCTGTTTTGAAATCCTCCATTCACCGTTCTCTTTAATGATGGGGCAGCTAGATGAGGATAAAAAAGTTGCTACATCACCATCTTTGAGGCAGAAGGGACACTTGACTTCAACAGGCATTTCTCCACAGCAGTCGCATCTCCAAATACCATCGGAGGAACAAGCATAGTAAGATTTTTCCTTGTCAATTATGATCCCAGATGTTTCAATCGTCAGTTGAGTATGCTGTTCCTTTTCCTCAAACAAAATAAAGTTCACAGCTTCAGATTCGTGGCGACAACCATATTTAATGGCTGCTGAATGAATCTCGTCTTGAAAATAGTAGATCATCTTCAAAAGACTCATCGACACATTTTTTAAATTTGTCCTAGCAGCCTGCTTAAATACGGATGCCGTCATTCGTCCAATTCGCAGTTTGTCTTTTGCCCTTCTGTGCAGACTGACTACTTTTGTTCCATTTAATCTTTTCACATGGCACCTGGAGTTTGAGCTTACATGAAGGAACTTTCCAATAAGCTTTCATATCATTGACCGATATCTGGAATCAATTCAATAATAACAAAACAATTTACATTTGCTAGAAAAGTTTATTTGTTTTTCAATATGGTTGTGTTCATATGTTTGTTATGAGATTGTGTAGTGTTGTGTTGTTCAATATTTAATTTTCTTTAAATACAAATTTTAAATTTAATTACTAAATTATCCTCTTCGAATTTTCTTGCTATAGACTCCAGAGCAAACAAAGTTCCGCCAATGTGAGTACAGCACTCACCAAACCCGGCAACACAAGTGCAATGTGCAGTTTTGATGAAGCCATCTTTGTCCACTGCTATCCAAACACGCAGCGTTGGAAGGTTCAGTGATTGGGTATGACGCAACTAAACAATTTCAGTTAGTAAGAGGCATATTATAACATACAGTACAAAACAAAAACCTATGAAAGAATGAAGCACAATTCACTGTGTTGGCATCCTTCCATGGATTGAACCCATCCACTTTGGTAAAGCTTGCCAGCACTAAGGCCTTATTGGAGTTTGCCTCCTGTTACCGTGTTCCTTCCTTGTAGAAGATAATTAATGATCTTTACGTAGTTACCGTTTATCGGCAGACACTGCTCCGTGCACCTGAGGAGGTAAGGATCTTTGGCCGCAACCGCGGCGATCTTACTTACATACTCCTTCCTTCTTCGTTCATCCAATCCTTTGGCGTAGTTTGAAACCTCCATTTTCTGAAAAAAAAAACTGTATTAAATATTATTTATTAAAAAATATTAAAAACTTACTTTGAAATTGCAGCCACAACAACTTAAGCGCGGGTTTTGTTTGCCCTCCACGTTCGATTTATGACGTTTCAGATTTGGCAGCTGTCAAAAGGTATAGAGCCCCATTGTTACAACTATCATGAAACACATGGGGGCGCTGCCTGTACGAAAATTAAGAGTGGAATCTAAGAGCGACTGGAAGTATATATGTAAATATTGAAATAAATAAATAAAATAAATTACTCAAATGTAAACAAAAATCAGTCGGTGCCAACGTTACCTGAGATTTTTTTTATTGATACGTCATACCTATCAATGTATAGAAGGTATGCATATACAATACATTTAATTGTATGTGTTTTAGATTTGTTAGCAGAAAATTGTGTTAATTTGATTTTAGATTTTCTATTTTTGTGAAATTTGAAAATTTAAAAGCAACGTTTTCATATTTAAGTTTTGATACAATGCTTCGTTGCAATATTTTGAATTTTTCCATAGCAAATACATTTGATGTAGGTATTTTTTTTAATTTGTATTTTTTATTATAATGTGGGTAGTGGTTGGGTAGGTATGTAAAAAAGTAAGAATTAAGGAGGGTAGGTTGGTGTGTATTAAGCAGAATTGTAAGGACTTAAGTCGTTTCGTGATTGGAATTAAGTCATGGCTCAAGCTAGAACTAAGCAATCAACTTAAAGTGTCAACGCGTTGACTCTCTGACGTCATAAAAACATCTAAATTTTCTGTGTCAACGTTCACAGCGTCAATGCTTAAAACGTTGACTATCACACGATTAGACAAAATAATATTTATTTAAGTCAACGTTATTTTTATCTTTTCATATTAGGGTGTGAAAGAATGCTAAAATTGGTACAATGTAAGCATATAACAATAATAATAATTATTTTGTAGTTTTTAAATGTAGGTCTAAAAATGGAGTCATTTTTACGTCAAAGAGTCAAGGCGTTGACCGTTTACGTTAACCTTCTAATAGTAGCTTCAGACTTTTTTCTTTAATATTTTGCAGTGCGAAACAACTGTGTTAAAATTGAAAAAATTGAGAATTTATGCATATGTACCTATTTGCAAACATATTTTCCTATATTTATCCTTTTGGAAGCAGATAGGTCCGATAGTATTTGTTTAGGTTGTCAGGTTGTTGCGTAGATAAAAATGTAAGGCAGTTTCTAGGGAATAATTTTGTTAAACTAATGTATTTAACCAAAAAAGTAACGAAATTAATTTAAGAACCTACAATCCCCTCACCCTCATTTTTTTTTTCAAAAATCGGACAAATGGCTTAAGATAGTGTAATAGCTTTTTGCATTCTTAGGAAAAAGGGCATTATACAAAAAATTCTTTTTAAGTAAAAAAAATTTTAAATTATTGATTCCTTCTAGACTTAACTTGATTTAATGGAAAAAATGGTAGTTAAATTCAAAATAAAAAATAAAATGTTCGTTTATTTCAATTTGTTCATTATTTTAAACTATTGATTTTCACGTGCTTTTCAATGTTCGCTTGAACTAAAATGACATTTTTTTGTATGAATATGTAAATTGAAATGAAATATTATCATTTACATGGCTTTTTTAAAATAGGTTTGTATGTTTGTCAGGTGTTATTAATTATTTAAGTAATCACTTTACAAAAAATTTCATTCTAATTTTAGGGAATTTAATTTAGGATCAACAAACCTTAACATTGATGGAATGCACTTCAAATTTCAAATTAAAATTAACTTATTTTTTTATATCTGACTAAATCTTTGTAAATTTTAGTTTTCACCTCAATTATTATTGATTTATTTGTATGGTCAAACATCACATCAACTTAAAAGAGTTTTTAAATGAGTAACCATAAAAGCTGTTATTTGAACATGAACATATTTTCAATATTATTAAAAGAAAGATGCTGTGATAACTTCCCATTCCGATTAATTATTCTTAAAAAATATTTTTGCATATGATTAAATACATTGATTTCAAAATCTATTTTTTTAAAGCGATTTGAGTCAAAAAACAATTTTTACCAATTTTAGTAATATTTGCGTACTATTTTTTGTAGATTTTAATTTTGTTTAAAAAAACTGACTGTTGGATTTTTACAATAATTATCTGAATGTCGAAAATAATATTTTCTTTGCGATAAAATTAGTTTGAAGCCAATGTTTTTATTTTTTGGAAAGATATTTGAGTTAAAAGTAAATTTTTACCAAGTTTTAGTATTGCTTTTTTAGGTCTTTTGTTTTGTTGTGGCTGCGAGGAAAAAATGATAGATTAACATATTTTTCATTTATTTGAGAAATAAAAATCAATTATACACCAATACTGGTGTCGTTCTCCATTCGGTTTTTTTCCTTGACGTTTCTTCCTCTATGGAACCCTCTGTTCCGAGGCGACCGAGGAAGGGTGTCTCAGTAGCCAGGGCCAACGTCACCTGCAAAATAAAAGAATTTTTATGTGGCAAAACCATTAAGGAAAAGTATAAAATACTTAGCTTCGGCTTGGGAGGTTCCTTCTTTCTGTGCTGGAGCTGTCCGTCTGGGTGGTTTGTTTTTTTTTGCATCCTTCTTCCTTCTTGTTATGTTTTTTTGTTATTTTTATGTTTTTAGTTCGATATTTAGTTGGGATTTAGATTATTTCTTTTTATAAACATTAATAAAACTCGCGAACAAGGAAAAAACGTGTTGCAATTTGCAAATAAACAATTTAGAATTTTGGTTCTGTCAAAGTTAAAATGTACAAGTTGACAGATGGCAACACACTTTGTATCCCACTGTAGCAAGGGAAATTTATGCTTATCTAAGACACGATCCAGGGCAGAAGAAGAATAGGGTCGTTATTTACTGGCCAGATTTGAATGTTTACGAGAAAGACCGTTGTGCTTCTCAGCCGATAGTGCGGGCCAATGGTAACTAAGAATCGTTATATAAAACGATGAGGTGATGGGCTAGGTGGAAAGGTACAGTAGGTCGTATAGTAGATCGACAATTTTTGCCATCGTCATTGGTGCGATCGATACTAGGCCAAATCTAGCAAATCAATAGTCAAGTGAAAGGTAGTAAGAGCGGTCGCTGTGCTGCATTGAATCTAGCTACGAATAGTTTGTGCGGTAACAAATAAAGAATCGAAATCGTGCTCATAGTTATAAAAGCTGAAGAATAGCTAGATTCAAGATTGTTTTTATTTGTGTAATTAAAAGCGCATAAAGGTGAGTGCGTAAAGAAAGCAAAATTAGTGTGGTTAGTGATTTTTTTCGTTTTTGTTCAAATTAGGGTGAATTTTTGGGTGGACGTAATCCAAGCTAGAGCGGAAAGACGAGATACGGTCGGCCGCTTAAATTGGTGAATAGCTGTTGGAGGGAGGGCCAAAAAAGCCCTGAAGTTAAATCTAACCCGTGAAGCACCCGGGTCCGCAAGTAACCCTATATCTTATTAAGAAATCTTATTGTTAGTGCAGTGACTAAGTGGGCAGCTCAAATAAGCCTTTTTGCACACTCTGAGCACCCCGAAAATTCACCCGCGCTGCGGATTTTTGCCTCCGCCAAATAAAAAGAAAATTTGTTACTATACGCATGCTGAAAAGAGAAAAGGAATTATTTTATTATTGCTCAAGCCAACGAGAGTGCCGTCCGATAGTCCGGTAGTGAAGCCCCTTGCACAGATCACCGGCAGGCAAGAGGCGCCTGAGCACGCATGGAAGAACGACGTGTTTGCTTGGTCCTCTACGTTACCTGGGCTACTTAATTATATAATTATTATTATTGATTAATTTATTCATTCATAATTTTTCTTATTTATTATCTTTTTTTTTACTATATATTTTTTAATTATTTATTTAAAATTCAATCCTTCTCATTTTTTTTGTCGTTATAATCTTTTTGTTAGTTCGTAATTCTCGCTGTGAGTTTTTTTAAACTCAGTTCAGAATTCTTTTTTCTTTATTCCAATTTAAACCTTTTTTTCGACTTGCCATAGGGAGTGTTTGCTAACGTGGGGTAGTTTGTAACCGTGTAGGCGAAGAGGGCCAAAGCAGCGCGACGGCGACGACGTCGACGACAGCACGCGCTTAACGCAATATTTTGCTCCTCCCCTCGTATACACCCGCATAAGAGCTCTGTGTAGGTAGGAACTGGGGACCGTAATACAAGCCCTGGATTGGGCAATAGTAAGACCCCCACTTTATCGGACCGACTCTTAGGTAGAGTTTGAGAAATACATATAATTTTTAATTAGAATAAATTTATTAACCTTAAAGTTATTTCTAGTTAAATTTGTTCTTTTGTTAGTACCATTTCGTTAGAGTAAATTTCTGTTTCCTTGGATAGTTTTTTTGAAGAAATAAAATTGAATGTAACTACAACTCAATCCTCGGATGTCTGTTCAGTTTCTATTCTTTTCGTTTTTCGTTCTGGTCTGAGATTTTTGTCATTATGAAGTGGTGAGTCAATTGGAAGGAGGTGTGGTAAGGTAAGCGGGTTTTCGAAGGGGTAGTATGTGAGTCCACCACTGACTTGTCTCTAGATTTGGGGAATCCGAGATTCCGGCCGAATGGATTCCAGGCTGGGAGGGAACAGGCCAAACCGTGACGTCACCAACGGTGTCCGAGGAAAGCGAACAAGTGGTGGTGGTGCACCTTTATTTTTGGAATTCTAGCATACAAATCAAGGCATGATTTATGTTTTTGGAAAGAGGTGAGGTCCAGCTACGGTGGCAAGACCCCCCCATCCGACGAGTATAGCTGAGCAACGCAAGCATGCCGCAGCTACCGTAGCGGACATTCCTTCCCTTCCCCGATTCCGCCCAAGTCCTTCTCCTGATGATTCCTTCCTCGCCCGTCCCTCTCCTACCCATACCCTCCCAGTTGCCTCGTTTCAAATGGCGCCCAAAACGTGTTGCCCAAGTCTTTCCCTTTTATTCTGACAGTTGACTTCAAAGCAGCTCGTATGTCTTGACCGGTATGGCTCATAAGCACGAGCGGTTAACTGCGACGGTCTGGTTTGACGGCGACAGTCAGAGCATATCAGTGTTGTCCTTGATTGCTTCCGCGGAAGAGGCGAGAATCTTGGATGACTTCTAGTTTAGAGATCATAATCATTAAATGGAAACGCGCCAAGATTCTTGTACTGTGAAGCGAAAGTAATGTACATGTACCCTGTTTCGGTAGAGGTCATTGTCAGCTTGGAGACAAATCGTAAGTCTTGATGCGGATAGCTCTTAAGCAAGCCACCTCAATTGCGACGAGGCGTTTCCTTGCAGGCAGCGATACCTATCGAAAATCGTGTTGATGTGTTGTCCAAACTGTTTCTTTGTTAGTTCGCTTTTCTCGGATAAGAATTTACCAATAATAAATCTAGAAAATTAAGCAAGTCAGCAAGGTGGAACAACATAATGGAAAAAGACAGCAGCCCTTTTCGAAAGCCAGCTGCCTAAAACACCTCCGTATGTTATATAGAGAAAAAAAAAAATCAAAAAGTTATTACAGAGATTCACCCCATTAATGAGGATTAGAAGAGTAAAGTGTCAACAGATTTTGATAAAGGTGTTGGGACATTTTGTTAGGAATAAGTCGTTAAAATAGAAGATAGTTTTGTTGGTTATTTATATATGTACATTGTTTTGATTTTTTGTTTCTTATTAGCACCAAGTAAATAAGACCTTCTTACCTAGTTCGTCACCTCATCAGTACCTAGGATATCAGTCTAATAAAGATAAAAAGTGAAGGTGGATGAGCTGGTGTCAGTTAGGCGAAGAGGAAGAGAAGACGGTGAGGGCAATAAAAGACAAGTGTGGAGATAGACCAGTCACTAGATCCCTAATAAAACAAGGTGCAAATAGCAGGAGAGAGATGCCCGTCTCACACTCTCCGACAAAAGAAGTCGAAAAGGGTGTTCAAAGCTCGGAACAATCGAGTTCTGAACAACAGGAACGACCCCCGAGCGCAGAAGAAGGTCTGGGTCAAAGTCATTCGGGTAGTGGTGGTTCCTCGGGGAGTCAGATAACTTCGGTTCAAACCCCTTCTTTCAGCAATATAAGCCCTCTGGGCAACCAGAATTCAGCAAATAAACATCCTCTGAAGCAAATTCTAGAAATAATAGGAGTCCAAACTACCCGAGCGACCGAACAGAATTTAATTAACATGGGCGAACAGTCCGGCTGGGCTGAGAGACCAGAGGAAGGGGCTGGAATCTCGCATGAAATCAGGGCGGCAATCAATGTAGCTGTCGCGGAATCGGTGAAAACCGAAATTCAAAAGGGACTGGCCGAGTTTTTCAGGGAACTCAATATCCCTTCACGGGTGACTCAGTCTGTGGAAAATAGGGCTCCTGAAGTCCACCCCGCGCCAGCGACTAATCCACCAAACAATGGTCCGTTATTCAGCCAGCCACCACCGCCGATACGTGACCGACCACCCCAGCTGGATCATTATGCAAGACCCTTTGTCCCAGAAGGTAACCCAGGTTTAGGTTTAGGGATGGGAGGAAGTCAACCAGGGACTTCATTTTGGGGTGGACCAATATCTAATCCAGGAGGCCCCCCACCAACTTGGTTTTCTCCCGTTAGTTTTTCTAATGGCGTGAATCGTCCAGCTATCCGAGTGGATAAATGGGGCATAGTGTTCGATGGGAAGTCGGAATCCCTCACGGTAGAAGATTTTATCGGACGTGTGGAACTGTTACAGGCAAGCCATAACTGCTCCTGGGCTGAGGTATTAAGAGACTTTCACCTCTTCCTCGCCCGCGATGCCAAACAGTGGTACTGGCAGTATCAGATGGAGAATTCTACCCGTCGTCCCGATTGGCCAATGCTGCGAGAAGCCTTGCAGCGTCAATTTAGAAACCCCAAAACGGACTGGGACATCAGGCGCGAGATAGGGGCCAGGCAGCAAGGATTGAGAGAGTCCAGCGACGATTTTTTCGCGGCCATTAACAAATTGCGTTACCAGCTTAGAACACCTGTGAATGAGACAGATTTAGTGAGAGTGGTCAAAGGCAATCTGAATGAAAGGATAAGAAACTTAGTCTATCCTCAGGCAATCTATTCGATGGATCACTTGAGGATAGCCTGCAAAGAGGTGGAATATGTGTTCTATAAGGAGGATAGGGAAAATAAAAGATTTCCGAAGCCACCGGTTCGATTCGCCAATGAACTCGATGCGGATGTGACGCATGGAGAATATTTAGAGGCATTCCACCAACAGGGTCTTCGTCCAAAACAAAATCGAGGGTACGGAGACGCGAAGTCGTGGGTGTGCTGGAACTGCAAGGTGCGGGGTCACTCGTTCGTAGACTGCCCATCCGCAGTCAGGAACATTTTTTGTTATAGGTGCGGTCAGGAAGGAGTGATTACTCCAAAGTGTCCGGTATGCAACCCGGAAAACTCGATCCGGAACGAATCACCCAATAACGCTGTACTTAGTTCCAAACCTCGATCAGGAGTTATATTTGGGTATTGATTTTTGGAAGGCCTTTCAAATTGCTCCTAATTTGGTGAGTGCTTTGTCGGGACCGGAAATAGAAGCCGATTTAAAAAATGCTCATGATCTTTCGTTCGATCCACGGGCTGATTTGGAGGCAGTCAAGAGGAAATTCTTAGATTTTGATCGCCATGGCCTGGGGAAAACTTCGTTGGCAGAGCATTCAATAGATACGGGAGACTCGGTTCCAGTGAAGCAGCGGCACTACCCCGTCTCTCCAGCGGTGCAAGCCAATCTGTACCAGGAAATAGACCGGATGCTGAAGCTCGGAGTTATCGAGGAGAGCGAGAGCCCTTGGTGCTCACCAGTTGTCCTTATCAAGAAGCCAGGCCCAAACGGTACCATTAAATACCGTTTCTGCCTGGATTCGCGTAAGGTCAACGCGGCCACCAAAAAGGACGCTTACCCTCTCCCCCATATCGACGGGCTTCTCAGCCGGCTATCTGATACTTACTATATAAGTAGCGTGGACTTAAAAGAAGCATTCTGGCAGATCCCGTTGGAGAAACGGAGTAGGGAGAAAACTGCTTTCGTGGTGCCAGGGAGACCCTTGTACCAGTTCACGGTCATGCCATTTGGGCTGTGTAATGCTGCCCAAAGGTTATGCCGTTTAATGGACAAGGTAATCCCTGGGCGACTGCGGGAGCGAGTTTTCGTGTATTTTGTAGGAAACACTGCATAATAGGATAGTCTAATTTATTCATGACGTCCGATGCTTCAAATATAAGCTGAAGTCCGCTGTGTAAACACTCAAGTCCATCAAACACATTCAAGTGTAAATATACTCTGAACGCACTCTATGTTCGCAACAACATCAGCGAGGATGAACTAAACGTTAAGATATAAATTTAGTATTTGTGAGTTAGATAATAAAATAGGAGAACTGAATTTATAAACTTAACCGATAATCTCAAGTAAATTTATGTCTATTTAATCTGGTATTCCACCTAAAGTAGAAAAACAAAGTTAAAAAATAAATCTAATTAGGGAAATATCTAATTGGGTTAAGATAATAAACGCACCCATTCTGAATTATTCGAAACCGGAAAAACATTCAAAGACAAACAAAACTTATTGTGAATGAACCCTTTCACATCGAGCCAATTGGAATTCCAATTCCAATTAGTTCCATGTAGCCGGCAACAACCAATCAAGAGCTCTTGCGTTCGTCGATGGCAGACATCATTCCTTTTTCTGTCTGGCCGTCGAACGAATAACACGTTCTTTTATAATAGTCTGAAAGTTCCTGAAATAATGGTAAGAAAAATATTTAACAAGTATTAATAGAATATAGAAAATAATATAGGTAAAAATTTTTACTAGGAAGTAGTACGAAGAAATTAAATTCAAGATATAAATAAACGTAGTACGAGAATGAATTTATGGTACGAAATCAAAAGGAGCAAGGAATACTCATTTGAAAGAAGAAGAACATGTCTACGCGGCGAATAAAAATTTGGGTAAATCTCTCATAAAAGTGAAAGGTAATAAACTCGTGTATATTTTTGGTTCTGAAAATTATAAAGAAAAACCTAAAAAGAAAAGAAAGAACATAAAAATAATTTTTTTTGGTTGCACATGTGATTTCGAAAGTTCTAAAGTTTTCCTTTCGTTTTATTCGATTCCCACAGGCGCGACGCAGTAAAGTGACGAGGCGTGAAATTTCAAGAAATTTACACGACGGCCAGACAACAAATTTATAATCTTTTTTTTTAAAGACAAATTTAAATACTTTTGTTTTACACTTCATTTTAAATATTTTCATTTTACACTTCATTAAAAATACTTTTGTTTTGCCACTTACACTACGTTAAAATTTTTGGTTTTCCGATTTACACTTCATTAAATTTTGTTTTACGCGTAAAAATGATATGGCCTATTATACCTTGGCATGGCAACAAATTTAGTAACGATTCATGTTGAATGACAACGTCTTTGGCATATTCGTTGCAACTCTCATAGCAAAGTTTGTTCTGAGGAGTATATATCTATATACTTACCGGAACGAGACTGTCTCGAGAATCCATCTCGACAGAGAAAATCTTAATCATCGCCCAAAATAAATCAGTAAAAATCGTAATTCAGTCAAACAAAACGAAATAAAGCAAGCTTCAAGAAAGTTTGTTCTGTTTTGCGGACAGAACACTAGAAATCTTTTCTAGAAAATCGTAACGCAGTTCCAGTTCACTCTTCAAAACGTACGTTATATGAAAGTACCTACGAACAGCCCGTCAATTACTCGTCAGAACAGATATTTCAAGAATTCAACAGTCAAGAATCTTTCGAGATAAATTCATTTCATCAAATCAGAATCAGCAAGATCAATCATCAAGAGAATTCAGCAGTGACACCAGAGTCATGAAGCAAGTTCAAGAAAGTTCATAACTCCGTGCACACCTGTAACCTGTAATAATTACCTGCCTAAGGATTCAATAAAATTTCTGAGGATAAAGGATAGTGATCTATATAACAAGCATAAAAAGTGGTGATATTTAAGTGTTATCATTGTGTGTTATATTTATTCTTAGGTATATATGTATAAAGTTATAGAGGTAGGTCAGTGTCGCAAAGAAAAGTGCTAGTTAGATTCGTGAAGTTTTGGTATGAAGAGTACCTACTTTCCAGATCTGTTTTTGTCAAAGAAAGAATGTTTAGTTCAGTCAAGAATTTTGGATAAAGAGTAATAGATTTTTTGAAACAAAGCGAATGAAGAAATTAGTGAAAGAGCAAGGAACCTAAATACAGAAAAGGAAAAGAATCTAAGAGTTAGTAGAATCAGTTTTTGTTAGTTTGTGTCAATTCAAGAAAGTATCTGAAAATATGATACCAACATAAAATTTAGGAAAGAAAGTATCTGAAAATATGATACCAACATAAAATCTAGGAATGAAAGTATCTGAAAATATGATACAAAGAAATAGTGTAAAGTAAAGATCACGGAAAAGTAAAGAGAGAAAAGATTCCATCAGTTTTGAAAGTACAATAGTTTTCAGACAGTTTGAAACAAAATACAGCTAAGTTGAGTACCACTAGAAATCTAGTCGGAAGAAAGGTAATTTGAAAAGTGATTATATGTCATTTGATAAAAAAACTAATCAACATCCAATTATGATAAATATTGAATGCTGTTATCTACATACATCATCCGAGTTCGAGTGCACTTCAACGAGGAGTATAAAGAAAGATTGGTGAGTGAAATTTTTCCGTTTCTATAATACTATATTTTGTTGAAATCATATTTTATTATTTTTATCAAATGATATTTATATAATTGAGATATATGGTGATATATTTTTTTTTGTGTTGAGAAAATTTTTGATATTCAAACGAATAGACAAGGCAACGCTGGAATGTTGCATAAATTACAAAGAAAGTAAACAGTAGTAAAGTGTTTGAAGAATAAATACGAGTACAATTCGCGATAAAGACGCGAAAACCATAGGAAAAAAGGTGAATACTTAGGATTATTATAGATATTAAGAACAAACAAGCGAGACGTGATTGTAAGAGACGAATCTTTCAATACGTCATTAAACAAATACCCATATTCAAGTTTTGAGATGTTCAAGTTTTTTTAGAAATTCAAGTTTGAGAAATGTTAGTGAGATACAAGGTTAAGCTTAGAATTCTAGTTTAGCTAGGTAGCTTATTAAGACCATACATTAAGTAAGAATTTATAAATATTAATTAAGAAATTTTTGTAAGGAATAAAAAGTGTAAAGTCAAGAATCGAAAATTCCGTTTTTGTGAATCATTTGAAAATTTTTGAAGGATAAGTTGATTTGACATTCTGAGTCGTAACAGAATAGTCAGGATGAAGTAAGTTAAGAGTTAAGAGGGTCGAGAGAAATTGGATCGAAACATTTAAGGGGAGTTTAGTTTAAACTTCTCTTATTCAATAAGGGGATTCTTGAGAACATAAGAGAGTGCCTG
Source organism: Eupeodes luniger (assembly GCA_951509635.1). Classification (NCBI taxonomy): domain Eukaryota; kingdom Metazoa; phylum Arthropoda; class Insecta; order Diptera; family Syrphidae; genus Eupeodes; species Eupeodes luniger. The sequence goes on from OX608075.1 coordinate 59,268,657, forward strand.
GAAAGAATCATTATAGGAACTTTTAGAATGTCGATTCTAATAGTCATAGGGTAGGGTAAAGAAGGCAGAGAGCACAACAACAGCCGTGTCTCTCCAATAAGGGGTTTCTGAATTTAAGAACCTAGTGGAAACCAAAGGTTCGTGTCAGGTCGTACATCTGATATGATAGGGAAGGGTTAAGTACGGTTCAGAGGACATGACCATCTGTGTTCCTCCGCAATAATTCACGAAAATTCTGTCAATTCACAAAATTAAATATCACGAAGGATAGGTACAATCTTTCAACTGTCATATACATAAGTTACTTTCTTCGGGTCCTAGGAATTTTAAACATATTTTTCTGGTCTACAACATCTAGATCAGTCGGTCTGAAAACAGTGTAACACCGTCTCCGCTCCAGCTGCAAGATCCCTCCCCACCGACGAGCTAAGCAATCGTGCACCCAGCAGGCCAGGTGGCTGTAGAGCGCAGGCACCCTTGTCCGAAAACGGCGTGGACTTTCCTGGGAGTTTCGTGGGAAATAAACGTCGCGTGTAAGACGAGGATAGATTCCTTTAAGAGAAGCAGGGAATTAGAGTGTAGTTTCATGGTTTCTTTTCTGAAGCTAAAGTTGTTTAATCACAGCTTATTACTTTTATAAATATTGCTCTTTATTTTCCTCAGCTCTCTCATAGGGATATGATTCGATGACTTCAGCGAGTTATGATAGTCAGTTTGGTTGAGAATGGTCGGTAAGAGTCAAACAAAACCATTTGAGTTATTGTAACTCGTGTACAATAATGGGGTATACGACGATTTGAAACGACAAGTAACTCGACTGTTGAGTCGACATTTGGTGTTTTAGAAAGTTTATGCATAACATCGAGACATATTCACTAAAGGTGGATAGAAGAGTTTCTTTCTCAGAAGGGTTGAGAAGGTCACTCGGCTGTTCACTTCTGTAAAGGAGTCTATGTGCTTACGTCTTGTGGATTTCCGTGGTCTTTGGTTTGGTTGTCGATGGTGATTCGTTTTAGCGGATATCGATTGGCAGGTAGGCTGAAGATGATAGAAGGAAGGAAGCCGTGAGTGCTATGATGGTGTGAAGATGGAGTGAAAGGTATGATGGTAGTGGTTGTGTCCAGATCATATTATTAGCACATTTCATATTGGTATGGAATCATCATGAAAATTCGTTACAGATGATGCCTGACGTGAGGCTCAGATGTAGGAATAGGACAACACCGTATATCATTTCAATTTATTTATTCATTCTTAATCTTCATTATCATTCATTTATTCGTTACAGATGGCGCCCAACGTGGGGCCCGAAAGTTTGTAACATAAGGACAGTAAGGATTTTATTTTTGAAAGACAGTACAGAGATTAGAAAATTTTTTTTTGTTAGAAAAATTAAGTGAGTAAACTTTTTTTTTGAAGAAGTTCACTCGGAGGTAAAATTCGGAGAGAGTCAGTCGATTCTTATTATCCGGAGGTTTTTGTAGTTAAGTAAGACTTCGTCTGTTGTAGTGAGGTCGATCGATTCTTTTCGACTTCGATATTTAGTGTTAGCACTTATGTCCGCATTTGGGTGTATTTAACCCGGTGGTCTGTTGCATTAAGGCTATACACTTTATTTTGTGAAAGAGTTTGGAGGGGTGATTCTCTTAACCTTTTGACCGGTGGTTGGTTGAACAAGTTCCCGACGCACGTCTGTTGCAGAAGTATAGAGATAGCTAGGATAAACTCACTTTTTCAGAGAAAAGATTTCTCACATACATGAGCACCAGTTCTGTGAGAAAAGTTTCAGTTTGGAGTTTAGTGAGGAGATTTTGGGCACATTGACCGGTGGTTGGTTGAACAATTTCCTGACTCACGTCTGTTGCAGTGTGGCAAATATCCGAACTTTTCTGAGAACGAAAAACTTTTCTTTTATTTTTCGTGAAGAAGATCAAACACAATCAACATTTTCAATTCGAGTATCTTTCGACGTAGTTAGATGCTTGAAACTTTTTTTTTATTCAACATTATTATTTAAATTTAGTAGATCCAACTCTTAAGACCCAACAAATTATGATAAAGTTTAAGTTTAAATTTTTCTTTTGAGTTATAGTAATTTGCCTGGTGGCGTTATAGTTCTGAGAAAATTTTGCCTGGTGGCGTATTTAGTTTTGAGAAAATTTTGCCTGGTGGCGTATTTAGTTTTTGAGAAATTTGCCTGGTGGCGCATTTAGAAATTTTTGCCTGGTGGCACCTTTGAGATTTAAGTATTAATATAGTTTAAATATTTAGTAAGTTTTTTTTTGAAAATTTTATCAAATAATTTTTTTTGAGAGAAGATTTAAGGAAATTGAGAATTGAGTTTAAGGTTAATCGAATTTATAGATCATTCTTTGGATAGTCTATTTGATTCAAAGTGAATGAAAATTTAATTAATTGAAAACTGAGTTTTAAATTTATCAATAGTATAGTAAGAATTAGTTTAGTTAAGTTTAGTTTGGACTTTCACTAATGCGTGGAAGAGGTAGAGCGCGATTATTTCATCCAACACCGCGTGAGATAAGATACGGTAGAAGAGCCAGCATGTTATTGAACCAACAAGGTCGTAGTCGTAGGAATAGTCCTGCCAACCGTGGGGAAAACCATAGTAGTAGGAGTAGTCCCGTAAACGACGAAAATAGGGACGTTAACTTAAATGTGAACGTGGAAGTTGACGAAAACATTAATGATAACAATGTTAGTCTTCCAAGTAACTTAAGGCCGGTTGAACCGACAGCCAGTTCGAGTCGTAACGCGAAGGATAATTCATTTGAAAGCAGTAATCATTTCGACAATTATGTACAAGAAGTAGTGTCTGCGACGGTAGGTCTAAATAGAACGGAAGACCAAAGATTTATTAGGGAGGAATTGGCGCGTAACCAAGCGACGATTCTTGATCAAGTAGGGAACATCGTGAGAGAGACTCTCGCGAGAGTTTTACCCGCAGCACCACCAACTGATACTAATGTCAGAAATTTACATGAGGCACCAACACCAGCTACTAGATCGAATCATAATAATCTACCTAACCCGCCAAACAATCAAAACAACCCAATTGAGACACAAACGAATGAACCGAACGTTCATCCTGTAGACATGGCTAGAGGTTCCAATGTGGACAATTTCCTGACTCAGTTGAGTCTGATGAATCTTAACGATTCACCCGCCGCATCGAACCAACCCTTAGCGCCAACACCAGCTAGTTCGTATATGAGATTCCCGCACTATCACAAGTGGGGAATCAAATTTAATAACAAAGACATGTCCATAGATGAATTTTTGTTTAGGATAGAGATAGTGAAGGACAGTTATCATTGTTCTTGGGAAGAAGTAGTATCGAATTTTCACCATTTTGTGGGCGGTTCCGCTGAAGCGTGGTATTGGATGTATTTGAAGAACAATCCGAGAACGTCGTGGCAATCTTTGAAGTCAGCCTTACTGGAGCAATATAGGAGTTTGGAGACAGACCCCGAGTTGTACAGAAGGATGATGGATAGGAAGCAAGCGTTCAACGAGAGCTTCAACGATTTTTATGATGATATCATAAAGTTGAACTCCAGAATGAAAATCCCCAAACCCGCTAGAGAAATAGTTGAACTAGTCAAACAAAATGTGAAGAGAAGGATAGGAGAGTTACTGATTACTTTTAACACTAACAGCCTTGCTGAATTAGTTTACGTTTGTAGAACAGTTGAAAAATTCCTGAACGGAAATAACAACAGTGACAATCAACGTTTCAAAACACTGACAAATTACGCGAACCAACCAGTTCGTAAGCAAGTCCATGTGCTAGACCAACATCAACTAGCAATAGAAGAGGCAAAACCAGACACTTCATTGGAAGCTTTCCATAGGAAAGACGAATTTAAGTGCTGGAACTGTAAGGGCGTGGGTCATCTCTTTAGGGAATGTCCTGATACCAGAAGACGACTCTTCTGCTTCAAGTGTGGTCGGGAAGAAACGGTAACACCTAGTTGTCCGATCTGTTCGGAAAACGGTCCAAAGAGCAATTTTCCAATCGAGGGGGAAATTGTGAAGACCGAGTACTCGAAAAAGTAATTAACCCTCAAGCACCCATAAAAAAAGTCACGATCTTGAAACCTGAACATAAGAAATCATTCGAAAAACCGGTTGTAACAAAGTCTGAAAAAACTAACTTATATCCTTTGAAGAGACCTTTACAAGAGCGACAAATTGAATACTTTAAAGCGCGAAAACGAATTTTGACATTTCCATGTCGTTCAAAGAAAGTTTCGAAGTTAAGAAGTAGAATGAAAACTAGAAGAAAATTACATAAAGCCATATCTGCGACAAACATAAAGAACAATATTAACGATCCGCGTCCATATGTTTCGGTTGAAATATTTGGTAAATCGTGGCTCGGTCTTTTGGATTCCGGAGCCAGCATTAGTTGTCTGGGCTCAGAAGCATCAGAATATTTGAAATCGAACAAAATTCCTTTCAAGGAATTCTCTTCGGCTGTTTCTACAGCGGATGGAAAAAAACAAGCAATTGTGGGCATGGTTAGGGCAACGATCCAATACAAGGGCATAGTCCGCGAATTGGATTTATTTGTCGTTCCATCGCTAGCACAACCACTTTACTTAGGAGTTGATTTCTGGGCTTCGTTCCAAATAGCTCCACATCTAATATCATCTTTAGACAACGCTCCCGAATCCGAAGATGAAAATAAAGAACCGACCAAATGCAAGTTGTCCAACCAAGAGTCGAAGGTGTTAGAAGAGGTTATCGAGCTCTTTCCATCCTTCGCTGAGAGAGGTTTAGGACGGACTCACCTTATAGAACATACGATAGATACGGGTGATGCGATGCCAATCAAACAGCGTCATTATCCCATATCTCCTGCGGTACAAGCCCTGGTGTACGAGGAATTGGACCGCATGCTTGAGTTAGGTGTTATCGAAGAGAGTTCCAGCCCATGGAGTTCACCTGTCGTATTGGTACGAAAACCAGGAAAGAACCGCATGTGCTTGGACTTTCGGAAGGTAAACTCCGTAACTAAAAAGAATGCGAATCCAATTGCTCAGATAGAGGGATTGTTGGCACGCCTTTCAGAGACTCATTTCATCTCGAGTGTGGACCTGAAAGACGCGTACTGGCAGATACCACTGGAGCAAAGTTCACGGGAGAAGACAGCTTTTACCGTCCCCGGAAGACCGCTCTATCAGTTCAAGGTGATGCCGTTCGGTCTCTCGAACGCCGCTCAGAGTCTGACATACCTAATGAACTTGGTTGTTCCACAAGAATTGCGAGATCAAGTATTTGTTTACTTGGATGATCTTTTGGTCATCTCAAAAACGTTTGAAGAACACATGAGAATACTACGGATAATAGCGAACAGGTTGTTGGAAGCTGGATTGACGATTAACGTCGAGAAGTCCAAATTTTGCTTCCAAGAACTCCAGTACCTAGGATACGTAGTAGGACCAGGGTGTTTGAAAGCAGATCCGGCAAAAATATCTGCCATTGTAGATTTTCCTGTACCAACGTCAACACGGCAAGTACGTCGATTTCTCGGCATGGCGGGCTGGTACAGACGTTTCATCGAAAACTTCTCTGGAGTAGCTAGTGCTATGACAGACACACTAAAAAAACATCAAAAGTTTGAGTTTGGGCAAGAAGCGCTTAAAGCTTTTGAAGCAATCAAGAGAGCATTAACATCCGCTCCAATCTTGATTAATCCTGATTTCAGCAAGCAATTTGTTATTTTATGCGATGCATCTAATACAGGCATAGGCTGCGTGCTGTGTCAAAAGGATGAGTCAGGAGTAGAAAGACCAATTTACTATTATTCCCAGAAGCTGAACGCGGCACAACGGAATTATTCAGTCACCGAGCGTGAGTGTCTAGCGGCAGTGAAGGGAATACAAAAATTTAGACCGTACGTGGAAGGTTACAGATTTTTGGTTATCACCGACCACGCGAGCCTTAAGTGGCTAATGAGTTTGAGAGATCCAACGGGGAGATTAGCGCGATGGAGTCTCAAATTACAAGGATTTGACTTTGGGATAGAACACCGGAAGGGTACTCTGAATGTAGTGCCAGATGCTTTATCTCGTACTCATGAGGTAGAGGGTCTACATTCAGATGTATGCCAACCGGGGTCTATGTCAACAAATCCGTCTGAAGTGTTGTATGTCGATCTGGAAGATCCAGCTTTTAAGTCGGAAGAATATCTCCAGATAGCAGAACACATCAGTAACAATAAAGAACGATTACCTGATCTTCGAGTTTCGAAAGGTTTCGTATATAAGAAGATCAGACATTGTACAGGAAATCCGCTTCAGGACCCACAAGTCTGGAAGTTATGGATTCCATCGTCGCTGACCGAACCAATGATCTCTCGAGCTCATTGTCCACCAAGAGCTTCTCATGGAGGCGTGGCTAAGACTTTGTACCGACTACGTCAGCAGTTTTATTGGCCAGCGATGGCTTCTCAAGTCAAAGCATTTGTAGGTAGCTGTGATATTTGCAAAACAACTAAATCAGCTAATGTGATCTTGCGAACCAACATGGGAGAGGCATACACAGTGGAAAGACCATTCCAACATGTGTATGTAGACTTTCTGGGACCATATCCGCGATCACGGAAAGGAAACACATATATAGTAATTGCTTTAGACCAATTGACCAAATTTGTCTTCATCAAACCTTTGAAAAAGGCAAATTCAAGTGAGGTGATTAAATTTTTAAAGGACGAAATATTTTTAATTTACGGCGTACCCGAAAGTTTATTGTCCGACAACGGTTCACAATTCTTGAGTAAAGAATTTGCGAAAATGGTAGAAATGTTTGGCATAAGACATGTGAAGACGGCTGCGTATGCTCCACAAGCAAACGCTAGCGAACGAGTCAATCGTTCAATCTTATCAGCCATCCGCTCTTACATTGATCCGCGGCAATACAACTGGGACGAGTATTTGTCCTGTATAGGCAGTGCTTTACGCACATCAGTTCATTCTGTTCTGGGCATGTCGCCATACGAGGCATTGTTCGGGCAGAGAATGATCGAGCATGGCGCCGATTATAGTCTTTTAAGAAAACTCAATGGTCTGAATCAAAGCGAAATAGAATGGTTACCAAAAACAGCGAAAATGAACATTTTGCACACCCATCTTAAGACAGCGTTAGAGCAAGCTCACGAAACGTATAAGAACAACTACAATCTTAGAAGTAAATTTGTTAAATTCGAGGTAGGAGATACAATATTTAAGCGTAACTTTGTGCTTAGTGACGCAACGAAACACCGAAGCGCCAAACTAAGTCCTAAATTTTTAAAAGTGACTGTTTTAAAAGTTGTAGGCAACAATTTGTATAGAGTCAAAGATGACAAAGGATTCGAAACAGTAGTTCATACCAAAGACTTAAAAAGGTAGTTCGATAGTAGTGCTATAGCCCGGCGTAGTCAGCTGTGCATGAGACTCCTGTTAGAACACAGACTCATATTCCGTTTCTTTTCTTGTCCTTCAGAAGAGTTAAAAAACTATTCAGAAGAAAAAGTTTTGTAGGAAACACTGCATAATAGGATAGTCTAATTTATTCATGACGTCCGATGCTTCAAACATAAGCTGAAGTCCGCTGTGTAAACACTCAAGTCCATCAAACACATTCAAGTGTAAATATACTCTGAACGCACTCTATGTTCGCAACAACATCAGCGAGGATGAACTAAACGTTAAGATATAAATTTAGTATTTGTGAGTTAGATAATAAAATAGGAGAACTGAATTTATAAACTTAACCGATAATCTCAAGTAAATTTATGTCTATTTAATCTGGTATTCCACCTAAAGTAGAAAAACAAAGTTAAAAAATAAATCTAATTAGGGAAATATCTAATTGGGTTAAGATAATAAACGCACCCATTCTGAATTATTCGAAACCGGAAAAACATTCAAAGACAAACAAAACTTATTGTGAATGAACCCTTTCACATCGAGCCAATTGGAATTCCAATTCCAATTAGTTCCATGTAGCCGGCAACAACCAATCAAGAGCTCTTGCGTTCGTCGATGGCAGACATCATTCCTTTTTCTGTCTGGCCGTCGAACGAATAACACGTTCTTTTATAATAGTCTGAAAGTTCCTGAAATAATGGTAAGAAAAATATTTAACAAGTATTAATAGAATATAGAAAATAATATAGGTAAAAATTTTTACTAGGAAGTAGTACGAAGAAATTAAATTCAAGATATAAATAAACGTAGTACGAGAATGAATTTATGGTACGAAATCAAAAGGAGCAAGGAATACTCATTTGAAAGAAGAAGAACATGTCTACGCGGCGAATAAAAATTTGGGTAAATCTCTCATAAAAGTGAAAGGTAATAAACTCGTGTATATTTTTGGTTCTGAAAATTATAAAGAAAAACCTAAAAAGAAAAGAAAGAACATAAAAATAATTTTTTTTGGTTGCACATGTGATTTCGAAAGTTCTAAAGTTTTCCTTTCGTTTTATTCGATTCCCACAGGCGCGACGCAGTAAAGTGACGAGGCGTGAAATTTCAAGAAATTTACACGACGGCCAGACAACAAATTTATAATCTTTTTTTTTAAAGACAAATTTAAATACTTTTGTTTTACACTTCATTTTAAATATTTTCATTTTACACTTCATTAAAAATACTTTTGTTTTGCCACTTACACTACGTTAAAATTTTTGGTTTTCCGATTTACACTTCATTAAATTTTGTTTTACGCGTAAAAATGATATGGCCTATTATACCTTGGCATGGCAACAAATTTAGTAACGATTCATGTTGAATGACAACGTCTTTGGCATATTCGTTGCAACTCTCATAGCAAAGTTTGTTCTGAGGAGTATATATCTATATACTTACCGGAACGAGACTGTCTCGAGAATCCATCTCGGCAGAGAAAATCTTAATCATCGCCCAAAATAAATCAGTAAAAATCGTAATTCAGTCAAACAAAACGAAATAAAGCAAGCTTCAAGAAAGTTTGTTCTGTTTTGCGGACAGAACACTAGAAATCTTTTCTAGAAAATCGTAACGCAGTTCCAGTTCACTCTTCAAAACGTACGTTATATGAAAGTACCTACGAACAGCCCGTCAATTACTCGTCAGAACAGATATTTCAAGAATTCAACAGTCAAGAATCTTTCGAGATAAATTCATTTCATCAAATCAGAATCAGCAAGATCAATCATCAAGAGAATTCAGCAGTGACACCAGAGTCATGAAGCAAGTTCAAGAAAGTTCATAACTCCGTGCACACCTGTAACCTGTAATAATTACCTGCCTAAGGATTCAATAAAATTTCTGAGGATAAAGGATAGTGATCTATATAACAAGCATAAAAAGTGGTGATATTTAAGTGTTATCATTGTGTGTTATATTTATTCTTAGGTATATATGTATAAAGTTATAGAGGTAGGTCAGTGTCGCAAAGAAAAGTGCTAGTTAGATTCGTGAAGTTTTGGTATGAAGAGTACCTACTTTCCAGATCTGTTTTTGTCAAAGAAAGAATGTTTAGTTCAGTCAAGAATTTTGGATAAAGAGTAATAGATTTTTTGAAACAAAGCGAATGAAGAAATTAGTGAAAGAGCAAGGAACCTAAATACAGAAAAGGAAAAGAATCTAAGAGTTAGTAGAATCAGTTTTTGTTAGTTTGTGTCAATTCAAGAAAGTATCTGAAAATATGATACCAACATAAAATTTAGGAAAGAAAGTATCTGAAAATATGATACCAACATAAAATCTAGGAATGAAAGTATCTGAAAATATGATACAAAGAAATAGTGTAAAGTAAAGATCACGGAAAAGTAAAGAGAGAAAAGATTCCATCAGTTTTGAAAGTACAATAGTTTTCAGACAGTTTGAAACAAAATACAGCTAAGTTGAGTACCACTAGAAATCTAGTCGGAAGAAAGGTAATTTGAAAAGTGATTATATGTCATTTGATAAAAAAACTAATCAACATCCAATTATGATAAATATTGAATGCTGTTATCTACATACATCATCCGAGTTCGAGTGCACTTCAACGAGGAGTATAAAGAAAGATTGGTGAGTGAAATTTTTCCGTTTCTATAATACTATATTTTGTTGAAATCATATTTTATTATTTTTATCAAATGATATTTATATAATTGAGATATATGGTGATATATTTTTTTTTGTGTTGAGAAAATTTTTGATATTCAAACGAATAGACAAGGCAACGCTGGAATGTTGCATAAATTACAAAGAAAGTAAACAGTAGTAAAGTGTTTGAAGAATAAATACGAGTACAATTCGCGATAAAGACGCGAAAACCATAGGAAAAAAGGTGAATACTTAGGATTATTATAGATATTAAGAACAAACAAGCGAGACGTGATTGTAAGAGACGAATCTTTCAATACGTCATTAAACAAATACCCATATTCAAGTTTTGAGATGTTCAAGTTTTTTTTAGAAATTCAAGTTTAAGAAATGTTAGTGAGATACAAGGTTAAGCTTAGAATTCTAGTTTAGCTAGGTAGCTTATTAAGACCATACATTAAGTAAGAATTTATAAATATTAATTAAGAAATTTTTGTAAGGAATAAAAAGTGTAAAGTCAAGAATCGAAAATTCCGTTTTTGTGAATCATTTGAAAATTTTTGAAGGATAAGTTGATTTGACATTCTGAGTCGTAACAGAATAGTCAGGATGAAGTAAGTTAAGAGTTAAGAGGGTCGAGAGAAATTGGATCGAAACATTTAAGGGGAGTGTTCCGAGTTAATTCAAAAAAGGGTAAGTTAGTTAATTTGAAATCAAATCTAAATGAAATTAAAAATCCAGAGAACAAAGAAACACAATCTTGTAAACGTTATAAAATGGAAGTAAGTTTTTATTTCATTAGTGACCTTTTTGTCACCTTCGATTTCTTTATATTATTTACAAAACATAAATATAATTTGATGCAATAAAATATTTAACGAAATATGACAGCGGGTAGCGTTCTAAGCTCTTCTTGGCGGCAGCATCCAACATTCTCCCCCCCCAGTGCACAAGGTAAACGGTCATAGCACTTGGTCGACCATAAGCGTTGAAGAGGTACCAAATGTATTATTTTATAATATTACATGCAAAGAGAAATGCGATTAGTTATCTTTTCAAATACTATTTATTCTAAACAATATGTATGTGTATTAAAATACATCTACTTCATCAAAGTTTACTCTAATTAATAAATTTCCACCTTCGTTTTGTCTTGCATCGTGTAAACCCTAACAAAAGTTAACGTCAGTTTCGTATGACCTCCCTGACTTGTAATTGCATATTGCAATCGAAGCTTAAGTATGTAAGTTCGATACTCGAGACAGCATATGCAGTTTCCTTTCGGTTCCGACATTACTTTTCATTCATGTTTACCTATCTTGAACAGTACCTATGTTTTATTGTTGTGAAAAAAAAATAATTATCGCGATCGGTGTGTATTCCGTTTTCATTTATTTGGTGAGTATACTTTAACTTTTCCTTTTTATTAGTGTGATATTTCAGCCAAGTAATAAAATAGTTAAATTTAATCTAAAGGTGTTTAATTTGTGTAACATAATTTGTATAATATAATTTGTGTACTATATGTTTCAAGTTTTCTTCCGTTATTTCTTAGTTTGTGCCATCAATTGACTATATGTACAGTGTTGTTGTGATTTTAATTTACATTCAGCTATATATTTATATTTCATGTGGCATAGTAGGCAATTAATTGAGTACCTACTATTTTGTTTATATGCGATTTATTATACATACATATGTACATATATTTTGTTTTTGTTTTTTAACAGGCTGATTGGTGTTGCTGTTGATTGTTGTTATGCTGCTGATGCCGACGATGGTAAGTTGTTGTTTTTTGCTATAGGTGGTTTGAATACATGTATGTATGTTTGTTTTCTTTTTTCAGGTGTTGTCATGGTTGCCACATCAGTTAACTTGATGTATTTATTTATGTGAGTTTTATTTTGTTTGTTTTTGATTTCATATTTTATATTAATAATTTTAATTTGATTTCATATTTTATATTAATAATTTTTGATTATATTACTGAGTTTATGAATTTTTAAATTTATTTTGAGTATTTAGTGTGTTTTTTCCTTTAGTATTTCTTTAGTTAATTTCAGGTTTTCGCTTACGTTTTTGTTTATAGGTATTTATTTTAGGTTTTGTGTTGATAAATTCAATTTTCTATGTTGTAAATGAATTTAGGTTTTAGCATGTGATTGATTTTAGTATAAATGTGTTGAGTTTAGTATAAATGTGTTGAGTTTCAGTGGACTGTATGGATGGTTGATTTTGATATTTATGAATGTGATTTCAAATGTTCAATAAGTGAGTATGTTGAAATTCGTTTTATTAAATTGATTTTAATTCAGTTTTACTTATATTTGAAAGGGTTTTAATTCAGAATGGATTTTAAATCAATTCAAATTATGTTTGAATGGGTTAGGGTTAGTTTTTTTTTTTTTTATATATATATTTGAGTGTGTTAGTTGCATGTATGCATGTGTTGAGTTGAGTTGTGATTTATATGGGATTGTGTTTTGAGCACAAAAACCCTTTTTTTTATTTTGCTTGTGTGGAAGTTGTTTAAATATGTGTTGATAATGTTTTAATTTTATTTAAATGCGTTGATTAAATGATGAATGTGTTTTGAGTTTATTTAAATGGTTTATAGATTTTTGTTAAATGAGTGTTTTGTAATTTGGTTTGACCAACTTTTGAATGTATTGGGAATATATATGTGTGTGTATATTAAGTATATTTTACTTTGTTGTGTATGGTTTTGTACATAAGTTTTGATTGTATTTTGGTTTGTTTGTATATTGTGTTGATCAGGCTCTTATATATTTGGGTTTAAGTTTTTAATTCAGAAATTTAGCAGTATGTGTTTTTTTTTTCCAATTTAAGTTGATCTTTACACTATTGTGTTTTCTGTATCAATGTTGTTCGATGGGAGTGGGCAGATTTTTGTGATAGGCCTTTTGAATTCGTTGTTCTGGGTTCTTACTTTTACAACGCGGATCAGTTCATCTTGTCCTGGATAGGTTTCAATAATCCTTGCTAGGGACCATTGTGATGGTGGAAGTCTTTCATCTCTCAGCAAGACTAAATCTCCGATTTTGGGTTGTTTTCCGACTTTCAACCATTTCGGTCGGTTTTGAAGCCTTGTTAAATATTCTCCGCTCCATTCCTTCCAGAATGTTTGCAGTAATGCTTGTAGTCGTTTCCATCTGTCCAAGTAGCCTAGTTTTTCAGTTGGTAGGTTAGCTTCAGGGACTGTATGCATTGATGTGCCGATCAAAAAGTGTGCTGGTGTTAGGGCGTTAAAATCATCCAAGCTATCTGTAACGGGACAAAGGGGTCTCGAGTTAAGACAAGCTTCTATTTGTGTTAGAAGCGTACTGAGCTCCTCGAATGTCAGGGCTTGGTTTCGGGCAACCCGTTTTAAGTGGTATTTGACTGATTTCACTCCTGCTTCCCATAAACCACCAAAGTGAGGAGAAGCAGGAGGAATAAAGTTCCACTTGGTACCCAATTTACTTAGTGAGTCAGCTATTTCTTTATAATCATGTTTGGCTACATTTAACATCTTTTGAAGTTCGGTATTAGCACCTTTAAAATTAGTACCGCAGTCGCTATAAATATTTGAACATATTCCTCTTCGAGATATAAATCTTCTGAACGCGGCAATAAAGGCTTGAGTTGTGAGATCTGTTACAGCTTCAAGATGAATTGCTTTTGTGGAGAGACATATGAAAATTGCAAAATATCCTTTAAATTTCTTGGAATTTCTTCCTTTCCAAGTTTTAACTTCCAAAGGGCCGGCATAGTCTACACCAGTGTGAGTGAATGGTCGTGACATATTTACTCTGGGGGCAGGAAGGTTTCCCATCAGTTGTTGCATTGATTTGGGTTGATTCTTAAAACAAGTGAAGCATTTACTCAACCACTTCTTCACTGTTCTTTTCATATTGAAAATCCAAAATTGATTTCGAATAAAAGCGATTGTTTGCTGGATACCCCCATGCAGGGTTTTCTCATGAGCATCTTCAATGATGAGTTTCGAGAAGTTGTGATCTGGTTTCAATGCAATAGGATGCTTTTGATCATATGTAAGGTTGGCATTTTGCAATCGACCGCCAATTGGAATTTGGAATTTCTTCCTTTCCAAGTTTTAACTTCCAAAGGGCCGGCATAGTCTACACCAGTGTGAGTGAATGGTCGTGACATATTTACTCTGGGGGCAGGAAGGTTTCCCATCAGTTGTTGCATTGATTTGGGTTGATTCTTAAAACAAGTGAAGCATTTACTCAACCACTTCTTCACTGTTCTTTTCATATTGAAAATCCAAAATTGATTTCGAATAAAAGCGATTGTTTGCTGGATACCCCCATGCAGGGTTTTCTCATGAGCATCTTCAATGATGAGTTTCGAGAAGTTGTGATCTGGTTTCAATGCAATAGGATGCTTTTGATCATATGTAAGGTTGGCATTTTGCAATCGACCGCCAATTCTTATCATACCAGATCGATCAATAAACATATTTAGAGATTTGTTGAGCTTTGTTCTCTTAGTAAGTTTAAGTTCTTTTATGACATCAGGAAACATGAATTGTTGAACACTTCTTATGGTTGTACGTAATGCAATGTCAAGTTCTATGGGTGAAAGAACGGACTTCATTTTTAAAACATCATCCTTTCTTACATTATAGATGAATCTGTTCACAAAGGCTATGATTCTTAATACTTTGATAAGCTTGGATTTTTTGCAAACTACATCAAGAATGCCATTAGCATCTTTGATGGTGACATGAATCTTGATTTGTTTCTTTTCTTCTTCCGTTTCTAATTGGGTGGGTTGTGTAGGTACTGAGAAATCCCATTTTTCATGAAGAAAGTGTGGTCCACTCCACCATAGTGTACTGATCTTCAATTTTGATGGAAGGATACCACGAGATATTAAATCCGCTGGGTTTAATTTGGTGGGGATGTGTCGCCATATACTAACATTGGTCAACCGTTGAATTTCGGTGACTCTATTGGCTATGAATGTCTTCCATTTCGATGGTAATCCAGATATCCAACTCAAGGTGATTGTAGAATCAGTCCATGCAAATATTTGGATGGTTTTGAATGGAAGAACTGATCGGGTATAATCGAGAAGTTTTGCCAGCATGACAGCTCCGCAAAGTTCTAATCTTGGTAACGATACCGTGTTTACAGGCGCTACCTTTGTTTTAGAAATGAGCAAATGAGTATGTATGAGGTTCTGGTTGTCTAATACTCTAAGGTAGACGACGGCTCCATACGCTTTAATTGATGCATCACTGAATCCGTGGAGTTCTATTTGTTTGATGTCACTTTGAGTGTTTATCCATCTTGGAAGGTGTATGTCTTCTAAAATTTCTAATTCTTCTTGAAAAGAGAGCCATTCTTGGTGTAATTCAACTGGAATATTGTCGTCCCATGAGAGACCCTTTAGCCATAATTGCTGCATGAGGATCTTAGCCTTGATAATACAAGGTGCTATCCACCCTAATGGATCAAAAAACCGAGCGATGGTTGAAAGTATGGAACGTTTTGTAACAATATTATCGAGAATAATCTTTTGGAAAGAAAAAAAGTCAGAAGATGGGAACCACCTGATTCCAAGAGTCTTCGTGTGATCTAGAGATCCAAAAGTCAGCGAAACACTTGTTTCTCGGTCTTCTTCCGGAATGGATTCCAAAAATTCTTTTTCATTACTCATCCATTTACGTAGATGAAATCCAGCTGAAGATAATAGCGTTGAAATTTGATGGTACTTTTCTTTGGCTACCTCTAATGAATCAGCACCTGAAACTAAATCATCTATATACATATCTTCACGGATCATTTGGGCGGCTAGTGGGTATGCTGATTCTTCGTCAGAGGCAAGTTTTTTGAGAGTTCTATTTGCTAAATATGGAGCTGGAGCAGTACCAAACATCAAAACTTTAACCTTATAGAGTTTAACGGGTGTTGTTGTATCTTCACGCCAATACAGCATTTGATAATATGCATCATCTGGATGAATGTGGATTTGTCTATACATCTTTTCTATATCAGATGTAAAGGTAATTTTATGTGTTCTCCACCTCAAAACTATTGCTATAATATCTGTTTGTGTCTTAGGTCCAGTCATCAGATGGTCATTCAACGAAGTTCCGTTCGAAGTTTTAAATGAGGCGTTGAAGACTACACGCAGTTTTGTGGTTGTACTGGAGTCTTTTATGACGGCATGATGTGGCACGATGTTGTGAAAAGGTGAGTTGTAGATATTATCTTGAGTGATATCCACTTCTTCCATTTGGTTAAGTTTAAGATATTCTGCCAGACATTTATTGTATTCTTCGTGTAATGTTGGGTTGTTAAGTAACTTCTCTTCTTGCTTGTAATACATCCTTAACGCTGTTTGTTGTGTTGATTTTAGTTCTGGTCGTTGACTTGCCTTGAAAGGTAACGATACTTCAAAACGCCCTCCCGGCAACCTCTTGACGTGTTCTAAAAAGTGATTTTCACAAGCTACATCTTCTTCTGCTTCGGCCTTTTGGTATGGAGATTCCTCAATCTCCCAAAACTTTCGCATTTGTGTGTCTATGTCGACAGTTTGTGTGTAGACTTGAATAGAGTTGGGTTTTTCAAGCGGTACTTTTCCTAATATGATCCAACCAAATTCGGTTTTTTGAGCGATCGGACATATTTGTTCATCATCACGAATGACTTCATTCAAAATTATTTCACAATAAACGTCATTCCCTAACAAAATATCGATGTTTGATGGTCGATGAAATGTTGGATCGGCTAATTTTAAACCTTGGATATGTTTCCATTTTGTTGAAATAATTTCATGACTTGGTAAAAGTCCTGTTAATGTTTTATATATATAACCTTTTGTCGACGTAGTAAAATCTGAGTAATTTGAACTCAGGTTAAGTTCAATATAGTTTTGACAAGAACCGCTTTTGTTCTGTCCTAATACCGAAATATCAAATGAAGTATTGTATTTTTTGAGTCGTAAAAGTTGAGATGCTGATTCTGTTATAAACGTAGCTTGTGATCCAGGATCAATCAAAGCTCTTAATTTAATAAAGTTTCCATCAGCTGATCTGACTTTTACGATTGCTGTTGCAAGTAAGATTTGCGTATTTTTAAAATCCTTCAAATGAAAGCAATTTGATGATGTTGATGGTGTTGGATCGTTGGGGTAGAAGGTTGATGCGTTTGGATTGAATTCTGTTGATATATGGTGTGCATGTGAGCTATTTGTGTTATATGTGTTTGGATTTGTGTTGTTGAATGAATTTGTTTTATTGTGTGGCATATTTCTGGTTTGAGTTTGAGAGATTGTGTTATTTGAATTGGGTGGTAATTGGTTAGCTTGAGTGAGTGATTGTCGTTGGTATGTGTTTTGTTGATTGTGTAAGTTGAGTTGGTTTTGTGCGTTGCCAAAATGTAGCAATGAATTATGTTGCTTTTGACAAAAATGGCATCTTTTATCACTAGGGCAACTATTTGTTTTATGGCTATATGCCAAGCAGTTAATACAGTTCCCTAATTGTTTTACAGTTCGTTGCCTTGTGTTGACATCCATTTTTAAAAACTTTGTACATATTCTTAATGAGTGTGCACCCTTATGGCACAGTTTGCATGCAAAATTTGCTGTTTCAGCATTAACATGAAATACTGTTTTTAATTGTTTTTTGTAAGTTGAGGCTAATTTCGCATTTTGCTGCTCATCAACCATTTCCAGTGTTCGGAACCTTGTCTCTAAGAAATCTGAAAACTCATTATAAGTGGGTATTTCTTTCTTAGTTCCAAGTGTTGCTTCCCATTTTGCTTGTACCGTTGATGGAAGCTTTTTTAAAAGCAAAAAAATGATGATTGCATCCCAATGTTGGACTGGCAATCCTAGGTTTGTGAGGGCGTGCAAAATTTTGGTTGAATTATCCGACAATTCGCGAATACCTTTCGAATTCTCCTCATGAACTACTGGCAATTCATAAAACAACTTTAACTCGTTATTAACAAGAATTCTCTTAAAATCATACCGTGAATTTAATAATTCCCATGCTTTTTCATAGCTAGCATCATCTACGTTAATATGTTCAAAGCTAAAAAGTTAAATAATGTAGTTTTTCTATATTTGTTAGTGATTTATTGCTATGTACCAAAGAAACGAATTGATCTCTAAACGAACGCCAATTCTGGTATTCACCCGTGAAAGTCGGAGGATTAATTTTGGGTAAGCGTACATCGTGATGCTTATTATTGTCAGATTTTGCAACTGGAGGAACAGCAGTAGCAATTTCTTTCGCTTTAGCCTCTGCAAATTTGTCCAACTCATCTAATAGCATAGATCTGTAAAGCGTATAGATCTCATTTGCTTCGTTAAAAAATTCTTCGGTGCTATTTAAAACATCTTCTTTGACGTCATCACTGCAAATCACTAGTTGATATTGGTTTTTTATGTTCACCCAATTGCCTTCAAGGGTTTCGAGACGTGTGGTTACATAATTTTTGGTTCGGCGAGTGGGGCTCACAGTCTTTTTAAAATTTTCAAAATCTTTTGAAATTTGCGTGCAGGTGCTTCTTACAATTTTAGATGCATTCATTGTTTGTATTTATTAAACAAATAATATTTCTTTATGTGTAATTGTTTAAACAAATAAATGAAAAGTGTACTCACTGTGATTTTTGTACTTATTCCAGATAAATGCGACTGCTTAAAATTGATGGCGCTTTGTGATGGGTAGCGATTGGCAATGGGTAGCGATTGGCGATGGGTAGCGATTGGCGATGGGTAGCGATTGGCGATGACGACGGCGGCGGCGGCGGCGATGGCGATGACGATGACGATGATGATGACTATGATGATGATTGTGATGATGGTGTTGATGACAATGAAGATGAATAAAATGTTCTTATTCAAATTAAATGTTGATTAAATCGATTTCAAATATTTTAAATTTGTTTAATAAATTTTAAAACAACGACAAAATGTCGGCACACACTCTTTTAATTTTTAAGGACTTTTGTGTAGCAAAATTAAATATTTTATTGTTCGCTTTTCAATAGGCAACGAAGGACCAAAATGTTCCGAGTTAATTCAAAAAAGGGTAAGTTAGTTAATTTGAAATCAAATCTAAATGAAATTAAAAATCCAGAGAACAAAGAAACACAATCTTGTAAACGTTATAAAATGGAAGTAAGTTTTTATTTCATTAGTGACCTTTTTGTCACCTTCGATTTCTTTATATTATTTACAAAACATAAATATAATTTGATGCAATAAAATATTTAACGAAATATGACAGCGGGTAGCGTTCTAAGCTCTTCTTGGCGGCAGCATCCAACAGGGAGTTTAGTTTAAACTTCTCTTATTCAATAAGGGGATTCTTGAGAACATAAGAGAGTGCCTGGAAAGAATCATTATAGGAACTTTTAGAATGTCGATTCTAATAGTCATAGGGTAGGGTAAAGAAGGCAGAGAGCACAACAACAGCCGTGTCTCTCCAATAAGGGGTTTCTGAATTTAAGAACCTAGTGGAAACCAAAGGTTCGTGTCAGGTCGTACATCTGATATGATAGGGAAGGGTTAAGTACGGTTCAGAGGACATGACCATCTGTGTTCCTCCGCAATAATTCACGAAAATTCTGTCAATTCACAAAATTAAATATCACGAAGGATAGGTACAATCTTTCAACTGTCATATACATAAGTTACTTTCTTCGGGTCCTAGGAATTTTAAACATATTTTTCTGGTCTACAACATCTAGATCAGTCGGTCTGAAAACAGTGTAACACCGTCTCCGCTCCAGCTGCAAGATCCCTCCCCACCGACGAGCTAAGCAATCGTGCACCCAGCAGGCCAGGTGGCTGTAGAGCGCAGGCACCCTTGTCCGAAAACGGCGTGGACTTTCCTGGGAGTTTCGTGGGAAATAAACGTCGCGTGTAAGACGAGGATAGATTCCTTTAAGAGAAGCAGGGAATTAGAGTGTAGTTTCATGGTTTCTTTTCTGAAGCTAAAGTTGTTTAATCACAGCTTATTACTTTTATAAATATTGCTCTTTATTTTCCTCAGCTCTCTCATAGGGATATGATTCGATGACTTCAGCGAGTTATGATAGTCAGTTTGGTTGAGAATGGTCGGTAAGAGTCAAACAAAACCATTTGAGTTATTGTAACTCGTGTACAATAATGGGGTATACGACTATTTGAAACGACAAGTAACTCGACTGTTGAGTCGACATTTGGTGTTTTAGAAAGTTTATGCATAACATCGAGACATATTCACTAAAGGTGGATAGAAGAGTTTCTTTCTCAGAAGGGTTGAGAAGGTCACTCGGCTGTTCACTTCTGTAAAGGAGTCTATGTGCTTACGTCTTGTGGATTTCCGTGGTCTTTGGTTTGGTTGTCGATGGTGATTCGTTTTAGCGGATATCGATTGGCAGGTAGGCTGAAGATGATAGAAGGAAGTAAGCCGTGAGTGCTATGATGGTGTGAAGATGGAGTGAAAGGTATGATGGTAGTGGTTGTGTCCAGATCATATTATTAGCACATTTCATATTGGTATGGAATCATCATGAAAATTCGTTACAGATGATGCCTGACGTGAGGCTCAGATGTAGGAATAGGACAACACCGTATATCATTTCAATTTATTTATTCATTCTTAATCTTCATTATCATTCATTTATTCGTTACAATTTGGATGATCTGCTCGTAGTTTCTCCAGACTTCGAGACGCATATCGCCTTGCTGGAGGAAGTAGCCGACTGTCTGAGGAAAGCAAATCTCACCATCAACGTTAAGAAGTCCAAATTTTGCTTCAAAGAGCTGAAGTATTTGGGCTATATCGTTGGTGGTGGGAAGTTGATGACCGATCCGGAGAAAATAGAAGCGGTTGTCAATTTTCCGTTGCCCAAAAATCCGAGACAAGTCAGGCGGTTGCTTGGTCTAGCGGGGTGGTATCGGAGGTTCATCAAGAATTTTTCCAGCTTGACGGCTCCACTGACGGATACGTTGAAGAGCAAAAATACGAAGTTCATCATGACCAATGAAGCGAAAACCGCATTCGAGGAGCTTAAAAAGGCGTTAGTTTCATCTCCGATTTTAGTTAGACCCGATTTTTCTAGGAGATTTTTCATTCAGTGTGACGCGTCGGATACCGGGATCGGCGCGGTCCTATTTCAAAAATATGAGGATGGCCAAGAATGTCCAATTTCTTATTTCTCCCAAAAATTAAATCCTTGCCAGCGGAACTATAGCGTCACCGAAAGAGAGTGTATGGCGGCCGTCATGGCGATAAAAAAATTCCGGCCCTATGTTGAAGGCATGGAATTCACTGTCATAACCGACCATTCAAGTCTCAAATGGCTGATGTCCATGAAAGACTTGAGTGGGCGGTTGGCTCGGTGGAGCCTAGACTTGCAATCCTATGTCTTCGACATAGAGCACCGGAAGGGGTCGCTGAACGTCGTTCCCGACACTCTCTCTCGGGTGCACGCAGACGAATTAACGTTGGAATGGGTAGCTTCGCTCATAGATTTAGAATCGGCTGAATTCAAATCGGAGGAGTATAAAGAGCTGGTAGAAACCGTTGGAAAACACGCCGAAGCGTTTCCGGACTTGAAGACAGAAGACGGTTTTCTGTATAAGCGTACCATTCCTCAATCTACACAAATTCCCCTTTCCGATCACACTTGGTGTTTATGGGTTCCTTCGACATTAACTGAAGACCTAGTCAGGAAGGCCCATAATCCCCCTAATTCCGGTCATGGAGGAATCGCCAAAACTCTCCATCGAATTCGGCAACATTTCTTCTGGCCGAACATGACTGTCCAGGTCCGTCAGTTTGTGATTAATTGTGAGGTGTGTAAATTGTCTAAGTCTTCAAATCAAGTGTCCCGACCACCTATATGTACGAGCTATCTGTCTGAACGTCCGTTCCAAAAACTGTATGTAGATTTTATTGGACCTTACCCCAGATCAAAAAATGCTAATACGTGTGTTTTCGTTGTCCTCGACCATATGTCGAAGTATGTTTTTTTGAAAGCCTTACGTGCGGCAAATTCGAAAAGTATTATAAAGTACCTCAGGGAAAACATCTTCAACACGTTTGGTGTACCCCAAGTACTCCACTCAGACAACGGGAAGCAATTCGTCTCGAAGGAGTTTCAGAACTTATTGCAACTGTATGGGATACGGCATTTTAAGACCGCCAATTATTCGCCCCAGTCCAACGCGTCCGAGCGTGTAAATAGGACCTTGCTTGCAGCTATTAGGTCGTACCTGAAGGAAGACCAACGGGACTGGGATGCCCACCTAAGCGAAATAGCTGCAGCGTTGCGGAGTTCGGTACACACGGCCATAGGGGTGTCCCCTTACTTTGCCGTATTTGGGATGAATATGCTAACCCATGGCAGCAGTTATGAGTTGGTACAAAAATTGAACGTGCTTGAAGATGGCGAAATAGCAGCACTTCCTCGAAGTAATCGACTACAGCTTCTTAGGAGCCGACTCAAAGAGTCTATCCAAGAAGCCAATGAGAAGAGCGCGCGGGTGTACAACACTCGTTCCCGCAGCGTGCGATATTTGCCAGGTCAAGAAATTTACAAGCGGAACTTCATCTTAAGCGATGCTTCCAAGAGAATAGCCGCAAAATTGTGCCCTAAATATGTTAAATGTCGGGTTGTAAAGTCAGTGGGTAAAAGTCTATACGAGTTGGAAAATCTAGCAGGGAAGAAGATTGGTATATTTCATGCCAAAGACTTAAAGCAGTGAAGAAATGTCGAAAAGAGATAAACAGTAAAAATCGAAAAAGGAAAACGGTCTTGTACAATCCAAAACGTATGGATTAATGAATCACGCAACTCTAGTCAAAGATCATTAATATCACTTTCCAGAGGCTTTTTTTTCTTTGAACTTTTACTTAACGTAAAGTTCAGGAATTGCACTTGTGAGAACCCTCTACCTAAAGACTGAACTAATTGTTAATAATCTGTGATACAACGTAGAGCATAATGTGGATTTCCTTGGAATTCAACATTCCCAAATGTGATATTTTCTCAAGACTGATTTTTCGTTTATTTATTTATTTCTTTTTCCTTTAAACTGTGATATTTTCTTAAGACTGATTTTTTTTTTTAATTATTTATTCCATCATCCTGCGAACATCTGTGATATAGGCTTAGCCAACCCGTGTACTGTCCATTTCATGTTATTTATTGATTCAAACGTGCTACTATTTTAGAATTTGAACATCTAAACTTAGGCCCCAAACATGTAAATCGCAACTCGGCACAACGACATTCACGACACACAAAACACGAAAGTTAAAACGTCTGCAATTGGTATCGAGTTTGTCTTTATTGCGTCAGGAAGCTATTTAGTCGAGTGTATGCAAACTTATACTAAAATTACGTACTATACTTAAACTCGATGAAGTTATAATTAAAACCTTAAAACTATTGGGATACTTAAATCTAGGAATGTCTTAATCACAACCTCACCTCGATGAATAGCACCGTCTTTCTGGAAATTACGTATGCCCGGCTTTAGGGCGTGAGTTCTTCCCCACTTTGGACTACAACGTTTGTTTAGGGAGCAGCCTTCACCGTCTCTGTTCTTCCAGTGGCTGGTACCAGATCCGGAGTTTTGTTGTGGCTGCGAGGAAAAAATGATAGATTAACATATTTTTCATTTATTTGAGAGATAAAAATCAATTATACACCAATACTGGTGTCGTTCTCCATTCGGTTTTTTTCCTTGACGTTTCTTCCTCTATGAAACCCTCTGTTCCGAGGCGACCGAGGAAGGGTGTCTCAGTAGCCAGGGCCAACGTCACCTGCAAAATAAAAGAATTTTTATGTGGCAAAACCATTAAGGAAAAGTATAAAATACTTAGCTTCGGCTTGGGAGGTTCCTTCTTTCTGTGCTGGAGCTGTCCGTCTGGGTGGTTTGTTTTTTTTTGCATCCTTCTTCCTTCTTGTTATGTTTTTTTGTTATTTTTATGTTTTTAGTTCGATATTTAGTTGGGATTTAGATTATTTCTTTTTATAAACATTAATAAAACTCGCGAACAAGGAAAAAACGTGTTGCAATTTGCAAATAAACAATTTAGAATTTTGGTTCTGTCAAAGTTAAAATGTACAAGTTGCCAGATGGCAACACACTTTGTATCCCACTATAGCAAGGGAAATTTATGCTTATCTAAGACACGATCCAGGGCAGAAGAAGAATAGGGTCGTTATTTACTGGCCAGATTTGAATGTTTACGAGAAAGACCGTTGTGCTTCTCAGCCGATAGTGCGGGCCAATGGTAACTAAGAATCGTTATATAAAACGATGAGGTGATGGGCTAGGTGGAAAGGTACAGTAGGTCGTATAGTAGATCGACAATTTTTGCCATCGTCATCGGTGCGATCGATACTAGGCCAAATCTAGCAAATCAATAGTCAAGTGAAAGGTAGTAAGAGCGGTCGCTGTGCTGCATTGAATCTAGCTACGAATAGTTTGTGCGGTAACAAATAAAGAATCGAAATCGTGCTCATAGTTATAAAAGCTGAAGAATAGCTAGATTCAAGATTGTTTTTATTTGTGTAATTAAAAGCGCATAAAGGTGAGTGCGTAAAGAAAGCAAAATTAGTGTGGTTAGTGATTTTTTTCGTTTTTGTTCAAATTAGGGTGAATTTTTGGGTGGACGTAATCCAAGCTAGAGCGGAAAGACGAGATACGGTCGGCCGCTTAAATTGGTGAATAGCTGTTGGAGGGAGGGCCAAAAAAGCCCTGAAGTTAAATCTAACCCGTGAAGCACCCGGGTCCACAAGTAACCCTATATCTTATTAAGAAATCTTATTGTTAGTACAGTGACTAAGTGGGCAGCTCAAATAAGCCTTTTTGCACACTCTGAGCACCCCGAAAATTCACCTGCGCTGCGGATTTTTGCCTCCGCCAAATAAAAAGAAAATTTGTTACTATACGCATGCTGAAAAGAGAAAAGGAATTATTTTATTATTGCTCAAGCCAACGAGAGTGCCGTCCGATAGTCCGGTAGTGAAGCCCCTTGCACAGATCACCGGCAGGCAAGAGGCGCCTGAGCACGCATGGAAGAACGACGTGTTTGCTTGGTCCTCTACGTTACCTGGGCTACTTAATTATATAATTATTATTATTGATTAATTTATTCATTCATAATTTTTCTTATTTATTATCTTTTTTTTTATTATATATTTTTTAATTATTTATTTAAAATTCAATCCTTCTCATTTTTTTTGTCGTTATAATCTTTTTGTTAGTTCGTAATTCTCGCTGTGAGTTTTTTTAAACTCAGTTCAGAATTCTTTTTTCTTTGTTCCAATTTAAACCTTTTTTTCGACTTGCCATAGGGAGTGTTTGCTAACGTGGGGTAGTTTGTAACCGTGTAGGCGAAGAGGGCCAAAGCAGCGCGACGGCGACGACGTCGACGACAGCGCGCCCTTAACGCAATATTTTGCTCCTCCCCTCGTATACACCCGCATAAGAGCTCTGTGTAGGTAGGAACTGGGGACCGTAATACAAGCCCTGGATTGGGCAATAGTAAGACCCCCACTTTATCGGACCGACTCTTAGGTAGAGTTTGAGAAATACATATAATTTTTAATTAGAATAAATTTATTAACCTTAAAGTTATTTCTAGTTAAATTTGTTCTTTTGTTAGTACCATTTCGTTAGAGTAAATTTCTGTTTCCTTGGATAGTTTTTTTGAAGAAATAAAATTGAATGTAACTACAACTCAATCCTCGGATGTCTGTTCAGTTTCTATTCTTTTCGTTTTTCGTTCTGGTCTGAGATTTTTGTCATTATGAAGTGGTGAGTCAATTGGAAGGAGGTGTGGTAAGGTAAGCGGGTTTTCGAAGGGGTAGTATGTAAGTCCACCACTGACTTGTCTCTAGATTTGGGGAATCCGAGATTCCGGCCGAATGGATTCCAGGCTGGGAGGGAACAGGCCAAACCGTGACGTCACCAACGGTGTCCGAGGAAAGCGAACAAGTGGTGGTGGTGCACCTTTATTTTTGGAATTCTACATACAAATCAAGGCATGATTTATGTTTTTGGAAAGAGGTGAGGTCCAGCTACGGTGGCAAGACCCCCCCATCCGACGAGTATAGCTGAGCAACGCAAGCATGCCGCAGCTACCGTAGCGGACATTCCTTCCCTTCCCCGATTCCGCCCAAGTCCTTCTCCTGATGATTCCTTCCTCGCCCGTCCCTCTCCTACCCATACCCTCCCAGTTGCCTCGTTTCAGTTTTTTGCGCAAAAAGTGTCAATTCGATGTTTGTCATAATTTTACCAGATGTTAAAAACGTTATTTTTCGTTGCAAACAATTATTTTGGAGATAAAATCATTTTTTGGTCGTAAAATATTCGAGAGGACAAATATTTTTTTCAGTTTTTTTTTTATTTACACAAAACGTTTTTTTCCCAAAAATATACCAGTTTGGTATCACGTTACAATATATAACATACAATTTAACTCAAGTCGCTATCGTCATTGGTTCACCTTTTTTTTTAAATTGCTATGGTAAAAAACCACCCACTCAATTTGTTTGAGAGTCCTTTCTGCATGATTTTTCATTAATATCTGTATAGCAAAACTTATTTGAAGTCAATATCTCAATTGGTTCTTGAGCTATGGACGACGAAAAAGTCCAAGAACTTACGGACGTATGTACGTACACCCACACCCAAATACATCTCTGTACAAATCTTTTATTTAAACTCTAGGGACCTTGAAACTTCGTGAAATGTCAAAATTTTCAATTCGACAAATAAGGCCAATTACAATAACTTAATAACATTTTAATTTTCTCAAGAAATTTCTAAAGTTAATATACCTTGTATAAGTCATTCTTTTTATATTATTTATCCCTAAAAGAAAACTAAACAAAAAATGTTCGCACTATTATTAGCATGGTTTAAAAATATTTGTCTCACTTGAAAATGATTCGAAAAAAGTTGAGAAAATCTTAATTTTTCTAATTGGCAACCACAAAAAGTTTATATTCTAATTCTTTTTTTTGTATTGTTGTGTTTTTTTTTTAATTTTCTTCATTCTCAATCAACCAATCAAAAAACCACATTATACAGAATATAAATAATAAATTATAACAAAAATGTCTTTTCATTGCCTCCCTCGAACTTACACTGATTTTGTATACATTCTTCTCTATCTTCTGTTTTTTAATAATCTGGGAAATTTATTATTTTATATTGGAATTCTAGCTCATTTTTACCCCCACCCCAATACATTCCACATGCAAAACATGTGGAACGAACTGTTTAGGAAGTCGATGAAAAGATGTCAGGTCGAGCGTTCCTCTTCATGATAGTACTATTGAAATACTGAGTAATTTTATGGATATATGGGAACAGCAAAACTTATTACCTGTTCGTCAATACTTTGTAAGCATCCTTGAAGACAAGAAGAGAAGCATTATAAATGAAGATTTCAGGAAGGCATCTAACTCAACTTCTTGCTGCTATTATGCTCCCTATTTAGCGAACATACAAGAACCAGAATATAAACCGGCTCCGTACCTGAATTCATCCTGCAAACCATACGTGCATAAAGTCTTAGCGCAAATTAGGTGCGCAAACAGATATGCCCACAGAATAGTTTTACACGGTGATAGACATATTTTTGACCCAATGAACATTTGCACATTGTGTAATACATATGAAGATGATACAATTGAACACTTCCTTTTAGGATGCCCAATTTTTAATGCAGTTAGAAACCACTTCCTATCCCCTATGAACTTAACTGACATGAATAGTATAATGAAAGTTGAAGATCAAAACGTTGCACTGAATATATATAAATATGTTAGAAACTCGCTTAACTTAAGAGCTTTTATCCTTAACGAATGATAAATCCAGGTTTCAGTTTAAGTAATAAAAGTAATTTTTTTTTTTTATTTTCTTTATAATTGTTGCTTCATATCTTACCTTATTGTTCTGTTAGATGAATTAAAATTATATTGCACTTACCTTATGAAATAATGTAATATTAACATATTGCCAATCAATTTGTAAAAGCTAAGCTTATAAACAAATAAATATATCTATCTATCTATCTATTGAAATACATATACAAAGGTTTTAAGTATATAAATACAAAATAAGAAGAAAGAGGGAAAGCTCTCTGGACCAATATACAAAAATTGGAACACTGACATTTGCGCCAAAGAGTTTATGATTGCAAATTTTATATTTCCTTTTTTTAATTGATCAAAATGGGCTTAACAGACGTACCTTTTAACTGGGACAAGTCAAGCAATCTTTAAGTAACACAAAACTGCTCGATTTAAATTGCGTGTCATAACGTTAAATCTGCCTATACGCTTGTCGCACTCAGAGTCCCGAGGGTTTTTAATGCGGCCACCTAACTTTGCAAGATCTGCCTGGGAAATTTGATCACCCAGTCTTTTGGAACCTTATTAGAAGTCAGGGAGTGGGGGCATCAATATTCATACATTTGAAATAGGTTTCCCTCTTGAGGCCTGAGTGCCGCATGCAAAATTAAAATACTAGAATATAAAATTTTATTTGCAATGAAAAAATAATCACGATAAGTGGATAATAAAACACAACTTCAGTACGTTTTTCTTAAGCTGAAAAAGTAAGTAATAATCAATAAAAATATGTATACAATTTTAATTCTATTAATATTCAAATAATTTTAAGTATATTAAATGACGTTTTTTTTTTTTAAATAAAGAAAATTAAAATGTTTTCTTTCATGTGTTCAAGTTTGGGGTTCAAGCAATAAAAACAAAAATTATATTTAGAAATAACATTATAGTTATTATTTAGTAGTATATAATATAGTATTTAATTCATGAATATACTTAAATCTATGTTTACAGTTTTACACAACAAAAAACTGACATTTTATTTTTCTGAAATGTTTGGATTAACCATACTCCATTTTGTTTTCAAAATAACTTCAATACATATTAGGGAAGGCAAGTTTGAACATAATGTATTTTTTGTTATTCAAGTGTATTAAAGAAAAATAAAATAAATCTTCTTTATCAATTTGGTATGAAAACTAACTACTTCGACAAAACGTTCCTGGAGTATTTAAGTCAAAGGGATCTGCCTTCATTCTGTACTGATTGGATTCAACAATTTTATCAATATATTGTATTTTATTTCGATTATCATCGGGAACTTGGATTTGAGGACTCCAAATCTTGATGTCATGGTCAATTCCGCTTGTTGCCATCAGACAGATTTCAGGATGTGGTTGTACACAGTTAACAATTGCCATATCGGCCTTGTAGACACTGCGGATCTTACATGTTTTCCGATCCCATATAAAAAAGTTTCCATCATCTGACCCAGCTACAATAAACTCACCATCTCGACCAAAGAAGTTAGCTTCCTTGATATCAGTTGTGGTATTGCAATGACCCACAAAACGTTTATGATAGTCTTTCGCTTTGCTTCTAAAGCGCCATTCAGCGACAGGTAATTCTACCGGTTCGTATGACTCCTCATTTTTGCTGTCCTTGTTTTCCATTATGTCTTTGCGCAGCATCATTACTCCATGATTGTTTGTATAGTTTGGAAACCGATTAACAAGTTCCTTAAGGCATTCGTCAGCTTCCTTAACACGACCTAGATCTAATAAAGCACGCGCCAGACGGAAATGTGCTTTTATATAAGAAGGATCCAGCTTCAGAGCTTGATGACAGTCTCTTAAAGCGGCATAGACGTCTCCATACCAAAGACGACGCATGTAGGCGATTGCGCGATTAAAATACAGGACTGGACAGTCTGGAAAATCAGCGATTGCCTCAGAATATTGATCAATGGCTCGAACATACTTCTCATTCTCCAGAAATTCATTTCCCATCCTTTTAAAAGTTTCAATTTTTTCTGGCAGTTTTTTTTTATTAGAATCCGATGAACAAAAAGTTGTTGTACATTCTGAAACGTCCTTTAAAGGTGGTTGAAATTCTGGCAAATTCAAGAAAACTGGCTGCTGAGCCGCTTGTAAGTCATACAGGTAAATATGATCGCCACCCATGTTAACAAGCAGCTCATTGCCCACTTCATTGAAGGTCAAATACGTTATAGCTCGACTGTCGTGGTCAATATACCTCTGAGTAGCCTGATGTATATGACCAGGACTGTAATAAGTTACACAATCCTTCGGCACCACACATATTTCTTCACCCTGATTGTTAGTCGGCGGCGAACTTACGGATGTTCGGGATAACATCCGTCGGTCGTAAATGCGTGCATATGGATCGTTTGCTCCCAAAGCTATTTGTTCTGTTCTTCGGGGATTTATGGCTATACATTTAGCCTCGGTAAGGACCTTAATGCTTGCCGACAAATTTAGCAGTCTAACATTGTCTTCAGAACGACAACGATGATTTTCTCTTATATCAAATTGAAGAAGACACCCATCCTCTCCAACCGACCAAAACGTATAAGGATGATCTGGTGCTGTAGCCAATCTCTTAACTCTGGCTAAATGACAACTGCAGTTAAAAATTTTCTCGTTTGACCGATTGATATCAAAAACATAGATGCACTTATCTGCCGCTCCCGATGCAATTAGCGAATTTCCACTCTTGGGTAAGAACTTAACCGAAAACATGTTGCCAGTGTGTGGCGTTTTGATTGTTTTGATCTTTTTCTTGTGAAATACATCCCATAGTATAACTTGGAAGTCATCTGACCCAGAGGCAAGTATTTTGCCGTCAGTGCTCCATTCGAGACAGTTAACACAGCCATCATGGCCTTCAAGAGATGATTCCAATTCTAGGTTGTTAATTAAGTGAGATGCACTTTGTAGGCTTTGACGAACAAAGTTGTCGATTCGGCCATACTGCCGGTCAATAATCCATTGAGTAGTATTAGTTTTTGAGTAAAACTTGCTGCTTAACATTGTTAATTTGTTTATCCTCAAGGATTTTCAAATCAATTCCGTTCCAAAATGTATTTAAAAGTCCATTTTTAGTTTTGGGGTAAATTAAGTTTAATATGGTTTTGTTATTAACCGTATTTATGAAATTCGTTTAAACACATTTGTTTATTTATTTATCAAGAATAAGAGAAAAATTCGATCATAAAAGTTAACACAGTTTTTACAAAACAACTTTTATTTTGGTCAAAAATAAAAAAAAATAAAGTGATTAAGATTTCTTTCCTAGCATCTGTCATTTTTAATAGACGTATATGATAGGTCTGTTCGTTTACTTTCGGAAATAAATTATGCTGGAGTTACATGTATCAACGTTTATATCTGCAATATTACTGACACAGGGTGGTATGAATAATAAATAGTATCTGCTAAAACCTCAATACAGATTTGTATAAAAAGTCTATAATATTATCATTGGGCAGTTATTTTTTACGTTAGCCATAGCCACAATGAGGCGTTGGAAGTTTTTTTTACAAAGGTGAAATAAAAAAACTGTACGAGCTTATTTTGTCGTAGGCACTAGGTGTCAACCCAGTATAATCTCGCGACGTTAATACTATATATTTACAGTCTTATTTAATAGAATTCGCTAAACAGATGAATAGTTATACAGTGCATAAGGATTTATGTAGGCTCTATGTGACGTTGCGAAAATTCGCATTTATAAAAAATTTTGCTATAAATTTTAGTTATACAATGCTTATATCAAAAAAAGTACCAAAATGAAAAAGAAATAGTACGCAAGTTTGGTAAAAATTGATGATCGGTTCTTGATATCTCTCAAATTAATTTCTTTTATCCAATTTGTAAAAATTTAAGAAATGCTACTAAAATTGGTAAAAATTTGTTTTCGACTTAAACTCTATTTAACAAAACTAGATTTTCAAACTACACTATTTCTTTATATGAAAAATATTGTTGGTAGTTTTAAAATTTTAAAAATTTAATTCAACTGACAACTTTCTTAACCCAACACGAAAACCTACAAACTTTTAAGCAAGACAAATCGACAGACGGGATGGGAAGTTATCAGAGTGGGTCGCATCCCAGCCTCTTTTTAATAAATGTAATAAGATGCACCGATTTTTAATTAAAAACTATCGAACAAAGTGCCCTCCCTATATTCAAACATAATGTTTTATGTTTCCATTTGAAGTGTCAAAAAACAATAAATTTAAACAAATGTATATACAGTATAATTTATTTATTTGACCAACTTAATACAAGCAATTATAATTAAAAATGGATGGCGTAGGATTATTTTTGGAAGCCGAACGAAATGAGCTAAGGACACGAAACAAAAAGTAGGAGATAATTGAGAATCGAAAGCAATATACGTACTGCAAACTTATCTTCTATTTAGTTCTTATCTCCTAATTCTACAATTCTTCTTATCTTCTAAATTTCTTCCAGATTCCAAAAAATGCGTTTGCTTTTGTTTAAGGGGCAGATTAAACGCAAATACAAAACAAATCATCGGTCTCCGAACGAAAGCAGTTTCCGCAACAAGAACCTGTCGGAGGACTTCGAAGAAAAATGTTGTTTGTCTCTGTCAAAAATTACATTACAAGTAGTTAATCGCAAAGAGCCGTATTTAAATTACATGCGTTGAATTTTGTCGGGAAAAATGTCCGATTAGGAGTTCGGACAACTACCTCGAAGAAAAAAAGAAAATTCCACTCCGACGGTTACTTCGATAGGGTCGATTAAATCTAGATGTGTGTTTTAGTCCTGGTCATGATAGTGTGCCATCCTCTATTTAAAAAAAAATAGTTTCTTATTTGTCGTATCCTTTATGTGTTCTCTTAAACACGTCTTTAAAAAGTTCGCGTTTTCCAATTATCTGAAACACCTCATTTATTATAACTCAGTGCACAAGAAATTTTTCTTGGAAGGCCGGTGTAATTCACAAATATTTAAGAAGCTGATCCTTTTGATGAAGGTCTGCTTCAGTCTATGCATACGATTTAATGAAGAAACTCAGCCTGAAAAGATGCTCATCAAACATAAAGATTCTCAATCGGTGAGCATCTTCTCAAGTACTTTATGTAGTTGTTCGCTAAAGATTGTTTTTTCCAGTTGAAAACTAAGCCACTTAAACCATATGGGATTTTTTACTTCAATTCAAAGTGACTTTTATTTCCTGTATATACATATATTATTGTAAGGTTTGTTTTCTTATACTTATATTGTTTTTTAACTTACATTTAGTTTTTTTTTTACTACAATCTTCTTTTTTTTTAAATTAATAATTATATAATTGCGGGAACTTGTTCCGTCTCGTTGAAACGTTTCTTCTCCAGTCCTTGCACATTCTCTTTTTCTGTGCAAAAGCAAGATGGCTGCACCGGATATTTTCAGTGCTTACCATCGGCATTGCCAGTTTTGACAATACTCCCCCCCTGGTAAGGCGGTTTCTGGAACTGGCTTTCCACTATCGTCAAATCGGCCAACGTCTAGTACAGCAAGCTTTGCGGTGGGCCTGGTATAGACACCAGTCGACGTCTTCACTATTGCGCTTCTTATTTCACCATCTCTTTCAGGTATGGTTTGGAGAATGATGCCCTTGGGCCAACTGTTACGGGGGTTGTTAGGATCTGCTATTATTACAACATCACCTTCTCGTAAGGGCTTCGTAACAGCGAACCATTTTGTACGTCTAGTTAGATCTGGCAAATATTCGTTGACCCACCGTCTCCAAAATCGATTAGCATACTGACCGCTGGTCAACCAGTTCTTTTTCAATAAGACACCGTCATCAGTCAATGTTCCAAATGATTTTTCTCCATTTGACGAACCCAGTAATAAATGGTTGGGCGTCAAGGCTTCTTCGTTTGGACTATCTAAGGGAACATAAGTCAAAGGCCTAGTATTAATAATTCTCTCTACCTCTGCCAGCATTGTCAACAGAAGTTCATCGGAAGGATTTCTTGTGGGTGTTATAAATATCAATGTCCTTTTGACCGACCTAACTAGCCTCTCCCAGGTACCGCCCATATGAGGTGAAGAAGGTGGAATAAAGTTCCACTTCAGGTTTGGCCCTACAAAGTTGGTTGCCAATTCATCCATGTTGATCTTTTGCATAGCCTCTCTCAATTCGTTACTTGCACCACGAAAATTAGTGCCGTTGTCGCTATAAATTTCCAATGGCCAACCTCGCCGAGCAATAAATCTCTTCAAAGCCATTATACAGGAGTCTGTAGACAATGAGTGTGCAACTTCAATATGGATCGCTCGTACTGTCATACATGTGATGAGAACTTCCCATCGTTTCTCCAAACGTCTTCCAACGGTGACGAATAGTGGACCAAAGTAATCCATTCCAATGAAGGAAAAGGGTTTGGTGAATGGCTGCAGCCTTGCGGCTGGTAGATCGCCCATCCTAGGTGGTTGAGGAAGACATCTTTGGTTTTTACATGTTTGGCATTTAGTTTTTTTTATTTTTGATATCAAGGAACGAAGTCTTGGAATAAAGTACTTCTGTCTCAGCTCGTTTATAACCGTTTCGTCATTTTGATGGCAAAATCGGTAATGACATGATGAGATGATGATTTCGGTTATGTAGTGATTGTTTGGTAGTATAATTGGTCGTTTAGTGTTTAGTGGTATTCCGTAGGCTGCGTCAATTCGGCCTTTTACTCTCATTGTCGAGTTTTCGTCTAGGTATGGTGAAAGTTTATAGATGGAGCTTGTTCTGTCGACTTCAGCTTTGAACGGTTCCTTATCACTTGACTTAAGAACTGAGATTTCTTCAGGGAAGGATTCTGCTTGACATAGTCTAAATAGATAATTCTCAGCCTTAGCAAGATCGACCGAAGTTAGGCATGGAGGTGAATATTGAGATTTGGCCTTGCTTTTCAGTTTTCTAGCAAAGCGAAAAACCTGTCCCATCACTCGAAAAATACGTTCCCAGGTGCTGAATCGTGTGTAGTCGACGATATTTTCGAAACTTGTTACGTGGTGTATGTTGACATGTCTGATTTCTTCGGTCGTTGTCTCTGTGACTCTGAATTCGCCCGGCCATTCATCAGGGGATTCATAAAGAAAACTTACTCCCTTGTACCATCGACTTTTGGAACTAAATTCCAGATTGCACCTCCATTTTGTTGCTTCGTCAGCTACATTGCTCTTGCTTGGAATCCACCTCCAGTTTTTGGTTTCGGTTTCTTCTAGGATCTCGCCTACACGAAAGGCTACAAACTGTTTGTATTTTCTATGATCTGAGTGAATCCAGTTAAGAACTGTTTTCGAGTCGGACCAAAAATATTTTTCGTTCACTTCGATTGTTTGATTTTCAGAAATGGTTTTTGCCAACCTCACTCCCAGAGCTGCTGCTTCTAACTCTAGTCTTGGAATTGACACGATTTTCAAGGGTGCTACCTTAGTCTTGGCGGCTATCAGGGTCACTTCGACAACTTTCCCATCTGTAAACCGAAAATACACAGCAGCTGCATAAGCTGCTTCGCTCGCATCGACAAATACGTGCATCTGCACCGTAAGCTTTTCGTCCACTATTATCTTGTTCGTGTATGGTCTTTCAATAGAAATCGCTTGTATTTGAGGAATTAGCTTTGTCCATTTACACCATTTGTCGAAATGTTGTGGTTGAATCTGTTCATCCCACGCAATTGCCGATGTCCACACTTCCTGAAGCAGAATCTTCAACAGAACCAAAAAGTTTGCGATTAAGCCTAGCGGATCAAAAACTGACATTAGGACCTTAAGCAGCTCTCTTTTTGTTGGCCAACCACTTTCATCGGAAATATTGTTTTTAAGAAAATTCGTTTTAATTGCAAATGAGAATGTATCAGAGACAGGGGACCACCACATGCCTAGTATTTTTTCGGAGTGGGATAGAGGATGCCAGCTATTTATTTTCTTTTCAAAGTTGGAAGAACTTTCACCTAAGTTTTTCAGAACCTTTTTAGAGTTTGACAAAAAATTTCGAATCTCAAACCCTGCCTGTCTATGAATAAAGGTAACATTTTGTGCGAGCGTAATTGCTTCATCTTCTGTGTTAACACTATCTAAATAATCATCCACATAGTGATTTTCTATAATCGCCTTCACGGCTCTTGGAAATTCTTCAATGTAGGTCCTGGCATTGGTGTTTTTTGCAAATTGAGCGCAGAAGGGAGAGCAAGTTGACCCAAATGTCATCACTTGCATTACGAATTCTTCAACTTCTTTCGTGTCTTTATTCCGCCACAGGAAGCGTTGAGCGTGCTGGTCCGAACCTCGTATCCACACTTGGTGAAACATTTCTTTTATGTCTCCACATATGGCTACTTTACGCTCCCTGAAACGCAAAAGTACTGATAGGAGAGAAGGTACAATATCCGGTCCGGAGAGTAACATTGAATTCAGTGAAACTCCGTTCACTGCGGCGGCTGCATCCCATACTAATCTGACCTTGTCTGGTTTGTTGTGATTGACCACTGGGAAAATTGGCAGATACCATACAGGCGAAGAATGTTTTCTTAATTCTTCTTTACTCAACTTACGTGCGTATTGCTTTCTCAAATACTCTTCTATTTGTCCGTTTAGA
The DNA here is from genome assembly GCA_951509635.1 of Eupeodes luniger. NCBI lineage: Eukaryota > Metazoa > Arthropoda > Insecta > Diptera > Syrphidae > Eupeodes > Eupeodes luniger. The sequence goes on from OX608075.1 coordinate 59,305,237, forward strand.
TTTTCGCTCAGTTTTGGATTATTCGACAACTTTTTCTCTAAGTGTACAAGTCTTCGCTCGGCCATTGGACGGCTATCAGGAAGTTGAGTCAACTTTCCCTTCCACAGTAAAGGCACCACAAAGTTGTTTCCTTCAGGCCTTCTGCTCACATTGTTTTCGATCATCGTTATAGCCTTTTCGTCGTCAGTGGAACGAAGAATTTTTTTGTTTGTGGTGGCCTCTAAGTCAAACGCCATGAATTTTTTGAATTGTGTACTCAGTTTTTCATCTTCTAAATCATAGCAATCGCAGCTATGAAAATTTAAAAAGTTCTTTGACAGATCGTGTTGCTTCATTTGTTTATTTGTTTTTTGACGATGTGGACATGGGCCATATACTGTCCAACCCAAACGTGTTTTGGATGCAACTGGTTCGTTAGGCTTCCCTTCATGCGAACGTAGTGGGATACTCAGTTTCCATTGGTCTAAGCCTAATAGGATTTGTGGTTTGGCATTTGTATACGTTGGGATGGGAATTCCTTTCAGGTGGCTGTGTTGTCGAGCTAGTTCTTCCGCTTTCACACTTTGTTTTGGTAGTTCCAGTGACTTGACGGTATGTAAGTTGGATATTTTGTATTTCTTGCTTGCGCTATTTGCTGAAATTTGAAGGTCTATAACTCTCGAATTCTTTTCAGTGCGGTGTGTATTGGCTGTCCACTTTAAGCACAGCGGTTGAAGTTCTCCTGTCACTCCCAATTGGTTTGCTAGCTCCTCGTCAATCAAGGAAATCGATGAGTCATCATCGAGGAAAGCGAAAGCGTCTAACTTCTTCTTACCATTGAATAATGTCACTGGAACTACGCGAAACAAAATCGAACAGTTATCCAATTTGTGGTAGCAATTCAACCTGGGTGAACCATTTGTAACTATGTTGTCGCGCACTTTATGGAGCAGCCTATGATGTTTGTAGGTACACCCATCAACACCACATTCCTTTAAAAGGTGACAGCGGTTCTTTCCATGTCTGCGAAGACAAGTTCTACAAATGGAAAATCGATTTATCGCATTCCACTTCTCATTAAGACTCAGATTCAAGAATTTCTGACATTTATCGATCGCGTTGCAATCATTATCACATATTGGGCATTTCTTTGGTTGAGTCACCTGTGACTGTACCGCCGTTGACCGCGCCTGTTGTGGCTGTGTCGGATGTGAATGCGTTGATTGTTGTACTTCTGAACCTTGATGAACATTAAGCGAAGATTTTTGTATGAGGCGTTCCGATTTCATTGTTCGGATGTTATTCAAAGGCGCAACTTCAGATGCCGACAGTGCGACGTCTTCTAGCCACTCACTGAAGGTTAAAAGGCTAACAGAATCTAAGATCCGACGATAATTTCCCCAGTTCAAACGAATTTGAGGCGGTAGCTTTTCGGTGAGCTCACGAAGTAGTGATGGGTTAGACAGATGCTCGTTTAAGCCACTTCCTATCATCACAGCGCATGCATTTTGTACTGCTAGAGAAAATCGTATAAGTGATTGCAGCTTTTCGATCCGAGGTGCTGGTTCTTTTCTAATCTGATCAATAAGACTGTCGATGATTGCTTCGGGCCGGCCATAAAGCATTTGAAGGGACTTCATAGCGGTTGGAACTTGTTGTGGCGTAAATAGTGTAACCCCGACTGTTTTGAACGCATCGTCTTTCAAGCAATGTTGTAACCGCCTTAAATTATCTGTGTCCCGTATACCCGCACGACACTGTGGTACTGTTGAACCAGCTGATGAACCTAGGCCACTCCTCGATGCGTCCACTGAAGGTTATGTGTTCCTTTGACATTAGCTGCCTGGCTGCCAGTTGCTGCTTATTCGGTATTAGCGTTTCATTCGATTTGCTAAAGTTGAATTGATTTGTTGCTGGTCTGTCGCCGAAGGAAACCTCCGCATAAGGCCTAGAGTTAACCATTGTAGTTGGTGCTGAACCACTATGTTGCTGCCTGGTTGACGTGAGAGGCTGGTCACTTGCTTTGTAGTAGAATGTGCTGTTCCACCCGCTGGTATCCTGAGAATTGACGAGGGAGTTTGGCTTCGTCGTAGCTAGGGAAGTACTTTCGCTTGTTTGTTGTTGTACTGTAGAATCTTGTTGAAACATCTTGTCGTTGTCGTCACCACTATTTTGGAATTCCTTCAAAAGGGCGTACTTCTTTTGGATGTACTCCTTGTCACGTTGAGCTTGCAGAAGCCTTTCTTCCTCCAATTGTTGAAGCAATAAGTCACGACGTTTTGAACACTTCGTTTTTGTAGGTGCTGTACGACTGTCCATGGAATCGGAGGTTTGAATTCGTGGAGTTGATACGGCTGCCGATTGGCTACCATGCGATTGAGATTGGGTTGTAGAACCACTATGTACAGCAGATGCGGCTACCGACTGGCTTCCATGCAATGGAGATTGGGTTGTAGAACCACCCTGTGGAGCTGAAACGGCTGCCGAGTGAGATTGGGCTGCAGAGCTATTATGTGGAGGGTTTGAATGTTGCATTGAATCGAACGTTAGTGGTGTGGATTGACCTATGCCTGTGAGACTGGAATCTTGGGCTTTTTCTGGGAGAGGAGTTCGACAATTGATACAGTCCCAATCGTGGTCCTTGATTTCGTCATTCACGCCTACGCATACGTAATGATACCAGTCATCACACGTGTCGCATTGGACCATATCGTCATTGTCTTCATTTTGACACGCTTTGCAGTGGTGATTAGGCATAGTTGATGCACACGTAGGTTTGTACGTCGGGGAGGCAGAGAGATAATAATACTAAATATGGGCTTTGACTTACCTTGTTCTTTTGGCTGTGACGCTGCAATCGTTGAAACTCCAACTCTGGACACGAGTTATGTCGAAACACGTGGGTGGACAAAGATGATGACGGATTCTTTGTTGCAATCGATGGATTTGATGGGAATTTGATTCGATGGTTTGATGAGACCAGCTCCGATGTGATTCAATGATTTGTGAAGTTATGGGATGATAAATGAAATAAAAGAATGTTCGCTAAAGATTGTTTTTTCCAGTTGAAAACTAAGCCACTTAAACCATATGGGATTTTTTACTTCAATTCAAAGTGACTTTTATTTCCTGTGTATACATATATTATTGTAAAGTTTGTTTTCTTATACTTATATTGTTTTTTAACTTACATTTAGTTTTTTTTTACTACAATCTTCTTTTTTTTAAAATTAATAATTATATAATTGCGGGAACTTGTTCCGTCTCGTTGAAACGTTTCTTCTCCAGTCCTTGCACATTCTCTTTTTCTGTGCAAAAGAAGATGGCTGCACCGGATATTTTCAGTGCTTACCATCGGCATTGCCAGATTTGACAATAGTAGTACTGTACACCCATTTTCCTGTCATCTCTGTATATTAAATTTTTAATTTTTGAAAAGCTTTTTGATTCGAAAGAAAATTTTTACCAAGTTTTAATATTGTTTTTTTAGGATTTTATTTTTTGTAAGAAAACTGTCAATTAGATTTTTCTCAAAATTTTACTAAATGTTGCCAACAATATTTTTTAAAACATAAAAGTAGTTTAAAGCCAATATCTCAAAGTTTTGAAAAGATATTTGAGTCCAAAATCAATTTTTATAAGTGAAAATTAGTTGCAAGCCATAATCTCAAATTTTTGAAAAGATATTTGAGTCGAAATTCAATTTTAACCGACTTTTGTTAAACTTTCTTTAAAGTTTTTAATTTTTGTAAAAAACTGTCAATTCGATTTTTCTCAAAATTTTACGGAATATTGACAACAATATTTTTTTAAAGATAAAAGTAGTTTAAAGCCAATATCTCAAAGTTTAAAAAAAAAAGATATTTGAGTCGAAAATCAATTTTTATCAACTTTTATTAATTTTATTTTTTTATTGTTTTTGTAAAAAAAACCTTCAATTCGATTTTTCTCAACATTTTTCAGAATGTTGAAAAATAAGTTTGAAGCCTTAATCTCAAGTTTTTGAAAAGATATTTGAGTCGAAAATAAGTTTTTACCAACTTTGAGTAATGTTTTTTAGGTTTTTATTTTTTATAAAAAAAAACTGTCTTTTAGATTTTTTTTCAAAGTTTTATCAGATGTCAAAAACATTATTCTTCGTTGCACAAAATTGTTTTGGAGATGAAATCATATTTAAGTCGTAAAATTTTCGAGGTGACAAATTTTTTTTGAGTTTTTTTTTTGATTTATAAAAAAACCGTTAATTGGATTTATTTCCAAACATGTACTTGTTTGGTATCACGTTACAATATATGATATAAAATTAAATTCAAGTCTCTAACGTCATTGGTTCATGAGATATTTAGGTTTAACCAAAATGTTCACCTTTTTTTTAAACTGCTATGGTAAAAAAAACAACCACGCAATTTTCTTGAGAGCCCTTTCTGCATCTTTCTGCCTTATTATCCGTATAACAAAATTTTACTTGAAGTCGATACCTCTTATGGTTCTTGAGCTATAGACGACAAAAAAAACGTCACAAACGTACGGACATACGGACGTACGAACGCACGTACACACGCATGCACAGACATCTTTCTAAAAATCAAACTAGCACTACACGTAAAGAATACCAAACAACCTACACACCGCTACCAGACACAGGACTATCAACACACTACGACCGACTATCATTACTTTAGAATGATAGTAAGAAATACACAATCAAAACTTAAATTGAATGAAAAGTGGTTCTTTAATGGTGAGGCCATTGAAATTGTGACAGAATACAAATACCTTGGAATACTTTTAAAATCTAATATGAAGTTTACCTCACATCTCGAAAAAATCTGATAGCATCAAAAAGTATGATTAACGCGTCATGGAAAGATGTTATGAACAACAAAAATGTACCAACCTCAGCTAAGTACAAGGTATTTGACGCTGTAATGCGCTCTGTTATGTGCTACGGCTGTCAAATATGGGGCTATCAGTCACACGAAGAAGTAGAAAAACTTCAACGTTATTTTCTCAAACGGCTTTTCTACTTACCATCCAATATTCCAAACTATGTTCTAGTACTCGAAACCGGCCTTCCTGCTCTTTTTATTCATACTCTAAAACTCCACTTTGACTACATCTTGAAAGTACTGGCATATAGACCAAATAGAATTCAATTGTCAATAGCAAAGTACATCATAGATAACAAAGTGGAGTGGATAGGAGAATAGAGACAATGGGCAACGAAGTGTGGAATTGAGCTAAATTTCCAATATACTAATTTAATCATACTAAAGGAACAACTCTACGGGTTATTACAGGCTGTCGACATCTACCAGCAGAATGAAAATTTACAAAAAATGCCATCTTCGATCAACAGAGTCATTTACCCCGATTTGAAACATGATCTCGTAAATAACTATTTTAGTGATGAATACAGTACAAGGGAAATTTCGTTAATCTGCAAAGCAAGAAGTGAGCAACTTAATTTAAACGGCTCACCTTATAAGAGTGCATCCACTACACATTGCACCCTTTGCAATTTGAATTCAAAAGAAGATACTTTTCATTTTTTATCAATATGCCCAGTTTATAAAGAACTTAGAGTTCTCTACTTTGGCAAACCTACTCTAACTATGGAGCAAACTTTGACAATTTTAAATGGTGAAAATTGGAAAAATCTATCCAATTATCTTGAAAAATCAATCTGTTACAGAGAAATGATTATAACAGAATTTTCTTAATACTCAAATTAAAAACAGTACAATTATATATCATGTTTTTTCTAATTACTATTATATATTATTGTTGTATATTATATATTATTATATTATATTATTAGTTTTAGCCAAACTAAAAGCTCTTCATTTTTGTAATCTTCAATCCAAGTTTTACTCAACTCTAATTTTGTTTTTGCCAAACTAAAAGCTGTTAATTCCTTTGCCTAAAAATAATGTATTAATTATTAAGTAATTTATTTTTGTTTTAGCTAAACTAAAAGCCCTATTTGCATCTTTATATAATTTTTGCAATTGTTCATTTACATTTTGTTAAATAGAGAACATCTTCTTTGAAAATAATTTGAAACACACATAGTCAATCTGGCAGACGGCATTGCCACCGCCAAAACACTTTTATTACCAAATTTATATTCCAATCAAATGTAACCGAAACTATTGTATTTAACATTTTTAAGTAATAAAACTTATCTATCTATCTATCTATCTATCTATCACTACGACCGACACACCAACACCAGACACACTATCATCAGATAACACGACATTCACGCTGGACCTGACACACTTCGGGAACGTTGCGGCTGTTGTTGCAGAATGGCCGTACCCAACCCACCCAACCTGGAGTTTGACTGGCCTCATCTTTCGAACTCCCCTTATTTTTTCGAATCATTTTCAAATGAGACATGCTAATAATAGTGCGAACATTTTTTGTTTAGTTTTCTTTTAGGGATGAATAATATAAAAAGAATGACGTAAACAAGGTATATTAACTTCAGAAATTTCTTGAGAAAATTCAAATGTTATTAATTTCCCATAGGAAGTTATTGTAATTGGTCCGATTTGTCGAATTGAAAATTTTGACATTTCTCGAAGTTTTAAGGTCCCTAGAGTTTAAATAAAAGATTTTTAGAGAGATGTACATAATGTGCGCGTGGGTGTACGTATGTACGTCCGTGCGTCCATACGTCCGTAAGCGCTCTACGTGACCCAGCCATCTTAGTCGTTGGACTTTTACCCTTCTGGCTAAGTCTACGTCGCTGTACAGCCCATACAGCTCGTCGTTCCATCTTCTCCTCCACTCCCCTTCGATGCATACGGACCGTAGATCACACGAAGAATCTTTCTCTCGAAACGACATAAGGTGCTTTCATCCGCTTTTGTCATAGTCCATGCTTCTGCACCGTATAGCAGGACGGGGATGATAAGGGTCTTATATAGCGACACTTTGGTCCTTCGAGAGAGGATTTTTCCACTCAATTGCTTTCTTAACTCAAAGAAACAGCGGTTTGCAAGAGTTATTCTTCGTTTGATCTCAGCGCTGGTGTTGCTTTCTGCGTTTACAGCGGAGCCTAGGTAGACGAAGTCCTTGACTACCTCAAAGTTACGTCTGTCGATGGTGACGTTTTGATCAAGACGTCGGTGTTGTAGGTCCTTTCTTGATGACAGCATATACTTTGTTTTGCCCTCATTAACCGTTAAACCCATTTTTGCCGCCTCTGCCTCAATACTCACAAAAGCCCCATTGACATCACGCTGAGTTCTTCCGATTATGTCAATGTCATCAGCATATGCTAGTAATTGGACAGAATTTTGAAAGATAGTGCATCTAGTGTTGACGTGTGAGCTTTGCACTATTCTTTCAAGTACGATGTTAAAAAAATCACATGACAGCGCATCAGTTTGTCTAAAACCTTTTTTGACATCGAAAGGTTCTTTTAAGTTGTTTCGAACCTTTATGAAGCAGCGTGAATTCTCCATGGTCATCCTGCACAAACGAACGAGTTTGGCAGGGATGCCAAAACTAGACATGGCTCTATACAGCTCGTCCCTGTAGATACTGTCATATGCGGCCTTGAAATCGATGAAAAGATAGTGGGTGTCGATTTGGTGTTCTTGGGTTTTTTCCAGGATCTGCCGTAACGTGAATATTTGATCGACTGTGGACTTTCCTGGTCTAAAACCACACTGATAAGGACCTATCAGGTTGTTGACGATGGGCTTTAGACGTTCACATATTACGGCAGAGAAGATTTTGTAGGCGATGTTAAGTAGACTGATTCCTCTATAATTGGTGCAGTTTAGAGGGTCTCCTTTTTTTCAGGATCGGGCAAACAATACTGAGGTTCCATTCATCGGGCATGCTTTCTTCCGACCATATCTTACAGATAAGTTGGTGCATGCTCCTAACCAACTTATCTCCAGCTGCTTTAAAGAGCTCGGTATTCAAGCCATCCGCTCCAGCGGCTTTGTTAGACTTCAGCTTAGATATAGCAATCTTTACTTCGTCTTAGTCGGGAGGACGGGATTGTTGGCTTTCGTCGTCTATGTTGAATGGATCATCCTGCCTGACAGCGGAATTCGGTTCGTCGTCGCCGTTATACAGTCTGCAGAAGTGGTCCTTCCAAATTCTCAGCATTGACTGCGGTTCCACTATGATGTTTCCACTTTCGTCTTTGCAGCCTTCGGTTCTAGGTTTATGTACTTGTGAATTTCGTTTCACCTGTTCATAAAACTTTCGAACTTCATTTCTGCTTTTAAACCTCTCAACATCTTCGGCCGCACGCTTTTCATGCTCTCTCTTTTTCCTTCTGAGAAGTCGGTGTTCCTCTCGCCTCTTCTGCTCATAGAGCTCATGAGCAGCTCTCGTCCTTTTATGCAGCGCCGCTTTGCGTGCCTGTTGTTTAGCTGCATTTGCCTGCTGACATTCCTCATCAAACCAGGGGTTCCTTGTTGGTGGTTGCTTGAAACTCAGCACGTCAGAGGCGGCTTCTCTGAGTGCATCTTGGCAATGATGCCACTGGTTTTCTATACATTGTGTCGGCGGCACAGAACTTCGAGAGAGGTTACTTGTAACTCGGTCGGAGAAGGATTTGGCGATCTCTTGCGATTGAGCCGTTCGACGTTGTACCTTCTCCCAGCATTTCCCTGTTTTGCCTTGGGCCTGGAAACCCGAAGTGCTACCTTGGCTACAACAAGGTAGTGGTCCGAGTCGATGTTAGCTCCTCGGAAAGTTCGGACATCCATGATGCTGGAAGCGTGTCTGGCGTCGATCGCAATATGGTCAATCTGGTTGACGGTAGATTGATCTGGAGATCTCCAAGTTCCTTTGTGGATGTGGAGGTGTGGAAAACGCGTACTGGCTACCATGACGTTTCGCCCCGCAGCAAAATCTATGAGCCTGAATCCGTTGTCGGAAGTGTTGTCGTGCAGGCTGTTTTTCCCGATTATTCCACCAAAGATGTCTTCCCTTTCTAGCTTGGCATTAAAATCGCTCAGTACAAATTTAATATCGTAGCTAGGACACTGCTCATATGTTTTGTCTTAGAGCTCGAAGAACATATCTTTGGTGTTGTCATCCTTCTCATCTGTGGGGGCGTGTGCGCATATCAAGCTAATGTTGCCGAATTTAGCCTTGATGCGGATGGTCATGAGGCGCTCGTTGATGCACCTATAGCTCAAGACTTCTTGCCTAAGTCTGGCTCCAATGACAAAGCCGCATCCAAATGAGCGCTGTTGGTTTTCTCGGTATCAGTCACCATAGTAAATATCGCAGTTTTTCATCCTCTTTTTGCCCGGCCCATCCCATCGTATTTCCTGGATGGCGGTGATGTCTGCTTTATAGCAGTCTAGGGCCTCCGCTAATTCTTCGGCTGCACGTGGTCTGTTAAGGGACCTGACATTCCACGCGCATATCCGAAGTTCGTTGTCCTTAAATCGTTTGCTTAGGTTGTCAACAGTAAATCCGTCCGTATCCGAGGCTTGTTGGTGCTTCGCAACTATGAGATTTTTAAGTGGTCGGGAAGTCACCCCGACGGCACAACCCCCAACCTGGAGGGCCAGATCCTTAGTATAACTCCAAGGACGGGGAGTCGGATAAACCGCTCCTTATAGGCCTGGGCTCCGAATAAGTCGTAGAAGCCCTATAAGGTGTTCACTAAGTGGTTCAACCTTACTGGAACTGTAGACGCCACCGTTGATTCCATCTCGAGAATTCGTCCGCTGCCGTCTGGATAAGGAGAGGTGCCTTAGTGGAAACACCTCTCCCCCCTCTCTCGTTTGCTGCCACCAACAACTTTCCACTGGGGTTAGAACCCAATCTCCAGTTGAGGTACTAGGAACCCGATGTTCACCGCGGGGAGGTGAGAGTAGGAGTTGATAGACAGAGGTGGGTTTTGAGAAAAACCTGTGGACGCTTGTGTCCTCTTGAATGCACATGTCTACCATTTGAACATCCAAAGCAATTTAAAAAAAAGGTGGACCAATGACGATAGCGACTTGAGTTAAATTGTATGTTATATATTGTAACGTGATACCAAACTGGTATATTTTTGGGAAAAAAGTTTTTTGTAAATAAAAAAAAAACTGAAAAAAAATATTTGTCCTCTCGAATATTTTACGAACAAAAAATGATTTTATCTCCAAAATAATTGTATGCAACGAAAAATAACGTTTTTAACATCTGGTAAAATTATGACAAACATCGAATTGACAGTTTTTGTACAAAAAACTTAAAAAGCAAATTTTTGTAAAAATCCAACAGTCAGTTTTTTTTTATAAAAAAAAGTACGCAAATAGTACTAAAATTGGTAAAAATTGTTTTTTGACTAAAATCTCGTTTAAAGAATAGATTTTGAAATATTTTTTTTTTAATGTTTACATTTTTTAGAATAATTAAACGGAGTGGGAAGTCATCACTGTGGGTCACATTCCAACCTCTTTTTTTTAATATATATTGAAAATATATTCATGTTCAAATGACAGATTTAATGGTCACTTATTTAAAAACTCTTTTTATTTGATGTGATGTTAGCACCATACAAATAAATCAATAATAATTGAGGTGAAAATTAAAATTGACAAAAATTTAGTTAGAAATAAAAAATGTATTTAATAAATTCTCAATTTTTTCAATTTTAACACAGTTGTTTCGCACTGCAAAATATTAAAGAAAAAAGTCTGAAGTCGTAGTTTGTTGCTATTCGCTGATGTACTGCTTACACACCAACCACAATACTGTTTTGACAAGATAAATTTCCCTACCTCTAGTAGATCTCGTCAATTGATTCATCCTCGCTTCACATGTTTAACATCCGAACGTCAATTCTTTATAAACTCAGTCCGACTCTGGAACTCTCTTCCTCGCGCCATTACGGTAATCCAAAACGCAACAAGAATTAAAAAGGATCTTAAAGATCATTTTTCACATAGCATTTAAATACTCGAATTATTTATTTATTTATTTTTTTTTTTTTTGGTCTTGGTCTTTTTTCTTTTTTTCGCATTACTTAGTTTCAATCGTGTATTATAATATTAGATACTGAATTATTAGCTTGCTCTACCAATTTGTATTATTAGCTTGTAACTATTTTATAAGATATTGTATCTTACAGTTATTAAGTATTCACGAATAAATTAAATGAAAATTAAGCTACAGTTTGTATATGAACACTTGTCGAGAGCAGTAGTGTGTAATTTCGCTCCCGGTCTTCAACACAATTTAAAATAAAGTAAACCACGTAGTGAAACCAGACTTTTAATATTTGATTATATTTCTCCAAAACTTAATCGAGTGCGCATTTATTGCAAAGTGTGAGATCTGTATCGTATTCACTTATAACGAAAACAGAATTCTTATTTTGTGTGATAATGTCGAATAAAATTAAATCTGCTTCAAGCTCTCAGCAAAATAAAACACCGGTTGGCGCAAAAACGCCGTTAAGAGCGAATACAATCAATGTTGACGATCTGTGGGCACGCACAGTGTTGCGAGCCCATACAAAAGTTGATCAAAAATACTTGCGATATTGTTTTTTCTAGTTTTATCTTTTATTCACATTTTTAGTAATGTTTTATAATCAAACCAACCTATTTTGAATTTAAAAACATATTCATATATATTTTTGGCCTATTTTAAAACAATAGTTACACTAAAAAAGCAATTAATCAAAATGAAAAAAAAAATATTAACACATATAAAGATTTTGAATCGGTTTTTATCAATTTTCTAAATATTCCAGTATATCTCCATCTATAATTTTTGGTTGAAAGTTTCTTAATTTATTTCAAATACTTGAAATTAAACTATCTGACGTTATAAGCATCATATTCATCGGGAGCATGTCTTAATATCGAAGGATAAAAATCTCGAATGACAAAAATCTAGATACAATTGCTTGTAATCTAGAATGCAAAAATCTCGAATGCACAAAAATCTCGAATGAATTATAATCTCGAAAGAGAAAATCTCGAAAAAAAATCTCGAATAAATTGTAGATTCGAGATTTTGTATTAAGAGTTAATACTCAAGTTAAACACAGCTCTTTAGGTAGTTAAACAATTATTTATTTTCTGAACTCAAAATAAAGAAAAAAATTCAATATAAAAAAGCAAAAAACACAAGAATATTATTCAGTTTTATATATGTAAATATAAATATCTATAGCCAACAAAACTATAAATGAGAGTTGTATGCAAGACTTTTTAAATATCCCACATTCTTTTTCGTTCAAAACCTTCAATATTTGTTTTTCTTTTTTTATAACCTCTCGCCTGACTCTTGTTTCTTCTCCTTTGTGCATCTTTTCAACTTGGCAAAGGACGTGCACTGATTCCTTGCCCAAAATTTCGATTAATTTATAGAGGCCAATGTGTGACCTTCCCACTAAGACTTTCAGCCTTCTGTGCCACGACTCAACTTTGTTTTGTGTCCTGGGTAAGTTCTGCTTTATTTGGTCAGCACAAGACCAAAATGAAGGGGAATATAAGGGCTTACATCTTGTCGATCCAATATAGTTCTTATCAAACCATTTTCCAATTTTTCGACTACTTACGCAAAATTGAAAGTTCAACGTATTGAAGTAGTCAGGAATTTCGTGTTGCATTATACCTACAGTTCAGAGAGGTCGTTTTTTTTTTATTGCAAATAGTGTAATAATTTACTTACCATGAGTTAAAATATTAATTTTTGAGACAATGTTTCTATTCGCGCGCGCGAATTGAAACATTGTCTCAAAAATTAATATTTTTTTTCGAGATTTTCGCATTCGAGATTTTTTTTTTCTAGATTTTTGTATTTCGTGATTTTTTTCTTTCTTGATTTATTTTTTCGAGATTTTTTTATTCTAGATTTTTTTTTCGAGATTTTTTCTTTCTAGATTTTTGCTTTCTAGATTTTGATTTTCTAGATTTCGTGGTAGACCCATATTCATCAAATCTATATTTGTATTTTTCCGGGAAGACTTTCTGGTATGATTTTCCCTTAACTTTCTTGACTCCTTATGTCTTCCTTCTAAGGCATCTTCGGATAATTGTCCGATAGGTATTGAGAAGAAGTCAAGAACATCTGCACCATGCATAAGAACTTTGTGTATTGACATTGGCACGTTGTACCACGAATAAGAATTTAAATATAAAAGCTTTGTTTCATTCAGTAATTTTTTAAAGTTTTCTGTATTAATTTTTATGCCACTAGACAAAACTCTATTAATCTTAAAAAAGTTGGAAATCAAATCTTCGCTTACCCCGGCTATCTCAGAGCTAAGCTTTGCCTGTCGAAAAAATGTTCGTGCGGTGTTACCATCGTTCGTAGAACCGTATCCAGGCTTTGGTTGGTCAATCAGAAGACCCATTTTTTCTTTAAATTCCCTTTGAATCCTTTTTTTATTTTGATCAAAAATTTCCCTATTCGCAGATCCACGTACTTGCCAACACTTTAAGGACAATCTATACCCAATATGAAGGATACACTCAAAACGTCTAATCCAATTGTGTAGGGTCGATAACCCATATTTATAAGTTTGTACATTTGGTTGAAGATCGCCAACATTTTGTTGGTTCATAAGTTTTGGTGTTGCACCACATATGTAGCAGGTTTGTGTGGAACGAGTATCAGTAACAATGTTGCATATACTGCCATCGATCATTGTAAAAATCATTTTAAAACTAATGTCAATAAAAAAGCCGCCTTCTTTTATTGGTAATGTTATTGGTAGTAAGTTATCAATTTCATGGTTCATTCTGGTTAACTCATTATTAACAATATTGTAATGTGTATACACTCTTTCAATAATAAGGGGCAACATCTAGTGGTAGTAATAGGAGAACTCGCTTCTTTAAGCATCGAGAAACATCTAGTGGCTTAGAGGGGAACTCATTCAGCGCATACAAGAACCTCGAAAGGGGTAAGCATCTAGTGATAAAGTGGAGAACTTCGTTAAGCATCGAGAAACATCTAGTGGCTTAGAGGGGAACTCATTCAGCGCATACAAGAACCTCGAAAGGGGTAAGCATCTAGTGATAAAGTGGAGAACTTCGTTAAGCATCGAGAACAACCTCGTAGATTCTCGAACCGATTTGAGGTATATAAATAGGCGCTTGGAAGCGAAGCGGTTCAGTATTGATTATGGATTGTGAATTGCTATAAAGAAAAGACTGTGTTTGAAAAGTAAAGACTGTGTTTTAAAAGTAATAATTGAAAGTGTTGAATAAAGAATTTTTGTGAGTAATTTAAAAGAAAGTGAATTTGTGTTTTTATTTACGAAGTTTGAATAAGTTTTAACTGTCGGACCAAGCCGAATATTACATTGGTGTCAGAAGTGGGATTAAAACTTATTGAGAATAAAAACAGTGAGCAGTGATTGAACTATTTTGTGTGAAGTAGTGAAGTTAAAAATAAAAAAAAATGAGTAAAGTTTTGAAAGACTTAACTGTCCCTGAGCTAAAGGCCGAACTAAGCAAACGTGGCTTAAGTGGGACAGGAGTAAAAACCGAACTCGTTAAACGGCTGCAGGAATATCTGGAGCAGCAAAATGAAGACCCAGATACGTTTGCTTTCGAATTAGAAGCAAAAGTGGAAGAGGTAAATGCAAATGTTGCCTTATCAAACATGGTGTCAGTTCTTTTAGCCAAATTTGAAGAAAATAAAAATGATGTTCTCAAACAACTAGAAGCCCAAAGAAGTGACCAAAAACAAGAACAGCAGAATGTTCTCAAACAACTAGAAACTCAAAGGAATGATGTTCTTAAACAACTAGAAGCCCAAAGAAGCGACCAAAAACAAGAACAGCAGAATGTTCTCAAACAACTAGAAACTCAAAGGAATGATGTTCTCAAACAACTAGAAGCCCAAAGAAGTGACCAAAAGCAAGAACAGCAGAATGTTCTCAAACAACTAGAAGCCCAAAGAAGTGACCAAAAGCAAGAACAACAGAATATTCTAGAGCGATTCGACGAACAGAGAAATCTTTTAGAAGGCAGGTTTGCGGACTTCGAACAGAAAATCAATACTCTCGAAGAGCGCGTCGAACAGCAAAATGTACGTTTCGAGAAAATGAACAAACAAATCGAAACCCTCACAAATGAACTAGAAAAAGTGCGAAATATGAAAGCTCGAGAACCTTCTGGTGAGTGTTCAAGGAAGAGAGAAGTGAATCCTCCAAGCTTTGATGGTCAGATTCCGTGGCCAATTTACAAGAAACAGTTTGAAGCAGCAGCGTTAACAAACGGCTGGGACGATCACGGAAAATGCATTGCTCTTACGCTTGCTTTAAGAGGATCTGCTGCTGAACTGCTACAAACCATACCAGCAGAAAAGAGTGGTGACTTCACAGTTCTGGTAAACGCAATCGAACAGCGGTTTGGGAATAGGCACATGGCAGAACTCTTCCGAGTTCAGCTTAACAACAGGACACAGAAAAGAGGTGAAACTCTGCAGCAGCTTCAGGCAGATATCGAGCGATTGGTTCACCTGGCATATCCAACAGCTGGTAACGAGATAATAAATCAACTTGCTGTTGAAGCCTTTGTGAGAGCTGTGGGCGATATAAATCTCCAAAGGGCTATCCGCATTGCCGGGAAGCAAACACTACCAGAAGCATTGGCTTTCGCTCTGACGATGGAAGCTGCAGAAAAAGCTACCCAAAACATGCATCGTGTAAGGAAATTAGAAGTCCAAGAATGCTCTTGTCAGAAGGCTACTGTGGAAAGGAGTCAGCGAGGCGGACGAGCACGATGCTGGAACTGCAATAAGACTGGGCATCTACAGCGACAGTGCAGATTACCGCGAAGAGGAACCGCATGGCAACACTTTGGAAACAGAAGTAATTCAACTGGTCAAAGTAATACCAACAACGTTGCTTCCGAAGTTGTTTTCCACCCGGGAAAACGAATAAGAACCAACTTGAAGGGGCAGAAGCTGGTTTCTGGTATCGATGGCCCCAGGAACGACATCCAGGTTTATCAAACGAAACGTGTAAACAAGAGCAGACCATATAAGCAAGACTGTAAGCATTGCAGACGACAAAAAGAAAGAGAAGTAGTTACTGTCCAACGAACCAGAGTCGATCCCATTTATGGCTGGAGCAACGACGAGTTGAGGAAGGCTCAACAAGAAAGACTCCTTCAGATCCACGACAATACCAGGTTGAAAATAAAGACGTTCAGTGACCGAATGAAGACACGCTACGATATACGAGCGACAACCACAGAGTTCCAAGCAGGAGATCGGGTGTGGCTTTACAATCCCCATCGACAAAAAGGATTGTCACCGAAACTTCAACGGGACTGGGAAGGTCCATATACAGTCATTACAAAAATCAACGATGTCGTGTACCGGATACAAAAGGGAGTCAGAGGAAAACCTAAAGTTGTACATCGCGACCGGCTACATCGCTACAGTGGTGATGAGAACGATGGATTTGTTCGGGACGATCAATCCTAAGGAGGGGGCAATGTAATGTGTATACACTCTTTCAATAATAAGGGGCAACATCTAGTGGTAGTAATAGGAGAACTCGCTTCTTTAAGCATCGAGAAACATCTAGTGGCTTAGAGGGGAACTCATTCAGCGCATACAAGAACCTCGAAAGGGGTAAGCATCTAGTGATAAAGTGGAGAACTTCGTTAAGCATCGAGAACAACCTCGTAGATTCTCGAACCGATTTGAGGTATATAAATAGGCGCTTGGAAGCGAAGCGGTTCAGTATTGATTATGGATTGTGAATTGCTATAAAGAAAAGACTGTGTTTGAAAAGTAAAGACTGTGTTTTAAAAGTAATAATTGAAAGTGTTGAATAAAGAATTTTTGTGAGTAATTTAAAAGAAAGTGAATTTGTGTTTTTATTTACGAAGTTTGAATAAGTTTTAACTGTCGGACCAAGCCGAATATTACAATATCTTTGGATTCTTTGATAAAATGCAAACGAATGGGTCGACAGAAAAAGGTAGAAGACGGTGCAGTGTTATTCCACTTAACTAAATCTGTATTTGATTCAACTAATTTAAGAGGGACAAAGGCGGTGATGAACAAAAACTCATCTGTTAAATTTGAATCCGAAAATCTTTGTTTATAGTTGCTATGACCCGAAGAACCATCGAAACCCCACTTACAGATAAGTTTAAGGGGAGCAGAATGATTGAAATGTATTTCTTCGCTTGATTGAATTATAGATGAAGCAGTTTTATGTAAGAGCTCTTTTAGATTTACTTCTGCATTTGTTTCATCAGTAGTGATATTCTGAGGTAGTAAATCCTTTTTGGTTTTCATCATGGAATAGTAACTAGGGAATGTATCAGGGTGAATGTTATTTATAACCTTTCTAAGCCTTTCATATGATCGATATGAAAGATCAAGATCGATGAACAAAGCTAAAGCGTCTAAGGGTGATAAAGACTTTTTCATATCATCCTTTTTACTTGATACAGTTGCAGCAAATTTGATTTCATTGTGATCTCTGCCATGAAGTAAATCCGCCACTCTTCGTTTTTTCGACAAGAGATTAAGGCCTTCAAAATCTTTGCGTGGTCTGCCTCGTTTGGGACTTTGAATTTCTGCTGCTCTATTTTCTAAAAATTTTAAAAAATCTTCATACAACTTAAAAGGCTTATTTAAATAAACACAATATTTTCTATGAAATTTTTTGACATTTCTTCCTGTTGACCTCCAATAACTGAACATTTTTAAAGTAAATAAATTTACGGATCTTTTTATACTTATTTTAATTGCATCTGGAGCATCATGGAGTTTATAAAAATCCAAAATAAAATCGAAAACGGGTGTACTCTTGACTTTGGAGTTAACTAACCGCCATTTCTCAAAACAAGCTCTGTTTTCGAGTACCTGAAATGCTGTACAAAAAAAAGCGAATATATCACGAAAAAGCAAACAGACGCAAATAAAATTTTGCCAACATCAAGCATTAGGTTAAGGCAACAAAATATAAAAAAATTGTCCAGGTGTTCTTAGGAGTTTTTTTTTAAACCTTACTTGAATATCAGTTTCACTAATTTTTTGAAGTCGTCCGAAAAATAGCTTATAACTTACCCATTTTCTTATAAAATCTTGATTTTTTTATTATTACTTCAGTAGCTTAACACAACTAAAATAAATATAACGTTCTATAACAAAAAAAATTGATCTTTAGGAAAAGAACACTACTCAAACATCGGCATCAACTTTCTTTGTGTTTTCCATTTCTCCTTTGTGTCTAAGTTCCAGAGCTTAGATCTCATCCAGCGATAAGAATTTCTTTGGAAAAATACCGTTTTAATATGACTTGACAAGTGATAATCAAGTTTATGTATCGGAAAAATTTTTACGTGACAGCTCATCTTTCGATTTATTACTAAGGGACAAAACACTGTGGCACGTATTGATAATCGACTGACTTTGTTGGAAGAGAAAATCAATAAAGAAATTTCTTCTTTGAAAGCTACCGAAGATTGCATTCTCAAAAAAGTAAGCGCAATTGAATCGTCAACAATGGGAAAGCTTACTGAATTACGTCAACAATGCAATAAGTTAGAAGCGCGGGTAGATTCTCTTGAAAGAATGCAAATTGCTAGTGATGCTGTGCTGGTAGGCATACCTGCCACACAAGATGAAAACCTCAATGCTGTTTTTGACAGATTATGCAAGGCAGTCAACGTTGATACACCACCTCTAAAATCTATATTCAGAGTGAAACAACAAGTGATGTTAGGAAAAAAATCTTCGTATGATATAACGGTAGTTATAAAATTTGCTGATGCACGTGACAAAAACATATTGCTGAGAGGCTGTTTAACAAGATATCGAGAAAAGAGAACTACGCTGTGTCTTCGTGACATTGATATACGGTCCGATATGAGAATCTATTTAAATGAGAGCCTAACCAAGGTTAATTATCAATTACAACAGAACGCACTGAAAATGAAGCAAACAAAATTGATCTCATCAGTTCATACAAAAAATGGTGTACGTGCGGACTCTGAGACATAGAGGAAATATATTATCTAGAGTCCCGACTTAATGGGTTCGCTCTCTTTCGACCTACAAACTAAATTGAGCAAATTTTGCCCATTAGCATAAGCATGTGTTAGTTGTCCCGTGCATTTCTTATGGGAAAATCCAGATTCTATGTAGTTGTTATGGGCTTTTGGGGCTCAGTATGCACAGTTAGGGGGAAAACAGTGTGAGGTGAACTCTGCCGTTCAAAAAAGAGATCCGTTGAATTCAAAAATTGAAAAATTGTTGCAATATTTTAAGAAAAATGAATTTTGCAACTTCTTTTTAGTGAAAACTGTGCTAAAAATAGTATTTGACTGCTTTTGGCACACAAATTCTGTGATTTTTATGAAAAGTTTCGCTAAAAACAAAAAAAATCATGCAGAAAGTATAGGCGCACCATAGAACTACAATGCGAACGTGGCCTAATTTGAGTTTAACCCAGTTTTGACAGATTAACGAGGTTAGTATTTTGTTGACAGTTCTACGAAAATGTAGTACCCGTGGCATGATGGTTAGTGCGTTGGACTGTCATGCCAGAGGTCTTGGGTTCGATCCCTGCCTATGTCATCTAAAGTTTTTTTCACGGGTACTGCCTCTTGCGAGGAATTGACAAATTCTCCAAGAGTAATTCTTGTCATGAAAAGTGCTTTCTCAAATTTGCCGTTCGGATTCGGAATTAAACTGTAGGTCCCCTCCATCCCTGACAACAGTACTCGCACACAGGAATGGTTGAGAGTTGTAAGTCACTAGGCCCTAGTTCTCCACGGACTGTTGCGCCACTCAATTTATTTATTTATTCTAAGAAAATGTAAATAAAACAAATTTAATTCCCAGTAATGCAAATGAAGGTAAAAGAATTTAAATACAAAATATTAATTTATTGAAATAAAATGAATTTGCACCTAGTTTAATCCTCAGATAAAGAAGAAACCAAGGAGAATGGTGCAACAGGAAAAGTGGAATCTCCCGAGAAGGAAGCCAACAACGCCGACGTATTTATTCTGGAGCGAGGAGGTACAAATTCAAGGTGTGTTCATTACGTTAATTTTAAACTCAATTATATGAATATTATTTTGTTTTTTTAGTTAAAACTACATCGCTCTAATCCAATGGATTTTTATGTCCTCATTTTTAATCAAATATCGTCTGGCTATCGCTATCGTGAGCTGAATGACTCCAATTTGGCTATTTCGACATTGCAATCGATTCCGAGTAAGTCTAGACTTCCAAAGATAAACATGCTTCTAGCAAAGCTACAACATCGACAGTCAAGAAATCCATTGGAGGATATTGCCACTTACAAAGATGTACTGCGTGATTGTCCAATGGCCATGTAAGCTATAAGTTCACTCTTGGAAGTCGGCGTCGATGGAATTGAAGTCAATTCGTTGGTAGTGAATGGTAAGCAAGCAATTATTTTAAATTTTTTGTGTGTTTTAAGCTTCTTTTATAATTTTATAGTGAGTTCGGCTCCAAAAAATGTTGAGTGGTTAAGTTCGTGGATAAAAGGCCATGCTCAAATGTACGTTCATAAACATCTGGATGCGTCAAAAACATTCCAATCTATTAACGACAACACAAAACTTCATCAAAACGATTATATTCTAACGTTAATTGGAAAAGCTCTCTACTACAATGGGCACCATGCTCAGGCGCAGAACATATCATGCCATTAGCCGTGGTCTATGAGAGGAATAATAATCTAGCAGAATTGGAAAAGCTGGCTAGCCAGCAATCGAACATCAATGAATTTAGTTCGGAAAATTGGTTTGTCATGGCTGAGAGTCTATCGGCAAATGGAAAATACGAACAGGCTTCCTATTTTACCCACAAAGCAATTCCAGTTGATTCAACAAACGTTGAAGGGTATCTTTTGCGTGGGAAGATATTTCTTCAATTGAAACGATGTAAGGAAGCAATTCATTATTACAGTTCAAAGTTTGGCTAACTATCGTTTTGAGATATTCAAAGGTCTTGTGGGTTGTTACATCGGACTTAAGCGCTCAAAAGATGCACAGACAATATGTGCATTGGCTGCACGCTGTTTCAGGAACTGCCCCAGGAGCTATGTGGTAAGAATTTGTTGTTATTTTTCATTTGCATTTAACCTCAACTTACTATGAATTTCGATGAAAAATAAACAGCTACTTGCCAGTACACTTTTGTACTCTTCGAATACTGTTACAAAACGCCAGGCAAAGACTTTCATTGATGTTATTTTGTCTTTTTAATTTCCTAGAACCACAAATTCCACAAGCCAAACAAATTCTAACCAACACCAAGGTCCCGATAATAACAAAAAAACAACACGAAGAAGAAGCCAATGATCTCTCGCCGATTCGGAATGCGGTTGTGAAAAAACCACCACTTCCAGTTCAGCAGATCCCGAGTAAATTGGTCACCAGTGCACCCATACAACGTGCACCTTTAATGTGAGTATGTCATCCATTTGATTTAAGCATTAAATATATTTTTACCTCCCCAATAGTAGTCGTCGTGCCAAGCGAACCATTCCCAATGCAAATGGAGAAACAGAAGATGAAATCGTTGAGAAAATTGTCACCAAACGTTTTAATCCCCGGAGAAAAATGCACGAGTACTTGGTCAAGTGGGAATCGTGTTCGCATGAGCACAATACTTGGGAACCGCAGGTTCATTTAGAAAATGTTCCACAAATCTTAGAAACCTAGAACAACTTGCCCGTCAGAAAGAGCAAAGAGCCGCACAACAAGCGAAGCAACAGACAGCCAGCCTCGCTGCCGCCATCAAAGTGGTGTACTTGCAGAAAGATGTCATAAAGGATCCGAATAAAATAGAAGAGTCGACCAAAATGAATTTATCATCGCCCGGAAGTGATTCAAGTCGGTTGTCGAGAACGTCCAAAAACAAGGCTATCGATCAAGTCAAACTGTGGTGTGCGGATGAACCAGTCGAAAATAATGCACTAGCAAGTGGTGTAGCAAATGTACAGACAAACACCCCACTGCCCCCCCACTGTCTCGGTGAGGGTTAAGACGAAAATTGAGCGTGCTGTTGAGGTTAGTTCTTAGAGCATTTTATTTCAATGGTTTTTGTTCTAATTGATTTCCTTGCAGTCGAAAATAATCAAAGTCAATGGAAGCATGAAGAACACAAGCGCAACGGAACCGTTTTCAGCTGATGTGATCATCACTCAAGACACCAACACTTCTGGAGTTGTCAAAAAGGCTGGCTTCAATGGGACAACATCAACGAATGTAAGTAACTTTAAACTTTAATTTTTTGATGGTTTCATCAAACTTAAAGCATATTTTTTCTTTCTTAAGGCTTCACCAAAAACTGAAGCTCACATTCGCGTTGTTTCGAAGGGAGAAACAAATATCGGAATTGTCCGAATGGGTAGCGAAGTTGCTGCATCCTTGTCTTCAAACGCCAACGAGAATGGCCCCGTTCAACACAACATCCAAATCCCCACGCAAACTTCGAATACAATTATGACTCCAATTCATCGTCCTCAAGTTAATACGCAACTCTCGAAATCTGGTGACTTGAAAGTGACAAAGAAAGTTATGTCGAAGGAAACTACTTCAAAACAACAACAAGTCCTTACCCGGCACCAATCACAGGTTAAGATACAGAAAATCCAACAAATTGCGCCACCCATGCGACATTTTGGGACGCCGAAACAGAAGCAGTCTCAGGTGAAAACGGCGGTGATGGATGTTTCGTCATTTAACCATGAGGAACACCAGCAGCAAGCCTTGTGCCCTATCACTGGTAAGGGTTTAAAAAAAATGTCCAAAAATATTTCTTCAATGTTTTTCTTTTTTAAGGTAAAATACTTGGACAGGTAGAAGGAACGGAAATCCACGAAGAGCAACACCAGCAAGTCGCAACAATGCAATCGGGCGTCCTGCAAACGCAGCTGCTCACCACCGCCGCCGATCAGCAACATGAACAGGGTGACTTCCAGGAAATAGAGCAATCTGGCAATCTTTTACAGCTGGCTGATCAGCAACTCATGACCAACGAAGTTTATAAATTAAATGAAATTCTCATCAAATATATTTTTCTTTTCTTTGTACTACAAAACTATGGATCTATACAATAATTTTTATATATATTTATTCTTATGGTGTTAAGAGATACGTCATGTTTTACCGGTTTTGGTTGTCTTTAAAATTTTCAAAGAGGTATATTTTAAAAACCTGGGGTGGAATCGGCTAAGGTGATTGTTGATTGTTGACAGTCAAAATAATCGAATTTGATCTGTGTAAGGTGATAGTCAAATTGATACCTAAAAAGCTGTCGCTGGAAAAATTTGATAGTCGTTTTCCTACAAACATGTCGTTTCTGAGTAGAGCTACCAGACGCTTACAAAAAACGAATGGAAAATTTTTTCAGTTACCTTTTTTAGTTACAAAAACACATTCCTGTGACCGACAAAGCTAATGAAATTCGAAAAAAAGATTCAAGGTCAGGATATCTTAATCCTCTCAAAAAGAATTTTTTGTTTGGGTGACAAAAAAAAAGTATAATTTTGTCGACCAGAGTTATCAGACTCAACGGAATTTAAACTTTCCACTCTGAGGCTTGGTAAAAACAACATATTACCCTTAAAACATATGTACAAACATAGATTTCAAATAAAATATTATATTCATATAAATATCATCATTTCTAGATATATTGCATCAAAATATTTCTGAAATAACCACAACGGGATTTTAAAAAAAATTTGAACTTTTAAACGCGTTTTTCTCAAAACTAAGATTTTGGACTTATGTTGTTTTGACCAGACTCCATAGAATTGACCTGAGCAGATCAAACCAAAAAGAAGTGTTTTTCTTGGAAAAAGTACATTTAATATTTTTTTTATTTACTCAAAAACTAAGAAGTTACATTTTAAAATCCAGTTTTTGTTTTTTAAATGAAAATACATTAATAGCTTTAAATCTAAAACAAAATTATACTAAATTACATACAATTTTGAAAAAAAAAACAACTTTATTTAAAAACTAGCTGCGCCACGAACTTTGACTATTAATGGATGAGATTTAAAGAGTCCAATCGACTTCGAATTATCTTCATTGCAGGATTTGTTGCAATACCGCTTCGTTTTGATTTGTTGCTGAAAAAAAACTATTAGTGCTTTCAAAGTTTGTGGTTTATGTTACTTACTTTGAAGTGTAGTGAAGGTCAATGAACGTGCAATGAAATTGTAGCAAATTGATTGGTTTTGAATTGTACCATTTCCGGAATAGTGCTCGTAAGTCGATCCTTTGATTAAAAATTTGTGGCAAGCCGTTTGTGACATTCTTATGCGAGGCAAATTCCAAAATCCTAATCGGACCATGTCACAAGTGCACAATTTCCAATTGTATTATTTTTGGACATCTTCGGCAGGTGAAGGTTGCGGGTTCCCAATTCTTGGAACATCATTAGAGTAGTTTGTAGGGGTATTCCTGTGTCGACGGTCTTCTATGTGAGTCCAGTTAGTTGTGTTCAAAATGCACTTGGTTTTGGTGATTCAATAGGCATTATGTATTCATGGAATTCAGATTTTATTTTTCCAGTCTATAAGTTTACCACCATTTCTGAAAATTTTAAAATAGTACATACGAAAATGATGAGATTTTCAATATTCAGAAGACTTACTTCCGACTTCCGATTCCCGTCATTTAGAAGGTGTTCTCACAGCAGTTTGCTTCTAAGTCGACTTTCAGTTCCTCATTTACTTGGTATGTGTCGGCGTAAGCGGCCGCAGTAGCCGCTGTCTCGGTCAGTTCAGCGTCCCGCTATCATTTTGTGAGACAGTTGCACTCTATGAAACCAGAAAATGTTGCTTTAATTGTAGCTGCAAGTCGTTTTTTTTGGTCGGCTTGCAGCATCATATTTCTTGGCGGCTGATGAATAGGCGGAGGACGTTTTGGAAATACTAAGGTTAGGTTAGGTTAAAGTGGCTGTTGGTTTGGGACGTCCAACACACTTAGACCAAAGTATGGTCCGTTGTGATACCACATGGATCAGTTAATCAGCTTAACTCGTTGAACCAATTGGAGCTTCGAATGAAGCGTAGGAGACAGGTAATGTCTGAATTTTTTAGATCACTGGTATCATTAAAGTAGTAGTCTCCAAGGTGGATTCTACGTCTTTGTGATAAGGCAGGGCATGTGCACAGAAGATGAGAGATTGTCTCCTCTTCTTCTTCGTCCATGCAACTCCTACAAAAATCATTTGCAGGGGCTCCAAGTCGAATAGCATGCCTTCCTATTAAGCAGTGCCCAGTCAGGACACCTATAACGTAGCTAATGTGCAATCTACTCAGAGAGATTAATTGTTTTGAGCGCTTGGCGCTAAGATTAGGCCAAATTCGTTTAGTCGCTACACAGGTGGTGGTGTTATTCCACCTGAAGTTTGTTTTCTCTATGGTATCTCGCTTTAGCATGAGTTTACATGTAGCTAAGGGGATACCTATGCTAGCATTGTGAGCCAGCAGAGGTAAAGTTGTTCCGCTTTTTGCAAGTTCGTCTGCTTTGCAATTTCCTGGAATGTCTCTATGGCCCGGCACCCAGAAAAGGTGAATGTTGAACTGTGTAGCCATCTCCGTAAGAGATGATCGACAATTTAGGGCTGTTAGTGAATTTGTAGAGACAGAGTCTAAGGATTTTAACGCAGCTTGGCTATCCGAGAAGATGCGTATATCATTTGTTGATATAACGTTTTCTCTAAGCCAGGATAGGACTTCTTTTATAGACAGGATTTCAGCTTGGAACACGCTACAATGATCGGGTAGACGAAAGGAGAGACTTAAGTTAAGTCTATCTGAGTATACGCCACCACCAACCCCATCCTCCGTTTTTGATCCGTCTGTATAAAAGTTTATAGGACCATCGTTCAAAAATGATGTATTCTCCCAAGAAGACCTGGGAGGTATAGTCACTTTGAAGCTATAGTTGTTAAACTGAGGATGGGGTATGGTGTAGTCAATATTACTATTTATAGTTCTGAACGAGTTCAAAATAGTGGTGTGGCCAATTCCATTATTGATCCACAGAGAGGAGGCCTGAAGCCGTATGGCAGTATTAGCGGCCGTTTGCTTGCTGAAAAAGTCCAGCGGTATTAGATGGAACAGAACATCTAGTGAAGCGGAGGGGGTGGAGCGAAGTGCTCCTCCCATACACAGGCAGGCTGTTCGTTGGACTTTGCTGAGTTTATCGCGATTTGTCGCTGTATCTAGCGCCGTCCACCATACCACTACTCCATAAGTAAGGATCGGTCTTATGACCGAGATGTATAGCCAGTGTGTAATGCGGGGCTGTAGGCCCCATTTATTACCAATGGCCTTTTTACAGGAGAACAGGGCTACTGTGGCCTTGTTTATTCTCTCTTGAATATTAGGTTTCCAACTTAATTTCTTATCTAAAATGAGACCCAAGTATTTTGCTTGATCAGAGAATTTAAGTGGTACACCGTTTATGAGGGGGGGGTCAATGTGTGGGACTTTGTATTTCCTTGTGAGGAGGACAAGGTCGGTTTTTTGTGGGTTAACGACTAGTCCACACCGATTAGCCCATCTGGTGAGCTTATTTAAAGCGTTTTGTAAGAGTTCTTTTAGTATATTGGGATGTTTACCCGTTACTGCAATAGCAACATCGTCCGCATAGGCAAACACTCTGTATTCCTCTCTTTCTAGAGTAGTTAGTAATTCATTTATTACTAAATTCCAGAGGAGAGGGGATAGGACACCACCTTGTGGCGTACCTCTGCTGACACCCCTTTGTGTAGTAAAATCGCCCAGTTTTGAATTGATAATCCTGCTTATCAGCATCTGATTAATTAATTCGCTGATCGACTTATCTACCTTCAGAGATGTCAATACACGTGCAATTGCAGATGTGTCGACATTGTTAAATGCACCTTCTATGTCTAAGAAGGCAACTAAGGTGTACTCTTTATGATGGAGGGAATATTCGATTGTACGTACTATACTGTGTAGAGCCGTTTCAACTGATTTCCCTTTGTTGTAGGCATGTTGAGCCTTTGAAAGGAGGGACTTATCAATACTTGCCCTTAAGTGAATATCGATCAAACGCTCAAAAGTTTTGAGAAGGAATGATGATAAGCTGATAGGTCTTAAGTCTTTAGGGTTAACATGACTGGATTTTCCTGCTTTTGGAATAAAGACAACTTTAACTTGTCTCCAAGACATCGGGATGTATGCCAAATTAAGGCAACCCTTGAAGATGTTTTCTAGGATGGGTATTAGAAAACTTGCATTTTCTTGCAGTTCGGCTGGAATTACACCATCCGGACCAGCAGATTTGTATGGTTTAAAGCTGTTAATAGCCCAATTGAGTTTTTCCCTAGTGACTAGACCTTGTGGGGGTTGTAAAGTATTGTCACCATTATTAAGTGCAATGTTATTAATAATGTTAGAGCTACCAGGAAAGTGGACGTCTAGTAGCAAGTTGAGCGATTCTTCGCTTGAATTGGTCCAGAGGCCAGAGGCGTTTTTCAAGCAACTTGGCATGATTGGATTTTTGGAGAGGATTTTGCGCAGCCTGGATGCTTCGGAGCAATCTTCAACGTTACTACAGAAGTTTCTCCAAGACGATCGTTTGGTTTTCCTCAGTTCTTTTTTATAAATCTTCAGTGATTCTTTATATGAATCCCAGTCAGACATGTCTCTAGAAGCTTTGGCTCTGTTAAAGAGTTTTCTGCATTCTTTTCGAAGTGGATCCAGCCCTGAGTTCCACCAGTGTGGCTTCTTTTTACCTCTTACTTGTATAAGAGGGCATGCAGTATCTAGAGCTTTGTTTAGGGCTAATGTTAGATTATTGACTTTGTCGTCAAGATCTTCGATGTTGGAGGGAGTATTAAAAAGTTCAGGTTTTATTAAACTATTTAACGTTCTCTTATATTTTGGCCAATTTGTTCTTTTCAGATTTCGAAAGATCGGTTGGCAAGGTGGTTCATTTATAAAGTCAAACTGGATGTATCTATGATCAGAAAAGGAGTGATCTTTAGATACCTTCCAGTTCAAAATATTATTATTAATGAATTCGGAGACAAGAGTTATATCTAAAACTTCTTGTCGATTTTTAGTAATAAAGGTTGGCTCATTACCAACGTTACTTACGAGTAGGTTAGTGTTAAGAATATAGTCGAAAAGAGACTCACCTCTGTCGTTTATATCCGTGCTACCCCATACTGTATGGTGGGCGTTAGCGTCACTACCGATGATGAGGCCGATGTTGAGCCTTTGTGCTTCAGTTATCAGTCTCTCCAGAGTATCTCCCGGGAGAGGGCCAAGATGGTCGTGGCCAAGATACGCCGATGCATACAGCACGCAGTATTTGGGAGTCCTGATTCCTCGAACAATGGATTCAACAATCCAGGGTTCTTGAATCAGGACAATATCTTCATCGCTGCTGGATAGGCGAAGAAGAAGGGAGGCCGAAGCCTTTATGGAGTGTTGGAGGTTAATCTGGAGTAACCGCAGCATTTTTGCTACTGCACTCCCGATCAGCCTCCAACACAGTAATGTCGGAGTCATCCATATCAGAGGACGATTCTAAAAGAATGTCCTCATCTCCGCTGTCGTAGACCTCGGCCTCCATTGCGGAAAAACCTTGGTCGGTGTTAGGTGCTTCCACTGCTACTGGGGGTACCTGAGATGCATCGTCTTCCAATGAAGGAAGTGTGACCGATGCGCCAGGCACCTCAGCAACCGTTTCCGCTTGTGTGGGTGGGGAAGGGGGAAGGGTTTGTGCCTCAACCCCATCTTTTTTATAGACCCTCAGCGTAATTTCGTCGAACCCGAACCTAATCACACCTTTTGATTGCGCCAGAGGAGAAAGGGATTCTGCATTGATGATCACAATTGCACCCTTATAGGGTCCCTTTGGATCCTCTAGTTTCGCAACCTTCCAGTTGTGAGTAGGAAGGGTTGGATTGGAGAGCCGGATTACTTTCAGAACGTGGTCAGCTTCCTTGAATATGGCCGGAACCGTGATGCGAGCTCTTGGTCTGCAAGGAATGTCCTCCTTTGCTACAACCTCAAGCTTAGCACCAGGCCAGACCTCTCCAAGTCGACTGACCGCTAGCGTCAGTAGGTCGCACGACCTCTGATCATCACAGACCATCAACTTGATGTGTCCCTGATGCCAACCGCCATCTTTTGTGATGGGCGGTGGTCCCGGATTGTCAGACATTATCTCGACAAAACTGAAGGCCAGCTGTCCTTTGGCCAATGTCCAGTTCTCGGCAGAGATCGTGCCATCCACATCACTTCTGTCGATAATCGCGACTACCTTTTTGTCCTTTAGAACATCGCTGAAGGACATTTTATCCTTGCGAGGGTCGAGAGGAGTGCTGGTGTTTAGCACTTTGGGGCGTTTAGGTAGTGAAACACTACCTTCCATAGACCTTTGTCGCTTCGACGTTAAGTCTTGGCTGGTCTTTAAATTATTTTTGGCGAGGAAGCTCTTGGCCCAATTTATTTTGGCGTCATGCTGAGAGTTTCCTCCAGCGCCTAGTTGTTCACCAAACGTCCGGAGAATCCTCTTAGCATTTCGTATGTCCCTATAGTAGGCCTTGGAGGGTCTGAGCTTACGCCCATCTCCCCCAGGACCTTCTTTAGGAGCCTTTGTTTTGGAGGTAGAAGGACCTGGCATCACAGCCCTGCTACCTCCGAATCGAGGTGTTGACGATTTGAGAGTTTTACTCTCAGTGGTAGTAGAGGAGCCGTTCTTCACAACTGCCTCACTACAGGAAGAAGGTAATTTTACCTGATTATCCGATGTTCCACTGGCGATAACAGGGCTGTGAGTGTCCACAGCCATGTCAGCACCAGTGGAAGAGGGATGAACAGCAGACAACTTTGCCGTCGTACTGCTGGCCGGTACAGCAGACAACTTTGCCGTCGTACTGCTGGCCGATACGGTTTTTTGGTTTTGTTTTGTTTGTTTTGTTTGTTTAAAAGAGTTCATTGAAAATCCCACGAGTAGCGGATAAGGGGTGGTCCATCTGTACAGAGATCCGTGTATACAGATAAGGCTGGTTAATCCGGAGGTCGCCAGGTATCCGGATACTCCGTTCGCGACTGAGCTAGTTTTTTTAATTGGGCCCTCAGCCTGGCTGATCATCGGCACGGGTCGTATAACACCTTAGATCCAGCCCAATTGGGAAGTTTAAGGGAAGGATATGTTTTGAGAAAGGAGAGACGAACAGCAATTAAGCCATAAGCGTCCCAGGAAGGAAACTAGGCATGACAGACAGTTATACACCATGGAAATACTAAAGAACAATAGAATTTAAAATATCCATTACATTACTCGTAAGTAAATGAATTAGTTAACCTGATTTGCCTGCATAGGTATTCAGCCGTTGCTGTTGCTGCTGTTTAGTCGCTCCAAAACTAGGCAGTCGACTATGTCGAAGCTTTCACTTGTAAAATTGACTTGAATCTCACAAAGTAACACAAAGTCGATGGCATAGCTGAGGATGTTCGCTAATTTGGAATTGAATTCGTAGCTTTGGTGGGGTTGTTGCTGCTGGTGTTGTTGCATTACAAGCATCTGACTATTTGCAGCGACGGTGACACCTCTGCCGTCAACACCTGCGGCAGCTATGACCGTTGAGATGTACACACAAATACAATGGGCAGCGTCTATCGTTAAAAACATTGATATTATTTTGTTATGAGGAATATAATATAAAAAACTTACCTGTAAATAAGTATACTTTGTCTTCCAGATTTCTTGATGGAAATTGCTTCCTGCATTATGGTATGTAATGGGCAGCATCTAAAATGGAAACACAGAGTATAAAATAAATCGATTATTGTTGCCCCTCCTTCGCTGCAATTTGACTTACTTTTTATTCAATGAAGTGAACTTGTATATACTCTTTTCATTATAAAGGTTTTTGGTCTGAAAAATATCAAATTATATTAAATTTCATAGCAAATAACAAAAACTTACTCTTAAAATCCGAAACCCATTGTTTTGTTTTGCAAAATTGATTGTCATTTTTGACAGGTCACAAAAATTCCATAAGTTTCTATTTTAGCCCAATCCTTCATTTTGTTTTTTTCCCCCACTCACATGTATTCACCGATAGCGAATTTGAGAGAGTTCACCTCAAATTTGGGAGAGTTCACCTCGAATAAAATTTGAGGGTGTTTCAGGTAGGACGGGTACCAGTCGGGACTCTAGATAATATATTTCCTCTATGCATTATGGTATGTAATGGGCAGCATCTAAAATGGAAACACAGAGTATAAAATAAATCGATTATTGTTGCCCCTCCTTCGCTGCAATTTGACTTACTTTTTATTCAATGAAGTGAACTTGTATATACTCTTTTCATTATAAAGGTTTTTGGTCTGAAAAATATCAAATTATATTAAATATCAAATCAATTAACAAAAACTTACTCTTAAAATCCGAAACCCATTGTTTTGTTTTGCAAAATTGATTGTCATTTTTGACAGGTCACAAAAATTCCATAAGTTTCTATTTTAGTCCAATCCTTCATTTTGTTTTTTTTCCCCACTCACATGTATTCACCGATAGCGAATTTGAGAGAGTTCACCTCGAATTTGAGAGAGTTCACCTCGAATAAAATTTGAGGGTGTTTCAGGTAGGACGGGTACCAGTCGGGACTCTAGATAATATATTTCCTCTATGCTCTGAGAGGAGAATCCATATTAATCACATTCACCTGTAATGAAGACTTGGGACTAGAGATGGCAGAAAGTAGAGTAGATTACGTGACGTAATCTACTCTGCCATCTCTGCTTGGGACAATTTAACACGAACCGAAATGAAAATGAAATATCGTAAGCAACGTATCAACAATCAACAATTTTTAAATTACATAATAAACTCTCTTAAATCTTCTATAGTTTGTTTCTTCTCTTTCTCTTTATATACATTTCTTTTTTCTGTCTTTTATTTTCAACATCTGCAGTACTTATTTTGTAAAGTCATTATCTTATGTAACATTGAACTAACTTTTGATTTGTTTACCTCTTTTCTGTGGTCCACTTCTTGTGTGTTCTTCTTTGTTTTTTTTTTTTCATTATTCTTGAATAATAAAAATAAAAATAAAAATAAAAATAAAATGGGTATAAGAATGTGCCATATAAATGCACAAAGCATGGTTAAAAAAATTGATGAAATGAAATATTCTTGAAATATTGGGGCCTAGTTATTCAAAAGTAGTCGTTAGTGGTGACATGAATATGGATATTTTAGGAAATAAAAACAATCTTTTCTCAGATTCAATTGATTCTCTCGGTTTAAAGTTTGTTAACACCTCAAACCCCACCCATTTTCCTCCTAATAAGACTCCTTCACTTATCGATGTATTTCTAGTACCAAAAGATGATGTAATATCTCATTATGATCAAATAATCTCCCCGGGGTTCTCACATCATGATATGATAGTTCCGGTACTAAACGTCTTTCCTCAGGGTGAGACTGATGTTTATACATAATACCGTGATTTTCCGTCTATTGACGTGGCCTCACTTTTTAATGATTGCCTGGGACTTGACTGGTCGCCTATTTACTATTCGTTTGATGTAAATTCTCAACTTTCAGCATTTAATAGAAACGTAAAATATTTGTTTGAGAAATACGTCCCCTTAAAAACCAAGAGAACTAAGAATACTAAGATGCCATGGTTTAATCAAGCTATCCAAAGTAAGATTAAGGAACGAGATCTCCTCTTTTATAGATGGCGAAGATATCGTTGTCCGTTTTTATATGAAGAATGCGATCACGAAATGTGGTAACACAATTAATTCGTCAGAATAAAAGTAAATACTTTCACAGTAGATTTCATGTAAACAAATCCAGTGCTGATTTTTGGAGGACTATTCGTGAAGAAGGTATCAGTTCACGTGAAGCAGGTAACAAAACATGCGGAAACATTAACCTAAATCTTGATGATCTAAATCGTAAGTTTGTTGGGTCGTCCTCAGTGTCTTCATTTGACCAATTTGAAACATTTGAAATGAACTCCTCGAGATGTTTTGCATTACAATGTGTAGATGCAATTCACGTTGGTGAGGTTATACTCTCTATAAAGTCTATTGCAGTTGGGTTAGATGGGCTTCACCCAAATATTATAAAAATACTCTTACCATTTATAGAGAAGCATATAACACACATATATAACACCATAATATTACAACTTCTGTTTTTCCTGACAGCTGGAAAAGTACTAAAGTGCTACCTATTCCAAAGTCACTCTCACCCAATAATATGGATTTTAGACCTATAGCTATCCTTCCATTTCTTAGCAAAGCTTTTGAAAAAATTGTCAGCCACCAAGCTAAAGTCTATCTGGAAGAAGCTAAACTTATTACTGAGTGTCAATCTGGGTTTAGATGCAAACATAGTTGTATAACTGCACTAATGAAAGTAAGTGATGATAAACGTGAGGGGTTCGATGAAGATATGATGTCGTTTATGGTGCTCTTGGATTTCTCAAAGGCATTTGACTCGGTAAACCACTCGATTGTAGTAAATAAGCTTAAGAGTCAATATGCCTTTGAAGATTCTGTCTCCAATCTTATGGCATCTTATCTTTCCAATCGAACACAGGCAGTCTACCTCAATAACACCAATTCAGATATGTTGCAAATGCCCACTGGGGTTCCACAAGGTTCAATTTTGGGCCCCCTTTTATTCACCCTATATCTTAATGACCTTTCTAGAGTGATTATAAATTCCAAATTTCATTTTTTCGCTGATGACGCACAACTGACACTTAGTTTTAAAAAATCTGACCATTCCACTGCGGTTGAGCTCATGAACAGTGATCTTAATAATATCTATATCTGGTCCCAACGAAACCAAATTGAACTTAACGCATCCAAAACCAAAGCACTCTTATTATGGAAAACGCAACAATATAATATTGAACCTCCGCCTTTGAAAATAAATAATTCAACAATCCAGTTCGTTAGTAAAGTAAAAAATCTAGGCATGTACTTTAATCGAAATCTTAACTGGAACGATCATATAAATCAAGTAGTGTCAAAGATATATTGTATTCTTCAGGGATTAAGCCCTACAAAAATGTATCTTCCCATAACAGCCAAACTGAAGTTGATTAAGACCTATGTTGTACCCATCATCATATATGGATATGAATTGTTTTCAAATCTAGATTCTGAATCGTTAAGGAAGTTAAATGTGGTATACAATAGTTGTACAAGATTTGTGTTCAGCTTGTGTCGTTATGACCATGTGTTTGCCAAAAGGATACTTGGTTGCTCCCTTAATGCCCTTATAAAATATGGATTGCTTCAATAAAAACTGCCAAGAGGGTTCCAATAATAATTCACTATTTGCTTGTTTCGGACCCTGTGGTAATCTTTACCATGCAAAATGCGTTGGTTCAACGAATGCATTTATTGAAAAAATAGCCAATTCAAAATTTGCTTACTGGTACTGTCACGAGTGCCGTAAGCTCTTTGTATCCCAACTAGCTTTTAAAATGTCTTCTTTTAAAGCTGACATTTAAGAACTTTCTTAAGACTTTGAAGGGCTACTGAAGTCATTCAACACTGCAGTTTGTAAGTTAAATTCATACTCTGTAACCAACATCATGGTTGACAATTCTACTTCGACAAATGATTTACGACAACCCAATATTCCTTTTACTTTCTCTTCTGCAGGTGAAGATATTCTCGCGCAATCAGGTTCTGGTGTTAATAACGCAGAAAGTGTACCTGACAAACAAAAGAAAAAGTCTAAAAAAAGAAGCCGAGAAAATTCTGAGCTTGGTAGAAATTCTACCCCCCCCTCAAAAAGAACAAATGTCAACATCACCCCAATACCTATAGATCCTACCCGAACCCCCCATCTACCTCAAATTTCTGACTCAAATTCAGCCCCCCAGTAGCGACTCCGTTACAGTAAAAACCAATTCCATCCCCATCCAAGCTGTTTTGAAACCAAAAATTATTTTTATATCTCGCCTGGACCCAGTAACAATGCCAGAAGATATAACTTCGCATTTAGTATCTACCAAGAGCATACCTTGTAGCTCATCCATTAGGTGTTCTAAGATAAGTAAACCAAACAGCTTTGTTTCCTCTTTCAAAATAGTAACGAATCCCACGTTCTTCGATCCCATTTGCAATACTAATATATGGCCCGCTGAAACTTTGGTCAAAGAATTTTCACAAAGTTACAAACGAGGTGTTTCTATGAAAACCAAGCCAAAAAACTCAACAGGCTTGCCCTCTTCTACCAAAACGTAAGGGGACTTCGTAGTAAGACTGCTGACATTTTTCTTAACTCCCAATCATTTGCACATGACGTATTCGTTTTGACAGAAACTTGGCTTAATTCAAGCTTTTCCGACACAGAACTTTTCAGTCAAGAGTTCGAAATTTACAGAAATGATCGTCATGTTGGTAATGCAAAGGATTTAGGTGGAGGTGTTCTCATAGCGGTAAAAAATACATACCTCCCTTCGTCTGTATCTTTTCCATTTGAACTATCAATTGAACTGGTCTGTGTAAAGTTAATGGTAGAGACTAAGACAATTTTCATTTTAAACGTTTATATTCCTCCAAAAAGTTTAGAGTCTGTTTATAGCGAACTCTCCTTGGCATTAGACTTTGTTATCAGTTTGTACTGCTCTGACACCAATATCTTACTTCTAGGTGACTTTAATTTACCACACATTGATTGGATTCCATCGGAAGACGAATCTTGCTTTGAAGCCTCTCTCTCTTCTTCACAATTGGAACTATCTTTTCTCGATAAAATCCTCTTTACTGACTTACAGCAAACAAGCTGTATTAAAAACTCAAAAAATCGAATTCTCGATTTAGTCTTTTCTTTTGACGCTATTAGTACTCTTGTTCTAGAATCTAGATCAGGAATTACTAATATTGATAAATATGACCCCCCCTTGGACATTTTTCTTGACTTAAGTAATCACCTTACTGAACACAGTAATTCCTTTGATTGCTTATATAATTTTGACTTCAGAAAAGCTAATTTCCAGTTGTAGTCTGAAGATTTAATAACTTTTGGAATTGCTGATACTTTAGCATTTTCTAATATTGACGAAGCAGTTTCAAATTTCTATAAGATCTTTAATAATTGTTTAGAAAAAAATGTATCTTTAAAGAAATCAAGAAATACAAACTTTAGCCACCCTTGGTACACGAAAGAATTGCGTTTACTGCGTAACAAAAGAAATAAGGCATGGAAAAATTATCTCAAAACTCTGTCTCCAATCAATTTCTCTTTTTATGTTGAACTTTTTAACGAATTTAAGTCTCTTTCAAATTTTTTATATGCTATTTATGTTTCTGATATGGGCACCTCTTTGAAAGGGAATCCTAAAAAATTTTGGAATTTTGTAAACTTAAAGAAAAAATCAGATGGCTTTCCAGTTAACTTCACTTACAAGAACCTTTCGTTAGATAAAACTGTTGATATCTGTAACGCTTTCGCGACAAATTTCCGTGAGTCATTTGTTAATAGCCCTCAACAAGTTAATGAAGTATATTTTCACAATCTTCACTCCTTTTCGCGGACTAGCTGTAGTCACATCCCTGTGCTACAGAGTACGGTCCTTGATCTTTTATCCGTGTTGAATGATGACTGCTCAGCCGGTCCCGATGGTATTCCCCCGATAGTATTAAAAAAGTGTAGTAATGCTTTAGTTGAACCCCTTACGTTCTTATTTAAACTTTCTCTAAAAACAGGCAAATTTCCTAGTTTATGGAAGAAGGCATTTCTTACACCAATTTTCAAGAAAAGTAACAAGGCGGATATAACAAACTACAGGCCCATTGCAAAGCTTTCTTGCATACCTAAATTGTTTGAACAAGTTGTTTGTGAAAGTGTAGCATTTTTTAGTAAAAATCTCATTTGCGAACAGCAACATGGTTTTGTGAAAAAAAGATCAACCGTAACTAATCTCCTCACATTCTCAAACATATGTTCAAACGCTTTAGAACAAGGTTATGAAGTTGACTGTATATACACTGACTTTTCCAAAGCTTTTGACCAACTTACCCACGGAATTATTTTATTTAAACTTAAAGCTCTTGGTTTTCCACCATTCTTAGCTTCGATCAAATCATACCTTGAAAACAGATCCTATGAGGTAAAATTTAGAAATTGTTATTCTGAACCTTTTGTTGCTCAATCTGGTGTTCCTCAGGGAAGCCATCTTGGCCCTTTTCTATTCATCCTATCTATAAACGACGTATCATCATGTCTACGCTCAAGTGATGTTCTTATTTTTGCTGATGACATGAAAATTTTTAAGATAATAAATGCCACCCAAGATCGCATCCTTTTACAAGCTGACATTGATAGTTTTACATTTTGGTGTGGCAAAAATAGCCTTACCCTCAACCCTTTTAAATGCCAGACGATAACTTTTACCTTTGTATATGAAAACTATAGTACTCTCATGGTGGAAGTCGAATAGGGCGGCATCTACATATTTTTTGTGGAAGGTCTAGTCAAGACATTCATGTAGAAATCGATTTGCAGTCGGGAGACTTGGGAGACTTAAAAATGTTATAATTTGAAATAGAGAAAGACTATAGAGAATTAACGAAAGTCTGAGTGAGGAGGAAAACACATTTTTTCTTTGTGTTTGTATTTTGGTGTGGTTATATTTTTTGGTTACATCTTTGTATATGAAAACTTTTTCATATACAAAGGTTACATACGCAAAACGGTAGTCTTTCTATTCAAAGATAATAAGACAAAAGCAGGTGAATTGCGATTTCGTGTAGGAATTTTATATTCTTGGTTGAGATTTTTTATTTTTGATGATTTGCGGATTGTATTAGGGAATTATAACTTGAACTATTATAGGCAAGTAAATATGTAGGAATTGTATTCTTATCCAATAATAGATAGCTAGCTAAATAAATTTAAAAAATTTGGTAGTTATAACTTCCGGTCAAAAAAGTGTTTCAAGGAAACATACTTTTGGCTGTAAGTTCTTATGATATATGTAGATATTTATTAAAAGAAGGACCTTCCTATCAACAATTTTGAATGATCAAGATTCAAGGGTATAAGCAAATGTTTACTTTTAATAAGGTTAAAGACTTTATTTGGATCTTTATTTTTAGAGAAGTAGGTACCTACCTATTAGACTTTGCAATTGTACTTACATAAATTTGATGCCTTTGTCTCAGTCTTAAGATATCTAAGTTCTAGCAAATCCAATTTTTTTCTGCCAGAGCAAAGTTTTAACTTTTTTTCTATAAATTTGGAATAAACATAACGTCTTACTACTGTTTTAAAATAAACGTACGTGCACTTTTGACTACTGAAAAGGGGTCTATGTCTCTTCGTGTAGGAGGTAGAGGCAATTTTAGAACGAATAAGTTCAAATGAAAAACAAAGACTATTTAAAATATTTCCTGTATTTTTAAATTTAAAAATGTAGGTACCTGTTGTAGCTTGTTTCCAAAATTTGATTTCTCAAAAAAAAATTTAATGTTTCAAAATTCTTATTTGAAAATCTTTAGAACAGTTTACTTTTTAAATTAATTTTGTACACATACAATTTTTCAATTTTAGTAAAATATATATTGTTTTTGGTATGCAGTTATTTTGAATTAATTAATATACAGTTTAGTAAAAACCTGATGACTCGTTTGGATATAGAATTTTGAAAAAAATGTACTATTTTTTAAAAAATCCAAAAATAAAGCCAATATAAGAGCTTGTGCAGAAAAAACAATTGAAATCAGTTGATTTGTTCTTGAGAAAACTTAAAATCAAAATAACGTGGGGTACCCTTCTGGAGCAATACAAAAATCTATCGGCTTAAGCAACACATAGATGCCTGCCTAAATATAAACCATAGCTACATATATGTTGTTTATGCCCTGTATAAGGTCCGAGCTTTGTTGTCCACATTAATTTGTTAAAAAGAGGTTGGGATGCGACCCACACTGATAGCTTCCCATCCCGTCTGTCGATTTGTCTTGCTTAAAAGTTTGTCTATATGTATCAATTTTTATTAAATTTGCCTACTATTTTTTGTAGATTTTATTTTTTTATGAAAAAACGGACTGTTGGATTTTTATAAAAAAAAATTACTGAATATCGAAAACAATATTTTCTGTGAAATAAAATAAGTTAGAAGCCAATATTTTTAATTTTTGAAAAGCTTTTTGAGTCGAAAGTAAATTTTTACCAAGTTTTAGTATTGTTTTTTTTTTAGGTTTTTATTTTTTGTGAAAAAAACTGTCAATTTGATTTTTCTCAAAATTTGATCGAATGTTGAAAACAATATTTCTTATAAGTTTAAATTAGTTAGAGGCCATTATCTCAAATTTTTGAAAAGATATTTGAGTCAAAATTCAATTTTTCCCAACTTTGAGTAATGTTTTTTTTTGTTTTTATTTTTTATAAAAAAAAACTGTCAATTAGATTTTTCTCAAAATTTTATCAGGTATCAAAAACATTATTCTCCGTTGCACAAAATTGTTTTGGAGATGAAATCATATTTTGGTCTTAAAATTTTCGACGTGACAAATTTTTTTTTCAGTTATTTTTTATTTATAAAAAAAACCGTTAATTAGATTTTTTTCCAAAAATATACTTGTTTTGTATTACTTTACAATATATAATATAAAATTTAGTTCAAGTCTCTAACGTGATTGGTTCATGAGATATTTAGGTTTAACCAAAATTTTCACTTTTTTTTTAAACTGCTATGGTAAAAAAACCACTCACGCAATTTTCTTGAGAGCCCTTTCTGCGTCTTTATGCCTTATTATCTGTATAACAAAATTTATTTGAAGTCGATATCTCTTCTGGTTCTTGAGCTATGGAAGACGAAAAAAACGTCTTCCATAAGACGTACGGACGTACGAACGTACGTACACACGCACGCACAGACATCTTTCTAAAAATCTTATTTCGACGCTAGGGACCTTGAAACGTCGAGAAATGTCTAAATTTTCAATTTGACAAATCGGACCCATTACAATAACTTCCTATGGGAAGTTAAAAATGAAACAAAAAGTAGAATTGTTGTAATATAAATAAAAGCCATACATTTCATATTAAAAAAGATCCTGGGGTGCGACCCATAATGATAACTTCCCATCCCGTCTGTCGACTTGTCTTGCTTAAAATTTTTTAGGTGTTTTCGTGTTTTGTTAAAAAAAGTTATCAGTTGAACTATTCTTAAAAATTTTAAAATCACCAACAAAATTTAGCAAATGATGAAGTATTTAAATTAAATTAAAATTAAGTCATAAATTGACTTTAAATGTCTGAAGAATCCTTCATCTTAACAACGTTATAACACCAAGGTGTTGAAATAACATGAGTAATTATCATTGGCATAATTTTGCGTTTAATGTTAACAAATTATTGGTTGGTAAGTGGCACAAAAAAACTTCGAAATCGTATAAAAGAAAATTTCAAATCAATACAAAAAATACCTACTTCGACACTACACTTACGAAACTATACTTACTAATACCACAGATAAGAAACTATAGTTTAGTTTATATAGTTTCTTATGTGTGCTAATAGTTAATAAGTTAAAAAAACTTTCAATTGGATTTTCCTAAAAGTCACACATCTTAAAATAGACGAGCTGACAAAATTGTATTAAAGGTACCTACAACAACAAACAACATATATACATAGGTACATAGGTACCTACCTACCTAAATATAAACTACATTTGTATGTCCTGTAATGTGCCCGCTAAGGTGTATAGTTAACACTTATTTATTATAAGTGATACAATAAAAGTAGGATTGGAACATAAATAAAAGACACAAATTTCAATTATCAAACTATGTATTTAAATTATCTGGACCAACATAAAGAATGCATTTTTCTTTTTATTTAAAACTATGTACATATTTATAAATAGGTAGGTACTGTACTTACATACCTATCAACTAATCTCAAACAAATTGCAAAATGTACGGATATTATCAGTGTCCTGATACTAGCATGAATTCCCTATGGTATTTCATGAAATACCTGCCTACCTACCAATACCTTTTATACCTATTTAAAATTTGAATTTAAAATCAAACCCACATACAAACTGAAAAAAAAAATCACCTACCAATTGATACCTATCTACCAAAACAAATTTTTAAAGCTCAAACAAATCTAATCTTCAACTATTGAAGAAATACTTAATGCCAAATAAAAGCAAAATACCTACCCACCAGCCAAAATATACATAACTATAACCAAAAGTATAACTACCTTCATATTCTTCTTCATCACAAAGATCTGCGCGACAAAAATCCCAACGTAGCTTCGTATACATAATACAAACCATTTTTCATAATACAAAGATCGTACGCAAGGAAACAGACTTGTGAATGTAAATAAAAACAAAAATCCGAACAAAATACTGAACAGCTGATGTAAGTATACAAAAACTTCATTCATCCCCTTATTAGACACAATGTTGAGCCATTGACGCTTTTCATATAAAAATGCATTGATATAAAGAAATTACAAAAACAAATTCATCGACCTTCATATGGAAGCTTAGTATATGAAAACATATACAAGGATAGACTCAAATATATTGAAGGAAATTGTGTCGACTTTTTGGCTGCTAAATTAACTGAGCTCCTTATTCTGCTGGCTGCTTATGGGAATGGAAATAATATTTTTCTCTCTTTCCCCCGAGGTCTCTCCAATTTCGATTCTACTGCCAACGACGACATCCGCTTCACCAAAAAAATTCTTCCCACGAGAGTACTATAGTTTTCATATACAAAGCTTTTACTAAAAAACGAATAGGTAGTGTATTTGATTATTGTATATCTCAGCAAAAACTCGGTCGCGTCTCCACATTTAAAGATTTAGGTGTTCATTTCTGTTCCAACTTAGAATTTACACATCACATTAACTTTATTGTTAATAAAGCAAGTTCTATGCTTGGTTTTATAAAACGCTGGGCAAAGGAGTTCAATGATCCCTATGTTACTCTTTCTTTATACAATTGTCATGTTCGTCCTCATCTTAAATATGCTTCGCAGGTATGGAATCCCTATTACGAAATTCATAAGAAACGTATTGAATCAATTCAACATAATTTCATTCGCTTCGCCCTAAAAGGTCTTCCGTGGGAAGATCCTTATGATCTTCCTCCCTATGAACATCGTATTCAACTTCTTCAATTGCAAACTCTCCATCAAAGGCGTGTTAATAATGATTTAATTTTGTTTCATCAACTCATTAATGGTGAAATTGATGCACCTTATTTGCTATCTTGTGTACATTTAAATTGCCGAGGCGGAACTCATCACCTGCGTACTTTTGACTTTATACATATTGACTTCCATAGAACTAACTATGGAAAGAATGAAGCTTTAAGTCGAATGAGCATTTTATATAACTTAAACTGTTCATCGATTGATTTAAATTTAAATAAGGTGGGATTAAAATCATTGTTTAGAACCAGTACTCCACTATCGTAAACGTCATGTTAATAATTCATGTTAAATGTTCATAATTATTTGTTTTGTATTTTGTGCGTGTGTTAGGCTATAATTGTATTATTTTCTTACTAACAACTAACACATGCACTTATGATGAGCCTCTGGATCGTAGTGTGATGCTTGCTGTAAGCTAACTACTTTCTGAAAACTCTGAAGTGTAAAAAAAAAATAGAACAGTCCTAGCATTACATAAAATTATAACCACTAATACGCCTAATTATCTCTTTGCTAAAATACCCTACCCCTTCGGGTAGGGGTTAAGAATTTACCCGAAGTAAGGTATGCTTGTCGTAAAAGGCGACTAAAATCCAATCTCCGTATACTGAGAACTACATAAGTATACAAAATATGCAATGGAAAAAACAAATAGATTAATTACCCCAGGTGGAAAGCCAGTTTCTCTGGCAAATCCATCCTCTTCGGAGGCAGGCTCTACGGATTCTGGGGAGAGCCATTTATTGCATTTGATAAATCCTTTCGCGAAAGCGCATAAGGTCCCTCGATCACCTCCATCTGTACCGAGAGTTACCGGCAGAAAGAGTCCACCGGTTGTGCCAAAAGGCACTAAAAGCGACTCACCGAAAACAAACAGTTTTGAGCAGGACAATTGTGAACTGCAAAAGAAGCTGAACGAAATGATAAGACTCTACGAAGAGCTTAAAAAAGAAGTCGAAAGTCTTCGTGAAGAGAACAAGATGTTAAAAACTTCTGAAAACACGAAAGTAAATACTCTAAGTCCACAACATCGAGATCGGCACGAATATGAAACTGATGAAGATGAACTTGCTCGGGAAACTGAAAAAAGTAGACCTTGTAAAAAACGGAAGGCTGAAAATTCGCCTAAGTTTCAAAATCAGCTAAAACCAAATAAAATTACACGGAAAGATCAGTTTTCTGCGAATAAGAAACTTCCTCCACCGATAAACATCGTTGGTCAAGCGGATTATAACAAAATTCTTCCTATTCTAAAAGAAACGGCGCAAAAGAATTTCAAAGCTACATCCACTCACAATAATACGTGGAAAATTAACGTAAATGATTCAGATTCTTATAGAAAACTGTCGAAAAAACTCAGCGATGAAAAAATTGAATGGTATAGTTATTCAATTAAAGAAGAAAGGCCTTTACGTGTAGTAGCTAGAGGACTTCATCCCTCTTGTTCAAAAGAAGACATCCTTTCGGACTTAAAAACCAAAGGATTTAAGATTCTTGACGCAACAAATCTTTTGAAGCGAGAAAAAGGAATCGAAACCGCTTATATAAAACGCGCTCTTCCGCTTTTTATTCTAAGTTTCGATAAAAATGAAAATGTAGACAATGTTTATAATATTAAAACTATAATGAATATTGTTGTAAAAATCGAACCACTAAGAAAGAACAAACGCCTTATTCCTCAGTGCAAGCGATGTCAAGGTTTTAACCATACAGCAGCTTATTGTCAGAAGGACCCCGTTTGCGTTAAATGCGCGGGAAAGCACATGACTGATGTATGCCGTCTTAAAAAAGAAACTCCGGCTACATGCGCGAATTGCAAAGGTAATCATCCAGCAAATTACCGTGGCTGTGAGGTCGCAAAGGAAATGTTAAAGAGGCGCGAAGAATTTAGTAAGAAAACTAAAAAAAATACCTCAAAGCAAAACAAAGAATTAAAATTAAAAACCAAGACTAATACTCAAGCGTCGAGTAAAACGGACGGGAAAAATAATGAAAACGTTTTACCCTCAGAAAGCATAAAAACAAAAAAGACGAACACGTACGCTCAAGTCACGGCGCCCGAAAAACCTAAAACTATTAAACCTGACTCCGTTCAAAATGTATTTTCCCTTATACTTGAACGATTAGAAGAACAAGGGAGAATTAACACAATTATTCTTGAGAAATTGGACAAATTTGAGTCGGCGGCTCTTAAAACACCAAATTTACCGTAAACATGGATCAGTTGTCCCAACAACTCAAAATAATAACATGGAACGCGAACGGACTTACCGCAAAAATCGAAGAACTAGAAACGGTTCTACTTAACGAAAGAATAGATATTTGTTTGATCTCTGAAACTCATTTGAAAAAAGACTCAAATTTAAGTATTAAAGGTTATTCGGCTTACCACGCATGCCATCCATCCGAAAGAGCAAGGGGTGGTTCTTCCGTATTTATCAGAGAAAATATCAATCATTCGTTTGAGATAAATATCGAGCTCGATACAATGCAAGTTACTTCCGTTAGCATAAAAGTTAGACACGTATTTTTTAATATTGCGTCTATTTATTGTCCTCCTCGGTCCAAGATAGACAAAAACGATTTTAAAGATCTTTTCAACGCTTTAGGTCCAAAATTTATTATTGGCGGCGACTTCAATTCGAAACATTCATTTTGGGGA
Organism: Eupeodes luniger; assembly: GCA_951509635.1. Classification (NCBI taxonomy): domain Eukaryota; kingdom Metazoa; phylum Arthropoda; class Insecta; order Diptera; family Syrphidae; genus Eupeodes; species Eupeodes luniger. The sequence continues at coordinate 59,350,074 of OX608075.1, forward strand.
TCACGTTGCATTTCGACGAAGGGTAGACAACTCTACAAAGCGGGTATTGAATGTAACGTTGAATTTTTCTCATCAGGAAAACCAACGTATTGGCCAACCGATACAGCGAAAACACCCGATCTTGTTGACTTTTTCATCGCAAGAGGAATGAACAGAAAATATATGACAGTAAATGATAACTTCGATTTTTCTACGGATCACTCGGCCGTTATCTTAACAATAAACAGTAACGTAATCGAAAAAGAAAAGCCCCTAATCTTAACAAATAATAACACAAATTGGGATAAATTCAAAGAAGATTGCGAAAATAGAATTATACTGAACGTCTCTTTGCAAACTCCGTTTGAGTTAGAAGATGAAACAGAAAAATTTATAAATATTGTTCAAGAAGCAGCTTGGAATAATACTCCGATCTGTAGTAAAAAGTCAAGGCAATACGAAGAAAAAATTCCAGAAGATATAAAAGAATTGATACGCGAAAAACGAAAAGCTCGAAAAGTATGGCAGCAATCACGTGCTCCTCAGCATAAAAGTGTCGTCAACTTTTTATCAAACAAGATTAAAAATTTGTTACGAGATTTTAAAAACAGCGAGAATTCTGCCTATCTTGAAAGCCTAACAGCAGACAAAAAAACGAATTATTCTCTTTGGAAGACGATAAAAGGCATTAAAAAGCCTCAAATAATGTCGGCACCTATTCGAAAAAATAATTCTGAATGGGCAAAAACTGATAAGGAAAAGGCGGATTTATTTGCTAAGCACCTTGAGGAAACGTTCAAACCTTTCGATGGTCAAGAGCTTCTGACTAATGACGGAGAGCTCCAACCAGCGCCGGACAATTTTTCTATCAGGAATATTACTTTGACTGAACTTGTCCAGGAAATAAAACGGCAGAAAAATAATAAAGCTCCTGGCTACGACCTGATTAACGGTCGTGTCCTCAAAGAGTTGCCTAAAAAAGCAATGGTTAAGCTCTTACAGCTCACTAACGCTGCTTTAAGACTTGCTTACGTACCCACGCAATGGAAAGTCGCCGAAGTAATAATGATCCCCAAACCGGGTAAGCCACCGAATGAGAAAAAATCGTATAGACCAATTTCTCTCTTACCAATTATATCTAAAATATTTGAAAAATTGCTTCTTAAACGAATGCTACCAATTATTGAAGAAAAACGTTTAATTCCCGACCACCAATTCGGTTTCCGGAATAATCACTCGACAATTGATCAGGTTTACCGAATAACTAACGAAATTGAAAAAGCATTTGAAGAAAAAAAGATTTGCTCAACTGCATTTCTTGACGTTTCCCAAGCTTTTGACAAAGTTTGGCATGACGGGCTAAAATATAAATTAAAAGTCTTTCCAGAGCAAATATATAACATTCTTGAATCGTACCTAGAAAATAGATTCTTTCGAGTTAAGCAAGGAACGGAGTATTCGGAGTTTAAAGAAATAAACGCTGGGGTTCCCCAGGGTAGCGTCCTTGGACCGATTTTGTTTGTTCTTTATACCCGAGATATACCCCAAACAGAAGGCACAACTTTAGGCACTTTTGCCGATGATACAGCTGTACTCGCAATATCGGATTCAATAGAAACGGCAACCTCTAAGCTTCAAAAGGCATTAAATAGCATTTCAGATTGGACAAAGAAATGGCGAATTGCTCTTAATGAAACGAAATCGACGCACACAAATTTTACGTATAAAAAAGTATATAACTTACCTATTTATATAAATTCTGTGCAAATTCCATACGCTAATGAAGCGAAGTATCTAGGCATGACTCTAGACGCGAAACTTAAATGGAAAGTTCATGTAAAAAAGAAACGCGATGAACTCGAAAATAAACTCCGCGAATTGACATGGCTTATTGGAAGATATTCCAATCTAAGCGTTTATAACAAGCTTCTTATTTATAAGCAAGTACTGAAACCAGTTTGGACGTACGGTATACAACTTTGGGGTTGTACCAACGTAAGAAATATACAAATTTTGCAAACATACCAAAACAAAGTACTTAAAATAATAGTAAATGCTCCATGGTATGTAAGAAATAGCGACTTACATAGAGATTTAAATATAAAATATGTAGAAAACGAAATTAAAAAATTTGCTACAGAGCTAAGATCACGACTTAGAAATCATAGCAATAACTTAATCCAACAATCTGTTAGCGAGGCGTTCGTTTTTCGGCGTCTGCACCGAACAAGACCTTCTGATCTAGCGCAAACAAATTAATCTCTCCACTCGAATTTTGTGGAATCTTCAGGTCCTCTCGTTGGGGAGCTTCCTGACAAAACGCGAACAAAATGACGCTAAAACTACTTGTTAAGCTGGACTTAGTTGTAGTAATAATATAGAAGATAAGGGAGGTGAGTTCTAGTCAGTAAAAATCTGACACTACTATAAGCATCGGGCTTATAGTGTCTCTGAAGATTTCTCACCTTCCTGCGAAAAAAAAAAAAAAAAAAAAAAAAAAAAAAAAAAAAAAAAAAAAAAAATAATTCTTAAAGAACGCTTAAAATGGTCCCACCAAGACACCAAGCATTTTAAATAAATAAATTAAAAACTACAAAATAATTATGTTATATGCTTACATTGTACCAATTTTAACATTATTTCACACCCTAATATGAAAAAATAAAAATAACGTTGACTTAGAGCCCGTTCACACGATCCTGAATCGGCGGTTTTGCCGTATCGGCGATTTTACCGTATAAGCCAGTGGCAATATAATTTAAATGAGTATATTCAGACGATACGGCATTTAACCGTATACGGTAAAATCACCGAATAGGTCGATTTTGTCATTCGGTTTTGTCTCTGCAAATCGTTTTCGGTCGTACGGCAACAAAAACCGATTCGGTTTATAGTGGCAATGTATTTATATACAGTGCGTTCAGACGATTCGGTATTTTGACCGAAAGTGCGTCATTTTTCGTCTGGGCTACTGTGGAATAATGTATTGCTAGTATATAGTCGTTTTTGTGTTTTACACCGAATACGGTGTAGGGTTGAGTACGGTGTACGGTTAAATTACCGTACCGTCTGAACACTCCAACCGAAAGACAACGAATCGAGAAAATATCCGATACGGCGAAAATACCGAATCGTGTGAACGGGCTCTTAAATAAATATTATTTTGTCTAAACGTTAGTCAACGTTTTAAGCATTGACGCTGTGAACGTTGACACAGAAAATTTAGATGTTTTTATGACGTCAGATAGTCAACGCGCTGACACTTTAAGTTGATTGCTTAGTTCTAGCTTGAGCCATGACTTAATTCCAATCACGAAACGACTTAAGTCCTTACAATTCTGCTTAATACACACCAACCTACCCTCCTTAATTCTTACTTTTTTACATACCTACCCAACCACTACCCACATTATAATAAAAAATACAAATTAAAAAAAATACCTACATCGAATGTATTTGCTATGGAAAAATTCAAAATATTGCAACGAAGCATTGTATCAAAACTTAAATATGAAAACGTTGCTTTTAAATTTTCAAATTTCACAAAAATAGAAAATCTAAAATCAAATGAACACAATTTTCTGCTAACAAATCTAAAACACATACAATTAAATGTATTGTATATGCAAACCTTCTATGCATTGGTAGGCATGTATAAACAAAATCTCAGGTAACGTTGGCAAGGACTGATTTTTGTTTACATTTGAGTAATTTATTTTATTTATTTATTTAAATATTTTTTACTTCCAGTCGCTCTTAGATTCCACTCTTAATTTTCGTACAGGCAGCGCCCTCATGGTCCGCCTTCCGTAACAAAATTGTGTGTTTCATGATAGTACTATTCAAATATATATACAAAGAAATCAGCTTTGTATATTTGGATAGTACTGTCATGAAGAGGAACGCTCGGCCTGACATCTTTTTATCGACTTCCTAAACAGTTCGTTCCACATGTTTTGCATGTGGAATGTATTGTATTACATACAACATCAAGGGAGGTCTAGAAAGGCCTTGAGGTCTTGAAATATCATGGTATAGAAAGGTCTTGAGGTCTTGAAAGGTCAAGGTCTAGAGAGGTCTTGAAAGGTCAAGGTCTAGAGAGGCCTTAAACTATCAAGGGAGGTCTAGAAAGGTCTTGAAATATCAAGGTCTAGAGGTCTTGAGGTCTTGAAATATCATGGTATAGAAAGGTCTTGAGGTCTTGAAAGGTCAAGCTTTAGAGGTCTTGAAAGGTCAATGTCTAGAGAGGTCCTAAAAGGTCAATGCCTAGAGGTCTTGAAAGGTCAATGCCTAGAGGTCTTGAAAAGTCAAGCTCAAGAGGTATAAAAAGGTCTTGAGGTCTTGAAAGGTCAGGGTAAAGGTCTAGAGAGGTCTTGAAAGGTCAAGAAAGTTATTGAGGTCCTGAAAGGTCAAGCTTTAGAGGTCTTGAAAGGTCAAGGTCTTGAAAGGTCAAGGTCTAGAGAGTTTTTGAAAGGTCAAGGTCTATAAAGGTCTTGAGGTCTTGAAAGGTCAAGGTCTAGAGAGGTCTTGAAAGGTCAAGGTCTTGAACTATCAAGGGAGGTCTAGAAAGTTCTTGAACTATCAAGGGAGGTCTAGAAAGGTCTTGAAATATCAAGGTCTAGGAAGGTCTAGAGGTTTCAATAGAAAAATCAAGGGAGGTCTAGAAATATCAGGGGAGGTCTAGAAAAATCAAAGGAGGTCTGGAAATATCAAGGATCAAGGGAGATCTGGAGATTTCAAGAGATGTCTGAAAATATCAAGTGAGGTCTGAAAATTTCAAGGGAGGTCTGGAAATTTCAAGGGAGGTCTGAAAATATCAAGGGAGTTCTGGAAATTTAAAGGGAGGTCTGGAAAAATCAAGGGAGGTGTGGAGATTTCAAGTCTAGAAAAACAAACTCAGGTCTGGAAATATCAAGTTAGGTCTGGAAATTTCAAGGGAGGTCTGGAAAAATCGATGCAGGTCTGGAAATATTTAGGGAGGTCTGGAAAAATCAAGGGAGGTCTGGAAAAATCAAGGGAGGTCTTGAAATATCAAGGGAGGTTTAGAAAAATTAAGGGAGGTATCAAGGGAGGTCTGGAGATTTCAAAGGAGGTCTTGAAATATCAAGGGAGGTCTGAAAATATCAGAGGAAGTTCTAGAGCTATCAAGGGAGGTCTGGAGATTTCAAGGGAGGTCTGGAAATATCAAGGGAGGTCTGGAGATCTGAAATAAATACAAATTTTATTTCAATTTTGGAGAACATCTTTATTTTGAATTTGACTATAATTTTTTTCATTAAATCAAGTTAAAGACATTAATTTTAATTTTTTTGTGCTTAAAAAGGATTTTTTGTACAATCCCCTTTTTCCTAAGAACGCAAAAAGCTATAACACTATCTTTAGCCATTTGTCCGTTTTTTGAAACAATCAAAATGAGGGTGAGGAGGATTGTAGGTTCTTATATTATTTTTACTTTTTTGGTTTTATACATTAATTTAACAAAATGAAAATAACGTTGGCTTAAATAAGCATTGTTTTGTGAAATCGTGTGTTAGTCAACGTTTTAAGTACTGACGCTGTGAAATTTGACGGTGCGTTGACACAGAAAGTTTAGTTTTTTTTATAACGTCAGAGAGTCAATGCGTTGGCCCTTTAAGTTGACCATTTAATGCTAGCTTAAGTCATGGCTTAACTGCAATGACAAAACGAGTCCTTACAATTCTGCTTAATACATACCAACCAACAATAATACATAATAATACATACCTTCATAAATACTTACTTTTCTACATACCCACCCACTACCAACTTTATAATAAGAACTACAAATTTAAAAAAATATCTGCATCGAATGCATTAGCTATGAAAAAATTAAAAATATGGCAACGAAGCATTGTATCAAATCTTAAATTTGAAAACGTTGCTTTTAAATTTTCAGATTTCACAAAAATAGAAAATCCAAAATCAAATGAATACAATTTTCTGCTAACAAATCTAAAACACATAAAATTAAATGTATTGTATATGCATACCTTCTATACATTGATAGGCATGAATAAAAAAATCTCAGGTAACTCCCCCAAACAAATTTACTTCAGGGGTTACATCATCGACAACCTCAAACAATACTGAAGATGTTAAAAACATCAGCGAAAAAAAAACCAAGATCAATGAAGAGATCGAAATCACAGATAAACAGAGTTCCAACGAAGACAAAAAGAAAGACCAATCAAAATCAAAGAACTACTTTGAAGAATGGCAAATTGAAATAGCGGCAAGAAAACAACTTGAAGTTCTAGGTTTAGAAAAATTAAGGGAGGTATCAAGGGAGGTCTGGAGATTTCAAAGGAGGTCTTGAAATATCAAGGGAGGTCTGAAAATATCAGAGGAAGTTCTAGAGCTATCAAGGGAGGTCTGGAGATTTCAAGGGAGGTCTGGAAATATCAAGGGAGGTCTGGAGATCTGAAATAAATACAAATTTTATTTCAATTTTGGAGAACATCTTTATTTTGAATTTGACTATAATTTTTTTCATTAAATCAAGTTAAAGACATTAATTTTAATTTTTTTGTGCTTAAAAAGGATTTTTTGTACAATCCCCTTTTTCCTAAGAACGCAAAAAGCTATAACACTATCTTTAGCCATTTGTCCGTTTTTTGAAACAATCAAAATGAGGGTGAGGAGGATTGTAGGTTCTTATATTATTTTTACTTTTTTGGTTTTATACATTAATTTAACAAAATGAAAATAACGTTGGCTTAAATAAGCATTGTTTTGTGAAATCGTGTGTTAGTCAACGTTTTAAGTACTGACGCTGTGAAATTTGACGGTGCGTTGACACAGAAAGTTTAGTTTTTTTTATAACGTCAGAGAGTCAATGCGTTGGCCCTTTAAGTTGACCATTTAATGCTAGCTTAAGTCATGGCTTAACTGCAATGACAAAACGAGTCCTTACAATTCTGCTTAATACATACCAACCAACAATAATACATAATAATACATACCTTCATAAATACTTACTTTTCTACATACCCACCCACTACCAACTTTATAATAAGAACTACAAATTTAAAAAAATATCTGCATCGAATGCATTAGCTATGAAAAAATTAAAAATATGGCAACGAAGCATTGTATCAAATCTTAAATTTGAAAACGTTGCTTTTAAATTTTCAGATTTCACAAAAATAGAAAATCCAAAATCAAATGAATACAATTTTCTGCTAACAAATCTAAAACACATAAAATTAAATGTATTGTATATGCATACCTTCTATACATTGATAGGCATGAATAAAAAAATCTCAGGTAACTCCCCCAAACAAATTTACTTCAGGGGTTACATCATCGACAACCTCAAACAATACTGAAGATGTTAAAAACATCAGCGAAAAAAAAACCAAGATCAATGAAGAGATCGAAATCACAGATAAACAGAGTTCCAACGAAGACAAAAAGAAAGACCAATCAAAATCAAAGAACTACTTTGAAGAATGGCAAATTGAAATAGCGGCAAGAAAACAACTTGAAGTTCTAGTTCAAAGTCTTCAGCTGCAAGTGAAAAAACTCGAAGAGAAAGTTTCTTTGCTTGACAAGAAAGATTCAGAGTCCACGCTTTAGTTAAGTCCAAAATATATTGAACCTGAATATCAAACTGATGAAGAAGAGCTCTTGTTTCAAACTGAGAAAAAGAAAAATAAGCATACCACAAAGAAACGTAAACGTAGTCCCGAGACTCGTTCAGGAAAAAGCTCTAAAACCGAAAATAACAAAGATTTGATTACAGGAACTAATGAAGCGAATAATGTGGTAGCTGCTGCTAAATCAATATCTCACGCTGAAGGCAGCAAACAAATTACACCACCACCAATTATGACCTCAGGATTTGCAATTTTTGGAGATCTTAAGAAAATAATAGAAAAATGTACTAAAAAAGTTGGCAAATACACATCGTACAACAAAGACAACTGGAAAGTCACAGTCGAAGAAGCTGACGAGAATAGATCTGTCACTGAAGAACTGAGCAAACACCAAATACAATGGCACTCATATGAGAACAAAACTACAAGGTCAATAAAAGTAGTAGCCAGAGGTCATCATTCCTCGTGCTCTCCCGAGGAAGTAGTAGAAGATCTTGTTCAAAAAGGCTTCCAAGCCCTTGATGCAGTCAATCTATTTAAGAATGAGACAATTAAAAACTCCTCTGGAGAATCAATGACTAGGAAGAGATCTAGAACATATCGATATTTGCCTGGTGCCCGAAACTCATTTCTCCAATGGGCAAAGTCTAGATAATGTAATAGAAAACTATTAATGTTACCACGCTCCACATCCAGCTGACAAGGCAAGAGGTGGATCGGCGATTCTTATAAAAGAAAGCTTAAAACATTATGAAGTAACCAAGTTTACAAGTGAAAATATGCAAGTAACAACTATTAGTATTGGTATGAAAAAGAAAGAGTTTAATATAGCAGCTATATACTGCCCACCAAGGCGCTCCCCGACAGAAGATGACGATACAGATCTATTTAATCTTCTTGGGCATCACTTTCTTGTTGGTGGAGACTTCAATGCGAAACACACCCATTGGGGTTCAAGACTTATATGAACAAAAGGCAAAAGACTTTTCCAAGCAGGCCGTAAATACAATTGCGAATTCTATTCCTCCAGGTCGCCAACTTACTGGCCTTCCGATACTAACAAAATACCAGGCCTTATTGACTTTTTCGTAGCTAAAGGAATCAAACGAAATCACATTAGTGTCGAAGGTAATTATTACCTGTCATCAGATCATACTCCAGTGATTCTATCACTAAGTGAATCGGAAGTACTAGAAAAAAGTAACCCAAAGCTTGTAAATAAGAAAACAAACTGGAGTGATTTTAGAGAAAGGCTTTTAGGTTTTATAAATTTAAGATCTCTCATGAATACAATCGAGCAAATTGACCATCAAGTGGAACAATTTATTGCTGATGTGCCGCTGAAGAAAGTACTCCAACATTTTCTAATAAAAGACAAAATGAAACAAAATATCCTTTAGAGATAAGAGAGTTGATAATAGAGAAAATAAGAGCTCGAAGAAAATGGCAAAATACTAGATTTCCAGATGATAAAACAACGTTTAACCGTATAAGCAACAATCTTAAAAAACAAATTTTCAAATTCAAAAATGATTCAATCAGTACATTCCTAAGGAATTTAACGACTGATGCTTTAACCGATTTTTCGCTATGGAAAGCAGCCAAGCACCTGAAAAGACCGCAGTTACAAAACTCGCCCTTGAAATCTCAAGATGGGAAATGGATCGGTAACCCGAAAGAAAAAGCTAACCTTTTCGCTGAACATCTTGCGAATGTTTTTAAGCCATACTCATCAATCGCGACTGAAAATAGCTTACAGTTTGTTGATAAGATAGATGAAAGTGAAATACCAATTGTAAGGCCGCGTTTCCATTTGCAAGAAAACTTCTGCAATAAATTACCGATAGTCTGTCCGACAGTGAATTGCAAGTGGAAACTACCAAGCAAGTTCTATCGCGACAGTACTTTCATAACTTCTTGCGAGTATTTGCAAGTGCAATTAATTGCTAGTTTAAACACTTTTGCATCGACTCGCGACAGTTCTTGCAGCTTATCGAAACAGTTTCGTATATCTCGCTTAAGTGGCTGGTCTTTCCTTCGGTGATATTTAACAAAAGTTGGTAAAAATTGATTTTCGACTCAAATATCTTTTCAAAACTTTGAGATATTAGCTTTAAACTACTTTTATCTTTTAAAAAATATTGTTGTCAACACTCAGTAAAATTTTGTGGAAAATCTATTTTTTTACAAGAAATAAAAACCTAACAAAAAACAGTACCTACTAAAACTTGGTAAAAATTTATGTACGACTCAAAAAGCTTTTAAAAATTAAAAATATTGTCTTCAAACTCTTTTTTTTCACAGAAAATGTTGTTTTCGTTTTCAGTAGTTTTTTTTTATAAAAATCCAACAGTCCGTTTTTTCATAAAAAAATAAAATCTACAAAAAATAGTACGCAAATTGATGTTCGGTTCTTTATATCTCTCATATTAATTTCATTCATTAATTTGTAAAAATTTAAGAAATGCTACTAAAATTGGTAAAAAAAAATTTGTTCGACTAAAAATCTATTTAACAAAACTAGATTTTCAAACTAAACTATTTCTTCATATGAAAAATATTGTTGATAATTTTAAAATTTGTAAGAATAATTCAACTAACAATTTTTTTAACCCAACACGAAAATCTACAAACATTTAAGCAAGACAAATCGACATACGGGATGGGAAGTTATCAGTGTGGGTCGCATCCCAGCCTCTTTTTTCTTTTTTTATAATAAAATTATTATCGCAGCTGCTAATCGTTCACGTTTTCTCGCCATGACTTCACAATTTTAAGTAAACAACCAGATTTCTTGCGACATTAATTGCTCTCCTGGTGTAAATACATCTGCAATAAATTGCGACAGTATGATGCGCGAGCTTCTTGCAAGACATTTATTGCAGAAGAAATTGCAAGAATTCACATGACAATGTAAACGCGACTGCAAGAAACTTCTGCAAGACTTCCGTGAGTTGACTTGCAAATGGAAACGCGGCCTAAGACTTAAAGAAATAAAAAGTATGTGTTTACATCAACTATCAAATAAAAAATCACCAGGTTACGATCTAATTACTGCTCAGGTTATGAAAGAAATGCCATTGAAAGCCTTCATAAAACTCCAATATATAATAAATGCATGCCTTAAGCACCGGTATGTCCCGCACCATTGGAAAATTGCTGAAGTAATTGTCATACCAAGGTAAACCACCTACAGAAGTGACATCTTACAGACCAATATCGCTTATACCAATTATGGCAAAAGTTTTTGAAAAACTGCTTCTGAAGAGACTTGGCAAAATCATAGAAGAAAGAAAGTTAATCCCAAACCATCAGTTTGGCTTTAGAAATAAACATTCCACGATAGACCAAGTTCATAGAATATCGGATGTAATAAAAAAGCATTAGACGAAAAACAAGTATGTTCAGCTATTTTCTTAGATGTTGCTCAAGCTTTTGACAAGGTTTGGCATGAGGGACTTGAGTACAAACTGCAAAGGGATCTTCCCAGGCAGTACTTTGAAATATTAAAATCGTACATCTCAGACCGATTATTTAGAGTAAGGTACGATCAAGAATACTCGGAATTGAAGAAAATAGAAGCCGGTGTACCACAAGGAAGTGTCCTAGGTCCTTCCCTGTATTTACTATACACAAGGGATATTCCAGTTGGTAATCACACCATAATGGCTACTTTTGCAGATGATACCGCAATTCTAGTACCCGACAAATGTGTCTCTAAGGGCCCTTTCAGACCAAACGAATCCGAATCAATCAGAATCACTCCGAATCAAGTTGAATCTGATTGACCAAGATTCGGCTTCGAGCGCTCCGTTTAAATGTGAAGGGATTCTTTTCCCGCATTCAGACCGGACAAATCTGGTTCAATCAGGTTTGATTCGAGGTCGCACTTGATTCAACCTGTCCGGTCAGTCTTGAATCAACAACCACACGAGATGGACGTGGAGTTATTAATTTTAAAAGTAAAAGAAAATAGTGCGATTTATGTCGCCAGTGATAAAAATTGATTCAGCTGGTGTGAAAGAGTGGAGATGACGAATCAGATTCAACTTGATTCGGAGTGATTCTGATTGATTCGGATTCGTTTGGTGTGAAAGGGCCCTAAGGCAGCAGTAAAACTGCAAAATTCCGTCGACACAGTGAGAGATTGGACCGAAAAATGGCGTATCAAACTCAATGAAGCAATTTCTTCACATATAAACTTTACAAATAAAAAGATAAACAATATTCCAATATTCATTAATAATCAAGCTGTACCTTACGCCAATATGGCCAAATACCTTGGAATGACTTTGGGTGCAAAGCTAAAGTGGAAAGAGCACATCAAAAAGAAAAGAGAAGAACTAAACTTGAAATATAGAAAAATGTACTGGTTACTTGGTAACAACTCTGATTTATCAATCCAAAACAAAATAATGCTGTATAATCAAGTACTAAAGCCTGCTTGGACCTATGGAATCCAATTATGGGGCTGTACAAAGAAAACAAATACCGAAATCATCCAAAAATTCCAAAACAAAGTCCTTCGTGGAATAGTTAATGCACCTTGGTACATAAGAAATACCGATCTACATCGTGACTTACAAATAGAAATGGTTACAGAAGTTGTTAAAAAATAATCTGTATCGCACAACCAGAGACTGCAAAGTCATACTAATTCTGAAATGGAGTCCGTCTTGAATATAAGAAACCATGTTCGGAGATTAAGAAGAACCAAGCCTCATGAGCTTATGGTCTAAAAAAACATAGGAAAGTATTAAAAGTTTAAACTTCCCCCAAAGTGATTGTAAAAAGTTAAGAAAGAAAAATCTGATGTCGATCCTTCAAGATTGGTCCGGATGAAGAGGTGGTTTTAGTGGTTAAGAGTCCCACACTACTTGGTGTCGAATACTGCCAAGTGTCTTTTGAAGATTTCCTCCTGTCAAAAAAAAAAAAAAAAGGTAACGTTTGCAACGACTGATTTTTGTTTACATTTGAGTAATTTATTTTATTTATTTATTTCAATATTTTTATACTTCCAGTCGCTCTTAGATTCCACACTTAATTTTCGAAAGGGTAGCGCCCCCATCGCTCGCCTTCCGTAACAAAATTGTGTGTTCCATGATAGTACTATTCAAATAAATGTTGTAAATGTATATTAATTTAAATAAAATTGAACAAATACATATTTAATGATTTATTAGTGCTGTATTTTGTTAACGTAAATTATTTGCGAACGCAATATGCGCTGCAACTGGTTAAGTAAAATTGGAAATGGACAAAAGTGAATTAAAAATTAAAACCAGTTGCTAAGAACGTAAGAGTTTTGTTGTATGAATTTAATGGGCATACACCACTATGTATTATATACCACAATTAAAGAACGTGGACAACCCCTTAAGTGTGAAATACACGACCAAAAGTGTAACTCAATACTTTGTAAAACAACAAAACAAACAATTTTTTAAGCTGTACTTTGCTAAGAGCATTTTTTTGGCAACGTTAGAAGTTCAGGTGGAAACAATAGGCGGGTGTCTCCGTATTTTTTTTGTACAGACAATGCTACGAAAAGCATACTTGTTAAGTTCCATTGCCAACTTTAGCTAGTTGAGATTCCTCAATTAGATTAGTATTTTCATCATTTAAGCAGTTCGATAATTGCAAGACCAAATTTTAGATTTGTTTGTTGGAGAAATATTCGTAAAAATTTCTTTTTTAAGGGGCTTTGTTAAGCACTATTCACATGAGCATGACCAACGACCAACGAATGGACGAATATTCGTCGATTTTGACATTTCTTTCACATGAGAGTTTTTAATTCGTCGCGAATGAAGTTTGACATTCACCACCAAAACCAAAACAAGAATGATTTTTTGAGGTTAAGTACGCGCGGTTTTTTTATTCGTTGCGAGTGTGGATAATGTGGAACGCGAATAAAGTTTGACAGTTCGTATCAACTAAAATTTTTTTCGCGACGAATAAATTTGTTTTCTTAAATTTATTAATATATGATATTGAAAAGTAAAAGTATGCATCATAAATCAAATAGGAACTACATTGCTATCGTTTTGTTAAGAATTTGTGTGAAAATATGTCTTCAAACATATATAAACTCACATTTTGTAATTCATTCGTCGTTCGTTGGTTGCGCTCATGTGAATGCTGCTTTAGAGTTAGAAACGGTGATCGAGAAAAAGACTACCAAAACTCTCACCGTAGACAGAATACTTCATAGCAGAATACGAAACACTGAACGGACCATTCGACGCCTATCCAACAAAGATCCGAACTCCTTAACGGCAAGGGATAAGATAGTGCTTGTGGCAGCGGCGACTGCTAGTGTAAACGTCTGCTCATGTAACTGATGATTACCTCCCCTGGGGTTTCCACCTTGTAGTGGTGGGGAGGCTTATGCTTAAAATTCTCAGCTGATCAGCTGTAGACTTTTATTTTTTAAGTCCTCAGCTGGCCAGCTGAGATCTTTAGGCAAACCAAGATAAACCCAAAAGACGAAAAACCATGAACAGAACACAACAAAAGAACGAAAAACCAGCGGGGATATACGCTGAAACGTCAACAGAAGTCACGGCTGCCGGCGCGGGCTTTGCCTCTCCAATAGTAGGAGGGGAGAAGTCGCCAGTGACAGACAAGAACGTACATAAGGATAAAACTACAGAGACGACAGTAACGACCATTACACAGGAGGAAGAAGACCTTCTTCTCACTCCTTTTTCCAACCTCGGTGTGGAGGATGGAGCTAGCATCGGAACACTAGAGACCGACGACGACACATGTTCAAATGCTAGTTCTACACTCTTACGATTGTCGACCACTTCAGTTTGGAGTAGAATCTCCAACTGTAAGAAGACAATCAAATGACTTGGGAAAAGCAAATGGGAGGAATTGACAACAAACGAACAGATAAGACTTTTCAACGCTCGTGCTTTCCTAAAGAACGAGCCTCTTATGATAAGGGGGGGGCCATATGCCCAAACAACGGGGGAGGCGGATTCCAAAGGAAACACTGACATAGGTGCGCTGATGGACCGCCCAATCCGCCGATTGATATAATTCAATCCAAGAAAGGAATGACCCCTTCAGTTGCACCCCCGACTAGGGAACAGACGCCGTTGCAACCTTCGAGGCCGTCTACACCCGCCAAACCCAGTGCGGGCCATGTGCAACAACGGGCTTGGAGGATGGTAAGACGGTCTCGAAGGAGAAGAATCTGGAGGTTGCTTGTGAAAGCAGTACAAGGGGCCATGTCCCCGAATGCAGCTCTAGCATAACCCCTTCACCTTCGTCGAGAAGCGGTGTTATAGACGTTACTTCACTAAGTACTAGGACGACGATCGAGAAAAAGACTACCAAAACTCTCACCGTAGACAGAATACTTCATAGGAGAATACGTAACACTGAACGGACAATTCGACGCCCCTCCAACAAAGATCCGGACTCCTTAACGGCAAGGGATAAGATAGTGCTCGAAAACGCTACACGAAACCTTAAGACACTGACAGCAACGAACAAAGACAAAAATATAGGAACTAAAAACCTGATGAAGGAGAAGGAGATGGTGGGCCATGTGCCTCCCCTGGACCCTGATTCAGTGGCAAAAACGTCCAAAAGAACAAGGCAGGATGACACACTTTCGCCCACGAAAAGATCAACCCTGCAGAAAAAAAAGACCTTGGCTACAGAAGAGACGTTAGAGGCGCGCAAATTCGCCATTGCGGATTTCGGTAATCCCTCAAGAAAACTCTCAGAAGACCAATGGCAATTATTGGAAATGAGAATCCTTCGTCAAACCTAAGGCCAAAATGACGATCAAAGGTCCCACGATACCGTACGCATCGGCATAAACCGGTGCAAACTGCGGCTTATAACCAATAAGACAAAACACTTACTTACTTACTTAAGGTGGCGCTACAGTCCGGGGTCGACCTGGGCCTCAACCAACATGCGTCTCCAGCCAGCTCGGTCCCTAGCTAGCTGTCTCCAGTTTCGCACGCCAAGTTGGTTGAGGTCCTCACGCACCTGAGTGTACCACCTGAGTCGCGGTCTTCCTCTACTGCGCCGTCCCTCGGGATTGGATTCGAAGACCTTCCGGGCTGGAGCGTTGATGTCCATTCGCTCTACATGACCCAGCCATCTAAGCCGTTGGACTTTTATTCTGCTAACTATGTCAGTGTCGCTGTACAGCCCGTACAGTTCGTCGTTATATCTTCTCCTCCATTCTCCATCTATACGTACGGGACCAAAAATCACCCGAAGAATTTTTCTCTCGAAGCATCCTAAGGCGCCATCCAGGCTAATCTGAAGCACTCTAAATGTGCCTCGGATAACCTGAGGATCTTCCTGAGTGAGGAAGATATAGATGTCGCCCTTGTACAAGAGCCATGGGTTAATGGCCTCTCGCGATTAGAGGCCTTAATGACAGCCAATACGATTTATTCTACAAGCCCGACAATCAGAATCAAGGTAAGCCTAGAACTTGTATTTTAGCTAAAAAACACCTAAAAGCTTTTATGTGTCCAAACTATAGCAATTCTGACTTAACAGTTGTTAGGTTAGAGGGTAAACAGGCGGAGGGCTTGATTCCTGCATCCTCATACATGGCGCATGACAAGGAGTCACCGCCTGAGGGGTTGCGTACTCTTGTGGCGGAGGCAAAAGCCAGACAAACAAGTCTGCTTGTAGGGAGAGATGCGAACACGAGGCACTCAATCTGGAGCAGCACTGAAATTAATGAGCGAGGTGAGTCTCTTTTTAATTATATAATTGAAAATAATTTGACTATATGTAACAGGGGCAATACTCCCACCTTTGTTTTTCCGAGTACGGACAACTCAGAAGGATGGGAAGATGTGTTAGACGTTACATTTGTCAATATTTATGGTAACCTCTCCATCGAGAATTGGAGAGTATCTCTTCTTAACTCCTTTTCTGATCATAGACGGATTCTATTTGATCTTAAATTTGAAATAAAATCCCCTTCCCCCTATAGAAATCCAAGAAGAATTGACTGGAAGAAATTTAGTCAGATCTTTGGCTCAAAGCTGCGCAGTATACCGAACGCGAGTTACGACTCGGTAACAGATCTTGAGTTAGAGATTTCAAACTTCGAGGACTCTATAAACACCGCATTCAAGGTCTCTTGTCCGATAAGATTCAGTAAGAAAACCTTTCCACCTTGGTGGAATGACGACTTATCTAATCTGAGGAAAATAACAAGAACAATTTTTAATATCTGCTATAAG
The DNA here is from genome assembly GCA_951509635.1 of Eupeodes luniger. Lineage (NCBI taxonomy): Eukaryota > Metazoa > Arthropoda > Insecta > Diptera > Syrphidae > Eupeodes > Eupeodes luniger. The sequence continues at coordinate 59,366,911 of OX608075.1, forward strand.
CATAAATTTTATCAGCCTTATAAGGACTGCTTGAGAATATACAAGCGTTCAATCAAAGTAAGGATATTCAACGTGTACCAAATATGCCAGCAGAGGAACACCTCAAGGAGGTGTATTGTCTCCTCTCCTATGGCTTTTGGTCATGAACAGCATTCTGGTGAAATTCGAGAGCAGTGGAGTGAAAGCGGTTGCGTACGCCGATGATTTGGTCATTTTAGTTTCAGGAAAATTTCCAAGCGTGATCAGTGAAATCACTAATATGGCTTTGAAGAAAGTAAGCACCTGGGCTGCGAGCTGCGGACTAGGTGTTAGCAGCAACAAAACCGAGTTGATGCTTTTCACCACCAAAACCAAGGTACCACCCTTCACTCTACCTCGGTTAAACGGACAAGCACTATCATTGTCTTCCAGAGCTAAATATCTGGGCGTAATACTAGATACCAAATTAAACTGGAAGAGCGGGTAAAGCAGCATTCACATGAGCGCGACCAACGAACGACGAATGAATTACCAGATGTGATTTTATATACGTTTAAAGACATATTTCCACACAAAATCTTAACAAAACGATAGCAATATAGTTTCTATTTGATTTATGATGCATACTTTTACTTTTCAATATCATATATTAATAAATTTAAGAAAACAAATTTATTCGTCGCGAACAAAATTTTAGTTGATACGAACTGTTAAACTTTATTCGCGTTCCACATCATCCACACTCGCAACGAATAAAATAATCGCGCGTACTTAACCTAAAAAAATCATTCTTGTTTTGGTTTCTGTGGTGTATGTCAAACTTCATTCGCGACGAATTAAAAACTCTCATGTGAAAGAAATGTCAAAATCGACGAATATTCGTTCATTCGTTGGTCGTTGGTCGTGCTCATGTGAATAATGCTTAAGAAAGTCGTGTGTCGCCTTCTACGCCTGTAATAAAACATTCGGCAAAAAGTGGGGCCTCCAGTCAAAAATGATAAAATGGACATACACAGCGGTTGTAAGACCGATACTGTTCTATGGTTCCATTGTGTGGTGGCCCGCTCTCAACAAAGCCTACATAGTAAACAAGCTTACAAAGGTGCAGAGAAATGCATGCGTAGGGATATCAGGGGCAATCATGTCCTGTCCAACGGATGCACTCAACGTCATCCTGGACCTTCTTCCGATTGACCTCTTTATCAAATATCAGGTGTCCTGCAGTATCTTGAGACTCAAAGAAATAGGCTGTTGGAAACCTAGATCTTACGGGCACTGCAACCAAACAAGCCTGATACCATCAGACATCCTATCCACAACCACCGATTACTGCATCCCTACCCTAGACACCTCAAAGAAGTTTAGAGTCTTGCTCCCGTCAAGAACCGACTGGGAGGAAGGCGTTGTGACGGAAGACTTCGACACAACTATCTTCACGGATGGTTCGAAGATGGAATGCGGTGTTGGTGCAGGTGTCTTCTGTGAATCTCTTGAGATTTCAAAAACCTATAGACTTCCCGATTTTGCCAGCGTGTTCCAGGCAGAATTGTTGGCGATAAGGGAAGCTTGTACAGCCCTTAAAAATATCCGTCAGAACCAAAATGTAGCTATACTAACAGACAGTCAGGCAGCTATTAAAGCCATTGATTCAGCTTTATCATCCTCTAAACTGGTCCAGCAATGTAAAGAGGCCCTAAAGGAACTGGATATGAGCGTCACTCTTATCTGGATACCGGGCCAGAGGGGCTATGAGGGTAATGAGAAGGCAGATGAGCTAGCTAGGCAAGGATCAGCCCTTCACAACTCTCTGGCAGTGAGAGTATATGCTCCTCTTGGAGTTGTGAAGGGCAATATCCTGACCAAATACACATCAGAAGCAAATCATAGGTGGAGTAGTTTAACGAGTTGCGTTATATCCAGGAAAATCTGGCCCGCCTATAACAAACCAAAATCAATCAATTTAATTTCCAAACCAAGGCATGACATAGCCAGGATTGTCGCTACCTGCACAGGGCATTGGCCTGTAGGGGAGCATGCGGCAAAATTGGGTATACCACATAACTCTTTCTGCCGTAGCTATGAGAACCGGGATGAAAAAGAAACAGTCCCACACTTTCTATGCCATTGTCCGGCCCTGGCCAGGAAAAGAGCACTCCACTTGGGTAAGGAATTCTTCAACGGTATTGAGGAACTCTCAGAATTCAAGATCAAAGATTTGATCTCATACCTAAACAGCACAAAGTGGCTTTAATCCCCTCCCCCCTTATTTCTCCATCACTAAATGGACTGCACGTGCGGAACGTGCACCATCAATAGCCCATTTTCAAATCCATTCAGGATCTCACGAGGTATGGTATCAAAACGGCGCACTCAGCTCTAATTGTGTCCTGCGCGAAGCAGGACAGCCATTTCTACCTACCTACCATCCTAAGACGTTCTCATCTTTCTTTTACAGGGTCCAGGCCTCAGCGCCATTAATGAGAACCGGGATGATGAGTGTCTTATAGATGGTGATTTTAGATGCTAGAGAGAGGACTTTACTTCTCAATTGCCTTCTAAGTCCAAAGAAGCAGCGATTTGTAAGAGTTATTCTTCGTTTGATTTCAGCGCTGGTGTCGTTGTCTGTGTTTATAGCGGTGCCTAGGTAGACAAAGTCCTTAACTACCTCGAAGTTATAGCTGTCCATGGTGACGATTTGTCCAAGACGTCGTTGTTCAATGTCCTTTTTTGATGACAGCATATACTTGGTCTTGCCCTCATTGACCACTAAACCCATCTTCTTAGCTTCCGTCGCAATGCTCAAAAACGCTCCACGCTTTGATCTTCCAATTATGTCAATATCATCTGCGTATCCGAGTAATTGGATGGACCTTTGGAAGATTGTGCCTCTAGTGTTGACGGTTGAGTTTTGCACAATTCTTTCCAGAACGATGTTGAAGAAGTCGCATGATAGTGCATATCCTTCACTAAAACCTTTTTTGACATCAAATGCATCGGTGAAATCTTTTCCGACCTTAATTGAGCAGCGTGCATTCTCCATCGTCATTCTGCACAAACGGATAAGTTTGACAGGGATGCCAAAACTAGACATTGCTCTGTAGAGCTCTTCCCTTTGGATGCTGTCATATGCGGCTTTAAAATCCATAAAGAGATGGTGGGTATCGATTTGAAGCTCCTGGGTTTTTTCCAAGATCTGCCGTAGTGTGAATATTTGGTCGATAGTGGACTTTACTGGTCTGAAGCCACATTGATAAGGACCTATCAGGTTGTTGACGAACGGCATCAGATGTTCACATAATACGGCAGAAAGGATCTTATATGCAATGTTTAGGAGACTAATCCCTCTGTAGTTGGCGCAATTTAAAGGGTCTCCTTTTTTATGTATCGGGCAAACTATGCCCGATCGGGCATGCTTTCTTCCGACCATATTTTGCAGATGAGTTGGTGCATGCTCCCTACCAAGTCATCGCCCGCTGCTTTAAATAGTTCGGCAGCTATGCCGTCAGCTCCAGCAGCTTTGTTTGACTTTAGTTTAGATATAGCTATCTTCACTTCGTCTAGGTCGGGTAGGCGGAATTGTTGATCTGCGTCGCCTAGGTTGGGTGGTTCTATCTCCCTTACAGCGGAATTCGGTTCGTCATCGCCGTTATATAATTTGGAGAAGTGGTCTTTCCATATTCTCAACATAGACTGCGGTTCTACTACGATGTTCCCCTGATCGTCTTTACAGGCTTCGGTTCGTGGCTGGTACCCTTGGCAGGTTTTTTTTACCCTTTGGTAAAATTTACGAACCTCATTCCTGTTGCAACATCCCTCTATCTACTCGATCGCGTGCTTCTCGTGCTCTCTTTTTTCCATCTAAGAAGTCGGTGTTCCTCTCTCCTCTTCTGCTCGTAGAGCTTGTGAGCAGCTCTGGTCCTTCTGTGCAGCGCCGTTTTGTATGCCTCTTGCTTCGCTGCGTGCGCTTGCCAGGGGTTTCGCTGTTGTGGACGTGTGAAACCTAGCACTTCAGAGGCGGCATCTCTGATGGCTGCAAGGCAATGTTGCCACTGGTTTTCAATGCTTAATGCAGGCAGCATAGGACTCCTTAAGAGGTTACTAGAGACTCGATCGGAAAAGGACATGGCAGTCTCTTGCGATTGTAGCCGTCTAACGTCGAAACTTCTCACAGTACTTCCTTGTTTTGGCTTGCACCGGGATATCCGTAGCCGTACCTTGGCTACAACGAGGTAGTGGTCCGAGTCAATGTTGGCCCCTCGGAATGTTCGGATATCCTGTATACTGGAGAAGTGTCGTGCGTCGATCGCAATGTGGTCAATCTGGTTGACGGTTGATTGATCAGGAGATTTCCATGTCCCCTTGTGGATATTGAGATGTGTGAACTGCGAACTAGCTACCAGAACGTCTCGCCCCGCAGCGAAATCGATCAGCCTGAATCCGTTGTCGGAAGTGGTGTCGTGCAGGCTGTATCTCCCGATTGTGCCACCAAAGATGTCTTCTCTTCCTAGCTTGGCATTAAAATCTCTTAAGACAATTTTAATGTCATAGCCAGGGCACTGCTCATATGTCTTGTCCAAGAGCTCGAAGAATAAGTGTTTGGTGTCTTCATCTTTCTCCTTTGTTGGGGCATGCGCGCATATTAGGCTTATGTTGGCGAATTTAGCCTTATGTGGATTGTCGTGATGCGCTCGCTCACACTGTTGAAACTCAAGACTTTTTGCTTGAGTCTAGTTTCAACAACAAATCCACACCCAAATAGACGCTGCCTTTGTTCTCGGTAGCAGTCACCGTAGTATATATCGCAGCCTTTTAGTTTGCGTTTGCCCGGTCCATCCCATCGCACTTCTTGGATGGCGGTAATATCTGCCTTGCAGCAGTTTAGGGCTTCCGCTAATTGTTCGGCTGCACGTGGTCTGTTAAGGGACCTAACATTCCACGTACAGATCCGAAGTTAGTTGTCCTTATTTCGTTTGCTTATAAGACAAAACAAGTAAGTAATAAAATATGAGCATGAAATTGATTCAAATTAATCTTCATCACAATAAAGCCGCCAGCTCCAATCTTGTATACATCTTGGGAAGTAGACAAATTGACATTGCCCTGATTCAAGAACCCTGGATTTCAGGTGGGAGAATTAGAGGACTACATACATCAGACCTTAACTATACAAAGCCACACAAGGAGCAAATAGTAATATCAGATCCTGTATTTTAGCCAGGAAGAAGTTTAATCTCTTTCTTTTAGCAAATTACAGTGATCCAGAAGGGCCTCCCGCTAACATCACAAGCCAGCTTGTAGAGAAAGCTGCCTCTGAGAGATGGGACGTTGTACTAGGCTGTGATACAAACTCACATCATACTCAATGGGGTAGTACCGACATCAACAACAGAGGTGAGTCTCTTTTTGAATTTATACTAGACCATAATCTTTTAGTAGCAAACAGGGGTAACGAACCCACTTTTGTAACTAAAAATAGAAAAGAAGTTCTTGACGCTACCCTAACCAATAACTCAAGCACAATAATAATAGACCAATGGAATGTTCTTAAAGAGAAATTATTCTCAGACCATAAACTGATAGGCTTCTTGATACAAAATGAAACAGTAACTCCAAAACCCTTTAGGAATTTCAGGAAAACAAACTGGAATGTATTCTGCAGGGAGGTAGGACAGGGGATTCAAAACCCGGACACACTTCTAATTCAAGAACCCCCTGACATAGATATTGCGTCAGAAAAACTCAGAGTTGTTCTGAATCACGCTTTAGAAAAAAGCTGTCCCATCAATCATAAGGGAAAAGGTAGGAAAAAACCACCCTGGTGGACCACTGAAATAGGCAACTTAAGAAAAGAAACTAGAAGACTTTTCAACGTCGCCAAAAGAACTAGGAAAGAAGATGATTGGGAACATTATAAGACCAGTCAACGTATTTTTAAGGTCGAAACAAAACGAGCAAAACGTTGCTGATGGATGGCCTTCTGCGACGAAATAGAAAGTACAAATGTATCAGCAAGACTCAGGAAAATTCTGACCAAGGATTCAGTCACTATAAGATCTCTCAAAAAACCTACAAGCAGCTGGACTGAATCCGGTTGCAAAACGCTTGAGCTCCTTGTGAATACTCACTTTCCTGGCTGCGTAGCTGATATCCGCAGTCCAGAAACAGAGTCTCATACAGAAACCCTGGTACCATCGCATATTATAACGGAAGAAAGGATAAAATGGGCCATTCACTCCTTTTCCCCGTACAAATCAACTGGTCTAGACGGAATCTTCCCTATGATGATTCAGAAGTGCATAAATCTTATCATCTCACACCTAGCTAGCATTTTCAATAATAGCCTTAAATTGGGGTATGTTCCCTTATCTTGGCGTGAGGTAAAGGTAGTTTTCATCCCTAAGGCTGGTAAACCGAGCCATTCGGAGGCCAAAGACTATAGACCCATTATAAACATCCGAAGCACCCTGAAACCGGACTGTATATCGGAATTTCAACATGCCTACATTAAAGGAAAAAGCGTTGAACCAGCATTGCACAGTGTTGTCAGCGTCATAGAAAAATCACTGAATGACAAGGAATTCACCCTTGCAACGTTCTTGGATATTGAGGGAGCCTTCAATAACGTGAAGAACGAAACAGTGAAGCAAGCCTTGGACGACTACAAAGTCGAAAAAGCAATAACACAGTGGATCAAAAACACTCTATATGAAGATATAAATCCTTCGTACGTATCACCCTCCAGAACCCATTTGTTTACATTGTTTGTATTTGTAATGTGGACGAATTCAACGAGAAAAATTTACGTGTTTTCACGCATACACAGACACAATTACTGAGTTTTTAGGGGAAATTTCATAAATTAGAGGAGAAATTACACGCACACTAAGAAATACTTTATGAGGCCAGTTTCCGGTTTAGCTTGTAGGCAAACCAATATGGCAACCGAGGATTTATATCTTTACTAGAGTGTTTTTGCAGTGGATAATGTGTATGCTCAGAAAGAGACAAATTAACTCTTAGCTAGCGGAAGAAAGGGTGAGAGTAACCACATCCAGGGGCACCCCTCAGGGTGGAGTTCTCTCACCGCTACTTTGGTATCTTGTCATGAACGGCATACTCTCTAAATTGAAATCAAGTGGAGTAAGGATAATAGCCTACGCTGATGATCTTGCCTTACTAGCGACTGGCAAGTTCCTACCCACTACCAGTGAACAAACCGAATACGCCCTCTCGTTGGTAAGCAAATGTACTAGGAACTGTGGGCTGACAGTCAATCCAGCTAAAACGGAACTAGTGCTATTTACTAACAAGCGCAAAATACTTGATTTTAAAATCCCTTCAATTGAAGGCTGCCCTCTTAAAATCTCTGATCACGCAAAGTATCTCAGTGTAAAAAAGTATCTCAGATAAAAAACTAAACTGGGGCCTGAACACCAAAGATAGATTCAAAAAGGCATCGATTGCCTTTTACTCCTGCAATAGAATTTTCGGGAAAACCTGGGGACCAAACTCTAAAATTATCAGATGGATGTATTCGGCAATAATTAGACCAATACTAACCTATGGTAATTTGGTATGGTGGAAATCTTTAGAAAAGAGCACGAACCTGAAAACTTTGAAAAAAATTTCAAAGACTTGCGTGCAATGGCATTACGGGAGCAATGAGATCCACTCCAACTGCGGGACTGGAAGATATACTCAATCTAATTCCCCTAGACCTCTTTAATCAAGAATCTGCGGCCAAAAGTGCCCTGAGACTTAGTGAAACTAAAGTCTGGCCATTGATAGCCAAGCGGCAATAAAAGCGATTACTGCAACTGAGGTAAAATCAAAGCTTGTTTCATGCTGCCGCGAAGAGCTTAAGGTTCTTGGCGCACAGCACAACATTAGACTCTGCTGGGTCCCAGGCCACAGCGATATACTAGGCAACGAGAAAGCCGATGAATAAGCAAGATTAGGGTCAATGCTTGACGTAAGTCAAGCTCAGCTAGTTAGCACCCCTACCTGTTATTTAAAACAGGAAATCTCAAAAAGAAAAACTATTAAGGCCGATAAAAGGTGGAACCTTCTTGACACCTGCGGCACTATAAGAAAGATCTGGCCCTGTTTTAACAAACAAAGAACGGAAAGAATTATGCAGCTACAAAAGGGATCACTTCGATCTCTTGTAAGCATAATAAACGGACATAATCTGTTAGGTTATCATATGAAAAAGATGAGAATCAGTTCAGATGATCTATGCAGAGGATGCGGTGACGAAGAGGTGCATGAAGACACTCTCCCATCAAAGGAAGAAACTGCTTCGCAACTATTTCCTCGGGGATTTAAAAAAACTCTCTAGTACGCCAGGTACTAACATTCTGAACTTCGTCAAAGCCTCTAAATGGCTTGACTAACTGAACACATAGGTTTTTTCTTATTAGCTTGAGTAGCAATACTCACGGGTATTACAATGGATCTGCATTGATCTAAGTGTGATGGTAAAGACATCAACTGTCAGCCCCACAACCTAACCTACCTAACCTAGAGTTAGAATTTTGTTTGTAGTTAGATTTTGGAATACAAATTTGAGGGTACCATTTTTTTTTAAATAAGTTGCTTTGTGTAAAGCATTTTTAAGAAATAGAAAAAGGCAATATGGTTACACACAATACCAACTAAATGAGTGCAATAAATAGATTTAAGTAACTTTTATTATTCCAGTATGGGGAAACCGAACACCCAATAGAAACAAATCGGTGAACGCGCCAAAATGCATACTTCTTGACTAAATAAATAATGTAATCTTCTTTGTGTGTTTTTTTCTTTGAATAGAATAGAATCGGTGAACGCGCCAAAATGCATACTTCTTGACTAAATAAATAATGCAATCTTCTTTGTGTATTTTTTTCTTTGCTTACGTATAAAATTACAAATTTTGTAGCATATGAACATTTTTAGACATTTTACAATGTGAACAATTAAATATGCTATGAAATAATTGGCTGCTATTAATGCAATTTTTTTTTCTAAAAAGTTGATGAAGGTTAGCTGAAGCGAAAATTTCTTTAATGAACATACCTAAAATATTATTGGCTTTCTCAAAAATATTTTTCTACACTAACCTCTGCTGTATATCTGAAAACTATTATTTATATATATTTTCTTCTATGTTCTGCACTTATAAAATGTAATCTATGAAAGTATTTATTATATTAAGAAAAACAAGACCATGTACGTAAAACTCATTAATTTTTTTCATTATTAGCAGCACTTTTACTAAACATACCCTTCAAACAATAATAAGTAAACTTTACCTTTGGTAACTAAACATTTTTAAGGAATAAATGAAAATTATATTTTGCGTTAAACTGTGGGAATTCACTAAAAAAAACTTCTATACGTCAACAATAAACATTAATGTCGATTACATGATCTATTGAATGAGTTGTGCATGAATTCAAAACGATTTTAAGATGTTTTCATTTTGTGATATACATATGTCAAAATTTGCATTTTATTTGCTCTGCATTTATTCAACAGGTTCGCTGTAATCGTTCTGATTTTTTTTTTAATATTGGTGTTCCTTTGATGCAGTTTTTTTGATAGCAAATAAATGTATGCTTCCATCAATCAAGAATGTTATGGATAAGGTATTTTTCCACTAGAATAACTCTTTTTTTTTAAATTTAATATTTATTAACCAAAATGGAATTGAAAAATAGTTGCAAGCTTAAATCATTAAAAACAAACTATAATTATACTTGGATTTATTAAATTGATATAGATTTCAATTACTTGCAATAAAAATATTTTGGGCCGTTCATTAACGAACATTTATTAGAATTCAATAAATTGCGCTCGCATCCTTAACTTGATGGTTCTTCGAACGCATCTTTGGTACAATAATCCGAGCATAGAGGAAATATATTATCTAGAGTCCTGAAACACCCTCAAATTTTATTAGAGGTGAACTCTCTCAAATTCGCTATCGGTATATATGTACATGTGAGTGGTGAAAAAAAGCAAAATGGGGGATTGGTCTAAAAAAAAACTTGTGGAATTTTTGTGACCTGTCAAAAATCACAATCAATTTTGCAAAACAAAACCATTCGTTTGGGATTTTAATAGTAAGTTTTTTTTGTAAATTGTTTCGATATTTAATATAATTTGATATTATTTTCAGAGCAAAAACATTTATAATAAAGGAACTCAAGTACATTTCAATGAATAAACGATAATGTAAGTCAAATTGCAGGTGTAACAACTATTGATTTTTTGTATAGTCTGTGTTTTCATTTAGATGCTGCCAAATAAATAGCATAATGCAGGAAGCAACTTCCCTCAAGGAATCCGGAAGGCAAAGCTTTGCTCAAAACAAGGCCGCTGTTTACAAGTAAGTTTTTTATATCATATTTCTCTATCAAAATAACATCGATGTTTTTAATGGTAGACGCTGGACATTGTGTTTATATTTTAGTTGAAATAATAAGAATACCATAAATTCTAAACAAATTGTATGGATTGTGAACTAAAACGTGTATCTTTCTGTCCTCAATTGCTGCTGTACCATGATCGGCGACATCTACCCCATCTTAGTGATCATAGCTGCCGCAGGCGTTGACGGTGGAGGTGTCACAAAAATAAAAGGAGCAACAATACCACCAAGTTAATGGTGCAAGTAGAAGCTTCGACATTTCGTAGTCGATCGCTAATGCCCTTCTCTCAGCAGCTGAGTGTTGGTGCTGGAACGACTCAACAGCAGTAACAGCAATTGCAGATTATGCAGGCAGTCCAAGTTTGTTAATTGATTAACTAACGAGTGATCCAAACAGGAATATTTTAAATGATATAATTCTTTAGGGTTTCCAACTTCTACTCTGAACGTCGAACTTCTCGAGTTGTAGAAGCTGAGTAAGGTCAATGATTCTTGAGAATTTTCTCCAGATGAGTCCTGAAACTAAAAGACGTTCTTATCCCTCTACCTTCCCAGAATCATCATCCATTCCGACATAAACAAGGCATACCAGCCTACGTTTATGTCACCAACTCCTATCCCACCTCTCACGTTGTAATGGCGAAAAAGGTAGACAGCGCTCCTATCTCCTATGCTCCTTCTCACTCTAGGTTACCTAGCTGAATTGCTGTTACCGAATCCCAATCTTTTCCTCACATATCAGAATGATGAATTAACATCAACTGATTCCTCACCCTATCTCTTCCTCCCCTACCACCTCTCATCTTTATTGGGCTGGATCTAAGGTGTTTAACGACCCTTGCCGATGATCAGCCTGGTTGGGGGCCCAATTCAAAAATAGCTAAGTCTCTTACTTAGTGACTTACTTAAGTCACTCGCTCAGGAAAGAATGCAGGAAACTTTTCAACCGAGCCAAAGCCGCAAGACTAGCCTCTCACTGGGATTCTTACAAAGAATCCCTAAGAATTTACAAGAAGGCGCTAAGGAAATCTAAACGATCTTCTTGGCGATCCTTCTGTGGCACGATAGAAGAAACTTCTGAAGCCTCTAGGTTACGGAAAATTCTTTCAACTAATCCAGCGATGCTAAGCTGCTTTAAAAATGCAGACGGCTCCTGGACAAATTCAAGTAATGAGTCGCTGAACTTACTACTGGATACTGATTTTCCTGGTAGTTCTCTTACCGAGGCTTGCAACGGTTATATACGTTTAAGTCCCAATACAACATATCCACAAGGTCTGATCACAAAGGACAAGCTACAATGGGCTCTCAACAGCTTCAAACCATTTAAATCTGCAGGACCAGATGGAATAATACCAGCTGAGCTACAAAAGACTTCTGACATAATTGCACCAATCCTTGAGGCAATTTTTACCAGCTGTCTTTACCTGGTCCATGTTCCCTCGGCATGGAGAGAAGTTAAAGTTGTTTTTATACCCAAGGCAGGTAAATGCTCGCAAGTCAATCCTAAAGATCTACGACCTATAAGTCTATCATCATTCCTTCTTAAGACCTTGGAAAGATTGATTGATATCCATGTAAGGGCAAGTATTGATACAAGACTTTTGTCTTCGTCTCAACATGCCTACTGTAAAGGTAAATCGGTGAAAACAGCGTTACACACCTTAGTTCGCACCGTCGAATATTCCCGCCATCATAAAGAGCTCACTATGGTTGCTTTCCTTGACATCGAAGATGCCTTTAACAACGTGGACACATCTGCAATCACATCTGCACTAACATCTCTAAATGTAGAGAGTTCGCTTCGGGAGTTAATTCATTTAATGCTTACTAGCAGAATAATTAACTCAAAACTGGGCAACTCTTCTGGCAGACGATTCGTTAGTAGAGGGACACCGCAAGGTGGTGTTCTATCCCCTCTCCTCTGGAACCTAGTGGTAAATGAAATCCTAACTAGTCTGGATGCGGAGGGTTTCAGAGTGATAGCCTATGCGGACGACGTTGCTATAGCAGTTTTAGGAAAGCATCTTAACACGTTAAAAGAACTCTTCCAAAATGCCTTAAAATAAAAATAAATTGGGTGGCGCAACAGTCCGTTGAGAACTAGGGCCTAGTGACTTACAACTCTCAACCATTCATGTGTGCGAGTACTGTTGTCAGGAATGGAGGGGACCTACAGTTTTAAGCCGAATCCGAACGGCCAATTTGAGAAAGCACTTTTCATGACAAGAATTACTCTTGGAGAATTTGTCAATTCCTCGCAAGAGGCACTACCCGTGAAACAAACTTTAGATGGCATAGGCAGGGATCGAACCCAAGACCTCTGGCATGACAGTCCAATGCACTAACCATTATGCCACGGGTACGCGCCTTAGTCAGACTAATACTTAGGGCTGATCGGTGTAGACTGGGCGTTAACCCACACAAAACTGATTTAGTCTTATTTTCGAGGAGATACAAAATTCCATTTGTCAACCCTCCCCATATTAAAGGAATCCAATTAAAATTCTCAGATGAGGCTAAATACCTGGGTATTGTCTTAGATAAAAAACTAAATTGAAAACGCAACGTACTCTCTTTTCTTGCAAAAGAAGCCATCGGTAATAAAGTGGGCTTACAACCCAGAATCACGCATTGGCTATACACATCGGTAATTAGACCGATTTTAATGTACGGTGTGGCAGTATGGTGGACTGCTTTAGAAAAAGGTATAAACCGGGATAAATTAAATAAAGTCCAACGTTCACCTTGCCTATGTATAAGCGGATCGCTTCGCACGACCCCATCTGCGGCACTCGACACCTTACTCTACCTAACACCTCTTGACATTTTTAGCAAACAAATAGCTGCAAGCTCTGCTATTCGCTTCAAAGCTTCGTCGCAGTGGGCTAACAACAACATTGGCCATTCCGTAATTCTTAGTTATTAAGAATCAATTCCAAAGCACACAGACTACACCATCCCCCAACTGCAATTCGACAGAAATTTCCAGATTTCTATACCTCCCAGATCTTTTTGGGAGGATAGGACATTCCTGGAAGATGAGTCAATCCATTTCTATACAGATGGGTCAAAAACAAAAGAAGGGGTTGGTGGAGGTGTGTACTCTGAACGACTGAAATTAAGTCTCTCATTCCGCCTTCCCAATCATTCTAGCGTGTTCCAGGCGGAACTTTTGGCGATAAAAGAAGTCTTGTCCTGGCTTCAAGAAAACGTGATATCAACATCTGATATCCGTATTTTCTCAGATAGTCAGGCCGCTATCAAATCTCTGTATTCTGTCTCTACAAACTCTATAACAGTCCATAACTGTCAATCATCTCTAATGGAGATGCCACAACAGTTTAATATTCACCTTTGCTGGGTGCCGGGCCATAGAGACATTCCAGGTAACTGTAAAGTAGTTTTCACATGAGCGCGACCAACGAACGACGAATGAATTACAAAATGTGAGATTATATACGTTTGAAGACATATTTCCACACAAATTCTTAACAAAACGATAGCAATATAGTTTCTATTTGATTTATGATGCATACTTTTACTTTTCAATGTCATATATTAATAAAGTAAAGAAAACAAATTTATTCGTCGCGAAAAAAATTGTAGCTGATACGAACTGTCAAACTTTATCCGCGTTCCACATTATCCACACTCGCAACGAATAAAATAATCGCGTGTATTTATCTTAAAAAAAACTTTCTTGTTTTGGTTTCGGTGGTGAATGGTGTTCGGCTGTCAAACTTCATTCGCGACGAATTAAAAACTCTCATGTGAAAGAAATGTCAAAATCGACGAATATTCGTTCATTAGTTGGTCGTTGGTCGTTCTCATGTGAATATTGCTTAAGGCAGATGAACTCGCCAGGAACGGTACAGTACAGCCCATCCTACCACGTTTGGCACGTACTGACATACCAATCGCTACTTGTAAACTGTTGCTAATGCAAGACGCTGTGAGGAGGACAGGCACCAGGTGGAACAACATCACCACGTGTCAAGTCACAAAAAACATCTGGCCAAAACTGGATCTAAAACGTTCAAGGTGCTTGCTCTCTCTAAGCAGATCGCATATAAGGTCGAAAATAGGTGTCATAACCGGACACTGTCTAATAGGAAAGCACGCCACGAGATTAGGCGTATTCTCAAATGATTTTTACAGGAGCTGTATGAACGAGGAAGAAACAGTTCTTCATGCACATGCCCTGCTCTGGCTCGAAAACGCAAGAATTACCTAGGAGAATTCTTCTTTAACGATCTAAACAATATCGATATAATCAGCCTCTCACGTTTCGTAAGAGACTCAAACTGGTTCCATTGAGCTTAGGAAGAAACCTCAAGATTCATGTGGTATCACAATGGGTCATTAAACTGGCCTAAGTGTGTTCGTTTCATTTATTTATTTATTCTTTATTCATCAATGGATACATAATCTGTTGACTACAATTAAATTATAATTTATCATTATACATCATTAAAAAAGTTTAAAGCAATACTCTTAAACATATCCCTATTCATTTGAAGGTCGACTTCACTATGAATTAAATTAAAAAGAGATAAATTACGAGTTATGGGTTCATTAAGTCCATAGTTTGTCCTGTGACTAGGAATCAAAAAGAGAACGTCCCTATTTCTTAGATGTCTCTCAGAAACATAAAAAGACATAAGAGCTAGTAAGTCCGGAGATTTTATTTTACCATTGAGTATGTCCTTGATAAAAAGCACCCCAAGGGTTTCTCTACGGCCATAATTGGGCAAACCATCTGACCACCTGAAATTCCTTAAAGCAAAGCGCGTGAATCTTCTTTGAATATTTTCGATCCTGTCTGAGGAATTTTGATAAAAAGGAGACCAAATAACACAACAGTATTCCAGTATGGGTAATATTAAAGATATGTAAATCGTTTTCAGAGTATAACTATCTTTAAATACCCCCGTGTTGCGTTTTAAAAAACCTAGCAACGAATTCGCTTTTGAAATAATAAAATGTATGTGTTCCGAAAAAGAAAACTTAGTGTCAAAAATAACACCAAGGTCCTTTATTTCGCTCACGGTTGAAAGACTTTCATTGCCGAGACTGTAACTGAACAGCACTTTCGGTGTTGTACGAGAAGCTCTTAATATTTTGCATTTAGAGATATTTAGCTCGAGATGATTATATTTACACCAATTGAAAAACGCATCTATATCTTTTTGAAAGTTAACACAATTTTCAACTGAGGACATTTGGGAATATAGTTTCAAATCATCTGCGAACATCAAACAATTAGAAAATTGCAGACAGTTCGGAATGTCATTGACGAAAAGATTGAAAAGGGGGGGTCCCAAATGACTTCCCTGAGGCAGTCCCGATAAGACTTCAATAAAAAAGGATTGATTGCCTTCGATTTTAACAATTTGTTTTCGATTTGACAAATAAGATTCTAACCATTTAAGAAAACCGAATCTGAATCCCATCTCTCCAACTTTCTTAATAGAAGTCTATGATGGACTCTATCGAACGCTTTCACAAAATCCGTGTACAAAACATCGACCTGCATTCTTTTTTCCAAAGCAGATAAACAAAAACTTGTAAACAGACACAAATTCGTAGTAGTGGAGCGACCACTACAAAATCCATGCTGTCTCGAAGATATTATGTCTTTCACCGTGAAACTAAGTCTATTGAACACCAACTTTTCAAAAAGTTTTGGAATCGCTGAAAGTTTGGAGACTGGTCTATAGTTCTTAATTAAGTGCTTGAGACCACTTTTATAAATAGGGCTGATGGATGATATTTTCCACTCTTCTAGAAAAAACCCAGAATGGAGCGATTTATTGAAAATAATTTTTAGTACTTTACAAAGCGAAACAGCACATTCCGATATCAAAAGAGGAGGAATCAAATCTACTCCAGCTTTAATATTAACATCAAGAGAAGCTAAGCCGTCAAATACCTCTTGATCAGATAGAGAAAACACATTAAAATCAACTTGAGAACTAATATCATTATACAGGTTTTCACTATTAGGTATAATGTCTATATTATAATTCGCTTGAAAAAACTTAGCAAAAAGATTGCATGTAGCTTCAGTACTATGGGAGGTCTCTCCATCAAGCTCCATAGAGCTAGGAAACGCAGAACTTTTGCGTTTTGAATTTAAAAAAACCCAAAAAGATTTCGAGTTGCGTTTGATATTCCTTTCAACTGAACTTATATATTGTGAATATAGAAATCTACTCAAAAAATCAAATTCCCGTCGCAGTTGCATAAAACGAATTCTATCATCAGATTTGCCTGTTACCTTACATCTCTTTAAAGCCTTGTTTTTTACATTTTCTAAATTCTTAAGTCTTTTATTGAACCAGGGAGATTTAAAAGACGATCTCTTTCGAACTACCGGAACGAACTTCTGAACACCCTCAAACAAAAGTGTTTTAAAGATGGTATACATCTGATTTAAAGATTTATCTGCAAATAGTTGCTCCCAATTTATGGTATTAAAATAATTGTTTCCATCTTGGACAGCCACTATAACCTAACCTAGGGTTTCCAACATCCACCAAGAAATATAATACAAGCCGCTCTAAAGAAACGACTCTTGCAGCAGCAACACAAAAACATCTTCTGATTCCACAGCGCGCGGAGATTAGTTGTGAAAGTAAAAGAAAAGAATTGAAATATTTATATATCGTGATCAACTCGCTTAATCTTCATCTAGGTCGTAATCCAGGCTTGTAGCGCTAAATGTCACGCTGCCACTAAAGGACTACAACTTGCACACTTTGTTGGCTGAGACAGGGGCTACTGCTGCCGCTGAGGCTTATACAAACGACGCATGCAGATTAGGTAACTAGTCGAAGCAAACTGCTCTGAGAATATAGCACATAAATGATGTGGTACGTACGAAAGATTTATATCTTCATATAGATTATTTTTGATTGCAATTCCTAGTCAGCTGGAGTAGGTTCTTTCGAAGAAATTTTTGATGCTTGTGATAAACTGAATTGATTTGTTGAATTAATTTAGTTTATCAATGAATCGGCGCCAGGAATTTTTGTGTATATTTAGAAAATTGCAAAACTAGTTAAATAGAACAATTATGCGAATAAAAAAAAAGATAAACGAATATGTTTGCCTATATGTATTTTATTTTATTTTTGGAAACCGTGGGATAGAAGATCCCTGGATTAAAACCTAAATACTTTCGAAATCAAAGGCACAAAAATTATAATTCACAAATGGCCGTTGTATTGAAATACAAGAAAAATCAAACAAGTTAAAAGTAATTAAAAAAATGCGTCTTCACGAAATAACAAAAAAAATGAAATGTACTACGACAGTTTTTTTTTTGACAGAACTAAATTGATAGAAATATATATAAATTTTAAGTTTGTTCCTGTTTTATTGTTGTCAAAGCGTATTTCTGATATTCAATCAGAAGAGCTAATTCCTTCTTTTTCTTGATCTGAACTTGAATGCAGTCAAGTATTTTCCTAAAGTGGATTTTGAATAAAACAACTGAATATTATTTAAACTGTTAACTTTATTAAATTATCTAAATAAACTTAAAACAATATTAAAAGAACTCTCTTGTTTGAGTGTGATGTAAAAACTCTCTTGTTTGTGTTTTTTGGGCTGCTTTTATACTTTTGTTGGTGTTGTGCGCAACATCTAGGTATATTTGGATAAGTGATTTCATCTGTTGTTGATTATGCCATAAAAGAATAAAAGATAAGTATTTCCTGTGTTGGTGTCGGGTGCAAACTGCTTAATTTGTTGGTGTTGTGCGCAACATCTAGGTATATTTGGATAAGTGATTTCATCTGTTGTTGATTATGCCATAAAAGAATAAAAGATAAGTATTTCCTGTGTTGGTGTCGGGTGCAAACTGCTTAATTTGTTGGTGTTGTGCGCAACATGCGAACATGATGTTTCTGGTTATCGATGTTTCTTTTTAAGTGGTTTATGGGGAAAATACTCCTTTAGTATTTTTTGGGTTTAGCGGTATCATAACCCCTCCCGGGTAAGATTCGGCTACGGGGTTTACTGTAGTAGTTGACATCTTAAGTATTGTTTGTCGTTTTCTTAATATTAACAATATTATGACTATGATTAATACAATAAGTATAATGCTGCTTATTCCATAAGTTACATTTTTTTGTGAGTATGAAAATTCTACTTTTTCTAAGTTATCAATGTCTCTTATTTGTAATTCATTTATATTATTTATGTGAACTTCATGTTCTGGGATATTTAACATTTTTAGGTTATTTTCATAAATTTTGAAACTATAAGTATTATTAAATAAGTTTAGAGTACAATTTTCTGATTTTATAATATAATTTCCGTTAAGTACATATTTTAATGTGTTACAATCTTGTGTTAGTGTTTGATTTTTTATATTTTTGATAATTAATACATTTTGGATTTGGTATACAATATTTTCTTGATTGAAATTTTCATATGAACAATTGAGCTTTGTATTTGATAAGAGTAAATTATTTAAACAATTGTCTTGTAAAACTTGTTTATTAGTTATTATTTCAAAGTATGGAAATATTTTTTCTTCTTGTTGTATAAATAGTTTTTCTTTAAGTTTAATGATTTTGTTTTCTTTTGGGAAGTTTTCTAACATGATTTCATTATATGTTGTTTTGGAAAATTTTGGTATATTCATTATTATTAACAAATTATTTTTGTAAGTAGCTAATGTGATTTTTATTTGTCTTAATTTTTCAAGATTTAACTCATAATCTTTTATTTCTTTGATTGTTATAAGATCTTGGGTCAACATTCCAGATCTACTAGTTAAAATTACATCATTTAGCTTTTCTAAAATTTTTTGTAATTTTAATATGTTTTTATTTAATTCCATTTCTTTTCTTAATTCTAAGATATCATGAGTAATAGCATTATAATGATTATTCAGAACATTGTTTCCTTCAAAGATATTTTTTAGTTGCTTGAATTGCTGATTGAACTGGTCATTTATTTCTATTTGTTTATTATTATTTCGGACGATGGTTTTAGTTACATCTTCTAAGTTGTCTAACTTTTCTTTAATTATTCTTCCATCTTCACTATCTAGGTTTCCGAAAATTGTTTTTATACCTGTTCCTATAATGTTTATCCATCCTCTTTTTACTATGATATGATGGGGTATTATAGTTTCTAATTTTATTTTTATTGTCTTTATTTCCTCTCTAACTGTATTTTTTACATGGGTTGTTTTCTCAATTGTATTTTCTAATTGTTCCACTAAATTCTGAAACTTAGTTAAATTTATTAAATGGAGTAAAATATCATAATTTTCTATGATTTTGATTGGCTTAGAATTTATTATTACTAATTCCACATTTATTTTATTTATTTCTATCGATTGACAAGCTATCAGTGGTAGAATTACTAATATTATTAATGATAGGATCCTTATTTGTGTTTTGACTAACATATTTTTTTAGTTTCAAAAATTGGTCCTTGTGCAAAGTTTGTTTTTCTCTATTTGGTTGTATAGTAACCTTTTTATTTTTTATTTCTAACACTTTCACTTTTTTGTGTTTTGTTTTTAATTTATTAAATTGTGCTGGATCATTCACTTTTGTATAGTTTGGATTTATTTGAACATTAGTTCTATTTGAATTCTTTTTACTATTAATTTTTTCTTTTAC
Organism: Eupeodes luniger; assembly: GCA_951509635.1. Classification (NCBI taxonomy): domain Eukaryota; kingdom Metazoa; phylum Arthropoda; class Insecta; order Diptera; family Syrphidae; genus Eupeodes; species Eupeodes luniger. Next base: position 59,386,957 of record OX608075.1, read on the forward strand.
TTTTTCGATTCTGTCAAAGATCACTTTATTCTCTGTTTTTCCTAGGTGAACGTCAATAGGTTTTTCTTTTGTGGTCAAGTGTATGGTTTTGTTATAAATTTCTAATGCTTTTATTGGGGAGTCTTTGTGAAATATGTTTTTATCAAATATTCTAATGTGTTCATTAAGAGTACTGTGTAATCTTTCAATATCACTGTTTCCTGTATGTCGATACGGAGTACAAAAATGTGTTTCTATTTTCCTTTCTTTAAAAATTTGTTCAACTGTATAAGTTTTAAAGGTTGGGTCGTTGTCTAAAGTCAACTTTTCTGGGACTGGTAAATAAGTAAATATTTTTTGTAGTGCGCGTGCTACGTCTGTTTGATTTTTCGATCTTAACTCTTCGATTGCTGCGAACTTACTAAATTTGTCGATACAAGTCAGATATCGTACATGCTTTGGGAGAATCCAAATGTCTATATGGTAGTGTTTGTGTGATTCTGAGGGTGTTGGTGTTTTTTCATATGGAATCTTTATCGGGTTTCTCTCTATCTTGAGATTACACGTTTCACAATTGTTTGTGTATTTTGTTATTTCTTTTCTCATGTTTGGGTAGTATATTTCCCTTTTGAGTTCTAAATATAGTTTTTCGATGCCAATGTGGTTGAATTCTATATGCTTCTTATGTATTTGATCGTTGAGATCATCGATATTTTGGATATCTTTCACTAAAGTAAATGCTGTAAAGATTTTTATTTTGGATTTGTTATTTATTTTCCAATATTCTTGGAAGAGATTGAACGTTTTATCGTCTGTTAGCAACGCATTGCTTTTTTCTAGATTTAGTTCTAAGAGAATATTTTTGAAATCAAGTTCACTAAAGTTCCTTTTTATTTTGTGAATACGTTTATTCTTGTGTGGGTTTGTTAGTTTGTCTGATTCTTTTTCTCCTATTTCTAGAATAATTTGATTTTTAAAGTAATTAATTGGTTGTTCTGTTATGTAAATAAGATTGTGACTGCTTGACTCTGCTGAGTGTTTTGTAGAAATTAATTCTGCGTTATTTATTTCGGGTATTTTTACTCGTGAAAGGGCGTCGGCCACTTTATTTTCTTTACCTTGTAGGTATTCTATTTTAAAATCGAACTCCTCAAGTTTTATCTTCCATCGTTGAAGTTTCGAGTTAGGTTCTTTTAAATTGTGAAGCCAAACTAATGGCCTATGGTCTGTGAGTATTTTAAAATGTCTTCCGTACAAGTAATATCGAAATTGTTTGGTAGCCCATACTATGGCTAAAAGTTCTTTTTCGATTGTACTATAGTTGCATTCATGCACGTTTAGAGTACGTGATGCAAAGCATAATGGTCCGTGTGATTGACTTAACACAGCACCAATAGCGAAATTTGAAGCGTCTGTAGTGAGTATGAAAGGCTTACTGAAGTCTGGGTGTCGATTGATGAGATCATCAGACATTGCTATTTTTAGCTTGTTTACTGCTTCTATATACTCTTTATCGGAAGTGTTTATTCTTGCGTCTTTTTTCAAACATTTTGTGAGTGGTTTGATAATTTTAGCATAGTCGAGAATGAATTTGCGATAATAACCAGTGAGTCCAAGGAAAGATTGAATTTCTTTCACTGTTTTTGGTATTGGGAATTTCTGGATTGTTGCAATTTTACTAGGGTTTGGTTTTATTCCATCCGGGGTGACTATGTGTCCCAAAAATTCACTATATTTTTTGAGAAAATCGCATTTATTTAATGAAACTTTTAAGTTTACTGAGTGTAGGGTTTTTAATATTTTGTCTAAAGAATTCATGTGTTCTTGTAAACTTGTTGAAAAAATAATAACATCATCTAAGTAAACAAAACAAATTTTCCCTATGTATTCCTTGAGTACTTCGTTCATCATGCGTTGAAATATCGCAGGAGCATTTTTGAGACCAAACGGCATTCGTAACCACTCGTAATGTCCAGTTAGAGTAGAAAATGCTGTTTTTTCTCGATCTTCTTTAGCGATTTCAATCTGATGGAAACCTTTGGTTAAATCCAAAGTTGAGAAGTAGTTGGCTTTACCTAGTTTATCTAGTATATCGTCTATCAATGGGATAGGATATTTGTCCTCTTTAGTAATGTTATTAAGTTTTCGGTAATCAATGACAATACGCCATTCTTTATTACCTTCTTTGTCTTCTTTTTTAGGTACAACCCAAATTGGGGCGTTGTACGGAGAAGAGCTTGATTGAATTATTTTTTGTTCTAATAATTCGTTTATTTGTCGATCTACTTCTTTTTTATGGATTTCAGGGTATCTATAGATTCGTGTAAAAATCGGTTCATCGTTTGAAGTAGTAATCGAATGCTTTACGTGATTTGTAAAGGTTAAATCTTGTCCTTTTTTGTAAAAGACTTCTTTGTTTGCGTGCAGCAATTTTTGCAATTCCTTGTATTCTTCCGAATTTAGATGTTCTAATCTCTGTGGGTCAATTATTTCATTATGATTTATTTCATGATAGTCTAATAGGTTGAATTGATTTATTTCTTGTTCGTACCTTTGTTCGTCCTCGCGGGAATAGTACAGGGGAACTGTGAAGTTGTTTATAGACAACGTCTTTGTTTTTGTGTTTAATATTGTATCATTCTGATATAATATATTGTTTCCTAATAAACCGTCATAGTCGTCATGAAATTTGTATACTTGGAATATACAATCGTTTTTTATTGGGATGAAGAATTTTTCTTTTGGTATCACCAATTCTTCTTTTATGTAGATAGGACCTCCTATTGTGTTTATTTTTTGTGGGTTTTGTAATGTTTTTACATAATTTTTTGGAGCTTTATTGGGGTTTATTAAACTACTAGTTGCTCCGGTATCAATTAGTAATCTAATTGTTTCATTATTTTTTGTTAATTTAATAAAGGGGAGATGTTGTCCGAGGCTACTAATGAAAAATCCTCTTTTGGTTTATCGTTGTGATGAATTTGTGCTCGTCTGAGTTGAGAGGAAGTGGGATCAACTTCCATTGGAGTTGGTCGAAGATTTCTAGAGGGTGGTTTATAATTCGGATCATAGTTTCTACCTTTATAGTTTGTATTAACATTGTTATTGTTTCTTTGGAAATTGTTATTTTGATGTGGTTTTGTATTTTGGTTTTGTTGGTTATTTGATTTTTGTGAATTATGTTGAGGTTTTGAATAATTTCTGTCATAATCTCCTCTACTTGGATTATGTTCGTCTATGAATCTGGCTTGAGTTAGCTCGTGTAGAGCTTCTTGTAAGCTACTGGGTTTTAGTGAGAAAAGTTCTGTTCTCATATAAACTGGTAGTTTTTCTTTAAAGATTTCTAACGCTGTTTGATTATTGTTCGCTATTTCGTGATGCTTATTTTCCTGAATAGTTTTCTGATTTAATTCACATAAATTTTTGTACCTCGTTGTAAGATTCTATTACGTTATTTTTATATGGAGTTTGTCTTAATTGATCATACAACTGTAGTGATGATTTAAAACCTCCGAAATTAGCAATCAACAAATTTTTTATATCAATCCATTTGATTAAATGGGCATGAATTTCTATACATCTTTTAGCCTTTCCAATAAATTTAGATTTTAGTAAATTCATACACATAAGCTGACTATTTGGGTCATATTTGTCGAGTGTCGGTATTATACCGTCGACATTCGCTAAAAATGTGTACAAATCTTCGCGTCTTCCGTCAAAGCTAGGAAGTTTTTCAATATATTTTAACGGGTTCAACGTTAAGGTTAATAATTGTTGTTCTGGGTGTGCCATTATAATGTTATCACTTCTTAAGCTAGTATAACTAATTGCACTATTATTTCTTAAATTAATAGTTTCACTATTCTTACCTATTTCTTCGGTTTCACTGCTGCTGTCGTCAGTGTTGTTCCTTCTGTATGGATGATTGTTCACTTTTTTCTTCGCAAAGATATTTTTCATTTGGGGTTTTCGTTGGTTGAGCTGATACTACTGCGTTCGCCTTTCCTCTACGGAATTTTTCATCATTACCAATGGTTGGAGTGGGATGATAGACTGCTTGCTGTAGTTCCGTTGTAAAGTTATAAACTATCGAATAACTTTCTGTTGGGGCTCCTCTTCATGGAGTTTGTAGGTTGTTATTTGCGGATACTGATATTGTTGGAATAAATCTTGAGTTTCCTTGATGATGCTTCAATATGAATTTGTATGGTTCGTATATTCGGATTCGGTTCTCTAAAGTTCTCAATTGTTTGTTCGTCTTGAACAGGTTCTTGATTGTTATAGATTGTTGATCGTTATATACCTCGTATATAAATTCATCAGCCTCTTCTGGAATTAATAATTTATTCGTTGTTATCGGTATCCTACCGACTGCGCCAATTTTAAGTTTGTTCCTGTTTTATTGTTGTCAAAGCGTATTTCTGATATTCAATCAGAAGAGCTAATTCCTTCTTTTTCTTGATCTGAACTTGAATGCAGTCAAGTATTTTCCTAAAGTGGATTTTGAATACAACAACTGAATATTATTTAAACTGTTAACTTTATTAAATTATCTAAATAAACTTAAAACAATATTAAAAGAACTCTCTTGTTTGAGTGTGATGTAAAAACTCTCTTGTTTGTGTTTTTTGGGCTGCTTTTATACTTTTGTTGGTGTTGTGCGCAACATCTAGGTATATTTGGATAAGTGATTTCATCTTGTTACGTGGCCATATAAATAAATATATATAGGTATACCTATAGCCGGCGCGGCGGCGCGGCTGCTCGACGGCGACGACACCGTCCACCACACTAACGATGAAGAATTGTTATTGGGCTGAGGTGGCCTAATCCTTCCTCGGTGGCTGGTCACCTGCAGATGAGGTCGATGGACCTCCAATTTAGTTTATTTCTGCATAGCTATGACGTACCTTAATTATAGAAAAAAGCATTCAGCAGCATCTGAAAAAGAAATGAGAATGATAAAAATATAATTAACGTTACTAGGAATTAGTTAATTTAGTAAATAATACTCACCAACATAATTTGTGCTCCTCTTTGCTCGTCCATGTTTGTTTTGATTTTTCTTTTGACAATTCCTATGTGTTATCTTATCTAGTCGTTTCGGTCTGCGCATGCAATAGTAGCTTTGTCTTGTTTTCACCCAAGGGAAAAGGGGGTAGACAAATTATTACTAGCGCATGCGCATGAATGTATTTGACACAATTGTTCATCCACCGGATGAACTAAAATGAATTGCTTAATGGTTTAAGTATAAGATAGATACAGGATGATATGAAAATTTATTTAAAATAAGAATATACGAGATTAGAAAGATACGATAAAGATTAGAATAATTAGTTAAAATAAATAATAGGATAAGTTAGGAATTTAGAAAATAGATAGATATTAGAGTTATAGAAGAAGAAATAGACTGATAGATATAAGACTGTAGTAGTAGTATATATGTGTGGGTACGATTTCTTGGACTTGGATAAGGGGGTTATATTATCTGTGATAGGGATGGAAAATGATTGTGGGTGGAAAATAGTTATCTCACTCAGAGGTAGTGGTAACTATTTACTTAGTTAATAGGAGAAGGCTAGGAACTAGCCTAAGGGACTTTATGGTCATTCTTACGTTTGATAGACTGAGAATTAGAAGTGATAACGGCCATTCCTTTTGTGACCAACAGTTTTTGAATTTAAAATTGAATTTAAATATAGAATTGAAAATAGAAAACAATTATTTCAAAAGTGAGGAGTTATTGTTTTAAAGTGAAATAAGTGAATTTTTAAAAATATACAAGGTAAATTTAATTACATGGAAAAAAAAAAAGGTTTCAGATAATAACTCCATATATGTATATATAGATTTCTTTGTTTTCGCGGAATTAGACAGAGGATCTAGAAGCAAAAGTTCTAGAGAGTTGGAGGTGATATATATATATATATTTAGCAAGCAGAGGTATGTGACCATAAAATGGAAGTGTTAAAGTTTTGGTCTGATATGTGATTCGCTTTTTCTACTTTTATTAGGTTCAGGTCAGGTTCTCCAAAGGACATAAAGATCATTAGCAGAAGCCTGAGCCTCTGCGAATTTTTTTTTGTTACCTACTTCGGACTTCAAATTTTAACTTTGGACAAGGACATTGCATAAAGTAGGAGTATTCCTTTGTCCAGGACAAAGGAAACCACTTTGAAGGTACAAAGACCACAATCTAAGAGGGTATTTTATATCTACAGACAGTAGATATACATAGATATCCCTCGAAGTAAGAGAAAAAAGGGAGTTGTACAAGTACAAAAGAAAAGGTGTCCAGAAAGAAAGTTAAAGGAAGAAGTGGATAAAGTGAAAGAAAATAAGAAAGAAGAACTTTTAAAATTTGTTTTATATATATACTATTTTGATTAAATTAAGTAAATTAAAGTAAAATCTAATTTGTGAAATTCAGTTCTCTACAATTTTTTTTTTGATTAATTAATTTTTTTGTAAATTTTAAGTGAGTTTAAATCTACAAGAGTAAAAAAGTGATTTTTAAGGCTTATATCCTAACACCTAAATATTGTAAATTCAGTGGTGGCGAAAGTGCTACCCTAGTTTCTCTACGTGCTGCCGGCAGAACGACGAGGGACCAGAAACCGTGAGTAAAAACACTTTCTTTTGGTGGATAAAAGACCAAACAAATCAAAAAGCCTCTAAGGTCAAATTTTTATGAATTTAGATATAAACCTTTTTTGATTTTTTTTTTATATATATATGTATGATTTTATTCATTTTTTTTTTAAATAAGAAAAGTGGAGAACTCGATTGAGTTTTTGTTTTGCTGGTTAAATGAGGTTGAATTTGAGAAATAAAACTGTAATTTGAATTGATATTGGAAAAAGGAAAATGGTGTTCTAATTTAAAAGCTAGTGGTGTGTGGAGGCTTGGTAAAGCCGTCCAGAAGTGATTTGGATTTGTTTTGACATGACAGACTAACTTTTCTGAACGGACAAATTCGTGACTGGTTGAGTCAATTTAGGGGCTATTTCCACTACATCCGGCCATGGAAATAGCGAAGGAAGTATCTTCATGATACTTGGGCGGGTCGGCCAGACTTTCGTCAACAACATCAGACGAACGTTTGGAATTCAGTGTGGCGATATTTGAGGGGGTAAGAGAGAGGTGCTTTAGGAAAGGATAAGTTTACATTTTTAGATTTTTTTATTTTAGTTTTAGTTAGGGTTTAGTTTTCTTTTTTTTTCTTTTTTTACAATTTCTTTTTTATTAATTTTTATTATTATTATTATTATTTTTTTTTTTGGTGAAGGGTTTTATTTTATTTTTTTTTATTATTTTTTATTAGGTTAGTCATAGGGATTAATTTTTTTGATTATTTTTAAACTTAATTTCGAAGCACCGATCTCTAGTTTCTCTTAAGTATCGTCAAAGTTCACAGGTTTGTGTCATTTTCATCTCTAATGTACCTTAGGCACGAGTAAAAATTATGTTTAGTCGAGCAGGAGGTGTACTGGGAGGTGGCAAGAACCACCCCACGCGACGAGCTGAGCCGTGCAATCGCAAGCGTGCCGTAGCCTCTTCCAGTACACCAAAGCATTCCCCCGTGGAGACCTGACTCCTAACAATGGCGCCCAACGGGACCTAACGGTTTTTAATATTTTTTTTTACGATTACACAAACCTGGAACTGGTAACTTTTGATCTTGTCACAGATTGAAAATTTCTGTCCAAATCTTCAGGCCTTGAGTCAGAGATTTTTGTGAGGAAGTTGGAAATCTGGGACAACATCAAAAGTTTGAACAAGGTCGTACCATTTCGAATCTCAGCTGTCCATAGAATTAGGTACAGCCAGATTCTTTGTGAGGTAGAGATTCGAAGTTCGAAAACCTTGTTCATGTGGAAGTTCATTTTAAACTCACAGCCAGCCATTGACTAGGCTATATGCCAGGAACTATGTGGTGGTTGTGGGGGAGAGATGAACTGAAGCAACCACTGAATTTCAAACGCACCAGTCACAAGACAAGACTTAAGGACACAACTAACGAACACCAATTTGCAGATGGATAGGAAAACTTTACCAAACTTCACACACCTAGCGTTATAATATAAATACCTAATAAATATAAACAATACTTTTTTTTTACAAATTACATTTTTTTTATTACAAATTACATTTTTTTTTTATTACAATTTACATTTTTTTCTTTATTGCTAATTTTTTTTTTACAATTTTTTTTATCTTATAACTTAATTTTTTTTACATTGAAAATCGTTTTTTTTTTATATAATTATTTCCTTTTTTTATTGCTTATTTTTTTTTTATTATTATTTACACATCAATTTTCATTTTTTTTTTTTTTTTTTAATCTTTATTTTTGAATTTTTTTCTTAAACAATAATTTTGTTTACTTTAATTTTTGCAATCTTTTTTTTTTAATCTTTATTTCTGAATTTTTTTTTTACAATAAGTTCTTTTTTTTTTTTTTTTATACTTTAATTTTTGATTTTTTTTTACATTTTTTTTTTTGTACAATACCTTTCACTTTTAATTTAACTTTTCTTGCTGGATAGGAGGGTAACAAGTTCAATTTTACTAAGAAATAGCAAAAGAAGAATAGTTAGAAAAAATGTCTGAAGGAAAGAAGAAGGCTACAGGGACGGTTCCAAAAATAACTGGGAAAAAGAGGGTCACACGTCAGACTGAAACAGTAGACGAGGAAAGCGAAGTAGTTGAGACCCCAATACTTTCAACTGTACCACCGACAGTGACAGAAAACGACGACTTAGACAAGACATACCATGAGATAACAAACATTATACGCAACATAGACTTACTTGGAACAAACAATAAAAACAACAACTTACAAAATACGAACATACAAAACGCGACAGAAAGACGTGAAGAGGCCGCAATGGGTCTTGAAGATGATGAAGACAATGAGAACGAACAAGAACGAATGCGAACAGAACTAGAACAATTGACACAACAAAATTTAGAACTCGAACGATTACGATTGGAACAAGAACAACTAACTTTACGAAATTACGAATTTGAACAAGAACGACTACGAATAGAACAAGAACAGAAACGATTACGTTTAGAACAAGACCGAATTACCGAACTAAATCGAAAACTAGAACTAGAACGTGCAAGACTTGCTAAACAAAACTATGAACTAGAACAAGAACGATTACAAACAGAACAAATAAGACAAAATCAAAACCAAACTAATACGAATACAACGACAAACATACCAAATATAAACGTACTGACAGAACTTGACTTGTACGAAAGAATGCAAAAAATTGCAACTCTAACTGTCAAGGAAAGTCAGACTAAAACAATGAGTGTTCTTGCAGATGGCTTGTCAGAAATGTACAAGTTGTTTGACAAGAACATGAAAGAGGTCAACTCAAAGTTATTGAGTTTAGAACAGTCCTTGACAGTTCAGAGAGACATGACGAATGTACAAGACTCAGAACAAAACACGACGAGTACTAGAAGGACCAGCAGACAGACAAACCACTCGATAAATAGCCAATCGACATCGCATCCGTCAAATGGAAGCTCTTCATTTAGGGATACCAATCGAAGGATTGATGTTCATAAATGGGGAGTTAAATTTGACGGTTCGTCAAAGGGCATGTCGGTTGGAAGTTTTATTTTTCGAGTGGAGAAATTACAAAAGGAAAGCGGACTGACTGACGATCAGCTCTTCGCTAATTTCCACCATTTGGTCACGGGCTCTGCTGAGCGTTGGTATTGGGACATTTGTGAGGAAAACCAGAACGATGAATTATTCAACTATTATGATTTGAAGACCGAATTACTTCGGCAATTCCAACACAATAAGCGTGACCATGAAATCCAAGAGGCAATCATAAATCGAAAACAACAACCCCATGAAACATTCGATGACTTTTATGCTGATATTAGAGGTCTGACTTTGCAAATGCAAGTCAGACCTAAAGAAGATGATTTGGTTTCCATGGTAAGGAAAAATTTGAAGGATAGAATTAGTACATTAGTTTTTGGTTGTAAAATAAGTAATATCCGCGAATTGAGGGAACAATGTAAAAGAGCAGAAGAACATTTAGCATTAAGGGATGCAAAGACAAAACGTTTTACGCACGCAATAGATTTTAGAGATAGAGTGAGTGATTTAGAAGAAGAAGATTTTGAATTAGCAGCTTTTCAAGCTAAGAGACCGGAAAGGAAGGGTTTTAGGGAACAAGAGAGGTATAAAGGACAAGATAAGAAAAGAGACGAGTTGAAAGACAAACAAAAGCCTTTTGACGATTGTCCGTCCTCTTTTCATACCTTGACATGTTTTTGTTGTGGACAGGGTAGTGTTTCCTTCCGATGTGCCGCATGTCAGGGAAACCCGAAAGTCGGCGGTACATCCGGGAGTCAACCGCCGACGACAAAACCCCTCCCGGAGAAGTCGAACAACCTGGAAAAATAGAAATTTTGAAAAGAAAACTTGATAATGAAAATAATAACGAAGGTACTCACCGGATTGAAGAAAGGATCCATCATAAAAGTCTTCACCAGAGAATGATAGAATATGAAGACGCTAGAAAGAGAATTTTTGGTGAAGAAATAGATGTTATAAAAGAGAAGAGTAGGAATTATTTGAAGATTATGAGGCTAAGGGAAAAAAGTGCAATTAAAAGACTGACTAGAAATAAAATTGAAGCGACAATACTGACAATGACAAATGACAATAGGCCATACGCAAAAGTGCAATTAGAAGGAGAGGATTTTGAAGGACTGTTAGATAGTGGAGCGTCCGTTACGTGTTTAGGGAAAGGAGCAATAGAATTTATAAGTAGGAAAAATATCAAAATTTCAAAAATGAATAATGATATAAGAACAGCTGATGGAAATCAACAGAAGATAGTAGGATGTTTTAGAGCGAATGTTTCATGGGATGGTAGAACAGAAGAGTTGGAGATTCTGGTTGTTCCTAGCCTTTTACAACCACTATATCTGGGTGTAGATTTCTGGAGTTCTTTTAATGTTGCTCCAAATATAATTAGTGAGCTTAACGCTCCAGTAATGACGAAAGAACAGCCAAATTTTCGCGATCTCTCACCGGATCAAGCTAAGCAGTTGGAGAGCATCAAGTTATTGTTCCCCTCCTTTGCCATACTCGGATTGGGTAAAACCAATCTTGAGGAACATGTGATAGAAGTGGATGACGAACAAATTCCCATTAAACAGAGGCACTATCCCATTTCTCCAGTAGTACAGAAACTGATGTACGCTGAACTGGACAGAATGCTGGAGATGGGAGTGATAGAGGAGAGTAACAGTGCTTGGAGTTCTCCGGTTGTTTTAGTGAGAAAAAGTGGGAAAAATAGGCTGTGTCTGGATTCTAGAAAAGTTAATGTGAGAACGAAGAAGTTTGCTTATCCTCTTCCACATATAGAGGGAATTATAAGCAGACTTCAAGATACGAAATTTATCTCCAGTATCGACTTGAAAGATGCCTTTTGGCAAATTCCTCTGGAGATCAAGTCAAGGGAGAAGACAGCTTTTACAGTCCCTGGGCGACCGTTATACCAATTTACGGTTATGCCATTCGGATTGTGTAACGCCGCCCAGAGAATGTCTAAGCTAATGGACAAAGTCATTCCTGGTCGTCTTCGACAGAATGTCTTTGTCTATCTCGATGACCTCTTGATTTGTTCTCCAGATTTCAAAACACACATGAAGGTACTGGAGGAAGTTGCTATAGCTTTACGCCAAGCAGGATTGACTATAAATGTAGAAAAAAGTAAATTTTGTTTCAAGGAGATAAAATACTTAGGGTATGTAGTTGGTGACGGATGTATACGAACTGACAAGGACAAAGTATCGGCGGTCGAGGACTTTCCTATACCGAAGACCCCCAAACAACTCCGTAGGTTCCTAGGTATGACCGGATGGTATAGACGTTTCATACCAAACTACGCTACTATAGCAGCTCCAATGACAGACTGTTTGAAGAAAGGACAATTTTTTAAGATGACCGACGAAGCTACAACAGCCTTTCAACTACTCAAAACGAGTTTAGTTACCGCTCCCATACTCACGAATCCAGACTTTTCAAAACATTTTTACATACAATGCGACGCTTCAACCTCTGGAGTAGGAAGTGTGATCTTCCAGATGGATGAGGAGAAAAATGAACGACCGATAGCATTCATGTCCCAGAAGCTGAATTCCGCTCAAAGGAATTACAGCGTTACAGAACTTGAATGCTATGCGGCCATATTGTCGGTGAAAAAGTTCAGGGCCTACGTGGAGGGTTTACCCTTTACTATAATCACCGATCACGCAAGTCTGAAATGGTTGATGACGCAAAAAGACCTAACTGGACGATTGGCCAGATGGAGTTTCAAACTCCAAGGTTTCGACTTCGTGATCGAACATAGGAAGGGTGTCCAAAATGTAGTCCCTGATACTCTCTCACGAGTCCATATGGAGGAGATCACGACCGAAAATTTAGCACCAGAGGTTGACTTTAGTTCACCATATTTTTCGTCAGAAGAATATGTTGAACTAAAGAAGACAATAGAACAAGAAAAGAACAAATTACCAGACATTTGCGTATCAGACGGATTCGTTTATAAACGAACTGACATTAGAACGGGTGACGCAGTACAGGACGACCGAGCGTGGAAACTCTGGGTTCCGAAAGAGTTGTGCGAGGGTCTTTTAAAAGCTGCACACGATTCCCCAGTGTCTGGACACGGTGGCATAAACAAAACGCTATCCAAATTGAGACAAAAATATTTTTGGCCTGGAATGGCTGCCGATGTTCAGAACTGGGTGAGATCGTGTGATATTTGCAAATGTAGTAAGTCGATCAATATTACTACTCGACCGCCGATGGGACAACACAGACTGACTGAAAGACCTTTTCAACGTTTATTTATAGACTTTTTGGGCCCTTATACAAGAACAAGAAACGGTAACACTCACATATTCATCGTCCTAGATCACTTTAGTAAATATGTGTTTCTGAAGGCAATACGAAAAGCAACATCATCTGAGGTAGTTAAATTCCTAGAAGAAAGTGTTTTCCATGTGTTTGGTGTTCCAGAATTTGTTCATTCAGACAACGGAAAACAATTCGTTTCAGAATTGTTTTCCAGCTTCTTGACGAGATATGGTGTCAAACATGTACGGACTGCAATTTATTCACCACAAGCTAACGCGTCTGAAAGGGTAAACCAATCTGTTTTATCGAAGATTCGGTCCTATCTCGGTAGTGACCAAAAACATTGGGGTCAGCACGTTAGCAATGTGGCGTTCTCATTGCGAAGCGTTGTACATGATGCTATTGAGGTTGAACCATACTACGCAATATTTGGAACACCAATGGTTCAGAACGGAAAAACATACGAACTACTCCGAAAGTTAGAAGCGGTAAAAGAGTCAAAGATTGAAATTTTAAACAAAGACGACCGACTAGCGTTAATTAGAACGAAGATTTTTGAAAATCTGAAATTAGCACATCAAAAAGCTACCAAAATATATAATACTCGAAGTCGAGAAGTCCAGTATAAAACTGGACAAATAGTTTACAGACGAAACTTTAAACAAAGCAATGCAAATGAAAATTATAACGCGAAACTCGGTCCAAAATTCATAAAATCCATAATTTTAAAACCGGTAGGAAATTCCCTTTATGAAATAGGAAATTTAAAAGGTGATAAAGTAGGAGTTTATCATGCGAAAGACTTGCATGTTTAAAAATATAAATCAAATTGACGCACTCAGATGATGTTGCCCACTGTGATATTAGAGTTAGGTAAAGGTACTTCAGTTTTTTTTGTAATTTATTTTTATATGTCATTTGATATTTACATTGATAGTCTGTGATATTTTTTTTTATTTTAGTTTAGTTAGTTTTTTTTAATCTGTGATATTTTTCTTTAGTTTAGTTTAGTTAGCCTAGCTTTTTATAATTTGTGATATTTTTCTTTAGTTTAGTTTAGTTAGTCTAGCTTTTTATAATCTGTGATATTTTCTTTAGTTTAGTTAAGTAGCTTAGCTTTTTATAATCTGTGATGTTTTTTTTTTAGTTTATTTAGCTTAGTTTTTTTTATAATCTGTGATATTTTTCTTTAGTTAGTAAGCGGAAGTACCTGATTTTTTTTTAGTAGAATAAAGACTGATTTTTTTTACCTGTGATATTAGATATGTAGTTAGTTCAAATGAGTAATTAATTATTTTAATAGAAGATGTGATCAAGTTTCCTTTGTATACGTTATAAAGTAGGCTGCTACCAATGAGTACATGTAGGTGTTGTCTAAAGGAAAACAAATAAAAATTATAGAACTACTCGACAATAGAAATAAGAGCATGAGATCTCAGGTAATGGGCTCAGCCACACTACGAGACCATTTAAATAAAAAGATAAATACTAACCCATTATGACCACTTTTTTTTACGATGTAAGTGGCCTCACGACCACTCAGCCACTTCCATCGAGCCTGTTACGTGGCCATATAAATAAATATATATAGGTATACCTATAGCCGGCGCGGCGGCGCGGCTGCTCGACGGCGACGACACCGTCCACCACACTAACGATGAAGAATTGTTATTGGGCTGAGGTGGCCTAATCCTTCCTCGGTGGCTGGTCACCTGCAGATGAGGTCGATGGACCTCCAATTTAGTTTATTTCTGCATAGCTATGACGTACCTTAATTATAGAAAAAAGCATTCAGCAGCATCTGAAAAAGAAATGAGAATGATAAAAATATAATTAACGTTACTAGGAATTAGTTAATTTAGTAAATAATACTCACCAACATAATTTGTGCTCCTCTTTGCTCGTCCATGTTTGTTTTGATTTTTCTTTTGACAATTCCTATGTGTTATCTTATCTAGTCGTTTCGGTCTGCGCATGCAATAGTAGCTTTGTCTTGTTTTCACCCAAGGGAAAAGGGGGTAGACAAATTATTACTAGCGCATGCGCATGAATGTATTTGACACAATTGTTCATCCACCGGATGAACTAAAATGAATTGCTTAATGGTTTAAGTATAAGATAGATACAGGATGATATGAAAATTTATTTAAAATAAGAATATACGAGATTAGAAAGATACGATAAAGATTAGAATAATTAGTTAAAATAAATAATAGGATAAGTTAGGAATTTAGAAAATAGATAGATATTAGAGTTATAGAAGAAGAAATAGACTGATAGATATAAGACTGTAGTAGTAGTATATATGTGTGGGTACGATTTCTTGGACTTGGATAAGGGGGTTATATTATCTGTGATAGGGATGGAAAATGATTGTGGGTGGAAAATAGTTATCTCACTCAGAGGTAGTGGTAACTATTTACTTAGTTAATAGGAGAAGGCTAGGAACTAGCCTAAGGGACTTTATGGTCATTCTTACGTTTGATAGACTGAGAATTAGAAGTGATAACGGCCATTCCTTTTGTGACCAACAGTTTTTGAATTTAAAATTGAATTTAAATATAGAATTGAAAATAGAAAACAATTATTTCAAAAGTGAGGAGTTATTGTTTTAAAGTGAAATAAGTGAATTTTTAAAAATATACAAGGTAAATTTAATTACATTGAAAAAAAAAGGTTTCAGATAATAACTCCATATATGTATATATAGATTTCTTTGTTTTCGCGGAATTAGACAGAGGATCTAGAAGCAAAAGTTCTAGAGAGTTGGAGGTGATATATATATATATATTTAGCAAGCAGAGGTATGTGACCATAAAATGGAAGTGTTAAAGTTTTGGTCTGATATGTGATTCGCTTTTTCTACTTTTATTAGGTTCAGGTCAGGTTCTCCAAATGACATAAAGATCATTAGCAGAAGCCTGAGCCTCTGCGAATTTTTTTTTGTTACCTACTTCGGACTTCAAATTTTAACTTTGGACAAGGACATTGCATAAAGTAGGAGTATTCCTTTGTCCAGGACAAAGGAAACCACTTTGAAGGTACAAAGACCACAATCTAAGAGGGTATTTTATATCTACAGACAGTAGATATACATAGATATCCCTCGAAGTAAGAGAAAAAAGGGAGTTGTACAAGTACAAAAGAAAAGGTGTCCAGAAAGAAAGTTAAAGGAAGAAGTGGATAAAGTGAAAGAAAATAAGAAAGAAGAACTTTTAAAATTTGTTTTATATATATACTATTTTGATTAAATTAAGTAAATTAAAGTAAAATCTAATTTGTGAAATTCAGTTCTCTACAATTTTTTTTTTGATTAATTAATTTTTTTGTAAATTTTAAGTGAGTTTAAATCTACAAGAGTAAAAAAGTGATTTTTAAGGCTTATATCCTAACACCTAAATATTGTAAATTCAGTGGTGGCGAAAGTGCTACCCTAGTTTCTCTACGTGCTGCCGGCAGAACGACGAGGGACCAGAAACCGTGAGTAAAAACACTTTCTTTTGGTGGATAAAAGACCAAACAAATCAAAAAGCCTCTAAGGTCAAATTTTTATGAATTTAGATATAAACCTTTTTTGATTTTTTTTTTATATATATATGTATGATTTTATTCATTTTTTTTTTAAATAAGAAAAGTGGAGAACTCGATTGAGTTTTTGTTTGGCTGGTTAAATGAGGTTGAATTTGAGAAATAAAATTGTAATTTGAATTGATATTGGAAAAAGGAAAATGGTGTTCTAATTTAAAAGCTAGTGGTGTGTGGAGGCTTGGTAAGGCCGTCCAGAAGTGATTTGGATTTGTTTTGACATGACAGACTAACTTTTCTGAACGGACAAATTCGTGACTAGTTGAGTCAATTTAGGGGCTATTTCCACTACATCCGGCCATGGAAATAGCGAAGGAAGTATCTTCATGATACTTGGGCGGGTCGGCCAGACTTTCGTCAAGAACATCAGACGAACGTTTGGAATTCAGTGTGGCGATATTTGAGGGGGTAAGAGAGAGGTGCTTTAGGAAAGGATAAGTTTACATTTTTAGATTTTTTTATTTTAGTTTTAGTTAGGGTTTAGTTTTCTTTTTTTTTTTCTTTTTTTACAATTTCTTTTTTATTAATTTTTATTATTATTATTATTATTTTTTTTTTTGGTGAAGGGTTTTATTTTATTTTTTTTTATTATTTTTTATTAGGTTAGTCATAGGGATTATTTTTTTTGATTTTTCTTAAACTTAATTTCGAAGCACCGATCTCTAGTTTCTCTTAAATATCGTCAAAGTTCTCAGGTTTGTGTCATTTTCATCTCTAATGTACCTTAGGCACGAGTAAAAATTATGTTTAGTCGAGCAGGAGGTGTACTGGGAGGTGGCAAGAACCACCCCACGCGACGAGCTGAGCCGTGCAATCGCAAGCGTGCCGTAGCCTCTTCCAGTACACCAAAGCATTCCCCCGTGGAGACCTGACTCCTAACAATCTGTTGTTGATTATGCCATAAAAGAATAAAAGATAAGTATTTCCTGTGTTGGTGTCGGGTGCAAACTGCTTAATTTGTTGGTGTTGTGCGCAACATCTAGGTATATTTGGATAAGTGATTTCATCTGTTGTTGATTATGCCATAAAAGAATAAAAGATTAGTATTTCCTGTGTTGGTGTCGGGTGCAAACTGCTTAATTTGTTGGTGTTGTGCGCAACATGCGAACATGATGTTTCTGGTTATCGATGTTTCTTTTTAAGTGGTTTATGGGGAAAATACTCCTTTAGTATTTTTTGGGTTTAGCGGTATCATAACCTATATATATTTCGGAATTATGAATATACATATACATATATTTCTGTTTGAAATCAAACACAACTACTTAGCTTTCTTGGTACTACTCCTTTCTGCTATCCTTATTTTCCTTTTACTTTCCCACCTCGAATCCTGTTTAAATTTATCTATCTTTTTATCTTAGCTAATAAATTCGTATCTTTTTCTTGATTTATATTTTCCTTCTTCCAAAATTCCTCGATCTTTTCTTCACAAATCAACTTCACGCTTTCAAGGTTCTCCTAAGAGTCCCTTCCAAGCCAAACTTTTTAACTATCCTTCCTCCCTCGTCCATTTCAATCATTCACACATACATACAACTCAACCAATCGCTTTCGAGATCGTCGGTCACGGGATTACGGATTCCTAGAAGCTTGACGCTAACCGAGAAAGCAAGTGTGTTATTACACTCAGACTTTTTTGGAAAGACTCAAATAAGTGCGAAAGAGGAAGTAGGTGAAATAGAAATACTTTAAAAAGTCTCTACCCGCAGAGTTCTGGGTTCGGGATTCTTAGATTGTCTTTGACGTTTCTCTTTCGTGCCTTTCTTTGTTTCTTGACGTTGCTTTATTATTCTTTCTATTGTTACCGAGTAAACCAGAAATATTCCACCGGACAAATTCAAGTGGAGCAATGAAATTAAATGAAGGTATGATTGAAAGAGTCTAGATTGGTAGTTTAAGCTTTGGAGTGTTTCACCCGTTGAAACAAAGTGATAGCCAACTTTTCTGGCCCTCAAAATTTTATTTTTTTATGTCGTTTTCAATGAAAAGCAGGTTAAAAGTTTCTTCATTCATCCTTTTATAATTTAAAAACGATGGTTTATCATTTGATTTTAGTTCTTTTGTCAAGAAAATGAAGGATTCTTTCCAGATTTCAATCCAATTCCTATTTTTACATTATTCTGAATTATTATACGTATTCATGATGTCAATAATCATTGCTGTAGTATAAAGTGCAGTTTTCTTTAATTATTTTCACACTTTTACTTTGTGGATGAGAACAAAAAATGAAAGAGAAGTGTCAAAAACACGCAACCGAAAACAATCCGAGTGTAATAATGCGAGATTGACGGGATGAGTGTTCAAAAGAAAATATGCGAAACACGCAGCATACAAAAAGTCGGTGTAATAACACACCAACCGTTGTAGATTCTCTACGAAATTTCACTCTCACACACACAACCACGGTTTCGACAAGTTGTTGGATGTTGTTCCAAAACTTGCCGAAACCTAATGGCGAGTTCAGACTCCCCTCCCAACTAAATTTTCTTTCGAGAAAAATTGAAAAAGGGAAACAAATCGAGAAGGAGCCTTAATTAGGCTTTTTCCTCCTACTGTGCTGTTAACGCGGAATTCGAAGTGGAAATTCAATTAAATTAGGCTCGGATATTTAGAAAGGAGTGTTACGTCAACTACCATTTTTTCCTAAATGTCAAAACTTAATATTACTATTTAAATTTAACGGCGTCAAAACCTAATTTGTACACTTCAAAATGTATGTAAATTTAGATGAGAAAGTGTAACGAGTTATTTTGCGTGTTGAGGTTATTGCTGGCACACCAACTGTCCCTCGCTAGCTCAGGAGTGGATCCGTTGACCTCCTCGTTAGCAAAAAAATATGCCAGTCTTTGCATCTAGCTGTTAGTGATGCGCGAGATTATCTCTACCCACCCTACCTGGTTGCTTTCTCGCTAAACAACCCCTTTTATTACCTCCTCTCTTCCTCCGCCCCACCCCTTCATCTCCCCTTCCTCATCTTCCCCTTTTTAAATGCAAATTAAAATTCCATGTTTCTAATTATATTGTGTGTATAATTCAACATATTAAGGCCGTGAGTGAATTGCGTTAAAATGTGTGTTAAAATTTAACCAGCGTTAAAATTTGACACTAATGAGGTGAATAAAATGGGTTAAAATTTATTGAGCTGTGGAGCAGGTTAAAGTGTGTTAAAATTTGACGTTTCTATTGATAGAGAAATTTGCTCTTGCTTTTGTATTCAATTTTTCAGTGTTACCACACCGAATAAATCAATTAATCAAAATGGGAATTTTGTTTGAATATTTTTGACTGTTGTTTTAAAATATGACATTAGAATCGAGAACAATAAATAAAAAAGATTTTTTTTTAGTTTCAGAGACTTTTTATTAACCCTGTTTTCTTAAAAATATGTTTTGAAAGAGAAATTATTTTTCCGCGAAAAAGAAAACCAATTTTTGTTCAGGGAAATTTCTTAAATAATCGAGGGAAATTTTTTCAACCTGCGCAGAAATCTTGGTTAAAATAATTTTTTTAACGCAATTCACACAGCAAATGGCTAAATTTGATCCCACCTCAAAGAAGACGTCAAATTTTTATCGTGGTAGAAGTTTTAACGCAAATTTTAACGCAATTCACACACGGCCTAACATATTAAATTACATTAATTTAAATTTATTAATAAAAGTATTTTGCTAATATTTTACTTCCGGGGTTTATCCCTTTTCTGATCGTTGACCAAGAGTTTTGAATTTAATTGTCCTTCACGGAAAATATGCCTATCTTATGAATCGTTAACAGGATAGGTATTCCTTTGTTCCCTTCTTTTTTCAGGCCGCCAAAATTTATTTTGACGACCTAGCTAGATCAAAAAAAAGATTTAAGCGAAATGCTCAATTAGGGTAGTTTTTAGGTGCCAAAATATATGCGGAACCTTACCTTAGGCAGTTTAATACTTGGATTCCTTCTAAGGAAAGCGATGATATAAATATGTATATATGATATAGATATATGTGAATATATATCTATTGAGATTTTGTGGCACTCGTATATCTGGGACGTTACGTCTTGATTTTACTAAAAATTAAATAATTTCTTTTTTGTTCATTTAAACTTCACTGTATTCGTTTAAATTACTTACTTTCAAAAAAGAATTTAAATCTTCTATGTGACTTTATGATGGCCGATACACTGAGTCTATTTAATAGGTGGTTATGGACATATAATTCGTATATGTATATGCTATCAGGATCGCTGTGGCTCGCACTTCTTGTCTCTGGGGGGTCTTTGTTAAAAAAGAAACCTCCTACCGACACTTTTTCTTTCAGAACCTCAGTTTAACACCACCACACATACTCCTACTTTTCCAGCCTTTGTTTCGTCTTAAACCTACAACAATAATTCACCCACGTATTATCAAAGATATAATTGTGGGTGAAAAGCTCCAGGTTTTCTCTCATTTAACTTTTTTCAAAAACTTGCTGGCTACCCTGTATGCAACATGAATATGTTGCCATATGTTGCAGCAACAAAGTTGCACTTACCCACCCCTGATACATCCTATAATGGAATACTGAACGTCACTCAATTATAACCTTTCGAGTGACATTTACACAGGAAAAGGAGAACAATATACCTTACATTACACACCTAGGACAAATGATCTCCTTTTAGTAGGAACAGGGGTAGCTTTAGAGCAAGAGGGTAATCAGAATCACACTTTGTTTATAATTTGCAAACAGGCTACAAAAAAAACATAAGTTCAAAGCGTTCGTCGTCGTCGGTCGATGTATGTAGGTGGGTTTCAGTTTTTCGATTTTAAAAATTTGTATTCATTTAGAATAGTAGTACCCGTAGCATGATGGTTAGTGCGTTGGACTGTCATGCGAGAGGTCTTGGGTTCAATCCCTGCCTGTGCCACCTTAATTAAAAAAAAAAAGAGTTTTCACGGGTACTGCCTCTTGCGAGGAATTGACAAATTCTCCAAAAGTAATTCTTGTCATGAAAAAGTGCTTTCTCAAATTTGCCGTTCGGATTCGGCATATAAACTGTAGGTCCCCTCCATCCCTGCAATTACTCGCACACAGGAATGGTTGAGAGTTGTAAGTCACTAGGCCCTGGTTCTCTACGGACTGTTGCGCCACCTAATTTATTTTATTTTTTTATTCATTTAGATTGAAATTTGTGAAAATAAAAACCCATTCGGTTACAGGGCTTCGCGTTTTTCAGATAATATATCTGAAATATGCGAAACGAACCCACTTTCGTCCTTCGTATAGCCGGGTAGTGTGTGATAATGAGTTATTTATACGTAACAACAAAAGTGAAAGTGCCATTGCTTGAAATGATTTCGGCTTATGCGGTGTTTTAGTGTTTGAGATAAAAGTCTTTGTCAAAAAAAACCACATCACTAGTGCAACAAAATTAAGAAAAAAAACGAAAATAACAGGAATTCGGAAATGAATGTCGGTTACTTTATATATTGTGTGAGGAGGGCAGCATACTAGTCGCGAGTGAGATACCCGACACAAATCCGCTACATTGATGTAAACATAGGCAATTCGCTTTTATTTTGAAATCAAAGCTTAAACCACAAAAACAGAGGTCGTTCACCTCAAACATATGTTGGCATGGCAAAAAAAATGTTGTTAATCGCGATGCGTGTCGTTTTGCCGACGGGGTTTTAAAATTCGATTTTCTGTGTAATTTCTTAATAAAAAAATCGTGTAAAAGTTTTTGTAATTGAAAAATGAATTCTTACGTCGGCGTCGGTTCGGGTTAAATTTTTTTTTATATGATGATCGAGCATCTTGGTTGTGTGTCAGCTGTGGTGTTGAACGTGGGGCGCGAATCCACTTACCGGAACAGACGAATGTAATCAAACATAATCAGATAAGTAAACAATATTTATTTATGATTTGAAAGCGATACTTTGTGATCATTTTTTTTCCTTTTCAGCGTTACTGCCGAATGTCTTTGGCATGGAAAATGCCGATAGGTTTACCAGCTCGAGTTTCCAACTCATACATGCAGTTGCCCACTACCTTTTTTACGCGGGATTTTAAAAATTTCGGAAGCAACTTGGCATTAATGCCTTGCGCAAAATTGCTTTGGGCGAAATTTCTATGGAAAACTTCCTGACCTTCACGGTAAGTGACATTTTTCGACCTTTTATTGTATTGATTTTTAGACTTAACGTATGCCCTGTCCAAATTCTCCGACAACGTCTGTCTTGCGAGTGTCAGTTTAAGCGCGCGTGGTTTGACCAACATTTCAGGATCGTGCAATGCGTTTAGTTTTCTTAGCAAAGCATAAGTTGAACCATGGTTTATCATGTTTTGTCCAAACATGGCGAAATATGGTTGACAATTTATCGAGTCGTGCATGTCGGATCGCAACGCACATGCTAAACTGGACAAGTGAAGGTCCCAGTCATCATGCTGCTTTGAAATTAAAATTCTCAACTTGCTAAGAAAACTACGATTGACCCGCTCCGAAATGTTGGCTTGAGGCGCATACACTGCCGTTCGCACATGCTTAACGCAATAGTTATCCAAAAAGATTTTGAAATCTTTGGATACAAATTGACGGCCGTTGTCGGAGTGGATTTGTTCAGGGGTCCCGAAAGCATGAAAAATCTCTGATTCAAGATATTGAATCACACGGTTTGACGTAGCTTTTGGTAAGGCCTTGAAAAACGTGAACTTTGATAAATGGTCAACCACAATGAAAACGTAAATGTTTCCTCGCTTGGTACGCGGATACGGGCCAAGGAAATCAACGTAGAGTCTTTGCATAGGCCTTTCCGTTTTGGTTTGGTTGACTATCGGTGGGCGAAGAATTTCGTTTGGCGACTTAACCATTTTACAAATTTCACAGTTTCTCACGTAAGTCTTAACGTCTCTAATCATTTTCGGCCAATAATATTTGGATCGTACGCGTGCGTAAGTTTTGTCAAAGCCACTATGGCAACTTAATTTGGTGTTATGACACATTTCGATACATTTTTGAGTTAGATCGTCTGGAAGCCATAAGCGCCAGAGTGAATCTTCTTCGTCAACAATTCCGGTTCTAAACCTGACTCTCCGGTAAATGAATTTCCCGGACACTACGATTTCTGGAAGGGTCGATTGGTTTACGGAGATGTTCTCTCTCAAGTGGGTATATTGTGGCGAATCGAACTCAGCTGAACCCAAATCGATATCACCGCATGTCATTATCGAAGAATCTTCACAAATCCCATTACCCACTACAGTTCCGCTTGCGGTGATTTCGTCCATGTTCATCCGTGAAAGACAATCCGGTACGACGTTTAAGCTCCCTTTGCGATGTTCGATCGAGAAGTTATACCCTTGGAGTTCTAGACTCCATCTGGCAAGTCTACCTGATAACTCCTTCATCGACATGAGCCATTTAAGACTCGAATGATCCGTAATGATTGTAAAGGGCAATCCGTCGACGTAAGGTCGAAATTTTCGCACGCTTAATACCGCAGCGAGACATTCTTGTTCCGTGACTGTGTAGTTTTTCTGGGATTTGTTAAGCTTCTTCGACATGAATGCGATGGGCTTCTCATTACCGTTCTCATCCACTTGAAAGAGAACACCGCCCACTCCTTCAGACGAAGCATCGCATTGAATAACGAAACGTTTTGAAAAGTCAGGTTCAGCTAAAACTGGAGCTGACGATAGAGCTGTTTTTAGTTTTTCGAAAGCTTCAAGTGCTTCCGACGTAAATTCAAATTTAGACCTCTTTTGAAGGCAATTGGTCAAGGAAGCGGCTAAATCGGCATAGTTCCGGATAAATCTCCTATACCAACCTGTCAGGTCCAAAAATCTCCTCACTTGCCTAACAGTAGTTGGAACCGGGAAATTGACCATAGCTTCTATTTTGTCTGGGTTAGGGGCCGGTTATAGCTATCAGTAAAATCCATCAGTAAAATTTGAAACAGGAGGAATCTGAAATGTTTTACTGATGAGCGTTTATAGCAATCAGTAAATTTACGTCATTAAATTAAATGTCACTTTGAGGCTTCGCACCTCAGACAATTTTTTTACTGTTGCTTTCATCAGTAAAATTTTTAATGATGTGATCGGAACAGTAAAAAATTGGAACACCAACAGTAAAACGAAATGGAATTTTGTTTGGCTTTTGGCAGTCAGCTGTTCAGTAAAATGAAATTTCATCATTAAAAAAATTAAAATGAATTTATAAATTAAATAAAACTTTAAATGCATTGTTTCTTTTTGAAAAAAATACTTGAATATAGGATTCATCTTGTTGCATCAATCTTTTACTAGAAATAAATCTGTAACATGTTCAAAAACTAAAAACAAAAATTTTACTGATGGATTTTACTGATAGCTATAACCGGCCCCTTAGTTTTCAGGTTTCCCTGACCTACGATAAAACCTAGGAATTTGATCTCCTTCATGCAAAATCTGCTTTTTTCGAGATTGATTGTTAGATTTGCTCGGCGAAGATAAGATGCAACCTCTTTAAGGATGCGTAAATGCGACTCAAAATCCGAAGTACATATCAGTAAGTCATCTAAATAGACAAACACGTTATCACGGAGATGACTTGGGATTACTTGATCCATAACCCTACACAGCGTTTGTCCAGCGTTGCTCAAACCGAATGGCATTACCTTAAATTGGTAGAGTGGCCTACCAGGTACGGTAAAAGCTGTTTTCTCCCGAGATGTTTCATGTAGAGGAATTTGATAATAGGCATCCTTTAGATCTATCCCCGTGATAAAGTGCGTGTCTTTTATCCGACTCAACAAACCTTCGACATGAGGCAGCGGATACGCATCCTTAACGGTGACAGCATTGACTTTCCGGAAATCTAAACAAAGGCGGACTTTACCGGGTTTCCGCACCAACACAACGGGACAACTCCATGGAGAGTTACTTACTTCAATTACTCCTAGCTCCAACATACGATCTAACTCCTTGTAGACCTCACCTTGCCGAACTGGAGACAACGGATAATGCCTAGATTTTATCGGGGCTGCATTTCCAGTGTCAACGACGTGACACCCAAGGTCTGTCTTTCCTAACCCAAGGACAACGAAATTTGGAAACTGTCTCTTGACATTTTCTAATTGAAAGGACTCTTCGGTTGAAAGTTTCATCAACTCGGTTTCGTTTTTAAAGTTGTCCTCGGTTTCACCGGAAGTGAAATCTAACTCGACTTCACTTATCTGTGGTATCAACTGAAAACTTCGCCAGAAATTCATACCGAGATAAACTTTTTGCGTCAAATTTGGTATCAGATAAAAAGTTAGATTCTTTGATATGCCGTTATATTTGGTCTCGATTTCGCAATATCCCACAATTTTGTGTGAATGGCGTTATTGTAGGGCAATATTTCAACCCCTAACTTACGAACTAACTCGAGGCATCCCTCACCCAATACGGAGATTGAGGCTCCACTGTCGAGAAGTCCAAAAACCGATTCATTATTTAAAAAGACGTTAGCATACATGCGTCCGTCTGTATCAGACGATATAATCGTTTCGATAATTTGTTTTCGAAACTTTTTTCGGTTTTGAAAACGATAACGACATTTAGAAATTTTAGAACTTATTGGTTCTATGTTGGTTCCGAAGATTCGGGATCGAACCTTCTCAAAGTTTACTTTTCTCTCGTGAAGAGACTTAAGATTATGGAATTCCATCGGATGAAATTGTTCAATTTCGACGTTGGACCTTTCCCTTTTTAGGATTTTAATTGGACTTCGGTCCTCGTCATTTTCACCCATGGAATTCGTTTTATGTTTGGTATTTAATTTTGTGAGTGGTTCAAGGGATTCCTTGAGGAACGAATCTCTCCACTCCTCGTTTCGTCCCTCGGGAAGTTTCCCTTTTTGTGTTTACCACACTGAATGGTTGTTACACCCTTTTCACCACACAGAAAACAAAATAAATTTCTTACCTCGGATGGGCAAAAATGGTATGCATGACCTTTTTGGTCGCAATTCCAACAAATATAGTTGGCAGTTGAAACAGGTTTTTGTCTCGAAGAAATCGCTGCAACTTCTTCAACTTTTTGATCGCAGTCATAATCTTCTTCGACTACGATTTCATGGACTGATCGATGATTGACATTACGCTTGTTCAAAAACCTTTCAGCCTCGCGAGCTTTTTGTCGAAGCTGCTCTAAGTTTCTGACTTCAGATGACAACAAAATCTCGCCTAGTTTCTCTTTAGCATTCCCTCTAAGGATTTCTATCAATTTCTTATCATTGAAGGGTTCCTTCAGACGGTCGTTGAAGTCACTGATTGCGACATAAAAATCGTCGAAGGATTCCTTAGGACCCTGTTTGCGACACATGAGTTTCATGTAGATGTCGATTTCAGACTCCATCCTACCGAACTCTTTCTTCATGGCTTCTTTTATAGAAGCTTAATCCGCGTTCGGATACTTCTTTACGTAGCCCCAAAAACATTTATTTGGTCGGCCTTCAAGCAAAACATGAAAGTTTGCCGCGATTTGTTCGTCGGTATAAGAAGACGAAGATTGCATCCTTCCTATCTTCAAAAGGAATTCCGAAACATTGTCCGAACAATTTAATGCTCCATCGATCTAGCCTACATGGACCCGAAGCGCTAAACGTTGTTGAGCCACTTGAACTCCTAGGTAAAGGAACCTGTGCCGTCATAGAGCTTTGCATATCTAATTGAGGAGGGTTTAGTGTTTGTTGCGGCTGTAAGCGCAAACCTTCTAATTTCTGTAAAACGTTTCCCATGAAAATGTCCATTTGTTGAAATATTCTCATTTGGTTCTGAACCATACTCCGTTCTAACCTAGAAATCGCTTCTTCATTCGGACTGACATTATCTTCACCTTGACCCGTTCGTTCCCCCCCAAGATCTTCGGCTTGTACTTGGCCTTCCAAAACCTGAGGATCTTCTTGGTCCGCCATGTTAAACGTTGAATTTAAAATAACAGACTCTAATTCTTCCGAGAAACTGAATGAGTTATCTAGGTTGAACCTATCCACCGTATTTCTAAATCTCTGAAAAAATTCTTCAAATGTTGCTTCGTTGTGAGCGTTTATAACGTCTATGTCGTCGTAAATTGAAATTCGACGACTTCTGCTCATACTTCGGTCGAACGAATCTAACTCTGGCTTCTTTTTCTCTTTGAACTTTACTTTACTAAAATTTTAGCCACACTTTAAAAACCACTTATAAAAAAAAACACGATTTTCTTCACGAAATTTACTTCTTCGAAACCTCGGGAAAACTTTAACGCGTTTGTAATTTCGATTCGAAATATATATGTACGTTTAAAGTGTCGCAAAAAAAATTTTAAAGCAAATATTATTCTAAAGTGATTTATATAAAACGTATGTACATATATATTAAAAGAAATAGCGATATAATTGATGTAATTCAATAAAAAAAATATTTTATCAAATGTGTATATATTATATGGTATATAATATTTATGTATGTAAGTATGATTGAAATAGTACTTACTTAACTATATACCTATTGTAGTTGAAACTTCAAATTAAGAAAAAATCAATTTTTTGAGTTTGTATCATAAAAATGTAAAGGGAAGATGAGAAATGAAATGAAAAAGGTAACTGCCAAAGATAAAAAGGAGGTTTATTTTGAGTCAACAAAAAAAAACTAAAATAAAAAAAATTAAAATAAACTAGTGGTTTGTCTATGTTCTGTGTTGTAAATTATTTCAGCTGTGATTTTTAAAACTTTCCAGGACATCAGTGACAATCACATTATCATATGAAGACTCTGGAAAATCCCAAAAACCCAGCTGAAATTTGTTAAGATTAAAAAATTTTAAGAACCATCCAAGACACTTCTTGCATCAGGAGGTCTCATCTAAATGTGAAATATAAAAATCTTGAAATGTACCGTATCCACCTGCGATTTGGGTGTCTTTTTCTTTAGATACCCAAAGACTAGGTTTTTACGGTCATTTCGTTGCGTGATAGCAAATCGATTTCAGCTTCCTTGTTGCAACGCGGTACCAAGTCATCACTCAAGTAACCGGGACTCACAAGGATGCTTCAATCGACATGATGCTGAATGAAAAAAAAAATGAAAAAGAAAAAAAAAATGTTGAATTGTTTAAACCTGAAATTTGTGACTCAAAAAAAAATTTTTAAAAAGTTAAAAAAAATAAATGTTTGCCTCACTATCTGCTGATAGTGGGACACCACGTTCTGGGCGCCATTTTGTAACGAGTTATTTTGCGTGTTGAGGTTATTGCTGGCACACCAACTGTCCCTCGCTAGCTCAGGAGTGGATCCGTTGACCTCCTCGTTAGCAAAAAAATATGCCAGTCTTTGCATCTAGCTGTTAGTATTGCGCGAGATTATCTCTACCCACCATACCTGGTTGCTTTCTCGCTAAACAACCCCTTTTATTACCTCCTCTCTTCCTCCGCCCCACCCCTTCATCTCCCCTTCCTCATCTTCCCCTTTTTAAATGCAAATTAAAATTCCATGTTTCTAATTATATTGTGTGTATAATTCAACATATTAACATATTAATTAACATTAATTTAAATTTATTAATAAAAGTATTTTTTTTTTAATCATTTAAAATTCAAGATGTAAATTTGAAATAAAAAAAAAGGGGGCAATTCTTGAAAGATATATATGTCAACTGGGACATGGACAACATGAAAGCACTTACCCCAAAATTCCCGACTCAGTGGCCACTCCTTCGATGAATCTTGAAGTTTTCTGTTTGGCAATATGCACCTTTTTTTAACACTGTTTATCTTCAAATCAATCAAATATTACCTCCACTTTTTCTTTGAATAATTACTATTAATTTTTTTTTTTTATATACCTATATATATGTATATATATTATATATATATCAATGTATGTATATGAATATATATGTACGGGTACTGATATATATATATATGCACTTTTTTTGTAACACAATTGATTATTTAAAATTGATTTTTTTTTTGTTTATGACTGAATAAGGAAAAATGAAATAAAATGAATTTCTTAAATCACAGAAACTGAATTATATAAATCACTTTAGTTCAAAAAAAAATATAAACAAAAATTCGGTATTGAAAGGCAACTTCCGCCGCCGACGATGACGTCGTCGTCCGTCTTTTGCTAATATTTTACTTCCGGGGTTTATCCCTTTTCTGATCGTTGACCAAGAATTTTGAATTTAATTGTCCTTCACGGAAAATATGCCTATCTTATGAATCGTTAACAGGATAGGTATTCCTTTGTTCCCTTCTTTTTTCAGGCCGCCAAAATTTATTTTGACGACCTAGCTAGATCAAAAAAAAAGATTTAGCGAAATGCTCAATTAGGGTAGTTTTTAGGTGCCAAAATATATGCGGAACCTTACCTTAGGCAGTTTAATACTTGGATTCCTTCTAAGGAAAGCGATGATATAAATATGTATATATGATATAGATATATGTGAATATATATCTATTGAGATTTTGTGGCACTCGTATATCTGGGACGTTACGTCTTGATTTTACTAAAAATTAAATAATTTCTTTTTTGTTCATTTAAACTTCACTGTATTCGTTTAAATTACTTACTTTCAAAAAAGAATTTAAATCTTCTATGTGACTTTATGATGGCCGATACACTGAGTCTATTTAATAGGTGGTTATGGACATATAATTCGTATATGTATATGCTATCAGGATCGCTGTGGCTCGCACTTCTTGTCTCTGGGGGGTCTTTGTTAAAAAAGAAACCTCCTACCGACACTTTTTCTTTCAGAACCTCAGTTTAACACCACCACACATACTCCTACTTTTCCAGCCTTTGTTTCGTCTTAAACCTACAACAATAATTCACCCACGTATTATCAAAGATATAATTGTGGGTGAAAAGCTCCAGGTTTTCTCTCATTTAACTTTTTTCAAAAACTTGCTGGCTACCCTGTATGCAACATAAATATGTTGCCATATGTTGCAGCAACAAAGTTGCACTTACCCACCCCTGATACATCCTATAATGGAATACTGAACGTCACTCAATTATAACCTTTCGAGTGACATTTACACAGGAAAAGGAGAACAATATACCTTACATTACACACCTAGGACAAATGATCTCCTTTTAGTAGGAGCAGTACCCCTATCCTAGCTTTAGAGCGAGAGGGTAATCAGAATCACACTTTGTTTACAATTTGCAAACAGGCTACAAAAAAAACATAACTTCAAAGCGTTCGTCGTCGTCGGTCGATGTATGTAGGTGGGTTTCAGTTTTTCGATTTTAAAAATTTATATTCATTTAGATTGAAATTTGTGAAAATAAAAACCCATTCGGTTACAAAAGTTATATACCTACTACGTTACATTAATTATACAAAAATAAAGAACATTTATAATAACTTTTCGGCTCGTCCGCCGGAATGAAAGATCCTGGAACGCTAGTCCGCCCGTCCGCATATCAATTTTGGAACCACCCGTTCCATTTGGTCATGATGATCGCTCGAACACCTGTTCTATTGCCTTTGCAAAATATTGGCTAATGGAACCATGGTTGCCTTCAACCTCACCAATATCTTGCAGCAGCAAATAAAGTGGAATAGGGAAGTCAAGGAATCGAAGGCTAGTCATTGTTGCGGTAAATTTTACCGTAACAACCCAATATAACTTACCCTAATTGTGGTTTCCTTAATTGTAGAACTCTGCACTGGTTTTGTTATCACTTTGACTATAAAGCTAAAACACCATGCGCTAAGCTATGGAAGAAGTCAGATGATCAAGCATTTCTGGAAGCGATGACAGTCAAAATACCAGACTTATCTGCAAGAACCGGAAAATGTGAGATAGAAAAGGAGAATTTAAAAATTAGACAACGAACGAGGCTTCCAGGAGGGTTTGTCCTCGTACCATAAATCACCGTTCATATAGCAACGAAAAATTAATGTTCCAAATTCGCATATTTTCGGTTAATCAGCAGATGACTAGTCATAAGACGTGGAAATAACAATGTTTTTAAGCTGAGTCGGTTAAGAACGGCAGCACTGGTGCTGATAGAAAATATAGAGGGTATCCCAGACCTGGTTGGAAGAATTTTAAGATCTTCACTATATTTTAAGAAAATCCTTTTAGAGTAAAGGTCTATCACTAAGTTTAATATCATTGGTCGGTCAAGGTACACCAAAATATGGGTTTTCTTAAACTAAGAAAATTGGATGAAGACCTTTACCGTAGTACGACTTTTACTTAGAATATACTTGAGATCACTCCTTAGTACATAATTTTTTTTTATAATTCTGATAATAATGGGAGACACTTTAAGTTATTATTAAAATTAAAGTTTGATTTAATTATTTTTCTCGGCTTGATCATCTTTACAAACAAAAATTGAAAAATGCATTTTTTTTAAAGTTTGTAATAAGTATTATATAATTTGTTCTTAAAAAAATGTACATAAGAATTAAAACATTTTGAAATCATTTAATTTTTGTTGTAGGTTCAAACGATTTTTTTTATTTTATCTGAAAGTTGGAAAATATCACAAAAACGTATGTTTGTATATAAATACAAATTCATATAAATGTGTTTATGCTTTTTTAATTGTTTTATTTTATTAACAATATTTTTTACCATTTTTAAATAAAGAAAGGAATAATTTTATAGCATATATTGTTAACCTAGTTGAAGTCTAATGATTTTTTTTTTTAATATTTTGTTTACAAATTATATTCCATTGAAAACGTAGCTATTTCTCTGCAAGGCTGAGTTTTAAAACCTCTTCGACCATTTCCTTTTCTCTCTGTAATTCAAGTTCATATCGATCCTGATCTTGTTGACTGAGTCGGAGAGCCATTTCTAAATCGGGGTCCGTGTAGTTGAATCCACCATCGTCGTCGTCGAATGCTGGAGAACCAATACCACGACCTTGGCAGATAGATTCTTGAAGAACTCTAATTTTTGCGCGTGGAAGGAAAAGGTTAAATGCGGGACATTAAATACATGGATGCTTAGCGGTACATTTTTTAATGAATTTCAAATGAATAAAAAGAAATGTCTCAGTTGGCTTAGCAATGTTAAGTAACTACTTGAATATGTTTTTCATATAAGCGTAATTGTTTTTAAGCTGTTGTTGGGGTGGTTGCTGTTGTAGGTTACGTGGAATGCGACAATTGATTCTTAATTTTATTGGTTAGTGGAAAGAGGATATTATTTGAGTTGGTTTGGTTGTAAAAAAAAAACAAGACACTTTGTTTAATGCTTTAAAATTGTATGCTTTAATTCAAAATAATATTATTTTGCGATTCTGATCAACTAACTTTTAACAAACTGTGTAACAAATTTCATTACCCTGGTTTTGGTTAATATAAACTCACTGTTAAATTATTATTAGTGCGAAAAAGTGCTACAGTCAAACATGTCGAATAGCCACAAAAGGCAAAGCTTTGTACGATACTACCTGTACAAATACAAAGTAACTATCTAATTTTCCTGTACAAGTATTAGGAATAAGGATTAATACTACTAATTCGTATTTTCGTTTTAGGTACATTAAATCATCCTTAATATATATCCATATTTTGTATTCTTCAAATTATAAAGTCACATTTATTATGAAAGTAAGTTTAGAGGCAAGTGTTTGTTCATTCTCGACAGCTTTTTTTTAATTTCTACTTTGCATTAAATGTAGTTAAGTGTTATACAACGTGGTGTGTTAGTAGTTATCAAACAAGATTTTAATTATACCTAGTTTCAATGAAATAGTAATTTAAAGTAATCATTGAGCATCCAAATGCAAAGGAAATCAGCGTTTTGTATTTATTGCTAGCTGACGCGGCAATTCTTGTACCGCCATATTAATTTACTAATAGATTTGTTTTACATCCACACTGATCACAGAGGCATTATGCCTGAGTGCACATTGAGTGATTAAAAGTTAATCTGGCAAGAAATCTAAACGTACTAAAAGCCTTATTTTCAATAAGCTATAAATAGGAAATGAAAATTTTAATCATAGTTAATCAAAATCAAGATTATAACTAAGTTAAGAGGAACAGAATGTATACCCTTTTTAATTTGAACTCATTCACACTTTTCTACTTTTTTTTTTAATTATAATTGAAATTTTAGTGATGCAGATGCATACATATCCATTTATTAAATTGGATCACAAATAATCATAAAAAAAATTTCCTAAGAATATTTATTATTTTGATTAAAATCAAAAGCGAAAGTTTTAACGAATGGAGACCAAAAGCAAAAAACACTCCATATAGAGTGTTTTAACCAAAAGTATGAACGGACAAAATAATAAGCTTTTCAATGAATTTCTTCTTCCTTCCCCCAAAAATTGCACTCATCTTCATCTCTCAGGGTTATTTTGGTTGCTTCACTACGTTTCTTTGATTTGTTTATTGTTTTAATTTTTGATGAGACAAAAATGTGTTACTTCACGTCAAATAATTCACGAAGGAAAATAAGTTTTTTTGGTAAAGTTTCTTTTTCACAATAAAATTAAAACTTACAATTTGACACTGTATTTTTTAACAAAAATTGTGTACCTTATAAATAAAAATGAAGCAGAATTAAATAATTCCACAGTGGAAAATAATGCAATTCTAAAACATTGTACTTACTGTGTGCATCTGCTTGTTTTCTTATCAAAATAATTATTTTAATTTAAAACAACTATGAAACAATAGCTGCGTTTTACTATAGAAAATAACCCATATGGCAATATTTTGGTTGTGATCTCAGTAAGATTGTTTTTTATTTTGAAAGTAACTTATGTCCTAACTCATAATAAGTATCATGTAGTTAGATACAAATACACACTTTAAAATTTAAACTCAAAATGTGTCCTAGCTAACTTATGTAAAAGTTTTGGATCATATTGCAGGTATTAAACAAAAATGTGAATAAGCACCTACTTATGTTCCTACTTACAAATACCTTCTCACTTACAAGAATACAAACTACATATATTCCTTTAAAGCTACTAACAAACATAATAAATTATTTCTAGGGAACAAAATCTTGAAATTATTAACTTCAGAATACAAAATGTCAAGGAAAACCTTGCTGTGGTTTTTAATAAAGTAATGGATGGTGAGCCACTTGTTGATGAGTTTCGCGATGCAGTTATTTGCTAAATTTATAGAAAAGGATCATCATTGCACGACGGCCCTTTATAAGCGTCTTACAGCTTTGATTGCTTTAAATACTCGTAACTTGCTTAAAGAGTTTCAAGCAGGCTTCGAATTCGAAGTGGCTAATCAACGATAAACAACATTTTCGTTCTGAAAAGTGTAGAAGAAAGCTTCTTGGTGCAAGGTATAAAACTGTATGCTATGCCTTGTTCTATAAATTGTATGGCCTTGGAACGTCACTGAAATTTGGAAGTGTACTGGAAAACGTTTATATAAGTACACGGGCTTTAACTGATTTATATGATGGCCAAGCTTAAAAGTGAAATGATCAATTTAAATTTTACTCCCTATAGACCGGATCAAGCCCGAATTCAGTCTATGCAATTTAAGAGAACGGAAAGATGTCATTCACTTTATCAGAACGGCACAGTACTAAGTGAAACTAGAAGTTCTGTATTTGGAAGCAGCATACTATCAACGAAGATCTGTGAATCCTTTTTTCAAATTTGTTTTAAATATTCTTTAACAAATTAAATGTGATAGTTCAAGTAAGCTTATATGATGTATAAAACTGTTATATATCTATATATTAAATTTTGAACTTTTGTTTGTTGTCATTCTGGCAGAAGGCTAACGCCATACTAACGTCGTTTTCAATTGGCAATCTGGAAGTGAAAAAAAGCATTCTGAATGCGTTCAATTGGGCAAAAGTGACAGTTCTGATTCTGAAAAGAAGAGAATTTCCCTTCTGGTTTAAAAAACAGAATCAGAAGCAGAATCACTCACACATTCATAAATTTTAAATGTCACTTCCTCCATGTTTGCAGCACAAAAACAAAATGAAATTTAGCGCGAATACACATATATGTGACACATGTCATACTCAACCAATACATTCTCACCAAACTTCAGATTCTTCGGAATAAAAAAAACTGTTCAATTGGGATTCCGAATCGAAGAACAATTCCAGATTGCCAATTGAAAACGACATAAAGGGGTTTTCAAATTGGCGCGGGAAGATTTTAGCGCCCTGTTGCGGCCATTTTGTTTTGGTGACGTCTGTCAAATCTTTTGTTTATTGTTCAGTTGTATATGCAAAATCATCAGACCAAGTTACACGATTGGACAGCACGTTCAAATGATAAAACTTTATTATCAAAATGAGTGTTCGTTAACGCAAAAGTTGCGTGCATAGTGCCCATTTTACGGTAGACGTGGTGGCCCTTCACAGTCGACTCTTCAACGTTTGGTGGCCAAATTTGAGACGACCGGTTCAGTAAACAATTACCCACGCGAGATTCACCAGGTGATAATGCATAATCGAAAAGTTAACGTTTGGTGTGGATTTTGGCCGGCGGCGTAATTGGGCCGTACTTTTTTGAAAACGACGTTAGTGAAGCGGTCACCGTCAACAACGAGCACTACATAACGATGGTAACTAAATTGAACCATATGGACCTAGACGACATGTGGTTCCAACAGGACGGCGCACAGTGGTGCAAGAGCGGAAAAAAGTCTTTTTAAGAAGTCATATTTATCCTTTTAAATTGTATGTTTAAGTACTCTTATATAACCCGAGCGTATGATTTAAAAGTATTTTTTAACATATATATTGTATGTTCTGATTTACAAGCCCTCAAAGTTGAAAAATAATTTTACTCAAATCGCGAACCGTATTTTCAACAAATTTTGAGATTGTTTTTTCCGAAGTTCCTTTAAATAAATTCTCTTAAATAATTTAATTGTTCTATTTTCGATTATCTAAAAAAAAAAAAAATTTGATTATTTATTAAAGATAGCTTCTATAAGTAGCCTGAAGCTTTAGTACTAGGAAAAAATGCGTTTTTTTTTAACTTTTTGATTTTAAAAAAAGCGCCAAAAGATACCAAGAAAGTAAGTATGCCAGCATATGCTCCATACACTCATGTTAAAGCACAGAAAAAATCAGCTGCAGATACGTGCAGATGTAGAAGTTATGATCAAAAATATTTCACTGAATCGGATTTCAAAAAACTGCGTTTTGACGGTGGTGTTTACCAAAAAGTTTGATTTCTTCGTTATTAATTGTCACTGGTTAACTGGTTAACTGGTTAAACCCATTATTTTAAGAAAATAAAAATTTTAAAAATAAAACAAAATTAATACATTGACCCAGGTCTGAGAATTTCGATTTTTGCGAAACCATTTATTTCTGCCCGGAACATTTTTTCAACTTTGAACTCAATTTTCTTGGAAACAACACACGAAAAACAATATAGTTTTATAATATTTTAAATTATATGATAGAGCTTAATACAAAATAAAGAAAAGGATTAGGGATAATCCTTTATTTTTTTAGTTCTTTGCTAAAAGTAGGGCAGGTAGAAATAAAAAAGGTGTTATTTTTAAAGTTTTATTGCTTTGTTTTTGTTGTGTATTGCGTAATTTTGTATTACCTGTCTTATTAGAATAAAATCTCTTACTTTAATCTATATATATAAAGGATAAAATTAAAAACAAGTCAGTATTAAGTTATTGAGCATTTGTGCAAGGTGTTTAAGAAGAAAATACTTCCAATCAGCGCAGACGCTAAAAACCTCATTTTAGCGTTATAAAATGACTACTTCATAATTGTTTTTTATTTATTTTTTGTATGTATTTATCTTTTTATTTATTTAATTTTTAATATACATAGTTCGTAATAATATTTTGTTTTGTATAACATCAAAAGCCTCAAATTTTAGAAAAATGCCAATAACTTTTTTTCTAATAATTTTTTCTCGACCAAATTTTGACCAAGCATGTATAAGACTAAGCATAACATGTGTTTCAAATTTCATCAAAATTCGTTAAATAGTTCAGATTTTACAAAAAATTTTCCGCTCTCCTATACAAAAATCAAAAACCCTCAAATTTTAGAAAAATGTCAAAAACTTTGTTTATAATTTTTTTTTTTCAACCAAATTTTGACCAAATATGTATAAGACTAATCTTAACATGTATGCCAAATTCCATTTAAATTCGTTGAACCGTTCAGATTTTACAGACTTTTTTCCGCTCTCACATACAAACCAAACCACTGTGCGGCGGCGCTACGTGCCACACAGCAAACGCTACGATTGGCATTTTGCATGAACGATTTGAGGGTAAGGTTATCTCTCGCAGAGGTGATGTGAATTTGCCACCAAAGTCATGCGCTTTGAACCCGATAGACTTTTTCCTGTGAGGTTTCTTGAAGTTGCAGGTCTATGCAAATAAACCACACAATAAGCCGATGCCTTAAAGGTGAACATAACAAAGGCCATCGCTCAAATTCAGCCGGATCTATGCGGAAGAGTCTTTGAAAATTGGACTACTCGGATCAGTGCCACCGAAAGAAGCCCAGGCGGGCATTTGAATGATGTCATGTTCCACACTTAATGGCATACATACGCCTTTCAAATATAAAAATAATTTTGTTAATACCTCACACACAGCTTGTTTTATTTCATTTCAACATCTACCCGCCCGTATTGAAAAACCTTTTATTAAGATTTTTGTTTAAATTATTTCAAGAAAAATAATTTATGTATTCATCT
This sequence comes from Eupeodes luniger, assembly GCA_951509635.1. NCBI lineage: Eukaryota > Metazoa > Arthropoda > Insecta > Diptera > Syrphidae > Eupeodes > Eupeodes luniger. Next base: position 59,425,079 of record OX608075.1, read on the forward strand.
GTCTACATATGTATATGTAAATCAACCCTTTCTTCTTTTTCTTTTATTCTTTGTCTCAAATCTGAGACGATCTTGCAAATTACAGGTGCAAATGCAATTAAAAGGTTACACATTTCAAAATATAGTTTTCAACTAACTTCAATTTGTCACTATAAATTTAATCTTTAAACATTTCTGACCCCTGCGAATTTTTTTGAAATGTTTGACAAATTTTGTAATGATATCAAATCATTTGATCTATAGAAACGTTGATAATCACAATAGTGCGCTTTACGCTCATTCATTGGTTGTCCATAACTTACGACGCAGACACGAAATTTTATGACATTTTTTACGCTTTAGAACGCTAAAATGAATGTATAAAATTTTTTTTATTATTATCAATGTATACAAAAATTAAAATTAATTACTTTTAAATTGTACTGTTCTTATTTTTAAACTGAAATAATAAGTCATACATACATACAGTGTTTTCCAAAACATTAGCAACTAAAACTAGTTTCATCTTTATGTCATTCAAAAACTAATAGCTTTAACTAAATAAATATATTAGGTGGCGCAACAGTCCGTAGAGAACCAGGGCCTAGTGACTTACAACTCTCAACCATTCCTGTGTAGGGGCAATTGCAGGGGACCTACAGTTTATATGCCGAATCCGAACGGCTAATTTGAGAAAGGACTTTTTCATGACAAGAATTACTCTTGGAGAATTTGTCAATTCCTCGCAAGAGGCAGTACCCGTGAAAAAAACTTTAGGTGGCACAGGTAGGGATCGAACCCAAGAACTCTCGCATGACAGTCCAACGCACTAACCATCATGCCACGGGTACTACAATAGCTTTAACTAATCATGTTAATAATACATTATGAATGTAAATGTAAATAGTTTTCGAAAACATTTATTAAATATGACTTAAGTAGGACAGTTTATTAAATATGATTTAAATAGGACCGTAAACACAATTTTTTGTTGGTCAAAACAAAAGCAACTTTTTATTGCTTTCTCTCTTTTTCTTTCTAACTGCAAACAAGTGCAGTTGAATATATTTATTAAGTGTTATTCAGTTTAAGGGCAAGTTAATCAGTGTTCTTAGCCAACTTTTATAAAATGGCTGGAAACAAATACTCTAACGAAATAAAAAAAAAAGTATAAAAGAATATAAAGGAATGATTCAAATTAAAATACATATCGGAAAAATATTCCATTCCAAAATCAGTGATTTGCCGATGAATAAAATTTTACAAATCCAAAAAGTCATTCCAAACGGTTCATCGAGGTGGCAGACCAAGAAAAACAGGAAAAAGAGAGGATTCTGCAATAATAAAATCAATTAAAAAATACTCTTTTATATCATCGAGAGAAATACGAACCCAACTCGTTCGGAGACGAGCTGTTGATGGACTAAACTCTTTTAAAGCTGTAAAAAAGCCTTTTAATTTTTATTAATAATTTATAATTAATTAATTTGCTCATGACCACATCAACTGGACCGTTAGAAAATGGAGGAACGTACAATTTTTGGACGAGTCCAAATTCAATTTCAAGGGTTTCGATGGTTTCCGACGTGTTCGCAGACCAATTCAATTTCAAGGGTTTCAATGGTTTCCGACGTGTTCGCAGACTAGCCAAAGAGACACCACTTTACACCAAAGGTACTGTGAAACACGGAGGAGTTAACATAATGGTGTGGGGATGTTTTCTGGGCATGGACTGGGACCGATTCACCAAATAGATGGTACAATGGATCGTTTTATGCACCGCGACACTTTGAAAAATATAATGCTGCAACACGCTGAAGATCAGTTGCCTCTGAAATGGATATTTCAGCAGGATAACGACCCAAAGCACACGTTAAACACGGTTTTGAAACCACGTCTTCAAAAAAACCGGGTTGACGTGTTACAATGGCCAGCACAGTCCCCAGATCTAAACCCCGAAGAAAATCTATTGGAAATTGTAAATCGTCGAATTGTAAGGACTAATTGCAAAAATAAAAACGATCTGTTTGATCAAATTAAATTTAATATCCCAAACAGCATATAAGCAATTTAAGTGACTTCATGTCTCGAAGATGTGCTGAAGTGATTAAAAACATGGGTTTGCCAAAAAATACTAGCAATATTTAAGTAAGTCTAAAAAATTAAATGTTATATACGTACTTTTATTTTTTAATTGATTTTTTATACTGAATTTTGAATGATTTATACTTCTCAAAAATAGTCGAATTCCTTTTACAATTTTTTGTAGAGAAAATGGCATTAAAACGACAATATTTTTAGGTCAAACTAAGTATACAATCCAACATTTGAAGCAAATCACATTAAAGCTTCAGAACGTTTCGACCGATTTTATATGTTTTCGTTTCGATGCATAAACCAATTAACCAACTAAAAAAATAGAGTTTAACTTGCCGTTAAACTCGTATAAATAATAACTGTACCAACAAATTATTGGTGTCACTACTTTAAAAACAAAAACGGAATTATAGTACACTTAACTTAATGCATGGCGTTGCTTTTTTTTATAAAATTCTCGATGGTTTTCAAATCTATAATACCTTTCTTCGATATTCAGTTATAATATTTTAAGTATTTTAAAAGATTTTTAAACAAATCTTCATAAGTCGTTAAATTTGACGTGTCTCAAATCAATCTTTTAGAAACGCTGCTTAAACGGCTTTCAATAGAAAAATACAAAACGGATTAAAAGTATTTTTTGTTCTTATTACGAATGCGTCGTGAATTTGCTTTTGTTAGGCTAATTTTGAACGAATTGTACTAATTGTGATATTTAATGAACTATCACAAAAAACATTTTATTTTATTTTCCATTTGAAACTGTAAATATTTATTTAAATATTAAAAACAAAAATATACAATAATTTAATCTTAAATTGTTTTTTTTATTACTTAATAATCGAGGCAATAAAAGTTGATTTTGTTTTGGCCAACACTGTATGTCATTTTATATTGGCATGTATCTTTTATTTTTCAACTCAATCAGAAGATCATCTTAGGAACCAGTTATGCCTATCATTTAGATTTAAAATCTATTAAGAGTGTCAAATTTGTAATGTTTGGTATTGAAATAAAGCTTATGAGTTGTAGAATTTTGTTTTACTGAAAAAATACTTTAATTAATCCAGATTTTTTCTTTAATTCATTTTTAGTTTTTTAATGATGAAATGTTTTTCATTGAACAGCTGATTATTAATTTCCTAATTTGGAACAAAACCACTGAAAGCGTTTCTTTCTTTTCTTTGTGTTTCCACCTGTCAGTTTTCCTTTTAATGATCAACTCCAACCAAATTCATGATTTCAATTAAGAATGCTGGATTCGAATCAGGAAATTTACTATTAATGACAGACATTTTCGATGAAAGCTATAACCAACCGGTCAAAATAATTCCAATGATTGGTTTCAATGATGAAAACCAATAAGCAGGTTCAGACGACAATAGGGACGTAAAAATAAGCAAAGTTTGTATTATCTGATTGGCCAACTGCAAAAAAATGCCTTCCAATTAACACAAATTGATTGGAAAGTTAGTCAAGAAAAATCTCCCTAACTATCAAGTCAATTCCGTCAAAATCTAATCAATAAATAAATAAAATTAATAAAAATTACAACATTGAAAACTCACAAAATGGAATTTGAAATTTAGCACACAAAAAAACTTATAACTATATCACACTCTTGATCGCCACACTGTAATTTTTCTTTATGTTGTCTTTGTCCTCTTTCGTGTTCATCGCTGTCGTCAATTTTTGCTGTATTCGTAGACTTTCTAGTGTGTATCTTGTGTTCTCTTTACTCTCTTTGTCCAAAATTTTAATGTTGTCAAAATCAGCTGAGTGATTTGTTTCGTTTATGTGTTGGGCTAGTCCAGTTGTTGTTTTCTTTTTTCTTATGTCTGCTTTGTGCTCAGCTATTCTCACACTTAAAGCTCTTTTTGTTGTTCCAATATAGACACATTTGCATTTTGTTGTTGCATTTCCCTTACAACCAATTTCATAAACTACATTGTGTTGCTGTTCTTTTTTTAAAAAAACTCTTCACAAACACAAAAACACCTATAGACAAAGAACAGCAACACAATGTAGTTTATGAAATTGGTTGTAAGGGAAATGCAACAACAAAATGCAAATGTGTCTATATTGGAACAACAAAAAGAGCTTTAAGTGTGAGAATAGCTGAGCACAAACCAGACATAAGAAAAAAGAAAACAACAACTGGACTAGCCCAACACATAAACGAAACAAATCACTCAGCTGATTTTGACAACATTAAAATTTTGGACAAAGAGAGTAAAGAGAACACAAGATACACACTAGAAAGTCTACGAATACAGCAAAAATTGACGACAGCGATGAACACGAAAGAGGACAAAGACAACATAAAGAAAAATTACAGTGTGGCGATCAAGAGTGTGATATAGTTATAAGTTTTTTTGTGTGCTAAATTTCAAATTCCATTTTGTGAGTTTTCAATGTTGTAATTTTTATTAATTTTATTTATTTATTTATTTATTAATTTTTGTCTATAATTTGTTTTTTAATTGCAATAAAATAATAGATACCCCTGAAGAAGTTGGAAAAAAGCCAACGAAACGTCGGGAAAAGGATGAAATAAAGTTTGTTTTATTTGCATTCGGAAACCACTGATCTGTAAGCCTGTCAACACATACATATTTTCAATAAAAAAACACAAACAGATCACCAAATAAGCTCAAAAAAATCTAATCATAATTTTTCTTTCAACTAAGAGCTGAATCTGTCATTGTAATTGTGTGAAATTAAACCTTTTTTTCTCAAAAAAAATAAATAGATAAGTAATGTTAACAACAAATAGATAAGCCGCACCTAAAACCAACAACTACGACACTTTATGATAAAAAGACCTTAAAACTATTATTGAATTCAGAATTGCATCAAGTATTAAACGTGCAACACTCTTTTAAAAACTGTTTTTTAAAAATTCATTTCCGTTTCCTTTTTTTAATTTACACAATTTGTAAAAACCAACCAAAACGAATATAGTATGTATTTTGATATACATACTTCATTACGAGTATTATTATTTTAATTATAAAGGAGTTATTTTAACTTTGAACAAGAATCGCAATAAGAAACACTCTCAAAATACCTTTGCAACTGAGCTTCTTCATCTTGTATAAGCGAAGAATTTGATGATCCACTCTGACCACGAAGTGCTTCCCATATATCCACTTTATCAGTCTCTTTCTCTGTGCTTTCTACTAAGCTTTGCTCAATAGCATATTGTAAGAGATCGTCTTCATCTATGGTTATTTGACGTCGAACATTTGTATCTATGAAATAAAAATAATTAAATAAAAATAAATGAATTTTTTGTTAACCTTGCCTCTATTAGTATAATGAACAGGTATATCAAAGCATCGATCATCGACAATACACGTTAATCGATCATCTTCATTTATCGTTTGGACGTGCTCGATTGGAGATGTCAAAGCAAACACATTACCAAATGTTATGCATGCATTCAGTACGTGAAATAGTGGAATTTCAATTTTCACTGGAAACCCAGACGGCAGTTGCATAGTTATAAAGTCTTTTAATTTCGACACATGTGGACTAGCCATTGTAGACATTAAATCTAAAATAGGTAAAACTTGTTCTTGCAACCGAATCGGATACTCTTCACTGAGCCAGAGATTTGCCTTAAATCTTTGAATCTATAATTTCAATAAACAACCATAAACTTCGAATAATAACGTATTTTACAGCTTGGTTCTACATTTCACTTTCCCTAGAAATGAAATAGAAATTTATCGAACATTAAATTCGGCCTTTTTTATTTAATTTAATCGATTTAAATTTCAATTTTGTCGCTATCAATTTAAAGTGTTTAGGTGATTTCCTTCTATGGAAATTATGTTATGTTGGACATTCGAGGATCAAAGAAATGAGACTGCCGATCTCCTATATTATTACTAATTATAGAGTACCTCAAATTTTTACTATACAAATCTTCGCAGATACATCAAATTCAATATTAATGTTGACAACAACACTGGTCCATTAAAATTGAACTGAACTGGCCTTACAGGACTACATTCAGAATGATAGGTATTCATTTACGAGCAATCAATTTTAAATAAGTAGACAAGGAGGCTAGTGATCCAAATGATCTTAGCACAAATAAGGAGATCCAATTGGTTTCATTAAGCTTAGATGAAAGACTCAAGATTCATGTGTTATCTCAATGGCTCGACAGTTGGATGTATATTTCTGACAGCCACTTCAACCTAACACTACCGCCAATAAACTTTATGACTACTTCCATTAGAATGTAAGGAAACCGGCTTATGCGCGTTCTAAGGAGCGTTTGCTGTAGGTAATGATGATATAAAATCGAAATTAGAGAAAAAACTTTAAAACGTTCCAAACAAGGATAAGTGAGAATATAAACTAGATTTGAGGGAACCGGTGCAGTAGTATTTGGGTCCAGAGTCAAACTCTCAATACCGATGTTACAATCTACTAGCATTTTTCGGTGTATGGCAAATAAGTTTTCTCCCTTAGGCAGGAATAATAGATCTCTTGGTCGCAGTGCATTAGTACTCCATTAACCTATTAATTCATTTCAGATCGATTGAAATGTCCAACATTAAAACATTTTCAATCATAAGTATAACTCTATTTTAAATTTTTTGTATACAATGATTTTTCAGGCTTTTTTTGTCATACTATTCTGATGCAAATAAGAAAACTGTATTCCAAAATTTTATCCAATATTTTATTTGAAATGTCCAACTCATCGTCATCATCGGCTCAATAACCCAGGTCATTTGGTGCCGTCCTTCAACAAGTCTCTCTAATAATGACGATGAGTTGAGCCTCTAATCGACGCGTGGAGATCCCAACATAAGTATGGTTCGCCACGTAGCCGTCTAACAAAAAATTCGGATTTAAAGGAGTGGTATAAAAGCTGTAATACATTTTGTACGGAATGAATACAACTACCTCAAATAAACCTGAGCTACACTAGTAAAATGTTAAATGAAGTTATGGAATGTTTTTTTTTATTTGCACAAGAGTATTTAGACAAAAATAAGTCTGTAAAACCATGATTAAACACCAAATTCAATTGTTTTTCAATTTTATTTCACTTATTTTCTAGAACCAAGCTGTTATGGTCAAAATACCTTACTTTGGTACTTATTTTCTTTGGTCTACCAATATCTCTTCCATTCAAATCAATTTCGGAAAAGTACTCTTCAGGTGTTATAATTTGTTTTGGTGTAGTGCTACCTGAACTTGAACTTTGTGTCTCCTCCTCTCCGCCATTTTCTGGATGAGATTCTATAAGTTGTGATGGCACCTTTAATGATTATAAATAAAGTTTAAATTTGATAACAGTTACAGTTACGTTTTACATAAATCGGAATAGTAGAAGCATGGAACAAGTATGAACGTTATTGTGGAACTTAGGTGTCACGGAAGAAATAAAATCTAAGAGAGTGAGGGAGGAATATATGTATTATTTTGACTCTCATAATTGAAAGGATGGGGTTAGGTACCTGGTAGGCATAGTTACATAATACTGTATTCAAAATACGGTAATCATCATGCTTTGTAACAAAATTCTGTACGTACAAAATACTTCAAGTCAAAATTGACTAAATCAAACATTTTTATTAATGGACAATATCAAAATTACAAAAACATTACTGAAATCAAACCGGTTTTGGAGGATGCGTTTGAAAGTCTCCTATCTTTGTAATTTAGTATTTTAGGGCATGTGCTTGATCTTACTCATGATCATTTCTCAACTCGTTTTAATCTCTAATAGGTATGCACCAAGATTTGTTTTTCAAGATTTAGGTAAAATAAAATAAAGTTTGCATGCTTTCGAAAAGTGAAACAAAACGGAAATAAAATTATTATTTTTAATGGGTTTCTAGTTTTTCACATTCGATGAAATTAAAAAATCATTCCTCCTGTAGATGAAGTTCATTGAAATTTGTTTGTATTTAATAAAATATATTTAAAACTTCAAGGGAAATGGAATAAAATTTAAATAGAATATTAATTTTCACATTCCCTTAAATTCAATATGACCTAAGTTATTTTTGAATTATTGATATGTGCTAACATCACATAAACTTGAATAAATTCTAAAATGCATAACTTTTACACGATTTTGTATTTAATATACTTAATAAAGAAAACTATTTGATTTTCCCATTTAATTTCTAAAACTAATCTATACCTAATAAAAACTCTCTCTTTCCATCTATATTTATTCTTAAAAAAATCGATTTAACTGTCAAGTGCATCATTAAAAGTATTTTTCTAATTTGTAAATGATTTGAAAAATGTAGGTACATGCATATTTAATTTTCGAAAATGTCAAAGAAAAAAAGTTGTTATTCCTGACATTCTATTTATGCATTGTTAGTTATGTTTTGGTTAATTCTTATCCTCTCACATCACATTCCACAAGTCATTCAGAAGTTCCAAATTAATTAAGAATGGCACCATGAAAGGGTACTTCGGCCGTTGCTATACCAATTTATATAAAATATTTCATTTCTGGCTCACCCCATCGCGACAGCTTACCAAATCTTGACTAGAAATATACTCTTCTTCTGCTAAGCCAAGGAAGCTATGCAGCGGTGTTCGTGATGTTTTACTCTGCAAACCAAAAACTAAAATATTTGCATACGTTTCAACTGTATTGATTGATTAAAATTTTACTCTGATTTGATCTTCATTAAGATGGTCCATTCGGGTTTTTGTAATAAATTCTACATTACTTGCTCCATAAACTTTGCAATTGTAGCCGTTAACACTTTCTGTTTTTTCACTACGCCAACCCCAAATACCAGATTTGTTCCTTTCAAAACTTATCTTGTCCATATCAATGTTATTGGTCATTACAGGAGCATTAAGGCGCGCGCGAACTGCTCCTATTGGTGGTGGTATACCAGCAATATCACCGACATCACTATTTAACTGCTCTACAAGAACTTCGTGTGCATCGTGATCGATTTCTATCATTGTTGCTGTTTCTTCTAATTTAAGAGAAAACATTTTATAAGTTCAAATTGTTAAATTAAATGTTCACACTTACTTAAGCCTTTGAAAATATATGAACGATTCCCTCGTTGCCATGTTGAATTATCGAATCCCAAAAGTGTTGTATCGATGCGGACATTAGCACCTCTTTTATAAACTTTATATGTATCACTTGGACAGAGCTTTGACATTAAAGGAACTGAAAATATTAAGACAAGATCAATTTATTTATCATCAAAAACCGTAAATCACACACTAAATATAAAATATAAAAATAACATTTCTTGTTATTAACTTTTATATACGAAAAACTCCATTATAAAAAACACTATACAAAACTTTGTGGCTTTTGTTCATATGGACTGGACTTGTTTTTATACATTTATTTTGGTGCTCTAAATATTGTGTAAAAAGTATTATAGAATCTCGTGTCAGTGTCGTAAGTAACGGCCCGCAAAAAACCGCGTCGTTTTTGTGTTTATCTCCGTTTCTATAAGTCCAATGGTGTTAACACCTTTATCCTGACCAAATTTCTTCAGGTGAACAATTACTGTTTTTGCAAGTCTCCCTTTTCGTTGTTGTTGGAATAAAACAGCATACAAAGCACTCCTTCAATTAAAGTGCAGTTGAGATGTTCCGCAACGTTATTCTGTTTATTCTGTTCAGGTGAAAGGTACCATTATTTTTTTTTAAAATCTTTGAAAAACAATTCCAGTGTACTTATTGACGTTGTCAGTGCGAAACACTTTGATTTTCTAGTCAAACACTTCAGATTTGTGGTTAATAGGCATCGCACAAGGGGATATGTAAATCTCTTGATCAATCAACTGTCAACCAGATTGACCACATTGCGATCGATGCACGACACTTCTCCAGTATATAGGATGTCCGAACATTCCGAGGGGCCAACATTGACTCGGACCACTACCTATTTGTAGCCAAGGTACGGATATCCCGATCCAAACCAAAACAATGAAGTACTGTGAGAAGATTCCACTTTCTACAATCGCAAGAGACTGCCATGTCCTTTTCTGATTGAGTCTCTAATAACCTCTTAAGAAGTCTTATGCTGCCTGCATTAAGCATTGAAAACCAATGGCAACATTGCCTTGCATCCATCAGCGATGCCGCCTCTAAAGTGCTAGGTTTCATACGGCCACCACAGCGAAACCCCTGGTTTGACGACGAATGCGGGCAAGGGCACGCAGCTAAGCAACAGGCATACAAAACCGCGCTGCACAGAAGGACCAGAGCAGAAGAGGAGAGAGGAACACCGGCTTCTTAGATGGAAAAAAAGAGAGCATGAGAAGCGCGCGTTTGAGGAGATAGAGGGTTGTCAAAACAGGAATGAGGTTCGTAAATTTTAGCCACTAACCGACGCCTGTAAGACCGATCAGGGGAACTTCGTAGTAGAACCGCAGTCTATGTTGAGAATATGGAAACACCACTTCTCCAAATTACATAACGGCGATGACGAACCGAACCGATGCTGACGGCATCGCTGCCGAACTATTCAAAGCAGGAGGCGATGACTTGGTAGGGAGCATGCACCAACCCATCTGCAAAATATGACCCTCTAAATTGCACCAACTACAGAGGCATCAGTCGCCTTAACATTGTATATAAGATCCTCTGTGCCGTATACATAATACGGTGAAGCCGTTCGTCAACAACCTGATAGGTCCTTATCAGTGTCGCTTCAGACCAGGAAAGTCCACCATCGACCAAATATTCACACTACGGCAGATCTTGGAAAAAACCCAGGAACTTCAAATCGATACCCAACATCTCTTTATCGATTTTAAAGCCGCGTATGACAGCATCAATAGGGAAGAGCTCTACAGAGCAATGTCTAGTTTTGGCATCCCTATCAAACTTATCCGTTTATGCAGAAAGACGATGGAGAATGCACGCTGCTCTATCAAGGTCGGAAAAGATCTCACCGATGCATTTGATGTCAAAAAAGGTTTTAGACAAGGCGATGCACTGTCATGCGACTTCTTCAACATCGTTCTGGAAAGAATGTGCAAAACTCAACCGTCAACACTAGAGGCACAATCTTCCAAAGGTCCATCCAATTACTCGGATACGCAGATGATATTCACATAATTGGAAGATCAAAGCGTGATGTCAGTGGAGCTTTTTTGAGTATTGCGACAAAAGCGGAGAAGATGGATTTAGTGGTCAATGAGGGCAAAACCAAATATATGCCGTCATCAAAAAAGGGCATTGAACGACGACGTCTTGGACAAAATGTCACCATGGACAGCTATAACTTTGAGGTAGTTGAGGACTTTGTCTACCTTGGCACCGCTATAAAAAGAAGAATAACTCTTGCAAATCGCTGCTTCTTTGGAATAAGAAGGCAATTTAGTAGTAAAGTTCTCTCTCGAACATCTAAAATCACCATCTATAAGACACTCATCATCCCTGTCAAAGAAAGATGAGAGCGTCTTAGGATCCTTCGAGAGGAAAATTCTTCGGGTGATTTTTGGTCCCATCTGCTTAGATGGAGAATGGAGGAGAAGATATAATGACGAACTGTACAGGCTGTACAGCAACACTGACCTAGTTAACAGAACTTAAGTCCAACGACTTAGATGGCTGGGTCATGTAGAGTGAATGGACATCAATGCTCCAGCCCGGAAGGTCTTCGAATCCAATCCCGAGGGACGGCGCAGTAGAGGAAGACCGCGAGACAGCTTGCTAGGGACCGAGCTGGCTGGTGACGCATGTTGGTTGAGGCCCAGGTCCGCCCCGGACTGTAGCACCACCTTAAGTAAGTAAGTAAGTAAAGCATCGCAAATACTTTGTGGCTTAAGTCGTCAACAAATGTGACTACAAATCTCGATCCAGAAAATGATCAGCATGTGACCCATAACATCAGAGTGGACTAGATCAAGAGGGCTATTTGCAATATTTCCAGCGTCTTTTAATGGTGCGCGAGTTTGATTCCGAAGAACTTTTGTTGGTGATAAGAAAAGCGGCAAATAATATTTCATATCTCCAGACTAATACCAAAAATACTGTTTTTTTTTTTTTTTGGTCTTGATTTTTTCTGTTCGGCAACAACAACAGGGGAGCTTTCGCCACCCCGTTTAAATTATGTGATCATATTTCTTGCATCCAAGATTCATAGGGGTTAAATCAGAAATGCTGGAACTTTGTTTCCGCTATTTTTTGCAAACATAGCCAGCACGATACTCCAACAAGGGGGCCAATATGATCGCGGTAGAATTTTAATTAGTATGAACAAATCAAAGCCTAAGTAACGTTAATAAAAGAATTTGATGTTGATTATAACTAACATTTATCAAGTTGTTATTCAAGATTCAAGCATCCCTTACTAAAAAAAGATTGTAACCATACTTAAATAGAACATAAAACAAATGACCAATTTTAAAAGCACCGGAGTAAAGTTGATGTTAAAATGGTAGACATGTGCATTCAAGAGGACACAAGCGTCCACAGGTTTTTCTCAAAACCCACCTTTGTCAATCAACTCCTACTCTCACCTCCCCGTGGTGAACATCGGGTGCCTAGTACCTCAACTGGAGATTGGGTTCCAACCCCAGTGGAAAGTTGTTAGGGTAGCAAACGAGAGAGGGGGGAGAGGTGTTTGCACTAAGGCACCTCTCCTTATCCAGACGGCAGCGGAGGAATTCCAGAGATGGAATCAACGGTGGCGTTTACAGTTCCAGTAAGGTTGAACTACTTAGTGAACACCTTATAGGGCTTCTACGACTTATTCGGAGCCCAGGCCTATAAAGAGCGGTTTATCCGGCTCCCCGTCCTTAGAGTTATACTAAGGATCTGGCCCTCCAGGTTGGGGGTCGTGCCGTCGGGGTGACTTCCTGACCACGTAAAAATATCCTAGTTGCGAAGCAACAAGCCTCGGATACGGACGGATTTACTGTTGACAACCCACGCAAACGAATTAAGGACAACGAACTTCGAAAATGCACGTAGAATGTTAGGTCCCTTAACAGACCACGTGCAGCCGAAGAATTAGCGGAGGCCCTAGACTGCTATAAAGCAGACATCACCGCCATCCAGGAAATACGATGGGATGGGCCGGGCAAAAAGAGGATGAAAAACTGCGATATTTATTATGGTGACTGCTACCGAGAAAACTAACAGCGCTTATTTGGATGCGGCTTTGTCATTGGAGCCAGACTTAGGCAACAAGTCTTGAGCTATAGGTGCATCAACGAGCACCTCATGACCATCCGCATCAAGGCTAAATTCGGCAACATCAGCCTGATATGCGCCCACGCCCCCACAGAAGAGAAGGATGACACCACCAAAGGTATGTTCTTCGAGCTCTTAGAAAAAACATATGAGCAGTATCCTAGCTGCGATATTAAATTTGTCCTGAGCGATTTTAATGCCAAGCTAGGAAAGGAAGACATCTTTGGTGGAATAATCGAGAAAAACAGTCTGCACGACAACAGATTCAGGCTTAAAGATTTTGCTGCGGGGCGAAATGTCATGGTAGCCAGTACGCGTTTTCCACACCTCAACATCCACAAAGGAACTTGGAGTTTTCCAGATCAATCTACCGTCAACCAGATTGACCATATTGCGATCGACGCTAGACACGCTTTCAGCATCATGGATGTCCGAACTTTCCGAGGAGCTAACATCGACTCGGACCACTAACTCCTTGTAGCCAAGGTATAACTTCGGGTTTCCAGACCCAAGGCAAAACAGGGAGATGCTTGGAGAAGGTACAACGTCGAACAGCTTAAATCGCAAGAGATCGCCAAATCCTTCTCCCACCGAGTTACAAGTAACCTCTCTCAAAGTTCTCTGCCGCCAACACAATGTATCGAAAACCAGTGACAACATTGCCAAGATGCAATCAGAGAAGCCGCCTCTGACGTGCTGGGTTTCAAGCAGCCACCAACAAGGAACCCCTGGTTTGATGAGGAATGTCGGCAGGCAAATGCAGCCAAACAACAGGCACGCAAAGCGACGCTGCATAGAAGGACGAGAGCTGCTCATGAGCTCTATGAGCAAAAGAGGCGAGAGGAACATCGACTTCTCAGAAGGAAAAGGAGAGAGCATGAGAAGCGTGCGGTCAAAGATGTTGAGAGGTTTAAAAGCAGGAATGAAGTTTGAAAGTTTTATGAGCAGGTGAAACGAAATTCACAAGTACATAAACCTAGAACCGAAGGCTGCAAAGACGAAATTGGAAACATCATAGTAGAATCGCAGTCAATGCTGAGGATATGGAAGGACCACTTCTGCAGACTGTATAACGCGACGACGAACCGAATCCCGCTGTCAGGCAGGATGATCCATTCAACATAGACGACGAAAGCCAACAATCCCGTCCTCCCGACTTAGACGAAGTAAAGATTGCCATATCTAAGCTGAAGTCTAATAAAGCCGCTGGAGCAGATGGCTTATGCCGAGCTCTTCAAAGCAGCTGGAGATAATTTGGCTAGGAGCATGCACCAACTTTTCTGTAAGATATTGTCGGAAGAAAGCATGCCCGATGAATGGAACCTCTGTATTGTTTGCCCGATTCTCTAAACTGCACCAACTATAGAGGAATCAGGCTACTTGACATCGCTTACAAAATCTTCTCTGCCGTAATATGTGAACGTCTAAAGCCCATCGTCAACAACCTGATAGGTCCTTATCAGTGTGGTTTTAGACCACGAAAGTCCACAGTCGATCAAATATTCACATTACAGCAGATTCTGGAAAAAACCCAAGAACATCAAATCGATACCCACCATCTTTTCATCGATTTCAAGGAGATGGAGAAGTTTGTTGGGTGAGGCCCTAGTTCACACAGGACTGTAGCGCCACCTTAAGTAAGTAAGAGTAAAGTTGAAATTTTGTTAGTTTAATTGGTTATGTTGTTAAACAGTACTTGTTAATGCCATTGCAATTTAAAATTTCGGCAAGAGTACGATAACTTAGGCGACAAGATATAATAACGGTTTTTGGTAGAGGGGCTTAATACAAGCATTTTTTACTAAAGGAGGGGGGTCTATCTCCCCCCGTTTAGACGGTAGGGGCAATTTAAAAAAATTGTTATATAAAATGAAAAAAAATAATTAAAAAATAACGGTAATACTTACAATTAAGTATCATACCTTTTTTTAAAGCCAACATTCTGTTTTATTAGCCAGTTTTTAATTCAAGTCAAAACTATGCGTAGTTTTTGAAAAATTTTATTTTAAACTCAAAATTTGAGTAAAAAAAGTTAAAAAAAGGTTTAAATTGTAATTTTTCAATACTTCAAGATTATCTACCATTGTTTTTATTTCAGAATTTATTGCTCTTATTTATTTTTGATCAAAAACTGAAAACTAGATGATTGTATGTCATTTAGTTTTTGAGAAAATTGAAAATAACCACAACTACTATTTTAATTTAATTCTTTTTTTTTTTGCTTGAGTGGTCTTATTTTGATAGTAACAATGGTAGGTGCGAGTTTGGGTGTATGAAACAGTAAAGTGTGTGCGAGTTTGGGTGTATGCAATAGTGGCATCTGTAAGGGGGGGCATGCTGCCCCCCCTGCAACCCCCCTGCTTGGGCACACTATAGGATTTGCAAGGTGGGGAGGGTAAAAGGTGCGGTGGGTGCAAGATGGGGTGCATGTAAAGTTTCTTTTGCATTTAAATAAGCTGGATTTAAGAAAAATTAATTTATCCTTGGTATATCTTAATCCATATTCGATTATTACTATCAAAATAAGACTACGTAAATACTCAAGCAAGGAAAAAATAATTTAATTAAAAGATCTTTTTTTTTGCTAATTTTCAATTTTCTCAAGAACTAGAAGACATAAAATCATCTAGTTTTCAGTTTTAATTCAAAAACAAATAAGAGCAATGAATTCTAAAAAAAACAGTAGTATACAATCTTAAGGTTTTGAAAAATTACACTTTAAACCTTATTTTTAACTTTTTTTGTCCAAATTTTGAGTTTAAAACTATTTTTTTTTCAAAAACTATGCATAGTTTTGACTTGATTTAAAAACAGGCTAATAGACAAAAGTGTTGGCTTTAAAAAAAGGTATAATACTTAATTGTAAGTATTACCGTTATTTTTTAATTATTTTTTTTTCCATTTAATGTACATATTTTTTAAATTGCCCCTACCGCCTAAACGGGGGGAGAAAGACCCCCCCCCCTCCCATAGTAAAAAATGCTTGTTTTTAACTGTTCTATACAAATCCGTCATTAAACTTTGTCGCCTAAGTTATCGTACTCTCCCCAAAATTTCAATAAATGAATTTTGTATTTATATTTAAATTACTTGAAAATGAATTATTATAAATAGTACTAAATATTTGTAGGGATATAACTAAAAAGTAAACACTCAAATTTATGCTGAATTTACTCTTATTGAAACTTAACGAAAAAAAGTACATACTTGAATTGAACAAGAGAATTTTTAAATTTATTATCGTTGAACACATAAAGCAATCAACAAGTAGTTACAGCAAGTCAAATAAAAATTATATATCTTAAAAAAGTTGAATTATATCTTTTATTTAAATTGAACTCAAAGTGTGAAAACTATCACATTAAACATTGGTGCCGAAACCCGGAAATATCTTGTATTCCCTATGATGGATAAAAAGTTATCAACCTAAACTATAGTTAATATAAAACTAAAACTTATACTAAAAAATCATCCAATTCTCATAAGAAAATCAATTCTGAGGAAGACCACAGAACGAGAATTTACCCTAGAGAGCTAACATCGAAACGAACATGGTAATCTCTTACTTAATTTAATTTTTAACTCAATTGCAGGGCGTTGAATAAAAAAAAAAGTCATTGTCAGCGTATACATATAATAGCTTTTTTATCATCAGTTTCTTGGATGACATGACTTCCAACATTTGAAAAGGTCGTCATCGCATGAAAATAAAAGCTTTATATATATATATATACGAATCATCTTTAATGCAAAAACTCAATTGGACTCAATTCATGAAAAACAAGCTTTGATCGAGTGTGGAATGTATCGAGGATAGTTTACAACATAATTGAGTGGATACACGTAAGCTTGATTATTATTATATAATTCTTATGTTGCTGATACATACAAATTTGTTGTTGATTTTATCCGGTGTTGCTGATTAAATTTTGTTGCCAATTTTATCTATTGTTGCGGAAACAAAATTATTATATAATTCTTATGTTGCTGATACATACAAATTTGTTGTTGATTTTATCCGGTGTTGCTGATTACATTTTGTTGCCAATTTTATCCGTTGTTGCGGAAACAAAATTGTGGCCTTACATTTTAAAAGAACTTGTTGAATAGATATAAACTACATTGTTGCTAGAAATGTTTAGGTTGATTGACAGGAAGGTAAACAAATAGATAAATTATTGTTGCTGCTGGTAAATTGCCTTCCCGAATCGTTGTTGTTGTTGCTCTGAGGCTTATAAAAAGGATACAATATTTGTTGAGAGGTGGTTGTATCATATTGGAATAGACTATCTTTGCATCGATTTGATAAATTTGCTGTGTTTGGAGTTGCTGTTGCTGCTAAGGTTGAGGAGAAAATTTGTTGCAGACAAATCTACAAATAAACATTGTTGTTGAGGTGGTCAGAATATTTCGTTGTTTTTCTTGATTTCCTGTAAGGTAGTGCAGATTTGTTGATAGTTGGATTTTCTTCAATCGAAAAAAGCTTAGTTTATAAAGAGTAGTAACGATGACAGATACTAATAATACGAAGGGCAAAGATGAATCATCGCAAAGTGAGAATAGTTTAGGAAAAACTTTATCAGATTTGAAAGCGTTGCGGTCATCGTCGAAAGGAAACCTGAGTCGAACAAAAAATATTATTGTGCAGAAGGGACGTACGTTGTCAGAACCTGAGTTAGAATGTCGATTAGGAATATTGGAATCGTATTTTAAGCAGATTTTAAATGTTCAAACATCCATTGAACGATTTAATAATCCTGATGATGAAGCGGCTAATGAAGCCTTTCGAGAAGAAGTAGAAGACATCTATGTTAGCGCAAAATCAAGCATAATGTCAATTTTATCTGAACTCAGAGGAAATACAACTGCTGCTGAGCATTTAAATGCGACGTATTTTCCTGAACCGACTCGCCCTCGTTCAAAACTAGAACCTATCAAACTGCCTACATTTTCTGGAAAATTTTCTGACTATCCCAATTTCATAGGTTTATTTATGAATCTTGTTCATAAAGATGACAGCCTCGATAGTTTACAAAAGTTTAACTACTTACTTAGAAGTCTCTCAGGATCGGCTTTGGATGCTGTTAGAGATTTTAACGTCGTTGGAACAAATTATCAAAAAGCCCTTGATAGATTGAAAACTCGTTTTGATAATAAAACTCTTATTTTTCAAGAGCATATCAACAGTTTATTAGAGTTTCCAAAGATTTCCAAAGTATCTGCTTCATCTTTGCGCTATTTAGAAGATAGTTTAAATACGCATTTAACTGCAATGCTTTCTATTGGAAATCACTTCTATATTGATTTCGTTAGCTTTGGATCGAGTTGATGAAGAAACTCAAACTAAATGGCAGGATGCAATAGATTATGAAAAGCTCCCAACGTGGGAAGAATTTAGTAAGGTTTTGGACCGCCGCCGTTGCAAAAGCTTAGAAGCCAAGGAAACCAGGCTACAAAAACCAACTAGCGCTGCCAAAATCAATACAAAATCTGACCAGTCTAGTCCACAAAAAGGTGGAAAGAAACAATTTAGAAAGTTTCAAGGTACAACTTTAGCAGCGGAGCGTATTAAATGTGAATATTGTCAGTCTTTGGAACATTTTGTGGACTCATGTCCAGATTTTCTTAGCTTACCAGTGGGAAGGAGGTTCCTGGAAGTTAAAAAACGAATCCTATGCGTCAACTGTTTGGGAAAAGAGCATTCTGTAAGACATTGCACTAAACCAAAATGCACTATATGTTCGTTACCACACCACAAACTGCTTCATAGGTTTACAGTCAACAAGGGTGTTGAAAATGCAGGCCAAGGAGCATCTCATTCAGCTTCATTAGTGGGGAGATCCTCCAATCAAACTATATTAGCCACGGCTGTGGTTTTAATAAAAGATAGTTTTGGTAGATATCAACCTGTTCGCACTTTGTTAGATTCGGCTTCTCAACTGAACTTTATAACTGAAAGTATGTCACAAAGATTAAGATTGCCAAAATCAAAGTCAGAGATACTGATAAGCGGAATAGGAAATGAGGTGACAAACGTTCGATATACTACAAACGCGACTTGTAAATCGAGGATTTCGGAGTTTGAGACTCAGTTGGACTTGCTGGTAACCAGAAATATTACTCATCTTCAGCCTAGTCAATCATTTACGGTAGATTGTTGGAAAATACCTAAAAATATTGTGCTAGCGGATCCTAACTTCAATGAGGCAGCTAAGATAGATTTGCTTATAGGTGCAGATCATTTCTTTGAGTTGCTAGCTATTGGGCAGATCAAATTGGAAGAGAAGATTACACTTCAAAAAACTCTGTTTGGTTGGGTTGTTTCGGGTTCTCATGATTTGTCAAACGCCAAAACTTCCACAGTTTGCTTGCTAGGAAGTGAACAGCAGGCAAAAGATGAAAATCTCAATGAATTTGTTGAAAAGTTTTGGGAAATCGAAAACTACCCCACTGCTTCAAAATTGTTAAAGCCTGAAGAGATTAAATGTGAAGAACACTTTTTAAAAACAACTAAAAAGAATAGTGAAGGCAGATTTGTCGTAAGCTTTCCCTTTAAGGAAGATCCTGAATCCTTAGGACAATCCTTCGAAATGGCCAAAAGTAGGTTTTTGTCGTTAGAGAGGAGGCTGGATAAAAATAATAGTATAAGTATTCAATACGAGGAATTCTTAAAGGAGTATAAAAGTTTTGGACATATGTTAGAAATAAGTTTTGATAAGGCAAAAAATATGAAGTACTTTTGCCCTCATCAGTACGTACTTAGGCCGGATTCTTCTACCACGAAATTAAGAGTTGTTTTCGATTGTAGTGCTAAGACTTCATCAGGTAAATCCCTAAATGATATCTTGATGAAAGGACCTATAAAGCAGGACGACCTTTATTCAATAATCTTGCGTTTTCGCTGTTATAAATTTGCTTTAACAGTTGATATTTCAAAAATGTATCGCCAGATAATTATGGATCAAAAAGATCGCATACACCAATGCATTCTGGAGAACTAAGAGTACAGAATCGATAAAGATATACCAATTAAATACGATTACTTATGGAACCACTTCCGCTCCTTATTTGGCTACACGCTGTCTCAAAACTTTGTCAGAAGAAGGGGCCTTGAAGTTTCCATTGGGGTCCAAAGTTTTAAATGAAGATTTTTACATGGATGATTTGATCAGTGGTAGAGATTCGCCAGAGGAGATATTTAGCATCTATGAAGAAGTTAGGACTCTTTTGCATGGTGCAGGTTTCGAACTTCGAAAATGGTGGACAAATGAAAGAACGTTGTTGGAAGTTGTCCCAGAGATGGACAGAGAAAAACCGCTCAGAATAAATGATGCTGATATCATTAAAACGTTAGGTATCAAGTGGAATCCATTATCAGATGAGTTGCAGTATGTAGTTCCAGAATTTAGTTCAAAACCAAAAATCACCAAAAGGATAATTCTATCTGAGCTATCTACCCTATTTGACCCATTAGGACTTATTAACCCAGTCGTTGTTAAGGGTAAAATTTTTGTGTTGGGTTAAAAAGACGGATTGGGATGAATCTGTCCAATCTAGAATATTCACTGAGTGGGAAAATTTTCGAAATCGTTTGAAGGAGTTAGAATCAATCAAAATTCCGAGATATGTGCTAGCTTTACATCCATACATACAAAACGTTCAACTTCATGGATTTTCGGATGCATCGTTGCGGGCTTATGGCTGTTGTGTATATTTACGCACAGTTGATGAAAAGGGTATGATATCGTGCAGTTTAATTACAGCAAAATCAAGAGTCGCTCCAATCAAAACCCAAAGCTTACCAAGGCTAGAATTATGTGCAGCGGAAATGCTGTCTTCGGTGATTTCCAAGATACTTCCAAACTTTTCCCACCTAGTTGAAGATATACACCTCTGGACTGATTCAGAAATCGTTTTATGCTGGCTTTCAGCGCATCCGTCTTGTTGGGAAGTATTCATAGCCAATAGGATTTCTAAGATACAAACTAGTTTGCCACAGGGTAAATGGAAATATGTGAGTACAAAGCAAAATCCTGCAGATATCATATCTAGAGGAGCTTATGGAAGTGAGTTGATGGAAAGTATATGGTTTTCTGGTCCGAAGTATCTTAAACTACCACAGGATATGTGGCCTGTACAAAAAGATTTTTCAATGCTAGCAAAAGATACTCCTGGAATGCGGAAATGTCATGTGACATTGCTTTCAAAAATTATTGACACGGATTTTGAAGGAAACTACGTACGTTTTAAAAGCATCGACAAAACTTGTGGAATATTTACTCTTATATTGCGTTGGATCATTATAATCCGCAAGAAAATTCAAAGGAAGAAATCAGGAACTGAGTTTGAGGACGACGAACTGAGATTTAATAAGCCTTTGGACGCGGACGAAATAAATCATGCTTTGGAAAGAATTTTATGGAACGTTCAACAAAAACATTTCCAAGAGGAAATTCAGAAACTAGAGAAAGGAATTATGATTAGCCCTACGAGTGCCATTAAAAACCTCAATCCCTTCCTTGATGGTGACTCATTCAAACTCCTCAGAGTAGGTGGGCGTCTGCTGAATGCGGACATTCCTTATACTGTTAAATGTCCTATCCTTCTCCCTAAATCCAACCTATTTATAAAAAACCTTTTTAAATCATTACATAACAAAAATTATCATGCAGGTCCCCAAGCTTTAGTTGGTATTGTGCGGCAGAGGTTCTGGGTATTAGACGCCCGCAGACTAGCAAAGAAGGTCGTGGACAGTTGCTGGCAGTGCTTTAAACACAAACCTTAGATATTGGGACAAATCATGGGCAATCTACCTATTGACAGAGTACAACCTGCAAGACCGTTTTTGAAGACTGGTGTCGATTTTTGTGGTCCATTTCAAATCACTTATAAGCTGCGGGGTCATAGAACCACCAAATCATATAGGATACGGAGAATTGACTCGTTGAGTGGTGGAGTACACAGTTTTGGTGCGCGATTTTAAAAGGCGAATTAGTTAATAAATAATCTTGGAAAGGGATACGGAGTTGTGTGAGTTTCGTAGAGACAGAACACGAACGAAGAAAAAACCCGAAACATTCACGAATTTTAAGGTATTTTTAGAAGAAATTTAAACTTAAATTACCAAAATTTCGTATATAAAAAAAAAGAAATTAAACGTTATTTTAAAACACTCAAGAGAGTGAAAAAGGGGTATTTCTTACATTTATTTACCAAACCAATTATAATTTAATATATAAATCACAAAAATTCATCCTGGCAAACAAACCACGATTATAAACGTCAAAACAATCAACTGTGAGCTCTCACTTCCAACCGATTGTTAATAAAGGCCATCTAGCGGCAAGCACGTGCATCTAAAACTCAACCAGTGTCGACATCCAAAAGCAAAAAGTGCTAAATAGTATTGTTAGAGCAAAATGGCAATTACTTTAGAGGACTTGAAAGCACTATTAAGGGAGCAAAAAGAGGAAATCTTTCAGAATATAAACGAAGCTACCAATAAGGTCATCAAAAACACCGATGAGAAAGTAGGGATTATTTCTGAAAAGGTTGAGAAACTTGAAAAAATGGTGGAAATGCAGGAAACGGTTATACAAAAACAAGAAGCTATATGCGTGAACCAAGAAAAAAGAATTACTCAGCTAGAAATAGGTTTGAGGAAAAATAATGTGATTATGTTTAAGGTAGAAGAAACGGAAAAAAATGAGGAAGAACTCAAAAATTTAGTTATCAAAATCCTAAATAATAGTAATCAAGATTTTAAATTAATTTCAAACGATAATGAAAATTGCTTACGTTTAGGGAAATCCTCCGAAGAGAAGAATAGACCAATACGTGTAACGTTTAAGAGTTTTGACAAAAAACACAAAATACTCATGTCAAAAAAAATATTTTCATCGCAGAGGATCTACCTAAATCTCTCCTTGAGGCAAGAAAACCACTCGTGCCTAAGCTTTTGGAATTCAAAAAACAGGGCAAAAGAGCATATTTTAAGCTAGATAAATTAGTAGTAGAAGGGAAAGTTTGGAAAGAAAACGCAGAATGTGATCCAGAAAATCCTAGAAAAAGAAGTCGCTCTGCCGAGAGCTCCCCACCACAACAAATAATAGTTAGAAACAACAATGACAGCAAAATAAAAACAACCATAATTGGATCTACGGAATTGAATCCAACAAAACAACCAAGAAACCCAATAAGAAAGTTTCTTACACAACAAAACTGTAATGAATACCTTAACAAAACACTTACACCAACGACTAGTCAAAATAATGTCCCTAGCTATAGCAAACATAACAACTTGGAATAGCAAACAATAGCAAAACATAACACCTCTAAGCAAGTCTCAAAACAGCGTGCACAAAAACACAACAACAACAACAACAACACCACCACCACCAACAACAACAACAACAACAACAACACCACCACCACCACCACCACCACCACCACCACCACCAACAACAACAACAACAACAACAACAACAACAACAACAACAACAACAACAAC
The DNA here is from genome assembly GCA_951509635.1 of Eupeodes luniger. Classification (NCBI taxonomy): domain Eukaryota; kingdom Metazoa; phylum Arthropoda; class Insecta; order Diptera; family Syrphidae; genus Eupeodes; species Eupeodes luniger. The sequence continues at coordinate 59,448,843 of OX608075.1, forward strand.
AACACCAACAACAACAAAAACAATATCAACAACAAAGGCAGCGAAGACATCATCAGCAGCTATAACAAAACCAACAACAACAACAACAACAGCAAGAACAACATCCACAATAACAATAACAACAACAACAACACCAACACCAACAAACACTCAAACAACAAAAACAACGATACGAAAATCAACAACTACAACAACTACTAATACAACAACAACATCAACATCAACAACAACTACTACTGCCGCAACAACACGAACAACAATATCACCAACAACATCAGGCAAAACAACACCTGCAGCACCAACAACACCAACAACAAAAACAACCACATCAACAACAACAACACCATCAAAAACAACATCACCAGAACAAACAACACCAACAACAACAGCCACAACAACACCAACAACAACAGCAGCAACAACAACAACATCAACAATACCAACAACAAAATCATCAGCAACAATCAGAACTATATCAACAACAAAAGCAGCAGCTCCAACAACATCAACAACAACAGCCGCAACAGGAAACAGACACTGATTCTTTATGTAATTTTAAAATTGTGGGTTTTTTTGAGTATCTATATAGTTTTGATATTATCTGTCTATTAGAAACTCATGTAGAAGAGTACAAAATAGTAGAATTCAGAAATTACTTTCCTGCAAAAAGAACTTCCAGCAAGGGAAGAGCTAGCGGTGGTACTCTTATTGCAATAAAGAAAGAGATGTATAGAATTTTCAAAATAAACAAAATTGAAGAAATTATGTATATAGAAGTCAAAAGTCAGGGTAATATTTTTTACATTGTTCCTGTCTATCTTAATTGCAACTATTGGGAACGAGATTTTGAATCGCTGTATGACTGTCTTTGCTGTTTGAAATCACAAAACTTGTTGATCATTGGAGATTTAAATGCAAGGACAGCGGTTGAAGAATCGGAAATAGCGATAACAGATCATAAACGTCAATCGAGAGATAAAAAAGTGAACGGAGAGGGTCGAAAGATCATAGAATTAGCAAACGAATTTGGTTTGAGCATATTAAATGGAGCTTGTGAAGGAGACTTCGAGGGTGAATATACATTTGTCGGGAAACAGGGTAGTTCTGTTATTGATTATGGCATCTTGGGTGGCGACTGGTGGACATTTTTCGAATATTTTAAGGTAGGAAAGGAAACATTTTCCGATCATCTGCCAATAACGATAAAAATTCTAAACAACAAATCCTGCAGTACTCGAGCAGACGCTCGTGATCTGGGTATTAAAATCCTCAAATGGAACAAAAATAAAAAAGAGGAATATAAAACAACAATGGATGCCCTGCTTCAAACAAAACAAAATGGATCGATTGCAAATTATTTGCCTTTATGTGATCTTGAATCAATCGTCATAAAATCGGCGACATCAATTCCCAAATCAGGTACACTCTATAAGAAATCCGCATGGTATGATCGTGAATGCGAAAAACTTAGAAAAAAGTGTTTAGCCTTGCTCAACTTGTTTAGGAAAAACGAATCTCAGTCGATTAGAATAGATTATTTGGAAGCAAATAAGCATTATAAAGAAACGGTAAAAATAAAAAAGCGAACTCATGAAGAAAAATTGGCATGTGAACTAAGTCAAAGCAAGGATGCAAAAGAATTTTGGTCTTTAACTAGAAAACTGTCTGGTAATTACCAATCAAAAGAACAAGTTTCGATCCCCTTGGAAAGCTTACGACTCCATTTTGAATCTCTATTATACCAAACGGAACAAACTACGTGGAGTTTTGCACAACCCAACATTGTGGACGATCTTCTAGATAAAGAAATTAGATTTGAAGAAGTCGAATTGGTACTTCACTCCTTAAGAGATGGCAAAGCATCAGGACCGGACGGCATACCGGCCGAATTCTACAAATATAGCTCCCGAACTTTCAAAGAGAACTTCGCAAAAGCACTCGACATCATATTTAACTTTGGAACACTACCTGATCAGTTTTATGAGGCCTTGATATTACCAATATACAAAAAAGGTGACAGCTCAAATCCAGCCAATTATAGGGGGATCACTTTGTTGAACTCGGCGCTAAAAGCTTATACAACATTATTATACAAAAGACTCGAAGAGTGGGTTTCCGTGAACGAAAAACTCAGCGAGTTTCAAGCTGGCTTCCGCTCTTACTCTACTGTCGATAACATTTTCATCTTAACTTCAATAGCGCAAATGAAAATAGACCATAATATAAAGCTTTATACTTTCTTTGTCGATTTTAGGGCTGCATTTGACATGATAAATCGAAATGCAATGTTCTACAAGCTGTACAATTTAGGAATATCTACAAAATTCGTACGTGCATTAATAAAACTTTATCAGCAAACAACAGCAAATATAGGCAATGGTAAAGAACGATCAGAAAGACTGATTGCAAACCGAGGTGTCAAACAAGGCTGCAACCTCAGCCCCTTACTGTTCGCACTCTTTCTCGATGACCTTGTGGAGTGGCTTACATGTGGGGTTGGTATTGACAACACAAAGGTAAAGGTTATCATGTACGCGGATGACATAGTCATTCTTGCCGAATCACCATCTTCATTGCAACTGATGATAAACAAGCCCTATCAGTATTGCTTATTATGGGGTCTGGAGGTAAATGTGGAAAAATGATTTTCCAAAAAGGGTCCGGAAGAAATGCAAGTGGTGAAAATTGGAAATATGGCGAACGTAAGCTAGAAGTAGTAAAAAAATATACCTATCTCGGAATGGAATTATCGTTCAATTTAAAAATGGAAAACCACCTAAAAAATAAAGTAGATAAGGCGAAATCAGCAATAAGCCAGAATTGGAAAAAAAATTTCAGCAACAATTTAATAACTATCAGCTCCAAATATAGTGTATTTAACGCTACAGCCAAATCAATTATGTTTTATGGTGCACAAGTTTGGGGGATAGAACGACACGAGGAAACTGAAAGCCTGCTGCGGTTCTTTCTAAGGAAAATCTTTTACCTTCCATTAAACACGCCAAAATATATGTATCACCTGGAGTCGGGATTACCAACAATGTTTATTTCTGCTCTTAAACTACATGCAGATTATTTATTAAGGGTGATAAATATGGAAGAATCAAGACTTCCGAAGAAGATTCTTAAGTATGCACTGAAAAAGAAAACTCTCTTCGTCAAAAATTGGGTTAAACTTGCCGGAAACTGTGGAATAACGATTAACTTGTCAGAAGCTAACTCAAACCAGTGGAAAAAGATCTTTTATGAAATAATCCAGCTGACTGATGAAAATGAAAGATATGCCTTTATCGAAAAAGCTCGCAGTTCAACAGAGCGAAAGTATTATTCATTGATCAATTACAATCTTAATGAAAATAACTACTTTAAAAGCTGTTTCTCGTGCTACAACATAGGGACCATCTTCAAAATTAGAGGCGAACTCATCAAATTAAACTTTACTCCACATCGAACGGCGCGGCGGGGAACTGTAGTTTATGTAATCTGCAAGAGAGGGAAGACATCCTTTATTTTATTGGTGTTTGTCTCGTGCTCAAAGAAATAAGGCGTCACTACTTTGGTAAAAATGTTCTACTCATCGAGGAAGTAAAGAGTTATCTAAATGGTTTCGACTGGCAGCTTCTATTCAACTATTATAGTAAGGCCTATGCTTATAGAACAAGGATAATCACCGAAAGTTTTTAATTAGCTATGCAATAATGTATGTTTTAGTTTTAATTAAAATTTTAATTTTTGTTTTAACTAAACTAAAAGTCATTCCGTTTTAACTAAACTAAAAGTCATTCCGTTTTAACTAAACTAAAAGTCATTCCGTTTTAACTAAACTAAAAGTCATCGCGTTTTAACTAAACTCAAAGTCCACAAAAATTGTTTTAAAAAATTGTAATATTACAAATATTTGGCAAAATGTATAAGTTAAAAATCAAATTAATATTTAAAAATTATAAACGAATTATATCACAATAATATTTTATACTACAGACACACGACAAACTTTGTCATGTCTTAATTTATTCATGTTCACTACTCAATACATTGTATAAAAATTTGTTTTTCATGAATAAAATGTATCTATCTATCTATCTATCTATCATATGTCGCCGTCTTCGTTTGCTTTGTTGTAAAAGCTGTGCACTTGGAGGTTGTCTCCGACTTATCTAGCGAAGGTTTCGTTGCAGCGCTGAAGAGGTTCGTGGCAAGACGAGGTTTGTGCCAAGATTTGTACTGCGACAACGGGACGAATTTTGTTGGGGCTCGTAATCAGCTAGAAGAATTCAGGCAAAGTTTCCTGGATCAGCAGTTGGAAAAAAAGATAAGTGATTGGTGTGCTACAGAGCATATCAAGTTTCATCACATCCCACCTCGAACACCACACTTTGGCGGTCTATGGGAGGCGGCCGTGAAGTCTGCCAAAAATCATCTTCTTCGTACAGTCGGCGATGCCTTTCTGACTTTTGAGGAACTATCTACTATTGTTGCAGATATAGAAGCTATACTTAACTCCAGGCCCATGTATGCTATGTCCAGTGACCCGAGCGACGAGCAAGTGCTTACACCTGGGCATTTCTTGATTGGTGGACCAATGAACGCAGTTTTTGAACCAGTGGTCACTGATTACAAAATGTCTGCGTTGAAGCGGTGGCGGCGACTATCGTTGATAAAGCAGCATTTTTGGAATCGGTGGTCGAAAGAGTACCTAGCCGAGTTGCAAAAACGAGTCAAATGGCAAACTTCGTCAGAAAACATCAAAGTCAACACACTCGTTCTAGTTGGGGATGATAATTCGTATCCTCAAAACTGGCTCATTGGAACAGTAACTAATTTGGTTGAATCTTCAGATGGGAAGGTTCGAGTCGTTGATGTGCAAACAAAAAATGGAACCATTCGCAGAGCAGTTCATCGATTAGCACCCATCCCAATTGATGATTGAAGATATCCTCCAGATACTTCAAAGTGGGCAGAATGTTAATGCCATTGCAATTTAAAATTTCCATAAATGAATTTTGTATTTATATTAAAATTACTTGAAAATAAATTATTATAAATAGTACTAAATATTTGTAGGGATATAACTAAAAAGTAAACACTCAAATTTATGCTGAATTTACTCTTATTGAAACTTAACGAAAAAAAGTACATACTTGAATTGAACAAGAGAATTTTAAAATTTATTATCGTTGAACACATAAAGCAATCAACAAGTAGTTACAGCAAGTCAAATAAAAATTATATATCTTAAAAAAGTTGAATTATATCTTTTATTTAAATTGAACTCAAAGTGTGAAAACTATCACATTAAACAGTACTCGTCCGATCAAACCCATTCAAAAGAATCGGTATAGAAAAAAAAGTATTGGATGAGATAATTTATAACGAAAAAAACTCAAAGGGAACATTTTGGAGATCCAAGATGCTGAAATACTTAGAAAGGTAAATTTCAACGTTCAAATCGATTCAGTTAGTCCCTAAGAACGATCAAGCATAGTTAAAACTCACGTCTACAATATTGTAATGTGTATACACTCTTTATCTCTTTTAATATCGTGTTATAGTAGAATAAGTACGTAGCAACCGTTTATTTGTAGTAATAAACACTTGTGTAGAACATTTATAATAAGGGGCAACATCTAGTGATTAATAGGAGAACTCGCTTCGTTAAGCATCGAGAAACATCTAGTGGCTAAGAGGAGAACTCGCTTCGTTAAGCATCTAGTGATTAAGAGGAGAACTCGTTTCGTTAAGCATCGAGAAATATCTAGTGGCTAAGAGGAGAACTAGCTTCGTTAAGTATCTAGTGATTAAGAGGAGAACTCGCTTCGTTAAGCATCGAGAAACATCTAGTGGCTAAGAGGAGAACTCAATTCGATAACATTCAGCGCCTACAAGAACCTTGTAGTTTCTCGAACCAATTTGAGAAAACCGCTTTGGAAGCGAAGCGGTTCATTATTGGCTGTGAACTGCGATAAAGTAAAGACTGTGTTTAAAAAGTAATAATTGAAAGTAGACTGTGTTTAAAAAGTAATAAGTGAAAGTGTTCAATAAATAAGTTTGGAACAATTTAAATAAAGAAAAATTGTGTTTTATTTACAAGTGTGAATAAGTTTTAATTGTCGGACCAAGCCGAATATTACAATATCTTATTATCTCTCGTTCGATCAAATTCGATTTCGTAGCTTTTTGCACACGCTGAACAAACACTGAATTAACACTTATCAATTCAATTATGAAAATGACACACTTTGCTTTATTTTCAAAAATATCCTATAGATATTTTTATTTTAAAGCCTAAAGTTTACAAACTTTAGGTTACTAATTAGTAAGTAAAATGGAATTACAATTTGCGGTTCAACTTTTGGGTTGTAATCAACTTGAAAATTTGCCTCAAGTTAAGCAATAGTATCGCCCTAAAAATCTATCCTCATGAGCTAAGTGAATCGACTATTATCGTGTTATGAACTTCTTACCCCATGACGTAAATTCCCATTTCATTTCGATATAAAAATCTGGAGCATCAAGCAGATGCTGTAACAGTTTAGGCACATGTGTGACTCTCTGCATGTGTCGTTGCAGATCACGTACTTCAAGGATTGCAGTAAGAATTTCCTCGTCACCACAACAAACAGCTTCCTGCACAACTATAAATAAGAGATGTTTAGCCATGAAAACAAATAAGAATTTCATTATAACTTCTTACCTGACCAACCTTTGCTTTCAAAGTTAGCATTACATTTGGCAGATAATAGACATTTTACGCAAGACAATGATGATAACTTAACGGCTAACATTAATGGTGTTCGACCTCTAGGATCGAGTTTTTCTTTGTCGTTCTGGAAAAGAATTATAAACCAATTTACTATTAAATAATGGCATTTTAAAAATTAAACTTTTTAAAGAATCCTTTCTCGTGTTACTGTTTAACTTTTTGATCTTTAGCAAATACTATATGTATCAAGTGTACTGCATAATGTTCTAAGATATGGATATGTTATGGATGGCCATGAACAAGTCAATAGTCATCGAAATTATCTTCTTTTTTTTTACAGATCGTATTCACATTATAATGATCCAGTGCTTTTCACTTAATAATTCATAAATGAAATGTTTTTATACTTTTTGTTTGGGTATTTGAATGTATTACAGTGACTGAGATGTCAAATTGCATTTGGGTAGATGTGATTGTTGGTTAATTCTCCTCAAGTGAAAATTTAATTCTTATGAAATCACTTTGAGGAAAACAATATAAAATTGGAAAAATTAAAATAAATGATAAGTGTTTACAATGAAAAACAATTTATAATAAACAAATAAATTTTTAGGGGCTACTCGATGAAGTATATGTATATCTATTATAAGTAGAGTCAATGTTCGGATGGGAAGTATAGACGTTAATTTGGGATTAATGATCATTAACTAAACACTAAAATTAGAATATCAATGTTCCGCTAATCATCCGATCTGATGTACCACATGATCGGCAGACAGTTGTTGCTTATCGTTAGGTAGTCACTACATTGAATAATAAATTGTATTTAGTATAAGAACAAGAAGTTGTGTTTTATTTTAAAGACAGAACAATTGGCTACGAGGATTACAAAAAAAAAAAAAACTTAAAAGTTTGTCAAAAAGTCAAAGTAAATTTTTTTAAAGGGTATTGATTACCCCCGTGCTTTAATATGAAGTTAATTGGAAATGTGAAACCTTATGAGCGTGGTGACAGTTTTAGAGACTACGAAAATCGTTTGAACAATTTTTTCACATTAAATAGTGTCCAAGAAATGGAAAAAATAGTCTTTTCATCGGAATAATGGGTAAATCCATGTACGAGTTGCTGGCAAAGTTGACTTATCCGGTGTCACCATGTGATAAATCTTTCAATCAGAACATATCTTTGCTTCGTAGTCAGTTCGCACCAAAACCAAATAAGAGATCGGAAAGATTTAAGTTCCATAACGTGGTTCAACAACATGGAGAGTCCATAAGCGAGTATATTTTGAGGCTTAAAGCAGCAGCACGGGATTGTTGCTTTAGTGATTTCATGGATGTTAGTCACGTGTCTACTCTAGCGATGTCATATGTTTTACCATCCCTACACTCGATAGTGCCCCCGAGCGTTCCATCCACTACTAATATTACCACCACCACTTTGCTTTGCTTGAAAACGAAAATCTAACCTTCGAGCAGTATTTTGAGAAAGCCCTCACTATAGAGTCATCCGAAAAAGCGTCAAGTTCAGTACAAGTGTCAAGAGAAACTAATGCAGTATATCCATCTGGTCAGTCAAAAAATCAGAAGCTAGTCTTGTCCAAGCCATCGCAAAGTTCAAAGTCGAGCAATCATCGTGCAGGTGCACAAAATTATCATCAGTCTAAGTGAAGTCGTCAACAAACCCAAAGTCAATGTCATCGTTGTGGGAGATCAGCACATAAAGATTGCCCAGCAGTCAACTGGGAATGCTTCTTGTGTAACCGAAAAGGGCATACATCACGAATGTGTCCCACTAAGAAGGCAGCCGTCAACGTTATCAGTAGTGTGATGTCAATTAACCAACCTGAAATATGTGATGTCGTCATCAATGGGAAACCAGTCATAATGGAGATCGATACTGGTGCTACGTCATCGGTTATGTCTGAAGATCAATATAAGCTATGTTTCTCTGAGTGTAAAATTGTTAAGAATATTTCTAATTTAGTATCAGTTACAGGTGGGGAACTAGATGAGCTTGGAACAATGGAGTGTGAAGTAAGTTTTGCCGGTAATGTGTTTAGTCTTGCAGTCGTTGTAGTTAAAGGCAGCCGTCCAAAAATTAGTTTAATGGGTCGTCCATGAATAGATATTCTTTTCCCTAGCTGGAGAGGATCGTTTAAGGTCGAACTGGATGTTTTGAGTGTTACTACGGAGGATGAAATCGTAAGTGAGATCAAAAGTAAATTTCCAAATATAGTCGAAACCACATAAAATTCACCGATAGTTGGGTTTGAGGCTGATATTGTTTTGAAGCCAGATGTTTTGCCAATTTTTCACGCCCCGTATAGTGTTCCTTTCAAATTGAGAGATAAGGTCAATGAAGAGTTAAACCAGTTAGTTCAAGAAGGTATTTTAGAGAAAATTAGTGTCAATCGTTGGGCCAGTCCGATTGTTATTGTTCCAAAAAAAGATAACTCGATTCGAATTTGTGTGGACTGCAAGGTCACAATAAATAAGTGCATAGAGACAATGTATTATCCGTTAAGAAAGTTACAAGAAATTTTTGCTCAAATTTCTGGATGCACATATTTTTGTGTAATTGACCTTAAGGGTGCTTACATGCAGTTAGCAGTTAATGCAGATTCTAGGAAGATTTTAGTTATTAACACGTTCAATGGTCTCTATGTTTTTAATCGATTGGTTTTTGGAGTAAGTAGTGCTCCCGGTATTTTCCAGTCTGTAATGGACAAGATTCTTTTAGGCCTTGGAAAAGTTTTGTGTTACATTGATGACGTCATTATTGGTGGGGCCAATCAAAAAGAATGTAAACAACAACTTTTTGAAGTCCTAAAGCGGTTGTCGAAACACAATGTGCGTATCAATTTACAAAAATGCAAGTTTTTGCAAAGGTCCGTTGACTTTTTTTTTTGGGTCATACTTTATCTGGAGGGGGCTTAAGTCCCCAAAAGGAAAAAGTCAGGGCAATATTAGAGGCCCCCACACCAAAAAATTTACAGCAACTGGAATCATTTCTAGGGTTGCTTAATTTCTATCATCAGTTTTTGCCTAACATTTCCACAGAGTGTTTTGCTTTAAATAACTTAAAGAGAAAAGGTGAAGCGTTTACATGGTCATCAAAATGTGAAGAGACATTCCAAAAGTGTAAGGAATTGCTTGTGAACGCTGAAGTGCTAGAACTATATGATCCTCAGAAAGAGATAGTTCTCTTCACAGACGCAAGTCCAGTCGGGGTCGGTGCTATATTAGCACATGTTGTGGACGGAGTTGAGAAGCCCGTGTTTTATGCTTCATGCACATTGAGCTCTTCGGAACAAAACTATTCTCAACTCCACAGAGAAGGATTAGCTGTTATTTTTGCTATATAAGTTTCACACTTTTATATACGGCCATCAGTTTACATTGATTACTGATAACATGGCCATAAAAGAGATATTTAGCCCGACCAAAAGTAATTCTGCTGTAGCTTTTGCAAGGCTCCAGTGTTGGTCTATAATCTTATCTCAATACCAATATAAGATTATTTATAAAAGAAGTGCAAACATGGCTCATGTCGATTTTTTATCAAGGTTGATTCTAAAATTGAACACATTCCAATAATTTTTTTTGGATCAGACCAGTTGGTCGATTTCGAGTTAGTTAAAAAAGAAACTAAAAAGGACCAAATTTTGTGCTCAGTTTTTAAATTTCTGCGATCAGGATTTGATGTTGAGTTACGGTCATATTTTTTGAATAAAAATGCATTATGTACTGATAATGAGTGTATCTTTTACCATCATCGTCTATTAATTCCTGAAAGTTTGCGTTTTAAAGTTTTAAATGTCCTACATGTGTGCCATACTGGTATGGTACGAATGAAAATGCTTGCAAGATCTTATGTATGGTGGGTGGGCATAGACAAAGCAATCGAAAGTTTCGTCAAAGATTGTAACATTTGTCAAGCAACTCAAAATGTACCTAAGGAAAAATTTGACACTATATGGCCTCCCGCTCAGCAGGCTTTTCATCGCATACATCTAGATTTTTTTCATTTAAAAGGAAGAACGTGTTTAATAATAGTTGATGCGTTTAGCAAGTTATTTATCGTAAAAGAAATGACGTCAACGACTTTAACGTCCTTGCTTACTGTTTTAAGAGAAGTTTTTGTGATTTTTTGGTTCCCTAGGTGCATTGTGTCTGACAATGGTCCCCCATTCAGTGCACATTTGTTTAAACAATATTGCGTGGCCAACAAGATTGAATATAAACCGACTCCACCCTACCATAGTCAAAGTAATGGGTTGGCAGAACGTGATGTTCAAACTACAAAATCTGCTTTACAGAAAATGTTACTCGAAAAGCAATCCAGCTCGAACTTAAACGCTTTTATATTTGAGTTTTTGATTGTTTACAACAACACTCCATGTACTGTTACCGGTAAAACACCTTCAGAGTCTATTTTGTCATTTAGGTCTATAAATAAGTTAGATTACATTAACCCAAAAATTAAAAACTTAGAAAAAGATAAATTAAATAATAATGTAAATAATGAATTAAAAGCAAATAGCCCTCTTGTTAAACAAAATGTAAATCATAATACATTTTTAGTGGGCGAAGAAGTTATGATTAGATTTAGATTTAGATTTAGATTAGATCGTTTTTTATTTAACGTTGATTTCATTACAAATTTTACAAGAAACAAAAAGCATGGCTTTATTGCCGTCTGCCTAGTTGACAAAACATAAATATTATTACATTGAAAATAGATTCTTAATCAAACGAATTTTATTAATATTAACATTCAAAATAATAAAGTTATCAATTTGAAATATTTAAAAACTTTCATTTATAATTCTATTTCTATAGAGAAGAGCTAGTCTGCAGTACTGATATAATTTTTTAACTTCCATATTGTTAAGCAAGAGTATTATTTGGCTTTGCGTTAGGATATCGCTTCCGAAGGTATTCCTCCTTATTTCTTTAAGAATTGGGCATCTTCCCATAAAGTGGAAAACATCTTCCCTTTCGTTTAAGTTACACAAAGAGCATATTATGGGTAAATCCTCTCTATGTGGTACGAAATTAAGCTGTAATAGCTCTCCTCGCAACTTCAACATCATTGATATTTCAGCAATGCTGTTTTCATCTTTGAAATAATTCTTTTCTTCCAAGTTGTGATTTAATTGACTGTAGACTTGTCTGTAAAGAGATCCTGTTGCGTCCATCCAATATTTATCTCGCTGCTTTAGGTCTACTGCGGAAATGAGATCGTATAGGGAACTTTTCAAGGCATCATGGTTTAGGTCGCTGAGATTCAGTTCCATGCCACAATCCCTAGCTAAATCCATCCAATCGTTATACCAACTTGTTTTCGTTTGCATAACTTGTAGAGCTGCTATCTTTGGGAGCCGGTGATTTCCCATTTTCAATATTTTCAGGATGTAATCTATTTGCAACTTCAGGGTTCGTGTGAAAAGAGGTGATAAACCTGTTTCAAGGATAATGATGTAGTTGGGTGTATTGGGTGGCAGCTGAAAAATTCGCTTGATGTAATATCGAAGAAGTTTCTCCACCGTTTCATACTGCTTCGCTCCCCAAGTTTGTGCTGCGTAAAACAAAATTGATTCTGATATTGCCTCAAATATCTTGAACTTGCTGCTATGTGCGATATTTTTGTTATAGAAACATCTATTCCAGGTTGCGCTGATAGCGCCTTTAGCCTTCATCAGTTTCTCTTTGAGATGTCTTTCCATACTTAAGTTTCTCGTAAGCAAAACTCCTAAGTATTTAAATTCATTGACAATTTCTATGTCCTCACCATTGTAGCGCCATTTTTCGTTCGCACAGTTACGACCTCCTCCAGCTTTAAAAATCAAAATTTTGGACTTATCCAAATTCACAATCAAACTCCAAAGCTTGCAGTACTGTGAAAGTCGATTTATCATAAGCTGCAATGATTCAGGAGATGATGCCAGAAGTACGATATCATCCGCGAATAGCAGCGCTTTTATCACATGTCCTGCGTATTCAATGCCACAGGGTAAAAGATCCACTAGGTCTTCAATAAACAGAGCAAATAAGCTTGGACTCAATGTGCAGCCTTGTCTGACTCCCGATTCCGTTTTAAACTCTTCTGACAACTCTTCACCATTCCAGACCTTGGCCAAAGTGTCTCTATAAAGGTTTTGAATTATTCTTCCAAACTTCCATGACATACCGAGATTATAAAGCTTGTAAATTAGCGCTTGCCGATCAACTATATCGAACGCCGATTTAAAGTCTACGAAAAACGTGTACAGCTTTTTTCCTTTGTGAAGAAATGACTCCGCAATACTTTTAAGAACGAATATATGGTCAATCGTCGAATACCCAGCCCTAAACCCAGCTTGGAACTCCTTAAGCAACTTACAATCATCGATCCATTTATTTAAGCGTTTTTGCAAAATCAGGGTGAAGATTTTGTATGAAGAATTTAAAAAGGATATGCCTCTATAGTTGGACAGTTCGGACAAACTTCCTTTCTTATGAATTGGGAAAATGATGGATTCCTTAAACTCCCGAGGTATCAACCCGGTTTCCATAACATTGTTATATATATCTGCCAGCCTGTTAATAAGCTCCGCTGTGCCATATTTGTAGAACTCAGCTGGTATGCCATTTGAACCAGATGCTTTTCCGTCCTTTAGCTTTGTAATAGCTAAAATAACTTCTTGTTGACTTATTTTAGCATCCAGAGTTTCATTGTGAAAGCTCGGCAACGCATACTGAAAGTTAAATTTCTCTTGGATAGGATTTAATAAGTTTTCAAAGTAAGATGCAAGAAGATTTGGGCTTATACTACAGTGGATGGTAAATTTTTTGCCGTTCAGACTCTTTGCGAGGTTCCAAAAATCTTTTGAGCTCCTACACAGTGTCAGTTGCCTAGATTCCGATTCAAAAAATTCTGCCTTTTTTTGTTTACAGATTGCTTTATAAGCACTGTTAGCTTGTAAGTATTGATTCTTGAAATATCCGTCACTTGAAGATCTATAAGCTCTCAACCAACCAAAAGATAATTCCCTAGCTTTTATACAGTCCCCGTCAAACCAAGGCGCAATATAGTTCTTCCGAGAGTTGTTGTTGGATGTCATTGTTGGGTATGATGCTTTGATGATTTCCTCTAGCTGACCAAGATTGCAGTTTCTTTGCCTACGCAGTGAGTTATCAAGTCTTGCTTGGTATTCTATCGCCTTTGCCTGCTTCCATTTCAGTTTAGGCAAGAGATTCATAACCCTTGCTTCCTCCGACTCCATAGATGAATGTCCAAAAGTCAAAACAATTGGTAGGTGGTCCGAATACGGTACATTTTCAACTTTCATATCAACAATGTGCTCAGCCCATTCGTTTCCTATTAGACTATAGTCTATCACAGAGCTACCCTGGCCTCCAACAAAGGTTAGTTCACCCTCCATATCCGACAAGCTTGTACCATTTTGTATTCTTAGCCCGTAGGAGTTACAAAAATCAATAAGCTTAAGACCTCTTGCATTGCACACTGTATCCTTAGATTTTCGCTCAATTCCAAGTGCATCGTTTTCATTTCCGTTCTCGTTTCCAATTCTTGCATTTAAATCACCTAGTACCCAAATATCAGAGGTTTTGCCTTGAGTCATCACTCTCTCTAGTGCTTCGAAATCGTTGTTCCATTGGTTGCAGTTGATTTATGTTGGCAGGATGCGAAAACTCTTCCCATTAATTTGGAGCTTAAAATACGTAACGTCTTCATTTACTTCGAATGTACAATTTTTTATATATTTCTTGACACCAAAAACACATCCGCCACTAGCTCTTCCCCTTGCCTGCGTTCTAATAGCTGGTATCCACTTTAATTCAAAATTAATAAATTTGCTAACAAAATTAAAAAAGTTAATTTCGGTTACAAATGTTTCATATAGAAAAACAAATTCAAATTGATTGACAAAATTATAAAAATCCGTAAAAATACCCTTATTATTTAACCCTGCAACATTATAAGAAAGGATTTTATATTTAAAAGTCTTAAAAGTATTCATATTTTTGGTAGAATTAGCTAAATATTTTTTATTATGGCAGACGGCATTACAACTAAAAATGTCTCGTGTGAACGCTCTCCACAGTTTGAGAAGTTCTGATGTCACCTTGCATTTGGTTTCCACCATAATCATTTCTGTCTTCAAGAGCTGTCAAATCATAAGTGTCACCAGTCAATTGTTGAATCATAAACAAACCATCCTCTGCATCCGAAACTAATTTCCCATTCTTATCGAAATAAAACTTTTTTTCTTTTAGATACAAAGTCTCACCTCTTATTTGACTTTTGATGTTGTTGTTTCTAGCAGAAATGTGTGACCTTAGTTTGATTAGACGCCTTCTACGCTCTCTAGCTGCTGCCGGATAATCCTTATGTATTGTGGTACCAGTGTCTTGTAATTTTGTTTTCGCACGAAGTATCTGGGATACATCTTCTGTGCTAGACATTTCAACAATGACATTCGTCGTTTTTCCTCCCGAGCCGATTTGACGTGCCGCATTTATTTTTGATTGGTTTGTTGTCTGTAAAAGATCCAGGCAGATTGCTTTGGCCCTCTCCACTGAATTCTGGGCATCATCAGCTTGCGTAGGCTTCAGATGAACAACCAAATTTTTCTCGTTGGCTTTTTTTTCGAGCAGTTCTACTTGTTTTTCAAGCAACACACATCGGGACTCCATTTTATTCAGTTGGGTCTTCAGTTCTGTATTGTTTTGTTTTAAAGTAGAAATCTCTGCGCTGATTCCTTCAATGTCAGTCTTTGTAGCAACGTCTTTCAGCTTGACATCTAACAATTTTGCCATAGAAACTTGGAAAATCTTGTCCAGTTCAGAGAGCGGCACACTTCCAACAGGTGTACTATTTACAAGTGAATTACTCGATGAATGAGATTTTGGTGATGAAAATACTGCATACGGTCGCTTCGATGGGTTGAAATCGCTTGAGGGAGGTGATCGCTGCATCGTTGCAATTTTTTTTGATGTTTATAGGATAAACTCACCTAGTTAACTTTTCTCACTGTTACTTGTTTATACAAGCTTTCTGAAAATGTACTTTTTAATTACAAAATCGCGGTTGTTAACATTAAAATAAAATTAATTTGATGGAGCTCTAATTATCACTCAAGAAGAAGTTATGTATAGATCGGAATTAAAACATTTTGTGAAATGGGTAATTGAATTGAACTCGAAAATTAGATACGTTCATCAAAATCAGTTAAAGAAAAAATGTTCTAGCTCTGATATTCGCCTTACAAATTAAAGTCGTGATAGTCTGTTAAATTTTGAAGATACTGCTGATACTCATTTAGGAAAGCAACCGATCGATTTGAATAATACTTGTAAAACCAATGAAAATTTAAAAAATCCAATAAAAAATTAAGTTGTCAGAAAATCGTTGCCTATAGCTCAAAGGAAAGGTAAACGCGATATTAAAGAAGTAAAATCATATTATCATTAATTATTATTTTTTATATGTACATACCTACATACATAATACAATCTTTGAAATATATTTAAATTATGAAGTCAACAAATGTGAATTATGTTTATATTTTGAAGTTTTGATTTTTGAAATGCAAATGTGTACATAAGTATGTAATTATGTATAGTATATAAGGTATATTAAGTCAGATTAAGGGGGGAGAGTGAAGTATATATCTATTATAAGTAGAGTCAATGTTCGGGTGGGAAGTATAGACGCTAATTTGGGATTAATGATCATTAACTAAACACTAAAATTAGAATATCAATGTTCCTCTAATCATCCGATCTGATGTACCACAAGATCGGCAGACAGTTGTTGCTCATCGTTAGGTACAGTCACTACATTGAATAATAAATTGCAGAGATCCAAAATAACCGTTGACCTTTATTTTCAATCGGTTTCTCATTGAGATTTATTTAATTTGCAAATTTCATTTTGGTCTTGGTCTGTGATTTATTTTTAAAAATTAATTTTTTAGGTCTTTGTGTGAGATTTATCATTTAAGTTCGAAAATATTTTTTATCTGTTGACTTATTTAACTAAAAATAAATGGAAATGGTTAACCTTAAACCTTTTCCGTAGAAAATGAATCAAAAATGGTTAAAATGATAAATTATATGATTTTCTTTATTTTTCAAGTAAAAAAGGTTAATTCTTAATTATTAAGCCTAACTAAAAGTAAACTCTCAAGAGTTTTTGGATTTAAATTATATCTTCTTTCACTAAGTATAAAACTTAGAGAAGAAAACGCCCTTTCCACTGATACTTGCGTTGCTGGAACGTCGTCTTTCCGATCCCAGTGCGTCGCGGTCGCGGATTGATACTGTAGGATATCGGTCAAGTTCCGCAAGCACTAAGTCTTCGGTATCTCCTCGAGGGGGTCGTCCCACGCCAGCACCACCAACACCTTTACCTCAAGAACTAAAGGAATCCCATTGGCTTCAAAATGATGGTTGTCCAGCACACTATGCTGAGCCTGTGCGGGCATATTTAAATGCCAGATATCCAGGCAGATGGATAGGACGTCTAGGACCAATTTTATGGCCACCCCGTTCACCAGACCTAAATCCACTTGATTTTTTTTTATAGGGATTAAGGAAATCGTATACAGCAAGCCGATCAGGTCTTTAGAGGAGCTAAGAAATCGTGTGTAGGCAGCTGCATTACAAATTTCTGAGCAAAACCTTGCACGTTCACTAAGACGTTCATTTATTCGGAGGTGAAGAACCTGTATAAGAGTGGGTGGAAAACAGTTTGAGCATTTGCTTTAAATAAAAAAAAATACAAAATTATCTATTTTTGTTTTTGTTTTCTAACTAAGTGATCATGTGATAAAAAGCTGGCTCAAAAACTTTTTGTTTGGAGAAAATAACAAATAAACTAATAGCAACCAACAAAATATTTTATGGGTTTGTTACAGCCCAATAGAACAGGTAAAATTCAAAACAAGCTCGAAAATGTAACCGTTTTTTGCACTTTTTTGACATTTTTATCAATAATGCATTCCGCCCTAGAAGTTGAAAGCTTGGATTTATCATTAGGACAACATCGTAGAAACAGCCAATAAATCAAAAATCTGCTATGTTCATTGTTCAACGCTTGGTATTATTTTCACGTTTACTGTTCTTATTTTGAATACTTTTGTTTTTGCTAAATTTACTCTAGTATTGCAGATTTTTACCAATAACTTGCTATTGACTCTAGATATAATAATAAGTAATATCATTTTGAAATCTGCATTTAACGCGCATATTTTTAAAATAGTTGGCCACTCAGGTATTCATGCATTTTTTTTATACCAGCTATGATTTAACTTTTTCAAAAATTATTTCTTTTCACATTTTGCATTGAAATTCAATGTTAAATAATTTTTTTCTCTAAGAAGTCCAACAGTTATAATAATTTTCTTCTACTTATGTGTTGGCACAAGTAATGTAAAATATTCCTGCAAAAAAAAAAAATGATGGAACTCATTCACTTGTAGTCGTGGTATTCAAAAATGTAAAGTAAGACAAAAAAATAATGCACTGAACAAAAAAATGCATATAACTTTTCTTGTGGTTGGGATAGAACTTTTTATCAGTTTTCAGGACGGTCATAAAGTCTACTATGCGGCATTTCAGGGTTATCCATTACTTACGGGACACCCTGTATATACAAATTCTGAAATTCAGAAAAAAATACCAGGTTTTTTGCAGAATCCTGAGATAAGCGATATTTTTATTTTGGATTTTCTTAATATGAACTCAAGTTTGTTCTAAAAATGTGACGATTTGACATACGACCATAACAAAAAAAAAGTTTTTTTAATTTTTAATAAAATAATAAAAAAAATCCGAAAATCACACAATGGAATTGCTCATTTCTGCCCAAGAGTATTCACAAACATAATATAGTAGAGGGCAGTATTTTCCAAATCGTTCATGGCAAATCTGAATTTTTATAGATTGAACTTAGCAGTTGTAAACAGAGAATTTTATATATGCATATTTATTATATATTTTAATATCTTGCGAGATAAACAAGCCAGCAACATAATAATTGTACATTGAATGACATGGAAAATTTCTTAACCTATAAATATAAGCTCAACTATTATTATTCTCTGTAGATTATGAGATGTTCTTTTTTGAGCTACCGTTTATGGGCAGACCTCCCTTGAGGGCCTTTAAATTAATAATATAAATTAATTTCACTTTTCGAAATACACCTTAATATTCCAGTAGACTTAAGAAGATGTAAATTATAGAGTAGGAACATGCATTTATGAAATCTTGAATTTGATAAAGGGGTTTAATTTCATTCTTTACAGTATTCATGAAATTCTTATAAATCTCCAACTTGCGTTTTTGTATACTGTTTTGTATATTATTTATTATAAAATGCAATACTGATTGTTCTAAACATAATACACATAATTTTCGGGAGTAGCTTTTTGTGGGAACATCCGATTGTATTGATTCTGTCAAAACTTATAGAACTCACATAAAGTGACTAAACGAACCACATTATCTCATAGAATTAGTTTATTTAACAAATATGCTTGGAAAAAAAGATACTCCAAAAAATAATAGAACGAGAATATTGTATACTTAATCTATGAGTGCGAGGAAAAAAAAAAACTTTTGCGTAAGAAGAAATTGTTCGATATTTGTACTGTAAGTTTTATATACAAAGAATGTCACATAATTTGTTTCCCTGTTTGAACGTGTCTGTATGAAAAATTATTATTATTATTATTATAATTTATTCACATATAATTAAAATTATAATGCTAATATACAAAAACGAGCACTAGTTACAAGACTTCCGGCTCTGAGGTACACATAACTAAAAGAAAAAAGAACTAATAGATAATATACATTATAAAAAATATAAATTATAATCAAAATTATTTACATGTTAATATGATAAAGTTAAATGTCAATTTTAAATTTAATGAATAAATTATGTATATTTTGAATGTTTTCTTGACTAGGGCGTTGTAGGAGCCTTTTGTAGTGGCATCTAATTAAAAACAACATGCAAAATTGTGTCTACTCCTAATGTTTTTTAATTTTCAGATATCATTACTTGAAAATAACATTAGTATTTTTTTGCGGAACCTCTTTGTTTTAGTATTTCGAGTCATTTTCGCTCAAGAACTTGACTGGCGTACACTAGGAGTAAAGCCTTCGAAGCGGCTTCAATATTAGAATTTATAAAACAAAGTTGGTGCTATTTTTTAGTGCAACAGTTATTTAACGTCCAAAAAAAGAAATTCAATTGGTTTAAGGTCTGTACTTGCCGATAATCATTTAAAAATAGTGATGTATCCCTCCTTAAAATATTTTCATGTGATTACAGTGTTTAGGGTCTTTTATATCAACGCCCTTCCATATCTACGCAAATTTTCATCGGCCTAATTTGCTAGTCGTTTCTTTGGAATACCTAGCTATTTTACAGCTGTCTATGTCTCATTGATTTGAAGCATTGTATGAACGTAAGACGCAAACGTTTGTTTTTAAAGATATTTGCCTACAAATCCCAGCACAAAAAAGACAACAAACTAATATCACAGATAATAATTTTATACAGATGTCTCACCCTTATGGCGAGAAATGATATATGAAACTGAAATCAACCAAAAAAAAGAGCTTTTTCAAAAAGCTTTAACTCGTCTTCTTTCCTATGAATGAAAACTAAGGCAAAGAAAAAACTGAATTCATTTTTGTATGTTCTTTTCCTTTCATAATCCTAATACACAGACACACATAATAAACCACGATCATTCGTCACAAATGAAAACAAAACTCGTTTTATTTTGGTTTTTTGTGGTGTGGTTGGTGGTGATGCGTTGAAAACAAGTGCAGGAGAGTTGATCGCTTGTCGACGACGAGAAAAAAAATATTTACAGTTGCCTTTGAAAATAGAAACAAAGCAAGGACAAGGTTGTCTTTATAGCTCGAGTTCGTATAATCGGATATGTAAATGCTAGCTGCGTGCATTCATGTGGATTTTTTTTTATAAATTCATCTTTTTCTTCAATTTTCTAAAATCTCCACGAATACATTTTTCAGTTTTATATCTTTTTAAACGTAATGAAGTGTTGACTGGTGTCAATTGGATGATGAGGTACCCATGTACAATGCACATGTACATATGTACCTCATTGTACATAATGAGTCAACAATTAAAATAATATTTTTTCTTCTAGTTTGCAAAGAACTGATCTTATTTTTTTATTATTTAAAAGATAACTTCTTCAAAAATGGACAAGTACATTTTGTTCAGCAAAAAATAAAATATGTAGGTACTGTTTTCTGTGCAAATAAGGGTCTTCCTGTAGATTTGAATTGCCCCTGATTTGTTTCTTTCCTTGACATAAATGTATAAAAAAAACGTGTTTCCCTTTGATTTATTAACTTCCCATAGCAAGTTATTGTAATCGGTCCGATTTGTCAAATTGAAAATTTTGACATTTCTAGACGTTTTAAGGTCTCTAGAGTCGAAATAAAAGATTTTTGGGAAGATGTCTGTGCGTGCGTGTGTACGTACGTTCGCGACGTTTTTTTCGTCGTCCAAAGCTCAAGAACCAGAAGAGATATCGACTTTAAATAATTTGTGTTATACAGATAATAATGTAGAAAGATGCAGAAAGGACTTTCAAAAAAATTGAGTGTGTGGTTTTTTTACCATAACAATTTAAAAAAAGGTGAACATTTTGGTTAACCCAAAATATCTCATGAACCAATAAAGCTGGAGACTTGAATTAAGTTTTAAATTATACATATATTGTAACGTGGTACCAAACTAGTATATTTTTGGAAAAAATGCAATTAACGGTTTTTATAAATCAAAAAAAAATATTTGTCACCTCGAAAATTTTACGAATGAAAAATGGTTTTATCTCAAAAACAATTTTGTGCAAGGAAGAATAACGGGGGAGAGTACGATAACTAGGCGACAAAGTTTAATGACGGATTTGTATAGAACAGTTTAAAACAAGCATTTTTTTACTATGGGAGGGGGGGTCTATCCCCCCGTAGGGGCAATGTAAAAAAATATGTATGTGAAATGAAAAAAAAAATAATGGTAATACTTACAACTATGTTTTATACATTTTTTTAAAGTCAACACTTTTGTCTATTAACTTGTTTTTAAATCAGGTCAAAACTATGGATAGTTTTTGAAAAAAATTGTTTTAAACTCAAAATTTGTTAAAAAAAAGTTTAAAAAAAGGTTTAAAGTGTAATTTTTCAAAACTTTAAGTTTATGTACTATTTTTTTTAAGAATTCATTGCTCTTATTTGTTTTTGATCAAAAACTTAAAACTAGATGATTTTATGTCTTCTAGTTCTTGAGAAAATTGAAAATTACCAAAAATCGAATATGGATTAAGATATACCTGGGCTTAATTCATTTTTCTTAAATCCAGCTTATTTAAATGCAAAAGAGACTTTGCACGCACCCACCTGGCACCCACCCCACCTTGCACCCACCCCAAATCCAAATTTTACTGAATGTTGACAGCAATATTTTTTGAAAGATAAAATTAGTTTAAATCTAATATCTCAACGTTTTGAAAATATATTTGAGTCGAAAATCAATTCCATTTTTCTAAAAATTTTTCTGAATATTGAAAACAATATATTTTATAAGATAAAATTAGTTTAAAGCCATAATCTCAAATTTTTGAAAAGATATTTACTTTGAAAAACAATTTTTATTAACTTTTGTTTAATTTTTTTAGGTTTTTAATTTTTTGTACAAAAAACTGTGGATTCGATTTTTTTCAAAATTTTACTGAATGTTGACAACAATATGTTTTAAAAGATAAAAGTAGTTTAAGGCCAATATCTCAAAGTTTTGAAAAGATATTTGAGTCGAAAATCAATTTTTACCAATTTAAGTAGCATTTCTTAAAAGTTTTTATTTCTTATATAAACAAATACAAATTGGATGAATTAAATTAATTTGAAGTCAATATCTTCTATCGTTCACGAGATATCGAGAAACGACCATCATTTTTTACCCATGTTGCGTACATGTAGAATTTTTTTTATGAAAAAACGGACTGTTGGATTCTTATAAAAAAATTATTGAATATCGAAAACAATATTTTTTGTGAGATAAAATTAGTTTGAAGCCAATATTTTTAATTTTTGTAAACATATTTGAGTCGAAAGTAAAGTTTTACTAAGTTTTAGTAGATAATGTTTTTATATTTTGTAAGGAAACTGTTAACTTAGTGTTTTATTTATTTGACCTGAAGCCCATTTCAACAACATTACGGAAACTGTTAACATTATGTTTCTCAAAATTCTTGAGCTATGGACGACGCACGTACACAGGCACGCACAGACATCTTTCTAATAATCTTTTATTTCGACTCTAGGGACCTTGAAACATCGAGAAATGTCAAAATTTTCAATTCGACAAATCGGACCCATTACAATAACTTCCTATGGGAAGTTAAAAATAGAGAACACAGAAACCAAGTCATGTGCACATTCACTTGTCCCTACTTGCCCACACAATTTGCATATATCAATACACAAGCAACTTCTTCTATTCTCCTTACCGGACATCTAACAATCTAATATTCACAAAAAAATAAACAAAAATTATCACCCCTTTCTTCTTTTACGCACCAAAACGCGCATAAAAAAACGAGATACAGACATAACCTACATCAACTCCCATATACTTCTTTGTAAAAAATAGGGTTGTTTACATTTGTTTCCAATGAACCGATCTTTGTTTTTGTATTCATTGGCAAACAAAATGACAAAAGAGAAGAGAAAAGTTTCTAAAGAGAAAAAAAAATATGCAAGGCAAAAAGAGCTTTCTCAGCTTTATTTTTAAAAGCTCTTGTCTGTTAAGGGAAAAAAATGTTTCATTTCTTCCTGCAGGGATGAGACATCTGTATAAAATTATTATCTGTGCTAATATGTATGTCAAAATTTATAGATTGGAGTAGAATAATTCAGATTAAAGTTTACATAACTATATCTCAATGGATTATTTTCTTACCTTTCGTATCTCGGAAGAAATGCTTTTTTAACTACGGCTAACTTTAAGTCCAAATATCTTAGATTTCCTTTGAACGACTTTAAAAATGTTGACGTACATTTTCTTTGTTTTAGTTAGAGTTAAGATTTTGAGCATAGCAAACAAATAACGAAAATTGCAAAATGGAGTACAGCAGGGACAAAAACTATAATCCTTTAAAACGATGTTAAATTTGTAATGAGGTAGGGTAGAGGTAGAGGAAAGGGTATCGGGAGCCATTGGTATAGATGTAGGGTGCCATTTTATAGCGAGGTTGGGTGCCAGCTGTGAGTTGTGAGTGAGTTATATAAAAAGTTTTTAAATTTACAAGTGATTAATATTGGCTGGGATCAATGTTCAGTGTATGATTATACATGGGTAAAAAGATGCTAAAAATGTTGGGGCTATAACCATGAAGCTAAAACGTGTAAAAATGATGCAGCCTGTCCTCGGTGTGGTGAATCCCATGAAGAGCGAAAATGTGAAAAATCTATGAAGTGCATAAATTGTGTTCAGTATAATGCGAATTTAAAACTTAATCTTGATTTGATCATGATAGCCGAAGTAATGAATGTCCGGTATTTAAAAAGAAAGTTCAAATTCAAAAGAACAAAATTAAATATTAGCAATCAACCGAAATTACAATTGTGTACTTTAATATACAAAGTTTAATAGCAAATTTCAATGAACTTGAACAAATTGTAATAACTATGAAGTTTGATATAATTGTATTAAGTGAAACTTGTTTGACTGAAAATATTTCGGATAATGAAATTAATATCGAAAATTACAATTTAATAAGATGTGACAGTTTATCAAGACATACAGGTGGAATTGCTATTTATGTTAATGAAAATCTGCAGTTTGAACAATTATATACACTAACAGTGAACATGGATATATGGTGTCTTTCTATTAAAGTACGATGTGGGTTATTTTATTTTGTACTATCTGGTCTATATAGATCTCCATCGTCATCCATTAGACAATTTTGTGATAATTTTAGCGAGTTGATGGATTGTCTGGTCCAAGACAATAATAAAGTTATTTTAATTGGTGATTTAAATATTGACTGGTTCGATGAAAATAATATTTATAAACGCGATTGTTATAAAATAATTCTTGAAAATGGATGTACCCAGATGATAAATGAACCAATAAGAATAACGAGTACTTCTAGAACTTTAATAGATTATGTTGTTTCAAATTGTTTTCAGTTGATAACTAAAATTAATGGTGATTTTGATATTGCAGATCATGAATCCATTTGCGTATGACTTCTCCTTAGAGAAAAATCATATCCTGAACCAAAACTAAAGAAAGTACAGATTTTGAAATATTCCAAGGCTAATTTACTATTTACATTTGATCAAAGTCGTATAAACTTGTATGATGGCACTGATATTAACGAAATCGCGGAAAATTTTGTAAATAAGTTGTTTACTGTTGTAAATAAGTTTAAAATCACCAAAAACATAAGAAAAAATGAAAACCCATAATTTAATCAGCACTTAAATTCGCTTAAAAATCAAAAACGTGTCGCAAAAAGAAAAGCTATCTTTACAAATAGTCTAGACGATTTGTGTAATTTCAGAAATATTCGAAATACCTATTCCAAAGAACTTGACCGTGTGAAAAATAACCATATAAAAAGAAATCTATCAAACTGTTCCAATCAAAAAGATATGTGGAGAACCCTTAAAACATTAGTACTACAAGAAATTACATTACATTACATACTACTCAGCACATAAATGTACAGAGTAGAGACACAGCACCTTGAGCGACTAGACTATATAAGGTGATAACAACACAAGACATTAATACAAGACAGAAGGACAGAGGAGAAAGAACAACACAGAAAGAACACATGACAACAGCACGCGGTAGATTTCGAGACGGTCCCCCATCTTTCTACTAACCACTCTCACTGGTGCTTGATTTCGGTGATCGATGGGAACCGAAGCTTTATCAGTGACTAGGCCGTTGCCAATACTACTACAAGAAATAAAAAGTGAAATAAAAAAAGTCGAATTTGGTGGTGATGTTATCACAGATAACAAAGAATTAGCAAACCGGTTTTGTTGAAAATCCCTTTGTATTTAATTTAATAACGATACATGAGTTAAAGAAAACGATTAAAGAGCTAAATAATAAAAAAGGCAGTGATCTTCTATCCCCAAAATTTCTACTCGATGCTTTTGATGTAGTTGGTCCTGTTTTGCTAAAAATAAACAATACATCGTTAACAGACGGTCAGTTTTCATCCACATGGAACAATTCAATTGTGACACCTATTAAAAAAATAAAAAAAACTATAAAGTGTGAAGAATTTTTAACTCATTGCCTGTGTATGAAAAAGTTCTTGAAAAAATTGTGTATAAACAACTCTCAAAATATCTGTCTGATAATAAAATAATTATTGAAAATCAATCAGGATTCCGCCAATCACATTCTTGTGAATCTGTAGTAAACATGGTACTGATAAGTTGGAAAGAATCTATCTCAAAAGGTAAGAAAGTTGTATGCGTTTTTCTTGACCTTAAACGAGCTTTTGAGACAATCGATCCTTATATATTACTGGAGAAATTGTGCAAGTATGGAATAAATGATGTCGCTCTTGATTAGTTTCGTAGTTTTTATTGGGACGTTCTCAAAGAACCAAAATCAATAATGTCATATCTGATCCTGAACCTATTGATCTGGGAGTCCCGCAAGGATCAATACTTGGGCCATTACTGTTTAACTGCTACATCAATGACATGAACAAAATTATTAAAAATTGTGAGCTTGCTTTGTTTGCAGACGATTCCCTTTTATTTGTTGAAGCGGAAACAACCCAGGAAAGTGAAAGACTGTTAAAAGAAGACCTTGATATTTTAAATGTGTGGCTGAAGGCTAATAAACTTAAACTAAATGTAACAAAAACTAAGTGTATGGCTTTAAATGATAGTGTTAATGTTAACGTAACTATAGATCAAGAAATTGTAGAACAAGGTTTACAAATAAAGTATTTAAGTGTAATTATTGACTATAAATTAAGTTTTGAACAACATGTGCAATATATTTCCAACAAAATTTCAAAAAAAGTAGGTTTCTTTCGAAGGATTCGAAATAAAGTGGACACTATAACTGCTATAAATATTTACAATGTAATTATTAAACCGCATTTTGAGTTCTGTTCTACTGTTTTGTATTTAATTAATGAAAGTTCTATGAGCAACTTACAGAAACTTCAAAATAAAGCAATGCGTGCAATACTCCGATGTAGTAAATATACTTCTATTTTAGTTATGTTAAATACTTCAATGTGGTTGTCTGTTAAACAGCGTATTTATTTCAATGTTTTACTTTTTGTGTTTAAAATCAAAAATAATTTATTACCAACATACTTGTCAAAATATATTCGTTACGACAGAGATGTTCAACCATATTTGTTAAGAAATAGAGAGAATTTTAGACTGCAAACATTTAGAAATGCAAGATCTCAAAATAGTTTGATATATAAAGGATTTAAACTCTTCAATGATTTACCAAATTATGTTAAACAATTAATTAATAATTTCGAATTTAAAAAAGAAATAATAAGTTTTGTTAAACAATCTATTTAAATGTTATATAATATTTTTATTATTTATTTTATTTTTATTTTTATTTTTAAATATAATATTTTTAACTAAACTTTGTCTTTATAAAATATTCATAGTTTTTACTATATTAAATAATTAGTTTGGTGTTAAAACGCGATATTTGATTGCAAATTTGAGTTACTAATTATCTACATAACACTCGCTTAAATGCTCTTCTAGCGCTTATATACATATAGTGCATACACAAAGTGTCTGTTCCTGCTCCCATCTATATACTCCGTTTTGGCCCCGATGATAAATTCAACAAAGGTCTTTCCTGGTGAGTGACATTTGTGTATATGTTCTGCCATTGAAGCATAAGAGACTGCATTGTATCCAAAGCCATACAATTTTGTTATCATTTCATATTACTGACGACTATTGGTTTGGTTGAAGCTGCAGCTGTTTGAAATTATTGCATAAACTTCTATTACTAAATGATTTTGACAACATTGCTTTGACTAGCAAAAAAACAACAAACATCTTTACATAGAACCTGTCATTTGTTTATACTACTCATCCGACGTTATCAATTGATTGACTACACTACCGACATCCATCCTCACTATTGGTTTGTGTATGTACTAAAGTTTAGTTTTATATTTTCTGAGTACACTATCAATCAAAAATTTTAAATCAATATTTAAAATTAAATTTAAAACTTAATTATAAACAAACATAACACGGCATACAAACTAAACAATTTTAACATCGATTTTTACTATGGCTAATTGTGGTGCTTGTAATACCATCTCTGATTACATGATCGACTCCATTATGTGTAGCGGTAATTGTCGAAGAGTTTTTCATGTACTTTGCATTGACGCCCCGTTTAGTTGCATAAAACCATTGAATAATTACAAATAGAAGTGGACACCGAACATTGCTCAAACGACCATGCGACTTATGAGCACCCAGTGAGTACTATTAGTAGCTTGAATATCATTTTCATGATATTGGTTTTTGTATATGCTAATTTAAATGCTCAAAAGGTTTGTGTATACAAAGTCAAAAGGGATTAAAAAAGTCCTTTTGGGATCTTTTTTGAAAACGAACTATATGAATATTTATAGATGAAGACAATAATATTATGTACGCGTTAAAAGGCATAATGTTTTTGTGTCGCCATAAAAAAAGGAATAGGCATACCTACATCTTAATTATGTTAGGTAGGTATTTGAAAAGATACTATTCAATTTTCGTGTGTAAACAATAGCCATTTTCTTACTATTTTTATTTTGTTTTGGAGATTTGGTTAAATTGATTTACCAAATCGTTTACTTGGAGGTTTGTTGTTCAAAATAAAAAAAATTGCAACTACTTTTTCATGAATTTTTTTATCGGTACTGGCAGATATACCATTTTACGAATACATAGTTTTGTGAATGTTAGTACGATATGGCCACGTGCATGTTGTATATTAACTCAAAAAATAAATTTCTTCAGTAAAGCCATTTGAAGGTTTTTAAATAAACTGAAACACATATAGGTAATTTATTTAATAGTAGGTACTAATATATGCACATAAATAATGCATTAATATTTCTTGAAACTTTTTTTACAATTTGCAATGTCTAATTTAAATCAAATAAATTATTTTGTCTTAATTTTGTTAAGGAGACGTTGAAAATAATTGGAATGAAATAAATGAAAATGACAATAAAATGTCCTTAACATAGGTATTTTGTAGGATATATTGCAATATCTGTGGTAAAGAAAAATGACTGATTTATGCAAATTGTTTATGGACAAAAGCAAATGTCAAAACAAAGACACTCCATATATAGAGTGTCCCTGTGTCAAAATAAGTATGAAACAAGGGAACATTTAATAAAATTTCGTCAATTCGAAAATAAGGTTAATGGAGGCTTGTCAATTCCCACAAGAGAATTCGTAAGTCATGTAAAAACTACTGTGCAATGTTTTGTAGAAGAGTGCTTCAAAAGTACACTTTTCTCGGAATTCAACCACAACAGCACTTAATTATGAAACTTAAGTTAAAATTAAATGATGAACAACAAAAATCTTATATCAATCAAAATTCTCTAGCAGCAGTTTTTCATAACGTAGCTTGGTCTTGATCATTTAGTTTCAATCTTAGTTTCATACTCAATTTAACTCGATCGAGGTTAAATTTTAAAGGAAGTGTTTTTTTCATTGTAATGTACATTATGTACCCAGTATACCTATCTGATCTTATTAATAATATATAGTTAAATTAAATGTTTTACTATTTAATTTTTAAAAAAGTTTTATTACTAACTAGATGTTAGCTGGAGTATCGAATCTTAAGAACTAACTTATACAAACTGAGAAATATTCTTTGAGACTTAAAATCTAGAGTAAAAATACATAAGTCATCAATTTGAAATGTAAACACTCAATCGTGAGAATGTATCCATCAGATAGCATTGATCACAGTCGGATGTTTATACTTCATATCGGACTTGGGTTTGATATATGATATGCATTTAACTATATTCATGTACATTATCTTTTTAACGCTGTTTTTATTTTATTTAAGAGTTTTGGTAAAGTGTTGCAACTATAATTTGATGTGGTTTGTTCAATTTACAGTTTTTTTTTTCAAGCAAAACAAAAATTACTTAAAATCGTCTGCTTTACCTACAAAGTATTTGAAGTTAATCAAAACATTGATAAACAACGTAAATCGGCGAAGGTTCAACAAGATACCTTAGGTATATGTTAGTACATTACTTACCTAACTCAAGAAAAAACTCAAAACTGTATGTTTTAAATATAACACCATAATATATACATATGTATGTACCTTATGTTGTTGTTGTTGGCGCAACACATTATTATAAAAAGAGGCTGGGATGCGACCCACACTGATAACATCCCATCCTGTCTGCCGATATGTCTTGCTTAAAATATTTGTAGGTTTTCGTGTTTTGTTAAAAAAGTTGTCAGTTGAATTATTTCTAAAAATTAAAAAAAATTACAACAATATTTTGCATATAATGAAAAAAATTGATTTCGCAGTCGTAAATCAATTTTTCCGAACTTATGGTCATTTTTTTTTCAAAATTTTACCAGATGTCAAAAACGTTATTCTTCTTTGTACAAAATTATTTTGGAGATAAAATCATTTTTTTTCGTAAAATATTCGAGGTGACAAATATTTGTTTACAGTTTTTTTGATTTATAAAAAACCGTTAACTAGATTTTTTTTCAAAAATATATTTGTTTGGTATCACGTTACAATATAAAATTCAATTTAAGTATCTAGCGTTATTGTTTCGTGAAATATTTTGGGTTAACAACATTTTAATTTTTTTTTAAATTTCTATGGTAAAAAAAACACCCACCCGATTTTGTTTAGAGTCCTTTCTACATCTTTCTGCATTTTTGTCTGTATAACAAAATTTATTTGAAGTCGATATCTCTACTGCTTCTTGAGGTATGGACGACAAAAAACACTTAGTGATGGTACGGACATACGAACATACGAACATAGTACGTACACACGCACGCACAGACATCTCTCTAAAAATCTTTTATTTCGACTCTAGGGATCTTAAAACTTCGAGAAATGTCAAATTTTTCAATTCGACAAATCGGACCAATAACTTCCTATGTGAAGTTAAAATCAAAGCGACCACAAAAAGTGCTAAACGTCGAAACTACTTCCATGCCACCGGCAACCTAAAGCAAAACAATATCTCAAAAAAAAAATACGTACATAAAAGCAAAAACAAAGTAAGAAAATAATTCTTAAAGCTACATATGTATACCTACCACAAAATGTATATAAAAAAAATCAACAACTCGAGTAGAAATTGTATGTTATTTGTGTACGCGCAGTGCACTGGTAAATCTTAAAAGTAGGCTTTAAGAATCCTTTTTTACTCCACTTTGATTATAGGTATCTTTTTTTCTTCAGCCGACAGTTTTGTTTAAAGCAAAGAAATCTGCCAAAAATATACTCGGTACTAAAATAGTTCAAAAATCTAACAGGTAGGTACGCCCATATATATGTATATACATATAGGTATGTACCTATATTCATATTAACCTACTAACCTCCATTTGTGCATATGAATACCTACCTAGGTACATACATACCTATAAGTAATTACTAATTACCTACCTAACATTAGCCTAAACAATATATCTACCTATGCTTATGTATGGACATTGGCAATGTACCTATACTTTGTAGTAAAGTATGATTCGTCCACTGTCCCTATTTTCAGAAAAAAAAAGAAATTTAAAAATAAACCTATCCCAACCCATATCAAACTAATAACGAAATTGAAGAAAACTCACAGAAACTCACAAAACATCATCATGTCGAATGCACCGAAAAGCACCAAAATCATTTTCGTTTTATGAATGAGAACGAAATTTAAAAAAGAAAAACAAACCTTCAAAATACATTTTCTGCAGCGAACGTGATTTGGCCTTGAATGCCACACTTTTACAGACATTATGTACCTACACAGTTGTTATTGTTGTTTTTTATTCTAAATAACAATATTCCGTTATCTTTCTCGACAACAAATTGTGAGTAAATTTCCCATAAGGACCAAATCTGAAAAATTGGGTGTTGTATTTGATAGACTGAGATACAATAACTCGCCGTGCGATACTAGCGACTTATGAGCATTTGAGAAATAAGTGTCGCCATCTAGAGCAGGATTTGCCCGGTGTCCCTTCTATTTGTAATTATTCAATGATAAAACTTTTTGCTAAGAGAAAATCTTTTTTCTACTTTTGCGATGAATGCGACCCGATCTCCGAAAAGAATATTGTTCGAGATGTCATAAAAAATATAAAGGACCTAGAAAAACTGGAGAAACAATTTACTTTTCTTTCAAAGAAAGTTGATAATCTGACCTGCACCAACGGAAATATTGAAAATAAAATTAATAAAGACAAAACTTCTGATTTAGGAAGCAAAACTAAAACCTTAACCAAACGTAAAAACGATGATCTTGACGACGAAAATTCTGATATATGCCATTTACCAAAGAAAGTTGCTACCTCCGTATTTAAAGACTTTGCAATATCCCGCCCAGTAGCCAACTTTAACTCTAACAACAATGTACCTGCTTCATTATCTATTTCTTCTTTAACATTACCACTGATATCAGCACCTAATGTTGTTAGTCTCTCACCATCTAATTCAACGTCCCAACTGAATGTGGATTCTTCGACTTCTACTTTGTCGAATAACATATTTTTGCCAAAAATCACCAACGAAACTATTTCACTAACATCTCCAATTGTATCCGGACTAAAGGTTGTTGAAGGGCAAAAAATATTGTTTCTTTCTAAACTTGCACCGTCTACAAATGCACTTGACATAAAAAATCACTTGACCGAAAAGCTGGGTTCCCCATTTACGTTTAATGTTGAGAAAATTTTACATCGTAACCATACTAAGTATTCGTCCTTTAAAATACGTGCACCTGACTCAATTTTCCATGTTTTAAATTCACCATCGTTTTGGCCTAAAGGAGTAATAGTTCATGAATTTATGAATAAGTAGAACAACCCTTTTCGTCAGTATCGGACAACGCTAAACCACCGTCAAAGCAGCTTAAAAAGGTATTAATCTACTACCAAAACGTAAACGGACTTCGGACAAAGACCAACATGGTTTACAAAAACATTAACAATCTTCCTCACGATATCATAATATTGACGGAAACATGGCTCAACAACTCTATCTCGGACTCGGAGCTTTTTGACTCCTCTTATCAAGTTTTTAGACGTGATCGTTATAACTCAGACGATTCAAACGCCGTTGGTGGCGGAATTCTTGTCGCTATCAACAATACTCTCACTGGTTACCTGATTGACGACTTTCGATCAACAGACATCGAAATACTATGCTTAAAAATTAAAATGGTAACAGGACATTTATTTATTGTACCAGCATATATACCTCCAAGCTCTAAGAACGAGGTTTATGAAAAACTAAACAACTGTATAGAGAGTATTTATATCCTTTTGGAGCCTGAAGACGAAGTACTGGTTGTTGGTGATTTTAATTTACCCAATCTCAATTGGATTCAAATTGACGACGATAACTTCTACGTTCCAATAAACGCGTCATCTTCAAACGAGTTTTTATTAACAGATGGTATGTCTTCATGTGGCTTAAGTCAACTCAACGGTGTGAAAAACCGTTTTGGAAAAACACTCGATCTGGTATTTTTCTCCGAAACCATATGCTCTGAAGCAGCTGTGATTTCTTCTGCTGTCAAAATTGTGGACGAAGATCGCCATCATCCTGCATTAGACATTGCACTTAATTTAAACATGGCTTCACCTCATATGCTAACTGATAACGACAAACTAGAATTCAACTTTAGTAGATGTAATTTTGAAAACCTTTTTAACTTATTATGTACGATCAATTGGGATCACTTATTTTGTAGCTTAAATATTGACGATATGTGTAATATTTTTTATTTAACTCTTTTTGACTGTTTTTACAAAACGATTCCATTTAAAAAGACTCGAAATAACTTGAGTGTTCCACCATGGTTTGATTCTCACGCTTAAAACTTAAAAAACAAAAGGAATAAAGCTTGGATAAAGTATAATCAAACAAGAACTGATGATGATTATAGGACGTTCATTATAATAAAACAACTTTTTACTGACTACTCTAACATCCTATATGATGACTTCATTCGGAAAATTGAATTAAACCTTAAAAATAATCGTGACAGTTTTTGGAAATTCGTGAATCGTAAGAAGAAAACATGTGGGTACCCTAACTTAATGACTGATTCGACAAGAAATAGTAATGAGCCGAGAATAATTGCGAACATGTTTGCAAACTACTTCAAAGACGCTTTTGTAGATTATAATGCTATTAGTTTTCCTAACACATCTACCACTGTTGTAAATTTCCCCCACTTAAATTCTATCAATTTCGATATAAGTGAAGATACTGTCCTCAATAGTATCCTACAACTTGACGAATGTTTTAGCCCTGGTCCCGACGGTGTACCATCATCCATTTTAAAGAAATGTGCTGCGTATTTAGCACACCCGTTATGTGTTCTTTTCAACACGTCTTTAAGTAATTCGCTGTTTCCGTTTATCTGGAAGAGCTCCTTGATAATACCAGTACACAAAAAAGGTCCTAAAAACGAAATAATGAACTACCGACCTATTGCTAAACTATCTGTGATACCTAAACTGTTTGAGTCAATCGTATGTAGCGTTCTTTCTTTTCATTGTAGTTCAATTATCTGTGATAACCAGCATGGTTTTGTTAAAAAGCGTTCAACTGTTACTAATCTGTTTAACTTTACGTCCTTTTGTTTAGATGTTTTTGAAAAACGTGAACAAGTGGATTGTATCTTTACTGACTTCAGCAAGGCTTTTGATAAATTATGTCATAAAACATTACTTTTAAAACTATCACAGCAAGGCTTTAACGACTGTTTCATAAACTGGATCTCCTCATATTTGCAAGATAGACGTTATAGTGTAAAATTTAGTAATGAGTGTTCAAGTTCATTTGTTGTGAATTCTGGTGTCCCCCAGGGTAGTCACCTTGGTCCTATTCTATTTGTTTTATTTATAAATGACTTGGTTTCGATCATAC
The DNA here is from genome assembly GCA_951509635.1 of Eupeodes luniger. Taxonomy (NCBI): domain Eukaryota; kingdom Metazoa; phylum Arthropoda; class Insecta; order Diptera; family Syrphidae; genus Eupeodes; species Eupeodes luniger. The sequence continues at coordinate 59,483,815 of OX608075.1, forward strand.
AAAATTCGTCTGTCTTAATATATGCTGATGACATTAAAATTTTTAAAAAAATTAACTCTACATCTGACTGTCTTCTCTTGCAAGAAGACTTAATATTATTCAGGGAATGGTGCAATAATAATCGTCTAGTTTTAAATGTTGACAAATGTAAAACCATGAGTTTTACACGCAAAAAAGTTCCAATCGTTTTTAGTTACATGTTTGATTCTTGTCCTTTAAGTAGAGTATATGTATTTTCTGATTTGGGTGTTGTCTTAGATTCGAAACTAACATTTAATGAACATATTAACTTCATAGTTAAAAAAGCAAATAGAGTTCTGGGTTTCATTAAGAGATTTAGCCGTGATTTTCGAGATCCATATGTTTTAAAATTACTGTTTGTTTCATTTGTGAGACCAGTCCTGGAATATGCTTGTACAGTATGGTCACCTTACTACGCCGTACACGTCACAAGACTCGAAACCGTTCAGAAAAGATTTTTGCGTTTTTGTCTACGATCCCTTCCGTGGTTTCATGATATTGATACATTACCGCCTTATTCACAAAGACTTTCTCTCATAAATCTTCCTTCTTTGACAAATCATAGGAAGTACTTGCAATTTTGTTTTATTGTTGGAATAATAAACGGACAAATTTCATCACCATCAGTTCTTGGTAGTTTAAACTTTAGTTTTAGTCGTTCAAGTATAAGACTCCAGAAACCATTGAATATTAATTTTAGCAGATCAAACTATGGTGTACATAGTCCCTTAAATCAATTAATTGACATCTATAATAAGTTTTACTCTTGTATTAATTCACCAAATGATAATATAAAAAGTATAAATTGCAAATTATTATTTTTCAACAGTCTAGTTTAAGTTTTTAGATTGTAAGTATATATTAAGAATTGTTAACGTTAGTATTTAACGAATTATAAATAAACAATCTATCAAAACAGGCACGCAAAGCGGCGCTGCATAAAAGGACGAGAGCTGCTCATGAGCTCTATGAGCAGAAGAGGCGAGAGGAACACCGACTTCTCAGAAGGAAAAAGAGAGAGCATGAGAAGCGTGCGGTCGAAGATGTTGAGAGGTTTAAAAGCAGAAATGAAGTTCGAAAGTTTTATGAACAGGTGAAACGAAATTCACAAGTACATAAACCTAGAACCGAAGACTGCAAAGACGAAAGTGGAAACATCATAGTGGAACCGCAGTCAATGCTGAGAATTTGGAAGGACCACTTCTGCAGACTGTATAACGGCGACGACGAACCGAATCCCGCTGTCAGACAGGATGATCCATTCAACATAGACGACGAAAGCCAACAATTCCGTCCTCCCGACTTAGACGAAGTAAAGATTGCTATATCTAAGCTGAAGTCTAACAAAGCCGCTGGAGCGGATGGCTTAAATGCCGAGCTCTTTAAAGCAACTGGAGATAAGTTGGTAAGGAGCATGCACCAACTTATTTGTAAGATATGGTCGGAAGAAAGCATGCCCGATGATTGGAACCTCAGTATTGTTTGCCCGATCCTGAAAAAAGGAGACCCTCTAAACTGCACCAATTATAGAGGAATCAGTCTACTTAACATCGCTTACAAAATCTTCTCTGCCGTAATATGTGAACGTCTAAAGCCCAACGTCAACAACCTGATAGGTCCTTATCAGTCTGGTTTTAGACAAGGAAAGTCCACAGTCGATCAAATATTCACATTACGGCAGATCCTGGAAAAAACCCAAGAACACCAAATCGACACCCACCATCTTTTCATCGATTTCAAGGCCGCATATGACAGTATATACAGAAACGAGCTGTATAGAGCCATGTCTAGTTTTGGCATCCCTGCCAAACTCGTCCGTTTGTGCAGGATGACCATGGAGAATTCACGCTGCTTCATAAAGGTTGGAAACAACTTAACAGAACATTTCGATGTCAAAAAAGGTTTTAGACAAGGTGATGCGCTGTCATGTGATTTTTTTAACATCGTACTTGAAAGAATAGTGCAAAGCTCACACGTCAACACTAGAGGCACTATCTTTCAAAAGTCTGTCCAATTACTAGCATATGCTGATGACATTGACATAATCGGAAGAACACAGCGTGATGTCAATGGGGCTTTTGTGAGTATTGAGGCAGAGGCGGCAAAAATGGGTTTAACGGTTAATGAGGGCAAAACAAAGTACATGCTGTTATCAAGGAAGGACCTACAACACCGACGTCTTGGTGAAAACGTCACCATCGACAGACGTAACTTTGAGGTAGTCAAGGACTTCGTCTACCTAGGCTCCGCTGTAAACTATGACAAAAGCGGATGAAAGCACCTTGGGTCGTTTCGAGAGAAAAGTTCTTCGTATGATCTACAGTCCCGTATGCATCGAAGGGGAGTGGAGGAGAAGATGGAACGACGAGCTATACGGGCTGTACAGGATGGGAACTAGGATAGGGATTGGGCAGGGGAAGGAATGTCCGTTACGGTAGCTGCGGCTGCGGCATGCTTGCGGTGCACGGCGTAGCTCGTCGGATGTTGGGGGGTCTTGCTACCGTAACCGGAACTCACCTCTTTACAAAAACATTAATCGTGCCGGATACTTCGATGAACTGAACTTATGGGTGCACTACCACCACTTTATTCACTTTTCTCGGCGGCCGCTGATGACGTCACGGCCTGGCCTTTACTCACCCTTCCTGGAATCCATTCGGCCTGGTTTTCGGATTTCCCTAAAGCGGACCCAGGAAAGGTCACTGCCGTGGAATTACATTTTCGACAAACCTGCAATTAGTTACCCCATACCGCACCCCCTGAAAATACCACCCTATTCCATCTCTAAAGCCAAATTATAACCAAAAAAAAGAACACACTGCATTTCAGATCATCGTTTTTTTTTCAAAAGACTTAACTACTTTATTTAGAGAAATTTTTAACTCATTATCACTAAAAATACATATAAAACGATAAGATAGAACAAGGACTCTTAGGAAAATTTCATCAACGGTTTCACACAAAGAAGAACAACAACGGGAGCTTTAATCGCCGGAGCCACGCGGCGAGTCTTTGCTTCTCCAGCGTCCCGTATCTCAATCGTTTCCTATACGTGTTATTTTCGTTGTCCCTAATCGAACCCTAATTTCCTACCTACAAAGAGCACGTTGTGGGTGGATAAAAAAGGGCGGATGCAAAATATTGCGTCGCGAGGGACGTAAGATCGGAATGAAAAAAAACCCAAAGTCAATGAAGTTTCCCTATCATAATAAAAAAAAATCATAAATAACAAAAAAAAAGGTAACGCAAAAGAAATTGAGTAAGTGAATATAAATTTGAAAAAACGAAAAAAAATTTGAATAAATAAATATAATATAAAAACCATAAAGTACCGGAAAATTTTAAATAAATGAATGTAAGAAAAAATACAAAAAGTTAAGGAAAATTTAAATAAATAACTATATATGTATATAAGAAATAACACGAATGAAACGAAATAATAATTTAAAACAAAAAAAGCAGAAAAAAAATGTAGAGTGATAAATCCTAGTAACGTAGATATTGTAGGGTAGGTAGCGAAGGTATAGTATATTATATGTATGTATATATCAGCGGCGTCCTGTGCGCTGTAAGCCTCGAGGTCCAGACAGGATCCTCTGGCTCTTGCGAAATCTTTTTTCCTTTTTTTTCACTGCGCGGGTGAATTGTTTCACGGAAATAATAAATAAATAATAATTACTTGGGAGCCCGGGTACTTCACAGGCTTTTTTTTTTTGTTCAGATGCGTAATTTTGTTGGTTAGCAGCTCTTCAATTCCGCGGTAGATAATGCTTGTCTTGCTTTTGCTTTAATTATTCACTAATCCACCCTTTTTTTATGACAAAAAAAAAACACTTTTCTAACCACTTTATCAAAATCGCAAGCAAACTCACCTGTGCAGTTTTTATTTCACGAACACAAATTCAAAAATAATAGTAATATGTAATGAAAAAAATAATTTTGAATAATAACTCTTTGCATTGACTCTGTTATTTCACTGGACTCCTTTTTTTCACTTGGCCGTCCTCACTCGGCAATACCTCAGAACTAACTGCCACCCACTATTACTAGATGAGTTGGTGACAGGCATCCGAGGCACTACTGTACGGACCGAGTGTACATCGCCTCATCCTGTACTTAATCCATCACCTCATACGATACATATTCATATCCATCTTATGTAATTTAATTACTGTCAGCTGTTGGGTTCAACGGCTTCTACTTCGTGGTATATACAATACATACGTTTCCTTTTACCGACATCGGTTGTGAATTAAGATAGAGTGAGTTACTCCCTCTATCAGTTAGCATTAGTTAACATAGTTTGGGTTTGGGCCCTCGCTAACTTGTCAACCAGCAATAACAGACGTCAGATGGCAATTTTATTTATTTCATTTCGATTCTTTCCGTGCGCAAGTGCCTCCGGGTAATTATTTTAATTCAAATAAACAAAAAAAAGGATAAAACGAGCACGAGTGCCGACCAAAACATTAAGAAACAAGGATTCTCAACACTAAAGAGGGAAGGAAGAGGAGGAAACCTAAATGCCCATAACTCCAACCTGGGAGTGGCAGGAATCCCCGAGACCGAAGCTAAGTAGCATTTTTTTCCTTCTTCTTTACCTTCTATAGCCTTTAGTTTTTTCTACAGGTTAGGATCTAACAACACTGGGACGAGCTAACGAAGGACAGGAGTAGAAACCCACACAAAAACAGACGTATCATATGAAGGACGAGGAATGGAATACATATTATTATTATTATTAATTTTATTATACAGTAAATAAATTACATACATAATAATTTCTTAAACTAGAGTTAGCTGCCAGGGCTTTCTACTAGGAAGATACATTAAAATTCGATAGGTATATAAAGTACATAATAATATAATTTTCTAAATAAGGTTTTCAAGTTTTAGATTCTGCATTATTTGGTAAACTAAATTAATATTATCGATATTGATGTTACTTAATAGGTAATGCATGTTGTGGTTTGATAGTTGTCTGCTGGTTGATGAGACTTTTGCACAGGTTAGGAGATGAGCCATAGTAAGGGTAGTGTTATTGTCTTCACAAAGGTGACAGATAGGTGGTGACTCTTTATTAAATAGGTGTTTGTGAGTGATGTAAGAGTGGCCTAGTCTGAGCCTGATGTATACTTTAAGTTTTTTAAAAGGTGTATTGTTGGGATATATTGCTTTGTCGCCATTTGGATTTAGGTTTTTATAATAATTGTTGTAATTATTCCAAGCGTTTTTTCTTTTGTATTTCCAGTTATCATGTAGAAAATTTGAAGTGTCTTTGCTGTTGTGTTGGATGAATGCTATAAGTGGTTCTTTTATTGCTGATTTGGCTTCCTCGTCTGCAGCCTCGTTGATGCCAACGTGCCCGGGGATCCATACAATTTTTAAGGTTTCAGGTTTGAGGATGAGATGGTTGCGAATCGTGTCTACTATTTCAATCGAGTTTGAGATGTTTTGTAAGGCTCTTATAGTAGAAAGGCTGTCCGAAAAAATAATCGTTTTTTTGTTTTGAGAGAATGTTATCGCTTTGTAGATAACAAAAGCTTCAGCAGTGAAGGTTGATGTGTATGTTGGTAATAGACCTTTAGAAACAACGGAACCTGTTTCATCAACTACAGCGAACGATGTGTATGTTTCGGCTTTAGACGCGTCCGTAAATAGTAGTTTCCATCCAAGTGATTTGTAGCTGTTGGAGATTTCAAGAAAGATGGATTTGTAGACGTTGACGGTGGTTGAGGTTTTTGGATATTTGCAAACATGGGTGTTAATTGTTTGGCTAGGAAGCTTCCAGGGTGGTTTGTTCAACCTTGTGTGATTTTGAGGAGAAATTGTTATCCCTAAATCCTTTGCGAACAAGATTGCTCGGCATAGTGTTGATAGCATTTTTGGATTTCTTTTCCGATTTAAAATTTTTGTAACTGCGGTATGGATGGATGTTTTATGTGGGGAGTTAATTTTTGTGATTACTTTGGACGTAAGAAAGTCGATTCTGTCTACTAGTTGGGGAAGTCCAGTTTCCGTTAGTATGTTTAAAATTGGTGTTGAACGTATGGCTCCGAGGCAGCTTCTGGCAGCAGCGTGGTATGGTTTCGGACTTACCGCGATTATAATATATAATCGCGGTAAGTCCGAAAAGTTCATATTTTTATAATATTACGGATTTGACTAAATTTATAAGAGTGTTAATATTAGCTAAGCTGTTTTTTGAACTTAAATATTTAATTATATTAACCCTGGCAATTAAACTTTTTCTTAGATAGATACATTGGTTTTTAAAGTTGAACTTAGAATCAAATACAATGCCAAGCAATTTCAAAGTATTAACATTTTTTATCAAGTTATTGTTTAAATTAATTTGAATGTGTTTTGTACAACTATATTTTTTGCATATATGAAGTATTTCAGATTTTTGGTATGAAATTATTGAGCCCGAGTATTTACACCATTGTAGGAGAGCATATATAATCAAAGAAAAAATGTCACTTAGTTCGTCAAGGTTTTTGTGTTTAGAGAAAATAATTAAGTCGTCGGCGTAGAGTGAATGCTCGACCTTATGAAAACTTTGTATTATGTTATTAACTTCGTTAAAAGCAATGATAAATAATGCCACTGAAAGTGGTGACCCTTGGGGAATGCCATTTTTTAATCTTGAAACGAGGCAACAGGGAGGGTATGGATAGGAGAGGGACGGGAGAGGAAGGAATCATCAGGAGGAGGACTTGGGCAGAATCGGGGAAGGGAAGGAATGTCCGCTACGGTAGCTGCGGCATGCTTGCGTTGCTCAGCTAAACTCGTCGGATGGGGGGGTCTTGCCACCGTAGCTGGACCTCACCTCTTTCCAAAAACATAGATCATGCCTTGATTTGTATGCTAGAATTAAAAAATAAAGTTACACCACCACCACTTGTTCGCTTTCCTCGGGCACCGTTGATGACGTCACGGTTTGGCCTGTTCCCTCCCAGCCTGGAATCCATTCGGCCGGAATCTCGTATTCCCCAAACCTGGAGACAAGTCAGTGGTGGACTCACATACTACCCCTTCGAAAACCCGCTTACCTTACCGCACCTCCTTCCAATTGACTCACCACTTCATGATGACAAAGATCTCAAACATGAACGAAAAACGAAAAGAATCGAAGCTGAACCGACATTCTAGGACTAATTTATAATTACATTCAATTTATTTCTTCAAAAAAAAATATACAAGGAAACAGAATAGTGGACTCTAACAAAAATGGTACTAACAAAAGAACAAATTTAACTAGAAATAACTTTGATGTTAATAAATTTATCCTAATTAAAAATTATATGTATTTCTCAAACTCTACCTAAGAGTCGGTTCGATAAAGTGGGGGGTCTTACTATTGCCCAATCCAGGGCTTGACTTACGATCCCCAGTTCCTACCTACACAGAGCTCTTATGCGGGTGTATACGAGGGGAGGAGCAAAATATTGCGTTAAGCGCGCGCTGTCGTCGACGTCGTCGCCGTCGCGCTGCTTTTGCACTCTTCGCCTTCACGGTTACAACCTACCCCACGTTAGCAAACACTCCCTATGGCAAGTCGAAAAAAAAGGTTTAAATTGGAACAAAAAAAAAGAATTCTGAACTGAGTTTAAAAAAAACCCACAGCGAGAATTACGAACTAACAAAAAGATTATAACGACAACAAAAATGATAAGGATTGAATTTTAAGTAAATAATTGAAAAAATATATAATAAAAAAGATAATAAATAAGAAAAATTATGAATGAATAATTTAATCAATAATAATTATGTAAATAAGCAGCCAAGGTAATGGAGACGACCAAGCAAAAATTTCGTTCTTTCCTGCGGGCTCAGGCGCCTCTTGCCTGCCGGTGATCTGTATAAAACCGGGGCTTCACCAACGGACTATAGGACGGCACTTTCCTTTGCTTGAGCAATCATAAATTCCTTTTCTTTTTTCAGCATGCGTATAATAACAAATTTTTTTTTTATTTGGCGGAGGCAAAAATCCGCAGCGCGGGTGAATTTTCGGGGTGCTCAGAGTGTGCAAAAAGGCTTATTTGAGCTGCCCACTTAGTCACTGCACTAACAATAAGATTTCTTAATAAGATAGGGTTACTTGTGGACCCGGGTGCTTCACGGGTCGGATTTAACTTCGGGGCTTTTTTTTTGGCCCTCCCTCCAACAGCTAGACACCAATTTATGCGGCCGACCGTATCTCGTCTTTCGGTTCTAGCTTTGATTACGTCCACCCAAAAATTCACCCTAATTTGAACAAAAACAAAAAAATCACTAACCGCACTAATTTTGCATTCTTTACGCACTCACCTTTATGCGCTTTTAATTACACAAATAGAACCAAACTTGAATCAAGCTATTCTTCAGCTTTTATAACTATGAGCACGATTTCGATTCTTTATTTGTTACCGCACAAACTATTCGTAGCTAGATTCAATGCAGCACAGCGAGCGCTCTTACTACCTTTCACTTGACTATTGATTTGCTAGCTTTGGCCTAGTATCGATCGCACCGATGACGATGGCAAAAATTGTCGATCTACTATACGACCTACTGTACCTTTCCACCTAGCCCATCACCTCATCGTTTTATGTAACGATTCTTAGTTACCATTGGCCCGCACTATCGGCTGAGAAGCACAACGGTCTTTCTCGTAAACATTCAAATCTGGCCAGTAAATAACGACCCTATTCTTCTTCTACCCTGGGTCGTGTCTTAGATAAGCATAAATTTCCCTTGCTACAGTGGGATACAAAGTGTGTTGCCATCTGTCAACTTGTACACCTAACTTTGACAGAACCAAAATTCTAAATTATTTATTTGCAAATTGCAACACGTCTTTTCCTTGTTCGCGAGTTTTATTAATGTTTATAAAAAGAAATAATCTAAATCCCAACTTAATATCGAACTAAAAACATAAAAATAACAAAAAAAACATAACAAGAAGGCAGAAGGATGTAAAAAAAACAAACCACCCAGACGGACAGCTCGAGCACAGAAAGAAGGAACCTCCCAAGCCGAAGCTAAGTATTTTGTACTTTTCCTAGATGGTTTTGCCACATAAAAATTCTTTTATTTTGCAGGTGACGTTGGCCCTGGCTACTGAGACACCCATCCTCGGTCGCTTCGGAACAGAGGGTTCCTAAGCCGCCCAGCCGATGTACATACATGTTGCTTTCCCTTGGTCGTCCAGAAGCCTTCGGAAGAGCCCAGAAGTCTTCTGACACCATTCCGTTGGACTGACTTTGACAGAGAAGAGCAGAACTCTTCTCTTTTGGAAACAGAATCGTCCGAAGAATGGACATACCATCACCCGTTCCATTGGAGGTAGAAGAAGAAACGTCGAGAAAAAAAACGAATGGAGATCGACACCAGTATTAGTGTATAATTTGATTTTTATTTCTCAAATAAAACATAGCATGAAAAATATGTTAATCTTTCATTTTTTCCTCGCAGCCACAACAAAACTCCGGATCTGGTACCATCAGCCACTGGAAGAACAGAGACGGTGAAGGCTGCTCCCTAAACAAACGTTGTAGTCCAAAGTGGGGAAGAACTCACGCGTAATTTCAAGAAAGACGGTGCAATTCATCTAGGTGAGGTTGTGATTAAGACATTCCTAAATTTAAGTATCCCAATAGTTTTAAGGTTTAAATTATAAGTTCATCGAGTTTAAGTATAGTACGTAATTTTAGTATAAGTTTGCATACACTCGACTAAATAGCTTCCTGAAGCAATAAAGACAAACCCGATACCAATTGCAGACGTTTTAACTTTCGTGTTTTGTGTGTCGTGAATGTCGTTGTGCCGAGTTGCGATTTACATGTTTGGGGCCTAAGTTTAGATGTTCAAATTCTAAATTGAATTAGCGATACCGCGCGGAATAAAAGATAATTAGTAGCACGTTTGAATCAATAAATAACATGAAATGGACAGTACACGGGTTGGCTAAGCCTATATCACAGATGTTCGCAGGAAGATGGAATAAATAATTTAAAAAAATCAGTCTTAAGAAAATATCACAGTTTAAAGGAAAAAGAAATAAATAAATAAACGAAAAATCAGTCTTGAGAAAATATCACGGTTGGGAATGTTGAATTCCAAGGAAATCTACATTATGCTCTACGTTGTATCACAGATTATTAACAATTAGTTCAGTCTTTAGGTAGAGGGTTCTCACCAGCGCAATTCCTGAACTTTACGTTAAGTTCAAAGAAAAAAGCCTCTGGAATGTGATATTAATGATCTTTGACTAGAGTTGCGTGATTCATTAATCTATACGTTTTGGACTGTACAAGACCGTTTTCCTTTTTCGATTTTTACTGTTTATCTCTTTCTCTTTTCGACATTTCCTCACTGCTTTAAGTCTTTGGCATGAAATCCTCCTCTGGGGTTTCCACCTTGCAGTGGTGGGGAGGCTTACGCTTAAAATTCTCAGCTGATCAGCTGTAGACTTTTATTTCTTAAGTCCTCAGCTGGCCAGCTGAGATCTTTTAGGCAAACCAAGAGAAACCCAAAAGACGAAAAACCATGAACAGTACACAACAAAAGAACGAAAAACCAGCGGGGATATACGCTGAAACGTCGACAGAAGTCACGGCTGCCGGCGCGGGCTTTGCCTCTCTAACAGTAAGAGGGGAGAAGTCGCCAGTGACAGACAAGCACGTACACAAGGACAAAACTACAGAGACGACAGTAACGAACATTACACAGGAGGAAGAAGACCTTCTTCTCACTCCTTTTTCCAACCTCGGTGTAGAGGATGGAGCTAGCATCGGAACACTAGACGACGACGACACATGTTCAAATGCTAGTTCTACCCTCTCACGATTGTCTACCACTTCAGTTCGGAGTAGAATCTCCAACTGTAAGAAGACAATCAAACGACTTGGGAAAAGGAAATGGGAGGAATTGACGACAAACGAACAGATAAGACTTTTCAACGCTCGTGCTTTCCTAAAGAACGAACCTCTTATGATGGGGGGGCCACATGCCCAAACATCGGGGGAGGCGAATTCCAAAGGGAACACTGACATGGGTGCGCTGATGGGACCGCCCATTCCGCCGATTGATATAATTCAATCCAGGAAAGGAACGACCCCTTCAGTTGCACCCCCGACTAGGGAACAGACGCCGTTGCAACCTTCGAGGCCGTCTACACCCACCAGACCCAGTAAGGGGCCATGTGCAACAACGGGCTTGGAGGATGGTAAGACGGTCTCGAAGGAGAAGAATCTGGAGGTTGCTTGTGAAAGCAGTACAAGGGGCCATGTCCCCGAATGCAGCTCTAGCATAACCCCTTCACCTTCGTCAAGCAGCGGTGTCATGGACGTAACTTCACTAAGTACTAGGACGACAAAAACGGTGATCGAGAAAAAGACAACCAAAACTCTCACCGTAGACAGAATACTACATAGGAGAATACGCAACACTGAACGGACAATTCGACGCCTATCCAACAAAGATCCGGACTCCTTAACGGCAAGGGATAAGATAGTGCTCGAAAACGCTACACGTAACCTTAAGACACTGACAGCGACGAACAAAGACAAAAATATAGGGACTAAGAACCTGATGAAGGAGAAGGAGATGGTGGGCCATGTGCCTCCCCTGGACCCTGATTCAGTGGCAAAAACGTCCAAAAGAACAAGGCAGGATGATACACTTTCGCCTACGAAAAGATCACCCCTGCAGAAAAGAAAAAAGACCTTGGCTACAGATGAGACGTTGGAGGCGCGCAAATTCGCCATTGCGGATTTCGGCAATCCCTCAAGAAAACTCTCAGAAGACCAATGGCAATTATTGGAAATGAGAATCCTGGATGAGGTTAACGATGCTATCGTTAATAGCAGGCCACCACCACTCTTTGGGAACCTCAAAACCATCCATGGGTTCAAAGTTCTGACGTGCGAGGACGATAATACCCTCGTTTTCCTGCAGGACTTCGTCAAGAGAACGATAGCTCCCTGGCCCAACGCTGATCTCCGCTTGGTCGGTCCGAACGAAATCAGCGACTTCGTCAAACCTAAGGCCAGAATGACGATCAAAGGTCCCGCGATACCCCGAGATCGCGTAGAACGATATCTCCAATCTCTTAATACGGAACAGCTAAGTCAGAGCTGGAAAGTAATAGAGATGGGAGAAAGAACGGAAGAAGGTACAGAAGTGGTGGTGCAACTTAGCCACAAATCTATACCCCTTTTGCGGAAAATAGGATTCAAGGTACGCATCGGCATAAACCGGTGCAAACTGCGGCTAATAACAAACAAACCAAAACAAGTAAGTAACAAAATATCAGCATGAAATTGATTCAAATTAATCTTCATCATAGTAAAGCCGCCAGCTCCAATCTTGTCTACATTTTGGGAAGTAGACAAATTGACATTGCCCTAATTCAAGAACCCTGGATTTCAGGTGGCAGAATTAGAGGACTACACACATCAGACTTTACACTATACAAAGCCACACAAGTAGCTAATAGTAATATAAGATCTTGTATTTTAGCCAGGAAGAAGTTTAATCTCTTTCTTTTAGCAAATTACAGTGATCCAGACCAATGTGCTGTAAAAATAGAGAGGAAGGGACTCCCACCACTGATCCTGGCATCGTGCTATATGCCGCATGACGGACAAGAAGGGCCTCCCGCTAATATCACAAGCCAGCTTGTAGAGAAAGCTGCCTCTGAGGGATGGGACGTGGTACTAGGCTGTGATACAAACTCACATCATACTCAATGGGGTAGTACCGACATCAACAACAGAGGTGAGTCTCTTTTTGAATTTATACTAGACCATAATCTTTTAGTAGCAAACAGAGGTAACGAACCCACTTTTGTAACTAAAAATAGAAAAGAAGTGCTTGACGCTACCCTAACCAATAACTCAAGCACACTAGTAATAGATCAATGGAATGTTCTTAAAGAGGAATCATTCTCAGACCATAAACTGATAGGGTTCTTGATACACAATGAAGTAGCAACTCCAAAACCCTTTAGGAACTTCAGGAAAACCAACTGGAATACATTCAGCAGGGAAGTAGGACAGGGGATTCAAAACCCGGACACACTTCTAATTCAAGAACCCTCTGACATAGATATTGCGTCAGAAAAACTCAGAGTTGTTCTGAATAGCGCTTTAGAAAAAAGCTGTCCCATTAATCATATGGGAAAAGGTAGGAAAAAACCACCCTGGTGGACCACTGAAATAGGCAACTTAAGAAAAGAAACTAGAAGACTTTTCAACGTCGCCAAAAGAACTAGGAAAGAAGCTGATTGGGAACATTATAAGGCCAGTCAACGTATTTTTAAGGTCGAAACTCAACGGGCAAAACGTAGCTCATGGATGACCTTCTGCGACGAAATAGAAAGTACAAATGTATCAGCAAGACTCAGGAAAATTCTGACCAAGGATTCAGTCGCTCTAGGATCCCTCAAAAAACCTACAGGCAGCTGGACTGAATCCGGTGGCGAAACGCTTGAGCTCCTTGTGAATACTCACTTTCCTGGCTGCGTAGCTGATATCCGCAGTCCAGAAACAGAGTCTCATACAGAAACCCTAGTACCAGCGGATATTATAACGGAAGAAAGGATAAAATGGGCCATTCACTCCTTTTCCCCGTACAAATCCCCTGGTCTAGACGGAATCTTCCCTATGATGCTTCAGAAATGCATAAACCTTATCATCCCACACCTAATTAACATCTTCAATAATAGCCTTAAATGGGGGTATGTTCCCTTATCGTGGCGTGAGGTAAAGGTAGTTTTCATCCCTAAGGCTGGTAAACCTAGCCATACGGAGGCCAAAGACTATAGACCCATTAGTCTAACATCTTTTATGTTGAAAACTTTTGAAAGGCTAATTGATATACACATCCGAAGCACACTGAAACCGGACTGTATATCGGAATTTCAACATGCCTACATTAAAGGAAGAAGCGTTGAAACAGCATTGCACAGTGTTGTCAGCGTCATAGAAAAATCACTGCATGACAAGGAATACACCCTTGCAACGTTCTTGGATATAGAGGGAGCCTTCAATAATGTGAAGAACGAAGCAGTGAAACAAGCCTTGGACGACCACAAAGTCGAAAAAGTAATAACACAGTGGATAATGAGTATGCTCCGAAAGAGACAAATTAACTCTGAGATAGCGGAAGAAAGGGTAAGAGTAACCACATCCAGAGGCACCCCTCAGGGTGGGGTTCTCTCACCGCTACTTTGGGTTCTTGTCATGAACGGCATACTCTCTAAATTGAAATCAAGTGGAGTAAGGATAATAGCCTACGCTGATGATCTTGCATTACTAGCGACTGGCAAGTTCCTACCCATTATCAGTGAACAAACCGAATACGCCCTCTCGTTGGTAAGCAAATGGACTAGGAGCTGTGGGCTGACAGTCAATCCAGCTAAAACAGAACTAGTCCTATTTACTAACAAGCGCAAAATACCTGATTTTAAAATTCCTTCGATTGAAGGATGCCCTCTTAAAATCTCTGATCAAGCAAAGTATCTCGGCGTGATCTTAGATAAAAAACTAAATTGGGGCCTGAACATAAAAGATAGATTCAAAAAGGCATCGATTGCCTTTTACTCCTGCAATAGAATTTTCGGGAAAACCTGGGGACCAAACCCTAAAATTATCAGATGGATGTATTCGGCAATAATTAGACCAATACTAACCTATGGTAATTTGGTATGGTGGAAAGCTTTAGAAAAGAGCACGAACCTGAAAACTTTGACAAAAATTCAAAGACTTGCGTGCACTGGCATTACGGGAGCAATGAGATCCACTCCAACTGCGGGACTGGAAGTTATACTCAATTTGATTCCCCTAGACCTCTTTGTTCAAGAATCTGCGGCCAAAAGTGCCCTGAGACTTAGTCAAACTAAAGTCTGGATAAACAGTTCCATAGGACACGCCCAGATCCTTCATAAAATTATGGGTCATAGTAATACAGCAGACTATAAAATACCCGTACTTGATTTTCATAAACCATTCCAAACTGCCATCCCAAGCAGAGAGGAATGGATAGATAATATACCATACTCCAGTGAGTCGTCAATAGCTATCTATACTGATGGCTCTAAAATGGACACTGGTGTAGGGGCAGGCTTCTATTCTGAATCTCTCAAGTTGACCGCCTCGCTTAGGCTTCCAAACCACAGCAGCGTCTTCCAAGCGGAGGTCCTGGCAGTGACAACAGCTGCTAAAAAGGTATCAATGATGGCGATACCACGAGCTGATATCACCTTTTACATTGATAGCCAAGCGGCAATAAAAGCGATTACTGCAACTGAGGTGAAATCAAAGCTTGTTTCATGCTGCCGCGAAGAGCTTAAGGTTCTTGGCGCACAGCACAACATTAGACTCTGCTGGGTCCCAGGCCACAGCGATATAGTAGGCAACGAGAAAGCCGATGAATTAGCAAGATTAGGGTCAATGCTTGACGTAAGCCAAGCTCAGCTAGTTAGCATCCCTACCTGTTATTTAAAACAGGAAATCTCAAAAAGAATAACAATTAAGGCCGATGAAAGATGGAACCTTCTTGACACCTGCGGCACTACAAGAAAGATCTGGCCCTGTTTTAACAAACAAAGAACGGAAAGAATCATGCAGCTACAAAAGGGATCACTTCGATCTCTTGTAAGCATAATCACCGGACATAATCTGTTAGGTTATCATATGAAAAAGATGAGAATCAGTTCAGATGATCTATGCAGAGGATGCGGTGACGAGGAGGTGCATGAAGATACTTCGCACTTTCTGTGTCACTGTCCCGCACTCTCCCATCAAAGGAAGAAACTGCTTGGCAACTATTTCTTCGAGGATTTAAAAGAACTCTCTAGTACGCCAGGTACTAACAGTCTGAACTTCGTCAAAGCCTCTAAATGGCTTGACTCACTGAACACATAGGTTTTTTCTTATTAGCTTGAGTAGCAATATTCATGGGTATCACAATGGATCTGTATTGATCTAAGTGTGACGGTAAAGACATCAACTGTCAGCCCCTCAACCTAACCTAACCTTGGCATGAAATATACCAATTTTCTTACCCGCTAGATTTTCCAACTCGTATAGACTTTTACCCACTGACTTCACAATCCGACATTTAACATATTTTGAGGCTATTTTCTTGGAAGCATCGCTTAAGATGAAGTTTCGCTTGTAAATTTCTTGACCTGGCAAATATCGCACGCTGCGGGAACGAGTGTTGTACACCCGCGCGCTCTTCTCATTGGCTTCTTGGATAGACTCTTTGAGTCGGCTCCTAAGAAGCTGTAGTCGATTACTTCGAGGAAGTGCTGCTATTTCGCCATCTTCAAGCACGTTCAATTTTTGTACCAACTCATAACTGCTGCCATGGGTTAGCATATTCATCCCAAATACGGCAAAGTAAGGGGACACCCCTATGGCCGTGTGTACCGAACTCCGCAACGCTGCAGCTATTTCGCTTAGGTGGGCATCCCAGTCCCGTTGGTCTTCCTTCAGGTACGACCTAATAGCTGCAAGCAAGGTCCTATTTACACGCTCGGACGCGTTGGACTGGGGCGAATAATTGGCGGTCTTAAAATGCCGTATCCCATACAGTTGCAGGAAGTTCTGAAACTCCTTCGAGACGAATTGCTTCCCGTTGTCTGAGTGGAGTACTTGGGGTACACCAAACGTGTTGAAGATGTCTTCCCTGAGGTACTTTATAATACTTTTCGAATTTGCCGCACGTAAGGCTTTCAAAAAAAACATACTTCGACATAATGGTCGAGGACAACGAAAACACACGTATTACCATTTTTTGGTCTGGGGTAAGGTCCAATAAAATCTACATACAGTTTTTGGAATGGACGTTCAGACAGATAGCTCGTACATATAGGTGGTCGGGACACTTGATTTGAAGACTTAGACAATTTACACACCTCACAATTAATCACAAACTGACGGACCTGGACAGTCATGTTCGGCCAGAAGAAGTGTTGCCGAATTCGATGGAGAGTTTTGGCGATTCCTCCATGACCGGAATTAGGGGGATTATGGGCCTTCCTGACTAGGTCTTCAGTTAATGTCGAAGGAACCCATAAACACCAAGTGTGATCGGAAAGAGGGATTTGTGTAGATTAAGGAATGGTACGCTTATACAGAAAACCGTCTTCTGTCTTCAAGTCCGGAAACACTTCGGCGTGTTTTCCAACGGTTTCTACCAGCTCTTTATACTCCTCCGACTTGAATTCAGCCGATTCTAAATCTATGAGCGGGGCTACCCATTCCAACGTTAATTCGTCTGCGTGCACCCGAGAAAGAGTGTCGGGAACGACGTTCAGCGACCCCTTCCGGTGCTCTATGTCGAAGACATAGGATTGCAAGTCTAGGCTCCACCGAGCCAACCGCCCACTCAAGTCTTTCATGGACATCAGCCATTTGAGACTTGAATGGTCGGTTATGACAGTGAATTCCATGCCTTCAACATAGGGCCGGAATTTTTTTATCGCCATAACGGCCGCCATACACTCTCTTTCGGTGACGCTATAGTTCCGCTGGCAAGGATTTAATTTTTGGGAAAAATAAGAAATTGGACATTCTTGGCCATCCTCATATTTTTGAAATAGGACCGCGCCGATCCCGGTATCCGACGCGTCACACTGAATGAAAAATCTCCTAGAAAAATCGGGTCTAACTAAAATCGGAGATGAAACTAACGCCTTTTTAAGCTCCTCGAATGCAGTTTTCGCTTCATTGGTCATGATGAACTTAGTATTTTTGCTCTTTAACGTATCCGTCAGTGGAGCCGTCAAGCTGGAAAAATTCTTGATGAACCTCCGATACCACCCCGCTAGACCAAGCAACCGCCTGACTTGCCTCGGATTTTTAGGCAACGGAAAATTGACAACCGCTTCTATTTTCTCCGGATCGGTCATCAACTTCCCACCACCAACGATATAGCCCACATACTTCAGCTCTTTGAAGCAAAATTTGGAAACGTTGATGGTGAGATTTGCTTTCCTCAGACAGTCGGCTACTTCCTCCAGCAAGGCGATATGCGTCTCGAAGTCTGGAGAAACTACGAGCAGATCATCCAAATACACGAAAACTCGCTCCCGCAGTCGCCCAGGGTTTACCTTGTCCATTAAACGGCATAACCTTTGGGCAGCATTACAAAGCCCAAATGGCATGACCGTGAACTGGTACAAGGGTCTCCCTGGCACCACGAAAGCAGTTTTCTCCCTACTCCGTTTCTCCAACGGGATCTGCCAGAATGCTTCTTTTAAGTCCACGCTACTTATATAGTAAGTATCAGATAGCTGGCTGAGAAGCCCGTCGATATGAGGGACAGGGTAAGCGTATTGGTGACCGCGTTGACCTTACGCGAATCCAGGCAGAAACGGTATTTAATGGTACCGTTTGGGCCTGGCTTCTTAATAAGGACAACTGGTGAGCACCAAGGGCTCTCGCTCTCCTCGATAACTCCGAGCTTCAGCATCCGGTCTATTTCCTGGTACAGACTGGCTTGCACCGCTGGAGAGACGGGGTAGTGCCGCTGCTTCACTGGAACCAAGTCTCCCGTATCTATTGAATGCTCTGCCAACGAAGTTTTCCCCAGGCCATGGCGATCAAAATCTAAGAATTTCCTCTTGACTGCCTCCAAATCAGACAGTTGATCGAACGAAAGATCATGAGCATTTTTTAAATAAAGCACTCACCAAATTAGGAGCAATTTGAAAGGCCTTCCAAAAATCGATACCCAAATATAACTCCTGATCGAGGTTTGGAACTAAGTACAGCGTTATTGGGTGATTCTGTTGCTTGTACCTTAATAACGTGTGGACCTTACCGACTATATCTTGGTTCCTACCGTCAGCAGTCCTAACTCCCGACTTATAAGGTTGTACTTTTAATCCAATTTCTTCTATAAATTTCAGGCAACCCTTCCCCAGGATACTAACGCTAGCCCCGCTATCAAGTAGGCCTAGCACCTCCTTGTTAGCGATCCCAACTTTAGCATACGGCCGGGGGTCGGAATTAGTATCCATTACTGTCGACGCTATGCTTTTTCTAACTAATTGCCTATTCTTAAACCTTTCTCTAGCCTTGAGGATTCTTTTGGTCGGCCCTGCGGTGTTACTACCGAAGATACTATCTCTTGCTTCTCGGTATTCTTTTAGTCTTACGTGAAGGGGTTTCCATTTCCGGTTAATTATGTCCTTTTTTGGGTTAATATTTATATTTGATTGGTCTCTTACAAGTACATATTTGAATTTGGCAATTGCCTTTATTTGACTTTCGTATTGGGGATCGGCAGTCGCAGGGGGAGTCTCGGCGGAACGCGTATCCCCCTGGTTCCTCGCGTTCCGAATCGAGTTTTCCGGGTTGCATACCGGACACTTTGGAGTAATCACTCCTTCCTGACCGCACCTATAACAAAAAATGTTCCTGACAGAGGATGGGCAGTCTACGAACGAGTGACCCCGCACCTTGCAGTTCCAGCACACCATCGACTTCGCGTCTCCGTATCCTCGATTTTGTTTTGGACGAAGACCCTGTTGGTGGAATGCCTGTAAATATTCTCCATGCGTCACATCCGCATCGAGTTCATTGGCAAATCGAACCGGTGGCTTCGGAAATCTTTTATTTTCCCTATCCTCCTTATAAAACACATATTCCACCTCTTTGCAGGCTATCCTCAAGTGATCCATTAAGTTTCTTATCCTTTCATTCAGATTGCCTTTGACCACTCTCACTAGATCTGTCTCATTCACAGGTGTTCTCAATTGGTAACGCCATTTGCTAATGGCCGCGAAAAAATCGTCGCTGGACTCTCTCAAACCTTGCTGCCTGGCCCCTATCTCGCGCCTGATGTCCCAGTCCGTTTTGGGGTTTCTAAATTGACGCTGCAAGGCTTCTCGCAGCATTGGCCAATCGGGACGACGGGTGGAATTCTCCATCTGATACTGCCAGTACCACTGTTTGGCATC
Source organism: Eupeodes luniger (assembly GCA_951509635.1). Lineage (NCBI taxonomy): Eukaryota > Metazoa > Arthropoda > Insecta > Diptera > Syrphidae > Eupeodes > Eupeodes luniger. The sequence goes on from OX608075.1 coordinate 59,503,799, forward strand.
GCGAGCGAGGAAGAGGTGAAAGTCTCTTAATACCTCAGTCCAGGAGCAGTTATGGCTTGCCTGTAACAGTTCCACCCGTCCGATGAAATCTTCTACCGTGAGGGATTCCGACTTCCCATCGAACACTACGCCCCATTTATCCACTCGGATAGCTGGACGATTCACGCCATTAGAAAAACTAACGGGAGAAAACCAAGTTGGTGGGGGGCCTCCTGGATTAGGTATCGGTCCACCCCAAAATGAAGTCCCTGGTTGACTTCCTCCCATCCCTAAACCTAAACCTGGGTTACCTTCTGAGACAAAGGGTCTTGCATAATGATCCAGCTGGGGTGGTCGGTCACGTATCGGCGGTGGTGGCTGGCTGAATAATGGACCATTGTTTGGTGGATTAGTCGCTGGCGCGGGGTGGACTTCAGGAGGTCTATTATCCACAGACTGAGACACCCGTGAAGGGATATTGAGTTCCCTGAAAAACTCGGCCAATCCCTTTTGAATTTCGGTTTTCACCGATTCCGCGCTTTCCGAGCTTTGAGCACCCTTTTCGACTTCTTTTGTCGGAGAGTGTGAGACGGGCATCTCTCTCCTGCTATTCGCACCTTGTTTTATTAGGGATCTAGTGACTGGTCTATCTCCACACTTGTCTTTTATTGCCCTCACCGTCTTCTCTTCCTCTTCGCCTGACACCAGCTCATCCACCTTCACTTTTTATCTTTATTAGACTGATATCCTAGGTACTGATGAGGTGACGAACTAGGTAATAAGGTCTTATTTACTTGGAGCTAATTAAAAACAATGTATATAAATAACAAACCAAACTATCTTCTATCTTAACGACTTATTCCTAACAAAATGTCCCCACACCTTTATCAAATTCTGTTGACACTTTACTCTTCTAATTCCTAATCCTCCTTAATGGGGTGAATCTCTGTAATAATTTTTTGATTATTTTTTTTTCTATATAACATACGGAGGTGTTTTAGGCAGCTAGCTTTCGAAAACACATCAACACGATTTTCGATAGGTATCGCTGCCTGCAAGGAAACGCATCGTCGCAATTGAGGTGGCTGGCTTAAGAGCTATCCGCATCAAGACTTACGATTTGTCTCCAAGCTGACAACGACCTCTACCGAAACAGGGCACATGTACATTACTTTCGCTTCACAGTACAAGAATCTTGGCGCGTTTCCATTTAATGATTATGATCTCTAAACTAGAAGTCATCCAAGATTCTCGACTCTTCCGCGGAAGCAATCAAGGACAACACTTATATGCTCTGACTGTCGCCGTCAAACCAGACCGTCGCAGTTAACCGGTCGTGCTTATGAGCCATACCGGTCAAGACATACGAGCTGCTTTGAAGTCAACTGTCAGAACAAAAGGAAATGACTTGGGCCCCACGTTGGGCGCCATTTGAAACGAGGCAACAGGGAGGGTATGGGTAGGAGAGGGACGGGCGAGGAAGGAATCATCAAGAGGAGGACTTGGGCGGAATCGGGGAAGGGAAGGAATGTCCGCTACGGTAGCTGCGGCATGCTTGCGTTGCTCAGCTATACTCGTCGGATGGGGGGGTCTTGCCACCGTAGCTGGACCTCACCTCTTTCCAAAAACATAGATCATGCCTTGATTTGTATGCTAGAATTAAAAAATAAAGTTACACCACCACCACTTGTTCGCTTTCCTCGGGCACCGTTGATGACGTCACGGTTTGGCCTGTTCCCTCCCAGCCTGGAATCCATTCGGCCAGTGGTGGACTCACATACTACCCCTTCGAAAACCCGCTTACCTTACCGCACCTCCTTCCAATTGACTCACCACTTCATGATGACAAAGATCTCAAACGTGAACGAAAAACGAAAAGAATCGAAGCTGAACCGACATTCTAGGACTAATTTATAATTACATTCAATTTATTTCTTCAAAAAAAAATATACAAGGAAACAGAATAGTGGACTCTAACAAAAATGGTACTAACAAAAGAACAAATTTAACTAGAAATAACTTTGATGTTAATAAATTTATCCTAATTAAAAATTATATGTATTTCTCAAACTCTACCTAAGAGTCGGTTCGATAAAGTGGGGGGTCTTACTATTGCCCAATCCAGGGCTTGACTTACGATCCCCAGTTCCTTCCTACACAGAGCTCTTATGCGGGTGTATACGAGGGGAGGAGCAAAATATTGCGTTAAGCGCGCGCTGTCGTCGACGTCGTCGCCGTCGCGCTGCTTTGGCACTCTTCGCCTTCACGGTTACAACCTACCCCACGTTAGCAAACACTCCCTATGGCAAGTCGAAAAAAAAGGTTTAAATTGGAACAAAAAAAAAAGAATTCTGAACTGAGTTTAAAAAAAAACCCACAGCGAGAATTACGAACTAACAAAAAGATTATAACGACAACAAAAATGATAAGGATTGAATTTTAAGTAAATAATTGAAAAAATATATAATAAAAAAGATAATAAATAAGAAAAATTATGAATGAATAATTTAATCAATAATAATTATGTAAATAAGCAGCCAAGGTAATGGAGACGACCAAGCAAAAATGTCGTTCTTTCCTGCGGGCTCAGGCGCCTCTTGCCTGCCGGTGATCTGTATAAAACCGGGGCTTCACCAACGGACTATCGGACGGCACTTTCCTTTGCTTGAGCAATCATAAATTCCTTTTCTTTTTTCAGCATGCGTATAATAACAAATTTTTTTTTTATTTGGCGGAGGCAAAAATCCGCAGCGCGGGTGAATTTTCGGGGTGCTCAGAGTGTGCAAAAAGGCTTATTTGAGCTGCTCACTTAGTCACTGCACTAACAATAAGATTTCTTAATAAGATAGGGTTACTTGTGGACCCGGGTGCTTCACGGGTCGGATTTAACTTCGGGGCTTTTTTTTTGGCCCTCCCTCCAACAGCTAGACACCAATTTATGCGGCCGACCGTATCTCGTCTTTCGGTTCTAGCTTTGATTACGTCCACCCAAAAATTCACCCTAATTTGAACAAAAACAAAAAAATCACTAACCGCACTAATTTTGCATTCTTTACGCACTCACCTTTATGCGCTTTTAATTACACAAATAGAACCAAACTTGAATCAAGCTATTCTTCAGCTTTTATAACTATGAGCACGATTTCGATTCTTTATTTGTTACCGCACAAACTATTCGTAGCTAGATTCAATGCAGCACAGCGACCGCTCTTACTACCTTTCACTTGACTATTGATTTGCTAGCTTTGGCCTAGTATCGATCGCACCGATGACGATGGCAAAAATTGTCGATCTACTATACGACCTACTGTACCTTTCCACCTAGCCCATCACCTCATCGTTTTATGTAACGATTCTTAGTTACCATTGGCCCGCACTATCGGCTGAGAAGCACAACGGTCTTTCTCGTAAACATTCAAATCTGGCCAGTAAATAACGACCCTATTCTTCTTCTACCCTGGGTCGTGTCTTAGATAAGCATAAATTTCCCTTGCTACAGTGGGATACAAAGTGTGTTGCCATCTGTCAACTTGTACACCTAACTTTGACAGAACCAAAATTCTAAAATATTTATTTGCAAATTGCAACACGTTTTTTCCTTGTTCGCGAGTTTTATTAATGTTAATAAAAAGAAATAATCTAAATCCCAACTAAATATCGAACTAAAAACATAAAAATAACAAAAAAACATAACAAGAAGGCAGAAGGATGTAAAAAAAACAAACCACCCAGACGGACAGCTCCAGCACAGAAAGAAGGAACCTCCCAAGCCGAAGCTAAGTATTTTGTACTTTTCCTAGATGGTTTTGCCACATAAAAATTCTTTTATTTTGCAGGTGACGTTGGCCCTGGCTACTGAGACACCCATCCTCGGTCGCTTCGGAACAGAGGGTTCCTAAGCCGCCCAGCCGATGTATATACATACATGTTGCTTTCCCTTGGTCGTCCAGAAGCCTTCGGAAGAGCCCAGAAGTCTTCTGACACCATTCCGTTGGACTGACTTTGACAGAGAAGAGCAGAACTCTTCTCTTTTGGAAACAGAATCGTCCGAAGAATGGACATACCATCACCCGTTCCATTGGAGGTAGAAGAAGAAACGTCGAGAAAAAAACGAATGGAGATCGACACCAGTATTAGTGTATAATTTGATTTTTATTTCTCAAATAAAACATAGCATGAAAAATATGTTAATCTTTCATTTTTTCCTCGCAGCCACAACAATCTGTGTACATTGGAGTAGATGTTAAAATATTTGATCCGGAAATTCCTGTTTGAAAGGAAGGATTTTATGTATTTGAACATTTTTGGTCCGATATTCCATTTTAAGAGTTGATTGAGAACAACGTGTGCTCCGATTCTGTCAAAGGCTTTTTGAAAGTCAAGGCTTAAAATAGTGGCATGATTTCGCTCAGACAATGTTGAGCAGACAAAATGGTCGATATACAGAAGTGAATCAAGTGTGGATTTACCCTTTTTAAACGCCACTTGTCGGTTGTCAATGAGTTTGTCTTTTTCGAGTAACCAAAATAGACGTTTGGTTATGATCTTTTCTAAAGTTTTTCCTGTACATGGCAGGAGGGATATAGGGCGATATCCAGAGGTGGAAGTAGAGTCGGCGTTCGGTTTAGGTAATGGAATGACACTTGCAGTTTTCCAAGCGTGGGGAATTATTCCTGTGTCAAAGATTTCATTATATAGTTTAAGAAGACGTGCTTTTAGAACCTGGGAAGAGTTTTTCAACATGCTGTAGGAAATGCGGTCGAAACCCGGCGATTTTCCTTTTACGGTGTGTAAAGAGGAGATGAGTTCCGACATGTTGATTTCAGAATCAATAGAGATAGCTGAAGGACTGGGTCGAAAGGATATGTTTGTGTCGTTTAAGATTTTTAATTTTTCGTTAATGTAGGTGGGTTTGAAATTGGAGTCGTCTGAGAATTGTTCCCAAGTTTGGGCAAAGTGTTCGACAATATTATAAGGGCATGTAAGCGTTGTGGTTCCTGTTTTTATAGTTTCTATTTTGTGTGGAGAATATGTACCTGTCAATGTTTTTATATCCGCCCAAAGTTTTTGGGAAGTTGAGCTAGGGTTTATGTTTGAAGTAAATTTTTCAAAACAGGCTTTGTTTTCCAATTTCACTGTTTTACGAAATTTCGCATTTAGTTTGCGATCAAGAATAAGGTTTGGTTCAGTGGGTGATTTTTTAAAATTGTACCAAGCTTTTTGCTTTTGTGTTCGCTGAGAACTTATTTCGTTATTCCACCAAGGAGTTGTTTTTTTGTAGGTATTGTTACTGGTTTGAGGGATAGATAGATTTGCTGCAGTACGTATCGATTTATGAACCAAAGCAGATTCTTTGTTGATATTTGAAGAAATTTCGCTTTTTGTCCAATTCACTTGAAACGATAGATCGGAATAAGACCCAGTTGTCGAGTATGAATTTTTTGTTTTTTTTATAGGCTTATTGTTCTGGCTGGTAGTTAGGTTAATGAAAATTGGGAAGTGATCGCTTCCGTGGAGGTTGTCGGATATGTCCCAGGTGGTTTTATTGAGGATAAGTGATAGATCAATGTGTGTAAATGTCCTATGGGTGGAAAAGTGGGTGGGTCGACCGTCATTAAGTATTGCTAGCCCAGAGCTAGCAATAAAATGCTCGACTGTTTTGCCGCGTTTACTTAGTTTCTCAGAGCCCCAAGATGGACTCCATGCATTAAAATCATCTGTTATTAAGACTGGATTATTAATACCATTGATGATATCTTCCAGGTCACTTGTTGAAAAGGTTTGATCGGGGTGGATGTAAAGGGAAAAAATTGTAAATTGAAGGTTAAGGTTGATTTGGACACATATTGCTGATATTTGAAAATTAATTCTGATACATGAATGTGGAATTGAGTTATGGACGAGAATTCCAACTCCCTGCTTAGACGTCGACACAGAGTCAACATTGTGGAAATATATCGAATATTTTTTGGGAGGAAAAGGATGGCGATCGGCTGCGAAATGGGTTTCTTGTAGGCAGATGACTTTTGGTTGGAGTTCTTTCATTAGTATTTGTAATTCGTGTATATTATTCAAGTAGCCATTGAGGTTCCATTGTAGAACAGTGAAACGTTGGCTATTTTCATTTCGGGTAAAGATATTTAGCTTGGTGGTGTTGATTTTGGTGTTTTTGTTTGGGTGTTCATTATGACTCCGCGACGTGGATACTGAAGCGATCGGGCTACACTGAGAGCCCCCCGATTCAGCACCCCCACCGCGGAGTCGTCATTTTGGCAAACAGGTTTATGTTTATGTGGATTCATCATTTTCGTGATCCATTTGGTTGTCAGTTAAGTAGTATTTGTTTTGTGAAAGAAGATTGTTTGTTAAATTTGTTAAAGGGGAGGAGATGTTTATGGGTGTGTGTGATTGTGTTTTTTCAAGTGAGTGTGTATGGAAGAGAGAATTAATTTGAGAGGAGGATGAGGGGATAATAGAGGGATTGATTTCTACAGTATGAGCTGATGTTATTGGTGTGTTTGTACTATTAATAGTTGTTGGAAGAGGATTAATTACCTTGGTAGATGGTGTGATAGGAACTGGTTTAGATGTGTTGTTTTGTGAAGTGAAAGAAGTGGATGGGGGCGATACAAGCGGGGAGCAGGTAGAATTTGGCGGAGCTGAAGTAGTTAATTGTTTGTTTGACACTGATTTGCTTTATGCAGCTTGAGAGTATGTTGTGGTGAAGAGGGGGATGGGATTTTTTTCTTTACATTTTTTTTGCATCCGTCATGGAACATTTATGTATAGTTTTAATTTTGAGGATTTCTGGCTTTGATGTATTCTTTGCAATTTTTGAAAGATGATGGATGTTCTTCAAGGCAGTTTGCGCACGAAGTTCTTGTACAGTTTACCGGTTGGTGGGGAGGGAGGTTGCAGGTCTCACAAGATTCTGAAGAAGTGCATCTTTTGGCGGTGTGGCCAAGGAGTTGACACTTGCGACAGCGCATTGGATTAGGGTAGTATTCTTGAATGTTAACATTATACCAGCCTATGTTTACGGTGGAAGGGGGGCGGAAGCGATCGAAAGTAAATAGTACCAATCCAGTGGCGCGAAGATTTTTCTCCGGTGTATTTTTTTTTGAATTTATATACATCAATTACACCTTGGGATTTCATTTCATTAATTATTTCATTTTCAGGCACATTGATAAGGCATGGGGCATATGCTGTACCCTTGCAGGAGTTTAGGTTAGAATGAAGTTTAACTGAGATTGGACACAGGTTTGCTAGTTGTTTCTGAGCGAGGAATAGATTGGCTACTTTTGTGGATTTTACAAGGAGAAGAAGGGTGCCGTCACGTAATTCCGTTATATTTTCGTACGCGGTGCTTATACCACCAATAGCTTTTTTAACTAAGAATATGCTTATAGACGACAAAGGTATTTTTTCATCACTTGAAGAAATTGTTATAAACTTAGGATCAGGAAGGGTGGAATTTATTTGCAGTAATTTGTCTAGGTCAAAGTAGGTAGGGTTATTATTTTTTTTTCTTTTTTTTCACATTTTCAGGCACAGATTGCTGCTCTTTATCAAGCAACTCAAATCTTTTGCCCGAGGGCACATTTGGCGAAGGGGCCATGATTGATTACACGATTGATCACGTTATATATATATATATATATATATTATATTTACGGAAAGGAATAAAACACGCTTTATCTTTTCTCATTGCACTCTTTATTACGACTAACTTAACACTAAGTCTTAACCTAAGTTTAAGATAAATTCACCACACAGGATATGCGCTAAGTGATTTAACGAAAGATTACAATCAGGGATGTCTATTATTTATGAACACAACATTCTCCTCTGCTTATTTTAAAACCTAAAAGTTTTAAACAATATCTACGATATTCAAAAGTAATTCAAAAATTAAGTTTAATTTAGTTCTAACATAGTTACAAAAAATTCAAAATTAAATTCAGTCTCTTGTATTGAAACTAAATTAAATACATTATTTTTTATGGAAATTCAAAATAAATTAAATGTATTAAATTCATTTGTATTGTTTATACTTATAATAATTTTTATTTTTCGATTGAAGTCTACCACTTCTTCTTACACCATCTAATATTTCAAATTTGTTTCTTAATTTCTTTTTTCTTTGAATAGTTTCTACTTGTTTATCTTTACAATTTGTATCTTGTATTTTTATTTTATTTTCAATTGTATTTTTAGGAATTTTAGAATGCATATAATTATAATTAGGTTTTAAATTAAGTTTTCTTAATTGATTAACATGTACAATTTTAGTTTGATTTCCAATTCTTATTATGTATCGAATACAAGTTATTTTCTTAATAATAATACAATTAATCCATTTTTTATAATTTTTAATATGGTTTCTGTACATACAACTCTCCCCCACTTTATATGAAGGTAATTTATAATTACTTTGATTTTCTAAATTTTTTTCTTTTTTATTTACAAAATTTGCTTTAGAATTATTTTTTAAATTAAATGAAACCTGTTTTTTATTATTAATTAAATCAAGTAAAACTTTAGGCTTAAATGAAAATAACATTTCTGATGGAGATGCTGTTGTAACAGAGTTCGGAGTGTTTCGGTGATGCATCAAAAATTTTGTGATATGTTCGCGCAAATCTACATTTTGTTTATAACACAACATATGTTTTTTTAAATTATTTTTAACAATCTGGACATGCCTTTCGGCCAAACCATTTGACTGCGGATGGTATGCAGGACTGTGAAGTAATTCAATTTTGTTTTTGTTACAAAATTGTTTAAATTCCCAAGAAGAAAAGGGCGGACCATTGTCCGTAACTATGGTTGCAGGTAAACCAAACACCGAAAAAATTGAGTTTAATTTTTGTATTAGGCTTTTAGCATTCGTTGAACCCATCTGTACAACGTCAAGATACTTGCTGTATGAATCTATTAAAAGGAGAAACGTTTTGCTTTGAAAGTAAAAGAAATCTAAATGGATTCTCTGAAACGGATACATAGTACTAGGCCATTTAGTTTTAACAATTTCTCTTGGAACATTTCTAGTAGCTTGACATTCTTTACAAGACTCAATAAAGTCCTTAATTGATATGTCCAACTTTGGCCACCATAAATATGACCTAGCTGCTTTTTTCATTAAAACTATACCATCATGGTTTTCATGCAATAATTCTAAAACATGCATTTGTAAATCATTTGGAATTAATACTCTATCATTATAAAAAATGCATCCATTCTCGATGCTAAGACAATTTCTAAATTTATGATAAAGTTTAAGCTCGTTGTCAACTTCTTTTGGCCAACCATTTTTTACAAAATTGAACACTTTACGAAGTATAGGGCTTTTCTTAGTCTGTACTTCAACTTTTTTTAAATCTATAGGCACCTTATTTATACAGTTAATTAAATTTATATTAATTGATTCAATATTTGTAGACTCACTTACTGGCAACCTTGATAAAGCATCAACATTTGCTAAATATTTTGCAGGGCGATGAACTATTTTATATTGATACATGGACAATGTTACTGCCCATCTTTGTAACCGTGCCGCTGCAACGGCTGTTGTACATTTATTAGGGTTAAAAATCTCCTTTAATGCTTGGTTGTCAGTCTGAATCGTAAACTCTTTTCCATAGAGATATTTAAAAAACTTTTTTACAGCAAACATGACCCCCAAGGCTTCGCGGTGAAGTTGCGAATAACCTCTTTCAGCATCTGATAAAGTGCTGCTAGCGAATAGAACGGGTTTCTGAACACCGTCTATTAAATGGGCAAGTACTGCTCCTACGCCGTAGGGACTTGCATCTGTAGAAACTATTATTGGTTTGAGGGGATCAAAAAGAGTTAAAACATTATTGTTCATAATTAATTTTTTGGAATTTTCAAATTCCTTATCGCAATCTTGAGTCCACTTAAAAGGATTCTTTTTCTGTAGTAACTCATACATCAATTTCAATTCAGTCGATAAATTAGGAATAAACCTCCTATAGTAATTAATTAATCCTAAGTACGACTGAAGTTCTTTCAAATTCTTAGGTGCTGGCGCATTTTTTATGGCATCGACTTTTTTCGGATTAGGCTTTACTATATTATGACTTAAAACATGCCCTAAATACTCAACTGAGGTTTGTAGAAATTTACATTTTCGCAGATTAATTTTAACTTTATGTTTGTTTAATCTATCCAAAACTAAAAACAGTTTTTGTTGACAATCTTCTAAGGTTTTCCCTCCAATAATTATATCGTCTACGTATGCGAAGACGTTTTCAATTCCTGATATAATTTGATCAATGGTTGATTGAAAAATTGCTGGTGCGCAGGCAACACCATAACCTAAACGCATGAATTGAAATAAACCCTTCATTGTGTTTATAGTAAGGAGCTCTCTTGAATCTTCTGTGAGTTCTAACTGCTGGTAAGCACCAGCTAAATCTAAGACACAAAAAAATGCGCAGTTTGAAAGGCTACCAAAAATATCCTCTATATTTGCAAAAGCACAATGCTGCGTTTTTAAATGCTTATTAATTGTGACCTTGCAATCTATGCAAAGCCGAACGCTACCGTCAGGTTTTGGGACGCACACCACTGGAGATGCCCATTTGCTGTGGTTTATTGGGATTAAAACTTTTTCCTGAACCAATCTATCTATTTCTTTGGACACAGCGTCCTTCAAACGAAACGGAACAGTATACGCCTTGTGGAAGATTGGTTTACATTCATTTAAATGAATCTCTGCCTTATATCCAACAATCATCTGGTTTGGGTCATTAGAAACTACATTTGGATAACACTCTAAAATTTTATTACTTACAGTATCATTGTGCGCCATATTAACTACGTTGACAAACCCTTTATCCAGTGCAATATTGGATTTCCAATCTGGAAACAATGACGAAAACCAGGTTCTTCCAAATAATGGCTTAAAATATGCACCGTCCACCACAATCAACTCCAGCTCTCTTGTTACACCAGCAAACTCCACAGCAACAACAACTTTCCCTAAAACTGACAACTTGTGACCTGAAATAGTACTTAAATCGATATTACAATTTTTTAATTTTAAATGAATAAACTTAGCTCTATAATCTCTAGAATTTATTAAAGAAACACTTGCTCCTGTATCCAGCTCCATTCTCAGCAACACACCTTCCACCTTGACCACCAGCTCTGCAGCATCTTCTCCACGAATCGCATGTATACTATGCACTGGCTTAAATTGACGTCGTCGTCTCGATATTTTGTGATCGTTCTTATTAAAAAAACATATATTTGCCATGTGGCCTTTTTTGCCACACTTGAAGCACGATAAAGACTTAACTGGACAGTCTTTATCATGATGAAACTTTCCACAGTGAGTACAATTCCTCGTTATCTGGCTTTTACCAGAATCATTACTTCGACTGCGAACACGTGCTTCAATATTTTTCGATGATCTGTGCTTAATCGCGTTTACATATTTTTCTGCCGGCTGCATCGATCGCTGTTCTTTCTGTGACATTTCCATCGTCAGAGCTCGCTCACAACTTTTTTCGAATGATGATGTTTCGTCTGCGAGCAGAACTTGTTGGATTCTCTCATTTCGTAGCCCCACGATGAATTTGTCTGTCAGAGCATCTTCCAAAGCAAGGTTTTTTAATTTTCCTGCATCGACTACTGAATCCATAATAAAATCACCGAACTTACAGGTTTCAGCCAGGTTTCGAAGTTTGATAATAAAATCGCTGACTGATTCTCCTTCTTCCTGCTTAGCCCTTTGAAATTTGAAGCGCTCCGCTCTTTTATTAAACTTTGGAGCGTAGTGTTGCTCCAATAAGCGTATTAAAACATCAAACGATTTTGTGCTCGGTAAGGCAGGTGCAGTCATGGACTTCAAGACTTTGTACACCTCACAGCCCACGAGGGTGATGAACACGGGTGTTTGTCGCTCTGAAGCAATTTCATTTGCAATGAAATATTGCTGTACCCGATCTTTGTAAGCATCGAAGTCTTCTCCAGGCACGAATTCACTTATACTTCCTACGTAAGACATTATTTTTTCAGGTTTTATATCCTTAACCTTTTTATCCTCTGTCATCTACAGGCTTTTTAAAATCACAATTGACCAATTGCTTGAATAATAATCGAAATTTATTCAATGAATCGTAATTTATTTTTATTTTAAATGTATGTTGTGCAAGTTTTAAAATTTTCACTTTTTAAGATAATTTATAAATTTTCTTTTATCCTCGTCGCCATTTATTATATTTACGGAAAGGAATAAAACACGCTTTATCTTTTCTCATTGCACTCTTTATTACGACTAACTTAACACTAAGTCTTAACCTAAGTTTAAGATAAATTCACCACACAGGATATGCGCTAAGTGATTTAACGAAAGATTACAATCAGGGATGTCTATTATTTATGAACACAACAATATATTATTGTGGAAAGAGATAAGAAGAAAAGAAAAAAGAAAACAATAGGTTTTACAAAGGTAACGGTGGATTTTAAGAAAATAGAGCGAGCTAAACAAGAAACAAGGCTTGAATGTCAGACGGTGACTTGGAATACATAAATACATATAGTTTTTCTAACATTTTTATCTTCCAGGAGCAGCCACAACAACTTAATGAAACTAGGAACATGTGTTAATTTTTTGTATAAAGTAAGGATCACGCTGTACCCGTGGCGTGGCACTAACATCATGCCACAGGTACTAGCAATTTGATCTACCGTTTGTAACTACTTCTAAATCATGCACCATATTTAATAATACATATGTATATTAATATAATTATTCCCAATTTTATTAACTTTTTTACCTACTGTACTCCATAAAAAATGCCATTTATTTTCTTTGAATTTTTTTTATTGCGTTAATTGATGACAAAAAGCAAATAGGGACCTGTTTTAGACCGCTGCGTCGATCCCAATCTACATACATATATTCATGAATTATATATTTGGACACTATTCCAGCCTATTATTAAATACAAATCGAAGTGAACTCAATATTTAAAAAGAGGCTGGGATACGATCCACACTGATAAATTCCCATTGCTATTTCCAAATGTAAGTTTAAGCTAGAAAACACTGTCTTTACATATCACAAAACGTTAACAAAAATAATTCAGTGGCATGAAGCAACAAGACATTTGATTCAAATTTTAATTTTTAATGTTTTTATTTTCCTCTCAATTAAAAAAATATTCTTTATTTAAAATTATTCTTCATATCATTTCTTGTTCGAAAAATATTCGAGGCTACATGACTTTTATAAACTCATCAATAATTAAATAGACTTAATTTTTTTATGTGAAACTTTCATTACCGAGGATAACTTCGCAAGAATTGAGAATAAAATGTTAGATTTTACGTTTAAGTGGATACCAGCAACGAGGAATCACACACGAGGAAGAGCAAGTGGAGGATGTATTTCCTAGGATTTAAGACAAAACTAAATGCAAGCTGCGTCTTTAAAACATACAACGATATTTCGATTCTAGAATTCAAAACTTACAACATCCGTCTTACGATACTGCCGATGTATTTGAATTGTAACACCTGGGAAGACGACTTCGAAAAATTATCATATACATTCAATGGTATAAATGCCTCAAACATGATGTTAATTGGAGATGTGAATGCGAGAGTTGGAACGCATCAAAAGTGATGAATGATTTAAGAGGTTGCCACAGACAATCAAAAGATCCTTGTTCTAATGCAAGAGGAAAGAAACTATTAGAGTTTTGTAATACGTTTGGTCAGCGCATTCTAAATGGAACTAGTGCCGGCGACTCGTCAATACATTTAACGTTTGTTGGCGCCCAAGGGACATCAGTGGTCGATTATGCTATCATAGGAGAAGAAAGATGTTGAGATAAGTGAAGTATCATATTCAGACCACCTTCCTGTTGTTGTCACAACAAATTCACACTAAGCATGATGAGGAAGTTACCTTTATGGGGCTCCTGCCCAAACTCAAATGGAAATAGGCTAAGGCTCAGGAGTATCGACGAGCTCTAGACTTGCGACTCCAATCACTTGAAATCAACACTTTTTCCTCTTAGAACGGATTGTGAAAGCCTCATACCCACAAGAAGGACTCAGCCAAAAGAAATGAAATGCAAGAAAAGAACCCTGGTTTGACGAAGAATGTCTAAAAGCTAGTAAAACATCATTTGCGTGGATGAGGATTTTCCGTAACTCCATCCAAGGATTATTTAAGGGTTTTTATATAGAGGCAAATAAAAAGTTTAAAGAGCTTTGTAAGACTAAAAGAAAGTTATACGCAGAAAAGCAAGCAGTCCGATTAGCATTTTGTAAAAACTCTGCGGATTTTTGGAAACTGGCTAGAGAGCTGAATGGAAAACGCTTTACTATCCACACAAAACTGTCCTCAAATGTAATGCTTTCCCATTCCAAGGATCTTTTAATTCCTGAAATAACACCGACAAAGTGACAATTCGCAGCACCTGGATTCGTAGTCGACTCTATGGACTGTGCATTTACATTTAGCGAGTTGGAAGAAACGCTGGAGACGCTTAAAGATGGAAAAGCAGCCGGTTCGAATGATATTCCAGTGGAGTTTTTTAAGTAAGGGACTGTCATGCTTAAAAAGCACCTTTTAAAACTTTTTAATACAGTTTTGGAGGGAGAACTGTCTCTAGATGAATTTCGAGATGCTATTATATTTCCAATCCACAAGAAAAGATCGTTATTTGATGCAGCTAAATACAGAGGGATTTCCTTTTTAAATGCATCTTACAAGATATTTACAACGATGATGCATTAGCGTCTTGAAAGATGGATTGAGACTGGAAACTTGCTTAGGGTGTTCCATGCTGGATTTAGACCAGGATATTCAGCAATAGATAACATTTTTATATTCAAAGGAAAAAGCTGTTTATCGATTTTAAAGCAGCTTTTGATACAATCGATCGAGGTGCACTATTCTATAAGCTGTAGTCTTGGGATATCGTTGAAGTTTGGTCGCGTTCTTGAGCACCTATATAGAGGAACAAGGACGGCTGTATGGACAGGTGAAGAACTCTCAGACTGGTTTGAAACCTCATCGGGAGTGAGACAAGGTTGTACTTAAGCCCTACTTTGTTTGCACTATTCATAGACGACCTTTTAGACTACCTGCCGGGTGGAGTGGATTTGGCAGGGATACGGATTAAAGCACTTATGTTCGCAGACGATATAGTCATGTTGCGCATTCACCGGAAACTCTGCAGCTCATGATTAACAGGGTTTACCAGTATTGTCAGCTATGGAATTTAATAGTATATATAGATAAATCGAAGGTTATGGTTATTAAAAGTGGTGGTGGAGGTAATACATCAAATGAAAAATGGAACTTTAATCGCGAAAATATTGAATGTGTGCGAGACTACAAATACCTTGGCATTACTGTTACAAATAATTTAAATATGGAAAAACACTTGAAGGAGAAATTGGTTAAGGCGAAAACTGCTATTAATATGACATGGAAACAATGCTTCATGAATAAGTGTATAGCACATAGTAGCAAGTTTAAAGTATTTGAAGCAGTAGCTGAGAGCTTACTTTTATATGGATCGCAGGTATGGGGATGCAAAAAGTACAATTCGGTTGAAATACTAGTAACGCACTTTATAAAAAGAATATTTCATTTGCCGAAAAATACGCCAAACTACGTTATAATGCTGGAAACGGGTCTCTCTCCTTTGTTTATAAAAACACTGAAGTTATAAGCGGACTTCTTGCTTAACGTTTTGACAATGAATGATTCACGGGTAGTGAAAAGAGTGGCCATAAAAGCGATACAAGATCAAAATAGTTTGTATCGAAAGTGGCAAGATCTCGCTCAGGAATGTCAAATTAATTTTAATTTACCCATCGGGGATCTAACAACCGCTAAAAACATCTTGTATGAAGTCATTTTAATGGTTGATGAGAAATGTAGAGCTGAATATACTGCTGAAGCGTCTAATTCCTTGTACATAACAACTTACAGCAGATTCAATCATAACCTTGCAGAGAACAATAATGTCTGTGTGATTTCTATGATGGTCAGACAACGTAGTGAAGTAATAGATTTAAACCCCCTCACGGTTTTCGCCTTGTTGTGGCGAGGGGGCTTATGTCTAACTCTTCAGCAATCCAGCTGCGGAGGAAGGCAACTAAGAAAACCAACAAAAGCAGAGATGTCAATCAAAATAATGAAATATGGATAAAAGTTTACAAGAAGAAAAAAATCAAACGGGGATATACGTTCAAAAGTCGGTAGAAGTCACGGCTGCCGGCGAGGGCTTGGCTTCGCAAGAAGCTAAGTCGCCAGTGACAGAAGTAAACTTCAAAGAAGAAAAACGAGAGTTAAAAAGACAACCGGTCATTCTCTCAGTAGATCTCCTTCCCGACTTAGATAGTTTAACTATCAAAGGTACGGAGACCTCGGACAGACCTCCTTCCATAGGTAGTCAAACCGAGGAAGAGCTACTGATGGAACCGAGTCAAGAAGAGACTATGCTGAAGTCTGCTGCACCCCTCAAAGCTTCGAGGCAACGCAGCAACTACAGATCCTCCAAAAGATTCGTGGAAAAGACCGAGTTGAAAGACCCTGCGACGCGCAGTTCGAGAGATAAAGCTCTCCTAAAAAAGCACAGAAAGCTAGTTAAGAACTTTGAGCGGCAGCTGGCAGAGACTGCCACTGCACCCAGGGGAACAACAAGGCAAGTGAATGCCGAAGAGTCGGAGAGCAAAGGAGTAGATGCTGCCAAATCTAGGTCTGTCCCTAAAAAGGCAAACCGTGAATAGGCTGGCAATAACTCGACCGTTCGGAACGACAAGGGAAAAGTTCAGGCGACTTCCAGCAAGAAACAGCCAGTCAACGCTAGGAAAGACCAAGCACCGGCAAGCACCTCTTCTGGAATGAAACCAGGAACGTCCAAGAGACAAAGATCGGAGGAGACAGTCAAGCAAGACGGTTCTAAGAAACTTAGAACCAACAGCTTCGACACCACCCCGATCGACCTACAAATTGCTATTATAAGCCGTGACGACCCAGATGGGAAAATCTCGGCAAAAAACTGGCTTCTTGTAGAAAATGAGATCCTCAAAGCTATGATGGCAGCATCAGAGAACGATTGTTCTGAAGACTATATCTTTGATGGTGCCGGATGGCGGCGAGGAGTTAAAGTGGTCTGCTGCGGTGACCAGAAATCACGGGAGTTTCTGAACCGTACAATCGCCAACATTGGCGAACTATGGGAAGGTTCCTCCCTTGAGATTCTACCCGCCGCAGCTCTACCACTCCGCCAACAGTTTAGCATATGGATCCCCCCTCCTGCAGAACATGAGGACGCAGCCATTATTAAGCTGTTGGCGAAACAGAACAAAGAGCTTCCCATTTTAGAATGGAAGCTCCAACACTCAAGAAAGAGTCATGGAGGCGAAGGGAAGGACCTCTTGTTTGTGGCAGACAAGAAATCTGACCTTCTGCTGAAAGAGAGAAAAGACGTGTTGAGGTATGGTCTCGGAACCGTAAAGGTTAAGAGGCATGAAGGCAAAGGGGAGTCAAAAGCTGCAAGTGGTGCAAATAAACCTGCACCACGCTAAAGCAGCTACGTACGACCTTACCCTCTACATGTCTCACGAGAACGTGGATGTGGCCTTGATCCAGGAACCATGGTTAGGCAAAAACCGAATCCGTGGGTTGAGGTCAAAACACTACAACCTTTTCCATTCCACGTCAGATGAAGGTGATATTAGAAGTTGTATCCTAGTGAAAAAATCAATTAACGCTTTCTTCCTATCTAGGTACAGCAACAAGGACAACACGGCAATCAGCGTCGAAACGAATGAAGGAAACTTCATTTTAGCGTCGACGTACATGCCGTACGAGGAGGAGAGCCCACCATCAAAAACTGTCCGTGACCTTGTGGTCCATGCCACAGCAAGCGGCACACCTTTGGTGGTAGGATGTGATGCCAACGCTCACCACACTCAATGGGGCTCAAAGGATATCAATAAAAGGGGTGAGTCAATTTTTGAATATATTCTCTGTTCTAATTTATCGATATGTAATAGGGGTAATCACCCTACCTTTCGAAACAAAAACAGGGAGGAAATCATAGATTTGACACTTAGTAGCAATAATAGTAAAATTTCAGTTGAAGACTGGAGAGTCTCACCTAAAGAATCTTTTTCGGATCACTTTAGGATACTCTTCTCTATAGACAGGAACTTTACTGAAAAGAAACCTTACAGGAACCCAACTAGAACGAATTGGACAGAGTACGAAAAATGGATGGAAAACTGTATTGATCCACCAGAGGACAATACAAGTCTAAGTACTTCAACCATTGACACTGTTGTCCAAAACTTGTCTAGCAAAATGAGAATGTCTTTTGAAAAACACTGCCCTTTATCTCGTTCCAATAACTCCACTAAACCACCCTGGTGGAATGGTGTACTAAAGAAACGCAGAACAGAGGTCAGAAAACTTTTCAATAAAGCTAAACTGAGTAAATTAGAAGAGGACTTAAAGTCTTATAGAGCCGCACTTAACACTTACACCAAAGAGTTAAGGAAGGCCAAAAAGGATTCGTGGGGTAAACATTGTGAATCCATTGAAAAAACAAGCGAGGCGGCAAGGCTCCGTAGAACCCTGGCCCTTAATCCCACGATCCCGGGGTACATAAAACACCCTGATGGATCATGGTGAACTCGAGCCTGGAAACGCTTGAACTCTTCATGGAAACTCATTTCCCCGGTTGTAAAAACCCAGAAAGTTCTGATTGCTTGCAATCGAACACGCTGGATTTTACTCACACGGAATCAAATTTGGAACTAAATCAGGTTATTACTGAGCAGAAGATTATCTGGGCAATAAACTCGTTCAAACCCTATAAATCAGCGGGACCAGACGAGATTTTTCCAGCTCTTCTTCAAAATGCTCTCAAAGTAATAACTCCGTGGCTTAGGGTAATCTTCATAGGTTGTATCAAACTTAGATACGTCCCTAATAGCTGGAAAAAGGTCAAGGTAGTCTTTATCCCAAAAGCAGGGAAACCGACTCACTCGACCGCTCAGGATTATAGACCAATAAGTCTCTCTTCGTTTCTCCTTAAGACACTAGAGAGGATAATTGATCTACATGTTAGAGAACTTCTCAACGAAAACAAGTTGTGCAACTATCAACACGATTACCTTAAAGGTAAATCAGTGGAGACTGCTCTGCATGAAGTAGTTTCACATATTGAGAAAAGTCTTGAACACAAAGAATATACCCTGGCAGCATTTCTTGATATCGAGGGTGCGTTTAATAACGTTAAAACGGAATCGATCAAGACTGCCTTAGTTGAAGTTGGAGTTGAATCTGTCATTGTCGATTGGATCTTCACCATGTTAAATGGCAGAATTATCAACTCTCAAATAGGAGTTAGCACTATTTAGAAAACAGTTACTAGAGGCACACCACAGGGAGGAGTCATCTCACCCCTGCTCTGGATCCTCGTAGTCAACAAAATTCTCACAAAGTTCAAAGATCAGGGCATTAAAATAGTAGCATATGCAGATGACATAGTGGTTTTGGTATCAGGCAAGTTTCTCACCATCATCGAAAACATTGAAAATGCATTAAATTTATCTTCTTGGGCAACTAAGAACGGTCTCGGGGTCAACCCCGCCAAGACAGAGCTAGTTTTGTTCACGAAGAAAAGAAAACTGGAGGGCTTCAACCCTCCCAAACTAAATGGCATTCCTCTAAAACCTTCTAAGGAAGCTAAATTTCTAGGAGTAATCCTTGACTCCAAGCTTACATGGAAGCGTAATACTGAGGAAATAATGAAAAAAGCACTATGTGCATTCTACACATGCAAAAAGACCTTCGGTGTACGTTGGGGTATGCGACCGCAAGTCATCCAATGGATGTACACAGCGATAGTCAGACCTTATTCTTACCTATGGCTCTATTGTATGGTGGAAGGCGGTGGAAAAATCAAGCTATCTCAAGAACCTGAATAAGGTACAGAGACTAGCCTGTATAGGAATAACAGGGGCTCAAAGATCCACACCACAAGCTGGATTGGAAATGATCTTGGACCTCCCGGCTCTGGATGAGTTCATAAAGTGCACGGTAGCCAAAACTGCAATTCGTTTAAGAGAACTGAGTTTTGGAGGCACAGCACTTATGGCCACGGGTCAATCTTACAAAGATATGACACAGTTCCAGGACTGAGAGAGACCACCGATTACATCCCCCTTTACTAGATTTCGATAGGAAATTTTCTATTTTCATACCAGAAAGACAGGGTTGGAATCCCAATTCACTTATAAGTAAACAGGGTATCCCTTTCTACACTGACGGTTCAAAAATGGAATCAGGAACAGGTGCTGGAGTGTTTTGCCAATCTCTCAACATCAGAGCGTCATATACACTCCCGGCTGACTGTAGTGTCTTTCAGGCCGAGATCTTTGCAGCTGAATTGGCACATCGCGAAAAGCTAAGCTCTTCGGAGATTACTTTTTTCGTGGACAGCCAGGCTGCTATCAAAGCCTTAGCCAGTGAGACCATAAGATCAAAAGCAGTCTTAAACTGTAGGAAGGAATTAAACAAAATCTGCCACACTAACCGGGTAAAGCTCTGCTGGGTTCCCGGACATAGCAATATAGAAGGGAATGATATAGTAGACGAACTAGCCAGGAAAGGGTCAAAAGCAGACACAAGTAGTAGCGACCATTCAGTTAGGGGACCACTCGTCCCGATTGGGGTACTCAAGAGGAAAATAGACCTTAAACTAAAAGAGAAAACCAATATCTCCTGGAAATCCAGGAACGATTGTGTAATCTCTAGAAGTTTATGGCCTAACACGAATGAAAAGGAAACTCGGTATATTCTATCGCTGAGTAAAAAGAACATCAAAATCTTGATAGGTGTACTAACAGGTCATTGCGCCATTGGCACAATGGCTAACAGAATAGGGGCATTTGCACCCGATTTTTGTAGGAGCTGTCAGGATGAGGAGGAAATGGAAACCATTAAACACCTGCTCTGCGACTGTCCGAACCTCCAAACCAGCCGACTCCGTCATTTCGGAAACAGGTTTGTTGGAGAACTGGATGATCTAGCACAGGTCTCAATGGCGAGCATGAGGAAATTTATAGATAGCACAGGCTGGTTCGTTAACGAGCCAGTCTACGCTAATCGACAGAATTGAATTGAACTGAGGAGCATCGATGCTAAAATTTTTACTTTTACAGGGGATCACAATGGACCAGTAGGCCCCCGTGTACGCAACAGCTTCTTGCTGTGCACACCCTTTACAACCTAACCTAACCTAACCTAATAGATTTAAATTTCATTCCACACAGACCTGATTTACCCCTAGAGTGTAATATGTGAAACCTATCAGAAAGAGAGGATACTGTCCACTTCTTGGGAAAATGCCCCATTCTCAGAGAAATCAGAAGGAATGTATTCAGAAAAGACTTTTTATCAGAACATCAATTGATAAGTTTATTAAATGAAATGGATGTTGTCAAACTTTACGAATTTTGCAAAACTGCGCTTAGATATAGAACTGCTATAATGAACGAAGATTTCTGATTGTGTTTAATTATTATTATATTTTTTTTTTTTAATCTATCATGAATTTTATATTGTTAAAAAATACCTTTTTTAATATTGAAAAAAAAAAATTATATTGAGGGCTTTTTACATTAATTGTGTTTTGTTGTCAATCTGGCAGACGGCAATCGCCATGCTTTAATTCAATAAAATCTGTATCTATCTATCTATTCGAGGCGACAAATATTTTTTGTTTCAGTTGTTTGATGTATTAAAAAAATAGTTAATTGTTTTTTTTTTTTCAAAATTATACTTATTTTGTGTCACGTAAAATTATATAATATAACAATTAAAGTCGCTAGCTTTATTGTTTCGTGAAATATTTGTGGCCAACCAAAATCTTTCTTGATATTGGATCTAAGGATCTTGAAACTTCGAGTAATTTTAAAATTTTCAATTCACAAAATCTTACCGATTACAATAACCTCTTATGGGACGAAGTTAAAAATTTGCAGTTGAAGACGTTTATGTAAGTTAGTTATGTATGTGCGATAATTTTCGAGTAATTCCAAAAAGCAAATTTACTTAAAACTAGTATTGCTTGTTTATACACATGTTGATCAAACTATAATTTTGTATGTACATAACAGTGAAAGTTCATTGAATGTATGTATACAAATTGCTTCTAAGCTGTTGTATGTTAGTACTGTAATAGGCGATTAGAGAACTGTTGGAATACTATTTAATTGCTGAATTTTCAAGACATTTTTCTCTGCCACACTTTAGCAGGAAGACTTTAGCATGTCGTAGTAATTATTCCGATACAAGTGAAAGAGCAGGTGATCAGAAAAACATATGGAGTACATAAAAAAATATATTCTTAAAGAAGAAATAGTTAATAACCTTGAAACATAAGGAAACATAGTTAGATCTGATATCGATAACGCTAACTTGTTGAACCAGTATTTTACGCGATAAATTCTTACAGTAATCCAATAGGTTATGACCTTTTATTACGATCACAATCAATCGTTAAGATTTTTTGTCTCGTTGCACAATCAAACGGGATCTTGTTAAGTCGAATTTGGACATTTTCCTGGCCGTGGTACCGGTTTCAATGCTTTTCCACTTTCGTTGGTTTATTGCAGTATATTGTTACAAATAATCTGTTTAATTTACAGGATGGGGTGTTTATACCTGAGTATATACAGGATTGTCGTACCTATCCCTAAAACGCCTTTGATTGTCAATGGAACTAGGCTTTTCTTTAGTTAAGTGAAATAATAATTTAAAAAAAAAATACGCTTTCCATACAAATCATATGGGAATTTTTGGGGAGAGTACAATAACTTTGGCGACAAAGTTTAATGACGGATTTGTATAGAACAGTTAAAAACAAGCATTTTTTACTATGGGAGAGGGGGTCTATCTTCCCCCGTTTAGGCGGTAGGGGCAATTTAAAAAATATGTACATTAAATGGAAAAAAAATAATTAAAAAACAACGGTAATACTTATAATTAAGTATTATATCTTTTTTTAAAGCCAACATTTTTGTCTATTAGCTTGTTTTTAAATCAAGTCAAAACTATGCATAGTTTTTGAAAAAAATTGTTTTAAACTAAAAATGTATGCAAAAAAATAAAAAAAAAAGGTTTAAAGTGTAGTTTTTCAAAACTTTCAAATTATCTACTGTTTTTTTTTTTAGAATTCATTGCTCTTATTTGTTTTTGATCAAAAACTGAAAACTAGATGACTTTATGTCTTCTAGTTCTTGAGAAAATTGAAAATTACCAAAAAAAATATTTTAATTAAATTACTTTTTCCTTGCTTAAGTATTAACGTAGTCTTATTTTGATAGTAATAATCGAATATGGATTAAGATACACTTAGGGTAAATTAATTTTTCTTAAATCCAGCTTATTTAAATGCAAAAGAAACTTTACATACACCCCATCTTGCACCCACCGAACCTTGCCCCCTCCCCACCTTCCACGCACACCAACTTGCACCCACCCCAAATCCTATAGTGTTCCCAAGCAGGGGGGTTGCACTGTTGCATACACCCAAACTCGCACACACCTTACTGTTGCATACACCCAAACTCGCGCCTACCATTGTTACTATCAAAATAAGACCACTCAAGCAAAAAAAAAAGAATTAAATTAAAATAGTAGTTGGGGTTATTTTCAATTTTCTCAAAAACTAAAAGACGTAAAATCATCTAGTTTTCAGTTTTTGATCAAAAACAAATAAGAGCAATAAATTCTGAAATAAAAACAATGGTAGGTAATCTTGAAGTACTGAAAAATTACACTTTAAACCTTTTTTTTTTTACTTTTTTTACTCAAATTTTGAGTTTAAAATTAAATTTTTCAAAAACTACGCATAGTTTTGACTTATATTAAAAACTGGCTAATAAAACAGAATGTTGGCTTTAAAAAAATGTATAAAACTTAATTGTAAGTATCACCGTTATTTTTTAATTATTTTTTTCAATTTTAAATAATAATTTTTTTAAATTGCCCCTACCGCCTAAACGGCGGGAGATAGACCCCCCCATCCCATAGTAAAAAATGCTTGTATTAAGCCCATCTACCAAAAACCGTTATTATATCTTGGCGCCAAAGTTATCGTACTCGTGCCGAATTTTTATTCTATTTAGCTTTTTTTCTAAGCAATATTTAAATTATAAATAAGATCTTTTTTAAAGAAATTTTTAATCTCTAAAAAAAGATCTTTAGATTTTGTTCAATTAGTGCACTCCTATCACGGTTAAAAACGGTTTAATTGAAATTCATGGCTAATTCAATCGTTTTTTCTGATAAAATAATGAGCTCTAATATACAACATCATGAGGTCAAAATATTTATTTAATATAAATACGCATGATCGTCAAACCAATTGTTATCAAAAAACAGTCATTTGGCTTTTGTTTTGGGAACACAAGTGGGTTCAAAACTCCTCACGGTTAAGACATTCCCGGTAAACTTGTCAATTCTGACTTGCAGGATTAAAGTTTTATCAATCTATTTTTCTGTTTTTACTGTTCACAGCAGCTTAAAAATTATACTTAATACTTTAAACCTGGCTGACGACATACGGACAGATAAAAAACAATATAAGACATTTTCTTAAATTTGTATCGTCGTTATTTTTAATTTTGCGGAACAAGCTTGCTTTTTAGTTAGTTAATTAGAAATAACTATGACAATTTAAAGAAGAAAACACAAATAAAAAGGTTACTTTGAGTTTATATGCACCTAGAAACATATGAAAATTAATACAAATCCAACCAAATTTCTTAAAAATGAGAAATATGTACTAATATCAAAAGCTATAAAAACGAAATGAGCCACTGTTCTATTCATTATGAATCAACAATGCTAATTAGTTCACTTGTTTGTTAATTTTTTGCTAATTAGATTAGGGTATCCGTTTGTACGAAGCCTTTTCGCTTGGAACTTGTTTCTTACCAACATTTGTAAATAATTTAATTTAATTGAAAATTATAATGAAACCTCCAATCAGATCTTCAAAATGTATACATACTTTATCATATTTGAGGGCAATATTAAGTTCTTCAGAATTATTATTCCACACCAACCAATGAAGAGGATATTCTTTTTTGATATTTTCTAAGCTTTTCATTTTGCCACACTTATCGCGTTTTAACTTTATTTAGCCGCAAGTAAAATTGTATCTTCCCTTTTTATTATGAGTAAGTTTTTATTTTGGATTGTTTTTCCATAAAGTGCAAAGAAGTTAATTAATTGAATAAATGGAACACAACAAATTAGATGCTTGTTTAATGCTTTGAATTTAAAGAATATTTATTGCTCCCCTGATATGTTCGCTTGATTTGATTGACGTTTAAATATTCTCTTATAACAAGTCAGACACCACTGTAAGGGGTGCGTTCTTTTATTTCCAAAAAGAAATACGGAACCCGCCAGACAGAAGGTCAGTTTATATTAGATTTCGGCTTTGAGTAAAGAGGCTTTAAGCAAAAACACTCTATATGAAGATATAAATCCTTCGTACGTATCACCGTCCAAAACCCATTTGTATACATTGTTGTATTTGCAATGTGGACGTATTCAACAAGAAAAATTGACGTGTTTTCATGCATACATAATTTTGCACAGCCCGCTATTTGCGCAGCTGTCAATTTTGAAGCTATTGGCTAGTTTATATTTCAAAGAATTTAGACTTTAGAGACTTCCATACTCTCACATTTGCCATACAAATTTTTCACTTTCGCTATCTGAAATTTAAGAACAGAATTTTTATGATTCGACTTCTCAAAAATTTTCAATCGCAAAATTCTAAAAAAGGAAGAAAATAAATGAGAAGCTGTTTTGATTGGAAGGTGAAAATGTATAGTGAATTCTGTTTATATTTCACTCTCCTACTTTGCTTTGTCAATCCGACCATAGAGGAAATATATTATCTAGAGTCCCGACTTAATGGGTTTGCTCTCTTTCGGCTTACAAGCTAAATTGAGAGTATTTTGTCCATAAGGATAAGCATGTGTTAGTTGGCCCGTGCATTTCTTATGCGAAAAAGCCATTATGAATGTAAATGCTATGGAATTTGTGCCCATATTGCTCAACCGCGGGGGAAAAAACTATGAGGTGAACTCAGCCGTTCAAAAAAGAAATCCGTTGAATTCAAAAATTGAAAAATTAATGCAATATTTAAAGAAAAATTAATTTTGCAACTTCCTTTCAGTGAAAACTGTGCTAAAAATAATATTTGACTGCTTTTGGCAAACAAATTGTATGATTTTTATGAAAAGTTTCGCTAAAAACAGAAAAAATCATGCAGAAAGTATAGGCGCACCATAGAACTGCAATGCAAACGTGGTCCAATTTAAGTTAAGCCCAGTTTTGACAGATTAACAACGAGGTGAGAATTTTGACAACTCAACAAAATGTAAACAAAACAAAATTCATTCCCAGTAATGCAAATTAAGGTAAAACAATTTAAATCGAAAATATCAATTTATTTAAATAAAAATATATAATGAATTTGTACTTAATTTAATCCTCAGATAAAGAAGAAACCAAGGAGATAGTTGCAACAAATGAAGTGGAGTTCCCCCAGAAGGAACCCAACATATCTATTCTGGAACGAAAAATCCACATGCACGAAGAGGTACAAAATCAAGGTAAGTGCGTTCATCACATTCAATTAAAACTCAAATTATGAATATTGTTTTGTTTTTTTTAGTTGAAATTACACTTGATGACAAGATGTTGCTCCTATCAATCAAATCGCTCTATTCTGATAGGTTCTTATGTCCTCAATTTTGAACTGTAGGAATGAGAAGGGCCGATTTCAGCGAAGGGATAGATATTGCAGAAGACTGAAGAAAAGCTTCGCGATGATAAATAATAATATAATGTTCTTTCAGAGGAAACTGTTACAAGGCGATAAACATTTTTGATTCAAATCAAAAACTAAGCTACGGTTAGAGCATCAGCATTAACATCACCTACCATTTCAAACTCACCAGACAAACCAAAAGGCAAAGACATAAAGAAGAAGAGAATCGAAAAGTTACTTAAGCAGCTAAGAGCAGTCGAAGACGCCACTGCCAAAAAAAGATCCAAATCGACCGGAAAGATTTAAGTAGGTAGCACACTACAATTATGTATTACAACTCGTACTTAAACATCACAAACAATGTATCAATTTTTCAAAAATATTTCGTTTCCTAATCAACAAAAGTGACACAGCGTTACCGGGAAAACCCCAACTGTGGATTTTTGCTATGTTCGTCCAAATCATATTGCTGCTGTTAATGCTTTGTTGCAGCTTAACTTCGGGCTTAGAAGTAAGTAAGTTTACTATTACGTTTTTCTAGTTGTTAATTTCTCATTTTTTTCTTTTGTTCATAGTGTCCGAATGCTGATGTGGCTTCAATAAAGCATACATATCGATTTCGAAGATGCCAAGAGGAAGAAGAAAAATGCTGAAAATTCCAATGGCCTTCCCCAGACGATTTTGAGAAAGACAACTACTATATGGAGGACAGAGCTACACCATCAGAAGTAAGTTTATTGAAAATCCAAAATTAATTTTAATTGATTAATATTCATTTAAAGGTTGTTCCAAAATATCCAAGACATCATAATTATCATGAACCAATCGGTCTTATTCCACCTCCAGAGCGCTTTGCCCGAGGATCACTACAAATCTACGATGACTTAGATCCTTATGGACATTTAATTTTACATTTATTATAAGTCCTTAGCTATAATACTGTATTCTTTTTTAGTGATAAAGAATTATTTTAATCATGAAACATTTAGATTCCTTGGTTTGTTAATAATGTTTATTTTTTGTAAAATAAAATGGAATTAATAATATTATGTTTTTAAATTCTATTCGGCACTCAACCTTATAATTAGTGACATAATATACATTATAAGGCTTTTCAAGGTTATCAAAATTCATGGAGTAGATTTTTTTCAAAAAAAAACTTGTGATGATTTTCCAAATCTGCATTATTTTTCTTCAATATTCTGTTTGAAATTTTTAAAAATTCAGGTAGAGTCAAATGGAGGCATGAATTTTCTCATAACTAATGAAAAATTACGAAAATTAAGTGAAATACTAAAATGATTAAAGCTGTAGCTAAAGGGTAAAGAAATGTACTTTGCAAAATCATCTTGCTATTTATGGTTAAGGGGGATACGTTGTTTTAATTCTGATGCAAGATGAAGATACTGAATTTCTAACTAATGCTGTTGACGTGATGAACCAAAACATAAGAAGAATAAGGATTACAAATATTTTATTTTTCAATTTTGTTGTATTTAACATATGCCTCAATTAAAACAAGATAAGATCTACTTAATAAATTATAATCGACCTGAGCAGATCAAGTTCAGTAAAACCAAAAAGAAGTGTTTTTCTTGTAAAAAAGTATATCCAATATTTTTTTTAATTATTTAAAAACTGAGATACATTTCAAAACCTACAATCTATAAATAATGGCATTCAATTTAAAAAACAAAAATTATACTAAATTATATACAATTTTGAAAAATTACAACTTCATTTAAAAACAAGCTACGTAACGACGAATCTTGACTAATCATGGATGAGATTCTAAGCAAAAACACTCCATTACCAAGACCGGAATCTCAGACTGACAACGCAACTGGAATCGGAGCCTCAGCCGGAGTCGGAAGAGTTGACCAACTTTTAACTTTGTCTTACTACACTTGTGACGTTTCCATTTTTTAAGTGAATAACTTGGTGATTATATTTTTTTCTTATAGTTTTTCAATAAAAAAGTGGAAAAATATTGAAATAAGAAATAAAAGTGAACAAAAAAATATTTTCTGAGAAATTTGATGTGGTTGTAAACTGCAAATAAACCAAATAACATCAAAAAGTCGTACGACACATTGTGTGCGTACTTTTTGTGAAACGTACGACAACTTTTCCGACTCCAGTTACGACTCCGGCTCCGATTTTGCATTGTGTTCCAGCAGTAAATGTGAGAAAGCGTGCGTGAAATGATGCAAGAAACCAAACACATTCTCACATTTAGTCCTCAGGCCCATCAAAACGCTTCATTACAGTAATAAGCCCCATCTAAATGCTTTATTTTGAATGTTTCATGGCCTCGTTCAAAAACTAAACAATCCTAACCAACAGAATCTGAAGTGCTGACATGGTCTTAAATTGGAAGATTTGTATAGCTTTTTAATTTCAATCCAAGTAAATGTTGTAAATGTATATTAAATAAAATAAGATTGACCAAATACATATTTAATGATTTATAAGTGCTGTTTTTTGTTTACTTAAATTATTTGCAAACGCAACATGCGCTGCAACTGGTTAAGTAAAATTGGAAATGGACAAAAGTGTAACTCAATACTTTGTAAAACAACAAAACAGACAATTTTTTCAGCTGTAGTTTTTTGGCGTGGAAGTTCAGGTGGAAACAATAGGAGGGTGTCTCCGTATTTTTTTGTACAGACAATGTACCGAGAAACATACTTGTGAAGTTCCATTGCCAACTTAAGCTAGTTCGGATTCTTCAATTAGATTAGTATTTTCATCATTTAAGCAGTTAGATAAATGCAAGACCAAATTTTAATTTTGTTTGTTGCAGAAATATTCCTGAAAATTTCTTTTTGAGGGACTATGTTAGAGTTAGAATTTTGTTTGTAGTTAGATTTTGGAATACAAATTTGAGGGAACCATGTTTTAAAAATAAGCTGCTTTGTGTAAAACATCTTTAAGGAATAGAAATAGGCAATATGGTTACACACAATACCAATTAAATGCTGCTATTAATGCTAATTTTGTTTCTAAAAAGTTGATGAAGGTTAGCTGAAGCGGAAATTTCTTTAATGAACATACCTAAAATATTATTGGCTTTCTCCTTTGAAGCATAGTTTTTTTTTGATAGCAAATACATGTATGCTTCCATAAATCAAGAATGTTATGGATAAGGTATTTTTCGATTATAACTCTTTTTTTTAATTTAATATTTATTAATCAAAATGGAATTGAAAAATAGTTGCAAGCTTAAATCATTAAAAACAAACTATAAATATACTTGGATTGGTTAAATTTATACAGATTTTAATTACTTGCAAAAAAAATATTTGGGCCGTTCATTAACAAAAATTTATTAGAATTCAATAAACAAAATTGCGCTCGCACCCTTAACTTGATGGTTCTTCGAGCGCATCTTTGATACAATAATTCAAGGTTAATTATAAAATTTTAAGAACTTAGTAGTGATTACTCTAAATTAGTGAATTAATTATAATAAACTGATGTTGAACATGCTTTTTTCTAGACAAAAATTTACATTGGTTCGCTATCAACAAAATGACTGCAAAACTAAAGCTTAAAACTGACTTTTTCATCGAAAAGAGTAAAAAGAAAAACCTGAAAAAAAACTTATTAACCTCCCCATTTTGTTTTGCAAAGTGCCGCTAGCCCACGGCATCTTTTTTTTTTTGTTTGTTGCTCACATCTATTCATGGACTAATTGTCAAAATTACAAATACAACAATGTAAACAAACGGGTTTTGGAGAGTGAAACGTTCGAAAGATTCCGGTCTTGGTAATGGAGTGTTTTTGATTCTAAGCATATCGTTGAATCAAATGAACGGCAGAGTAAAATCGACATCCAAGCTTCGTTTTGATTTCCTGCTGACAAAAAAACACGTCAATTAGTGCTTTCAAGTTTTATGATATATGTAAAACTTACATACATTGAAGCAGTCTTGCCATCATGAGCCTTCTGGTCAGTAAGCCCTCAATGAAATTGTTAAAAATTGATGTGTTATAATTATACCATTTCTGGAACAGGGCTCGTAATTCAATACATTGATTGAAAATGTGTGGCTTCTTAAGTCGTTTGCGTTGACTTTCTTTTGCGAGGCAAATTCCAAAATCCCAATCAAACATTTTCACCAGGTGAAGGTTGCCGGCTCGCGACTCTTTGCGCAGCAACTCTTGGGACATCATTAGGGCAGTTTGTAGGTGCTTTCCTGTGTTCTTTCCAGTTAGTTCTAAGCAGAATGCACTTAGCTTCGGTGATACAATAGGTATTATGAATTCATGGAATTCAGCTTCTATTTTAACAGTCTTAAAGCTTACAAAAATTAGGAAATTCTATAATAGTACATGCAAAACTGATGATATTGTAATATTCGGCTTGGTCCGACAATTACAACTTATTCACACTTCGTAAATAAAAACACAAATTCACTTTATTTAAATTATTCTAAACTTATTTATTGAACACTCAATTATTACCAAAGACAGTCCTTACTTTCAATTATTACTTTTTATACACAGTCTTTATCTACTTATCGCAGTTTACAACCAATAATCCATACTGAACCGCTTCGCTTCCGAGCGCCTATTTATATACCTCAAATCGGTTCGAGAATCTACGAGGTTGTTCTCGATGCTTAACGAAGTTCTCCACTTTATCACTAGATGCTTACCCCTTTCGAGGTTCTTATATGCGCTGAATGAGTTCCCCTCTATGCCACTAGATGTTTCTCGATGCTTAAAGAAGCGAATTCTCCTCTCCACTAGATGTTGCCCCCTTTCTAGGTTTTTGTATGTGCTGAATGTTCTCCTATTAGCAACTAGATGTTTCTCGATGCTTATAGAAGCGAATTCTCCTCTCCACTAGATGTTGCCCCTTATTCTAAATGTTTTATTCTACTATAACACGATATGAAGAGTGTATACACATTACAATATATTGTTTTTTATTCAATTTATTTTTTAAGATTTCCGTCATATTTGGGGTTCTATATTGTCCCAACAAGTTGCTTCTAAATCGGCATTCGGTTCAGCTACCTCTTCTATGTCGTATGTGTCAGCCTCAGCGGCAGCAGTAGCCGCTGCTTCAGCCACCTAAGTGTCCCTATAGTCCTTTATTGGCAGCGAGATAGTGAGACATTTGGCACTATAAGCCTGGATTTAGACATAAAAGAAGAAGGTTAAGCGAGTTGATCATGATATAAATGTTTCGATTCGCACTTACATAACTGGTCTCCGCTCGCTGTTGTGCTGTGGAAACAGAAGATGTTGCTTTTGTTGCCACTGCAAAAGTCGTTTTTTTATCGGCTTGCATTATATTTCCTGGCAACTGATGAATAGGTCTAGCATGTTGGAAGCCCTAAGGAATCATAATTTAAAATATTTCTGTTGGGATCACTCACAAGTTAATTAACTAACCTGAATTACCTGCTTACTCTGCAGTTGCTGTTACTGCTGTTGAGTCGTTCCAGCACCAAACCTCAGCTGCTAGAAGGGCGTTAGCGGTCGGCTACACTGAATGTTGAAATACCTAATTGCACCATTGACTTGGTGGTGTTGCTGCAGTTTGTTGCATTGAAAGCATTTGACTTTTGGTAGAGATGGTGACACCTCTACCGTCAACGCCTGCAGTAGTTACTGAGAAGGAAGCATATATCACCAAACATGATACAGCAGCAATTGAGTACTGAGTACACTTACATGTATTCACCGATAGCGAATTTGAGAGAGTTCACCTCGAATTTGAGAGAGTTCACCTCGAATAAAATTTGAGGGTGTTTCAGGTAGGACCATAGAGAAATATACTTACCAAGAGAACCGACCGGTACCCGTCTTGCCTGAAACACCCTCAAATTTTATTTGAGGTGAACTCTCTCAAATTCGAGGTGAACTCTCCCAAATTCGCTATCGATGAATACATGTGAGTGGTGCAAGAAAAAGCAAAATGGGGATTGGGCTAAAAAGAAACTTATAGTTGTGTTCAGCGAGGATTTTTCTAGATCAGAACAGCACAGGACAGCACAGTTTCATGAGAAACGTCAGATCAAGTTAGAACAGTAAGTTAAACGTCAGTTGTCAAAAAAAAAAAAAAACAAATTGCAAATTGTGTGAATTTTTCGTTTCTCGCTTATTTTTTTTATTTTTTGTGTTTTTACTGTGAAAAATATTATTAAAAATTATTGAAATGGAAAATCTAGTGATTGCTAAGATAACTGTTAAAAATTGAATACTATTTCCTTTAATTGTTTTAAAGTGGCATCACTTTTCATTTTGAATTATTTCTTATATCTATATTGAAATTTTGCAAATTATGTTCATCTCTTTTTTTTAAACTTTATACATATCTATGTATGTACATTATATTAAAAGTAAAACTGTAAGATTAAGCATTATATAAACCCATGCAAATTATGAATTCATGAGAGTTAACGATTTTCTTTGACCCGATATCATTCGGTTAAATTTTGCTTAATAAAATAAAACTTGTTATAAATTGGACATTTTCGTTTTTCATTTACCCGGACTTTTAACTTTAATATTTTCTTCATGGTGCCGAAACCCGGGAATCGTGTCGGAAAATAGATTTAACAAGTTTTATTGAAAGAAATAAATCGTGTTGGTTCCTTTATACTCCGTAATACTCTTTTTTTTCTCGATCGATAAAATAAAATGGAGCTGCAAACACGTGCTGGTTTTCGCAGTCAAATTACGAAGATCATCAACGAAGCGACAGAGTATTTAAAGAAAGATTCGCGCGGCATAGAAGATTTGTCGGAATTAGGTACTATGGAAGAAGACCTATCTTCTTATTTGCAACGTCTTACAACGGCCAATGCTAATTTGAATTTAGTTAATAAAGACATTCAGACAAAAGAACTCGAGGATAAAAATCCTGAAAAGATAGCAGAATATGAAGACGCTGCGGCGGGAATGTTGGCTCGGCTTCAAATTCGTCTTGCTAAAATCAAACTACGTATCGACCCTACTCCAAGCTGCGAAAATTCTCAACGCCCATCATTAACGAAGAGTCATTTCACCAAGCTACCTAAATTGCAACTTAAGCGATTTTCTGGAGATTACCAGGAGTGGATACCTTTCTGGGAAAATTTTAGGTCAGCTGTTCATGAAAATGAATCCCTATCTGGTGTTGAAAAGTTTAATTTTCTGCAATCGGTGCTCACCGCTCGCCGCAAAAACCATTGTAGGTTTTACCCCTTCCGATGCATGCTATGATGGAGCCATTTCTCTCTTGCAAGAGGAATACGGAGATACCGAGAAGCTTATCGATAAGCTCATGCAGACCCTTATGGGTTTACCAACTGTGCATCGTAGAACTGATGCTCAAGCATTAAGGCAGCTGTATAACACAGTAATGGCTTGCAGCCGATCCCTTACCGCGTTAGGTGTACCATTGTCACATTATTACATAATGCTAAAAACCGTTCTTCTTAAATGCATGCCTAACGAGTTACGCACCGATTATCACCGTATTCATAAAGAATTAGCTGACAAAGGAAAAGAGACGGCTGATTCAGCTGACGAAGATAGTTCCACTCTTTCATTCGACGGAGACAAGCAAGTTAAAAATATTTTACGATTTTTGAAACAAGAAGTTGAGTCTATCGAAAGAGCGGCCGTTGCGAAATCCGGCAAATCAACAACCCACTACAGTCAACCAACCACAGCAGCTGGCCTTCTCACACCCACGAGCACCTCCGTTTCTAAATGTTTTTTCTGTAAGTCTGCTGAACATTCTACAAGAGATTGTGATTGTACACAATCTATCGATGAAAAGAAACAGATGCTTAAGAAAGACGGCTGGTGTTTTAGATGTACGCAAAGGGGACACACATCGAAATTTTGTAGAGTGAAGGGTATAGTATGTAAAAATTGCAAACGTATGCACTCTACCGTTTTGTGTGGAGGAGAAGCATGGTCAAAGTCAAATAATAGAGAGAGTGCGAGTGATAAGCCTATCTGCACGTCATCAACTACTCTGTGCTCTTCAAATAATTATAATAAATTCTCTACTAATGTTTTTTTGCACGTGTTTTCCTTTCCTTACAGACAACTAATCGCAATTTATTTGTGCGACTTATTATTGATGGTGGGAGCCAAAAAACTTACATTAGAGAAGACGTCGCCAATAAATTAAAATTACCCATCATTGGATTCGTTAACATGAGCGTCATCCCTTTTGGTAACAAAGAAGCTCCCAATTTTCAGAAATTAAAAAGAACTAAGTTCACAATAAAAGGCCGGTTTAATTTTTTTTTTTTTTTGACAGGAGGAAATCTTCAAAAGACACTTGGCAGTATTCGACACCAAGTAGTGTGGGACTCTTAACCACTAAAACCACCTCTTCATCAGGACCAATCTTGAAGGATCAACTACAGATTTTTCTTTCTTAACTTTGTACAATCACTTTGGGGGAAGTTTAAACTTTTAATACTTTCCCATGTTTTTTTAGACCATAAGCTCATGAGGCTTGGTTCTTCTTAATCTCCGAACATGGTTTCTTATATTCAAGACGGACTCCATTTCAGAATTAGTATGACTTTGCAGTCTCTGGTTGTGTGATACAGCGTATTTTTTAACAACTTCTGTAACCATTTCTATTTGTAAGTCACGATGTAGATCGGTATTTCTTATGTACCAAGGTGCATTAACTATTCCACGAAGGACTTTGTTTTGGAATTTTTGGATGATTTCGGTATTTATTTTCTTTGTACATCCCCATAATTGGATTCCATAGGTCCAAACAGGCTTTAGTACTTGATTATACAGCATTATTTTGTTTTGGATTGATAAGTCAGAGTTGTTACCAAGTAACCAGTACATTTTTCTATATTTCAAGTTTAGTTCTTCTCTTTTCTTTTTGATGTGCTCTTTCCACTTTAGCTTTGCACCCAAAGTCATTCCAAGGTATTTGGCCGTATTGGCGTAAGGTACAGCTTGATTATTAATGAATATTGGAATATTGTTTATCTTTTTATTAGTAAAGTTTATATGTGAAGATTTTGCTTCATTGAGTTTGATACGCCATTTTTCGGTCCAATCTCTCGCTATGTCGACGGCATTTTGCAGTTTTACTGCTGCCTTAGAGACACATTTGTCGGGTACCAGAATTGCGGTATCATCTGCAAAAGTAGCCATTATGGTGTGATTACCAACTGGAATATCCCTTGTGTATAGTAAATACAGGGTAGGACCTAGGACACTTCCTTGTGGTACACCGGCTTCTATTTTCTTCAATTCCGAGTATTCTTGA
The DNA here is from genome assembly GCA_951509635.1 of Eupeodes luniger. Classification (NCBI taxonomy): domain Eukaryota; kingdom Metazoa; phylum Arthropoda; class Insecta; order Diptera; family Syrphidae; genus Eupeodes; species Eupeodes luniger. The sequence continues at coordinate 59,539,916 of OX608075.1, forward strand.
TCGTACCTTACTCTAAACAATCGATCTGAGATGTACGATTTTAATATTTCAAAGTACTGCCTGGGAAGATCCCTTTGCAGTTTGTACTCAAGTCCCTCATGCCAAACCTTGTCAAAAGCTTGAGCAACATCTAAGAAAATAGCTGAACATACTTGTTTTTCTTCTAATGCTTTTTCTATTACATCCGATATTCTATGAACTTGGTCTATCGTGGAATGTTTATTTCTAAAGCCAAACTGATGGTTTGGGATTAACCTTCTTTCTTCTATGATTTTGCTGAGTCTCTTAAGAAGCAGTTTTTCAAAAACTTTTGCCATAATTGGTATAAGCGATATTGGTCTGTAAGACGTCACTTCTGTAGGTGGTTTACCTTGCTTTGGTATGACAATTACTTCAGCAATTTTCCAATGGTGCGGGACATACCGGTGCTTAAGGCATGCATTTATTATATTGTAATGTGTATACACTCTTTATCTCTTTCAATAATAAGGGGCAACATCTAGTGGTAGTAATAGGAGAACTCGCTTCTTTAAGCATCGAGAAACATCTAGTGGCTAATAGGAGAACTCGCTTCTTAAGCATCGAGAAACATCTAGTGGCTTAGAGGGGAACTCATTCAGCGCATACAAGAACCTCGAGAAAGGGGTAACATCTAGGGGATTAAGAGGAGAACTAGCTTCGTTAAGCATCTAGTGATAAATAGGAGAACTTCGTTAAGCATCGAGAACAACCTCGTAGATTCTCGAACCGATTTGAGGTATATAAATAGGCGCTTGGAAGCGAAGCGGTTCATTATGGATTGTGAATTGCTATAAAGTAAAGACTGTGTTTAAAAAGTAAAGACTGTGTTTAAAAAGTAATAATTGAAAGTGTGGAATAAAGAAATTTTGTTAGTAATTTAAATAAAGTGAATTTGTGTTTTTATTTACGAAGTGTGAATAAGTTTTAATTATCGGACCAAGCCGAATATTACATTGGTGTCAGAATAAGGGATTAAAACTTATTGAGAATAAAAACAGTGAGCAGTGATTGGACTATTTTGTGTGAAGTAGTGAAGTTAAAAATTAAAAAAAAAAAAAAAAAAAAATGAGTAAAGTTTTGAAAGACTTAACTGTCCCAGAGTTAAAGGCCGAACTAAGCAAACGTGGCTTAAGTGGGACAGGCGTAAAAACCGAACTCGTGAAACGGCTGCAGGAATATCTGGAGCAGCAAAATGAAGACCCAGATACGTTTGCTTTCGAATTAGAAGCAAAAGTGGAAGAGGTAAATCCAAATGTTGCCTTATCCAACATGATGTCAGTTCTTTTAGCCAAATTTGAAGAAAATAAAAATGATGTCCTGAAACAACTAGAAGCCCAAAGAAGTGACCAAAAGCAAGAACAGCAGAATGTTCTCAAACAACTAGAAGCCCAAAGAAGTGACCAAAAGCAAGAACAGCAGAATGTTCTCAAACAACTAGAAGCTTAAAGGAAACAACTAGAAGCCCAAAGAAGCGACCAAATGCAAGAACAGCAGAATATTCTAGAGCGATTCGACGAACAGAGAAATCTTTTAGAAGACAGGTTTGCGGACTTCGAAGAGAAAATCAAAACTGTCGACGAGCGACAAAATGCACGTTTCGAGAAAATTGATGAACAAATTGAAACCATCACAAATGAACTAGAAAAAGTGCGAAAGATGAAAGCTCGAGAACCTTCTGGTGAGTGCTCAAGGAAGAGAGAAGTGAATCCTCCAAGCTTTGATGGGCAGATTCCGTGGTCAATCTACAAGAAACAGTTTGAAGCAGCAGCGTTAACAAACGTCTGGGACGATCACGAAAAATACATTGCTCTTACGCTTGCTTTAAGAGGATCTGCTGCTGAACTGCTACAAACCATCCCAGCAGAGAAGAGTGGTGACTTCACAGTTCTGGTAAACGCAATCGAACAGCGGTTTGGGGATAGCCACATGACAGAAGTCTTCCGAGTTCAGCTTAACAATAGGACACAGAAAAGAGGTGAAACTCTGCAGCAGCTTCAGGCAGATATCGAGCGATTGGTTCACCTGGCATATCCAACAGCTGGTAACGAGATATTAAATCAACTTGCTGTTGAAGCCTTTGTGAGAGCTGTGGGCGATATAAATCTCCAAAGGGCTATCCGCACTGCCGGAAAGCGAACATTACCAGAAGCATTGGCTTTCGCTCTGACGATGGAAGCTGCAGAACAAGCTTCCCAAAACGTGCATCGCGTAAGAGAAATAGAAGTCCAAGAATGTTCTTGTCAGAAGGCTACTGTGGAAAGGAGTGAGCGAGACGGACCAGCACGATGCTGGAACTGCAATAAGACTGGGCATCTACAGCGACAGTGCAGATTACCGCGAAGAGGAACCGCATGCCAACACTGTGGAAACAGAAGTTATTCAAATGATCAAAGTAACACTAACAATGTTGCTTCCGGAGTTGTTTCCCACCCGGGAAACGAATAAGAACCAACTTCTAGGGGCAGAAGCCGGTTTCTGGTATCGATGGCCGACATCCAGGTTTCTCAAACGAAACGTGACAACAAGAGCCTGACCGTGGAAGCAAGTATAAACGGCAATAAATGTGTGGCTACCATTGACACCGATGCCACGGCGTCCATCGTACGGCAAGACCTCGTCAAGAAGGCATGGCTCCACAACACCAACAGCTATCGTCTAAGGACTGCAACTGGAGAGGCCGCAAAAGTTTATGGTGAGGTACGTCTTAAGATTCGGATGGCAGAGTTGGAATTCTCTCACCCGTTCCTGGTAGCAGATATATGCGACGAGTGCATTGTCGGCGTCGATTTCATGAAAGATCATGGAGTGATATTGGACATCGGGAACCAAGTCCTGAAATATCGAAACATCGAGATTCCGATGATCTATGGGACTAACTCGTATGAGACCTCGTCATTTGTGAAAACCGTCATCAAAGAAGATCTCACTTTGCCTGCTTCTTCAGAAGTATTCGTGTGGACGAAATTGAAGGGTAAGCCTGGCAGCCATCGATACCTCATGGTCGAACCAACATCTGAAAAGTCCTCCCAAAACGTCACCATTGGGAAGACTCTTGTGAGACCTGTAAAGAACATGGTTCCGGTACGAATACTGAACATCAAGCCGTATGAAGTTAAGCTCAGAAAAGGTGAGATTGTTGGACAATGCGAATCTGTATCAGCGATAACAAGGATCAACGAAGAAGAGTCAAGGCAATCCTTGAAGTCCGAAGAGCTGAAGTCTATAAAGACGAACATTATCAAGTCATCTAATCTTGGCGACCAACAACGAAGAACTGCAGAGGGTCTCCTCGAAGAATTTGCAGACATCTTTTCGTCATCGAAAGGGAAATATGGCAGAACGCAACTGGTGCAACATCGAATCAATACCGGGGATGCAAGGCCAATTCGTCAACCTGCAAGACGCCTTCCATTAGCCAAACAAGGTGAGGTTGAAGAACTGATAACCACCATGAAGGAAGAAGGGCTGATCGAAAACTCTAAAAGCCCTTGGGCGTCTCCAGTGGTCCTGGTAAAGAAGAAAGACGGATCAACCCGCTTTTGCGTGGACTATCGAAGGTTGAATGATGTGACTAAGAAGGATAGCTACCCTCTGCCTAGGATCAGTGATACTCTGGACGCAATGGAAGGAGCACAATGGTTCTCAACTTTGGACTTGAAAAGTGGCTACTGGCAAGTCGAGATCCATCCTGAAGACAAAGAAAAGACAGCATTCTCAACAGGAAACGGATTGTGGCAGTTCAAAGTAATGCCTTTTGGACTTTGCAATGCTCCAGCGACTTTTGAGCGCCTAATGGAATGCGTCCTGCAAGGACTAACATGGAAATCTTGCCTGGTCTATTTAGATGACGTCATAGTATACGGGAAAACATTTGACGAACACTGTACAAATCTGAGAGCCGTGTTTCAAAGACTTCGAGAAGCCCACCTCAAGCTTAACCCAGAAAAGTGTTCACTCTTCAAGACCGAAGTGAAATATCTGGGACATATCATCTCATCCCAAGGAGTAAAAACGGATCCTGATAAGGTTAACACCGTGAAGAATTGGCCAACACCACAGGACAAACACCAACTCCGAAGCTTTCTGGGTCTAGCCACCTACTATAGGCGCTTTGTGAAGGACTTTGCTGGAATCGCCAAGAGTCTACATCAGCTAACGGAAAAGGGAAAGCAGTTTAGATGGTCAGGTGAATGCGAGCGCAGCTTTCAAGAGCTCAAGCAACGCTTGTGTAATGCACCAGTGCTGACCTACCCAACTCCAGGAAAACCGTTCATAATTGATGCTGATGCGAGCAATGTCGGGATAGGTGCTGTACTATCGCAGGTGCATAATGGCGAAGAAAAGGTAATTGCCTATTACAGCAAGGTACTCTCGAAGTCGGAAAGAAACTATTGTGTGACCAGAAGAGAACTTCTTGCACTGATTTTGGCAACAAAGCACTTCCATAAGTATCTCTATGGACAGAAGTTTCTTCTCCGAACTGACCATGGTGCACTTAACTGGCTTTTGAATTTCAAGAATCCAGAGGGTCAAGTGGCAAGGTGGATTGAGAGGCTGCAGACGTACGATTACGAAATTCAACATCGGAAGGGGAGGCTTCACTCAAATGCAGATGCACTGTCTCGGAGACCATGCAAGCAAGACTGTAAGCATTGCAGACGACAAGAAGAAAAAGAAGTGGTTACTGTCCAACGAACCAGAGCTGATCCCATTTATGGCTGGAGCAACGACGAGTTGAGGAAGGCTCAACAAGAAGACTCAGATATCGAACCCATCCTCGCTTGGAAGGAACACCAGGAAAAACCAGAATGGGCTGATATCTCCGATAGAAGTCCGACTCTGAAGGCCTATTGGGCACAGTGGGACTCGTTTCATGTCCAAGAGGGTGTCCTTCGACGTAAATGGGAATCAGCAGATGGAAATTCTTATATAATGCAGCTAGTCTTACCGAGATCGAAGGTTATGGACGTTCTGCGAGAGATGCATGGTGGAGTTTCAGGAGGTCATCTAGGAGTGAACAAGACGCTAGAAAAGGTTCGGCAACGATTTTACTGGCTACATGCAAGGGAAGACGTCGAGAAGTGGTGCCGAAAATGCGATACCTGTGCTGCCACCAAAGGCCCGAACAAAAAGAACCACAGCCAAATGCAGCAGTATAATGTCGGAGCACCCTTCGAAAGGATTGCAGTAGACGTGGCGGGTCCATTTCCGGAAACAAATAATGGAAATCGTTATATTCTGGTTGTCATGGATTATTTCAGCAAGTGGCCTGAAGCATACGCCATTCCAAACCAAGAAGCCAAAACAGTCGCAGAACAAACTGTCTTCAACTGGGTGAGCAGATTCGGCATTCCATTAGAACTTCATTCCGACCAGGGAAGGAATTTTGAATCAAACATATTTCAGGAAGTTTGTGGGCTTCTTGACATCAAGAAGACAAGAACAACACCACTTCACCCACAATCTGATGGCATGGTCGAACGATTCAACCGAACCCTGAAGGAACATCTTTGCAAAGTTGTGGACGACAACCAGCGAGATTGGGATCTACACATTCCACTGTTTTTGATGGCGTATCGAAGTGCAAGACATAGCTCAACTGGTCATACACCGTCTGAGATTTTGATGGGAAGGAACATCAGACTGCCGAGCGAAATAAAATTTGGATGTCCCACGTCGGAGCTGCAAGCCGAGGATGACTACATTGATGACCTCAGAGAAAGACTCCTTCAGATCCACGACAATACCAGGTTGAAAATAAAGATGTTCAGTGACCGAATGAAGACACGCTACGATATACGAGCGACAACAACAGAGTTCCAAGCAGGAGATCGGGTGTGGCTTTACAATCCCCATCGACAAAAAGGATTGTCACCGAAACTTCAACGGGACTGGGAAGGTCCATATACAGTCATTACAAAAATCGTTGTGTACCGGATACAAAAGGGAGTCAGAGGAAAACCTAAAGTTGTACATCGCGACCGGCTACATCGCTACAGTGTGATGAGAACAATGGATTTGTTCGGGACGATCAATCCTAAGGAGGGGGCAATGTAATGTGTATACACTCTTTATCTCTTTCAATAATAAGGGGCAACATCTAGTGGTAGTAATAGGAGAACTCGCTTCTTTAAGCATCGAGAAACATCTAGTGGCTAATAGGAGAACTCGCTTCTTAAGCATCGAGAAACATCTAGTGGCTTAGAGGGGAACTCATTCAGCGCATACAAGAACCTCGAGAAAGGGGTAACATCTAGGGGATTAAGAGGAGAACTAGCTTCGTTAAGCATCTAGTGATAAATAGGAGAACTTCGTTAAGCATCGAGAACAACCTCGTAGATTCTCGAACCGATTTGAGGTATATAAATAGGCGCTTGGAAGCGAAGCGGTTCATTATGGATTGTGAATTGCTATAAAGTAAAGACTGTGTTTAAAAAGTAAAGACTGTGTTTAAAAAGTAATAATTGAAAGTGTGGAATAAAGAAATTTTGTTAGTAATTTAAATAAAGTGAATTTGTGTTTTTATTTACGAAGTGTGAATAAGTTTTAATTATCGGACCAAGCCGAATATTACAATATATTGGAGTTTTATGAAGGCTTTCAATGGCATTTCTTTCATAACCTGAGCAGTAATTAGATCGTAACCTGGTGATTTCTTAATTGAGGCCAGTTTAATGCAAACGAAATAGAAATTGTAGCTGTTGTAGTTCCGGAAATTTGTCTTGACACATTGCCTGCTCCTGAGAATTATTGTAGTCCGGAAATACAAGGGTTCTATTTAGCTGATTCCAATTTTGAGGGTCATGAACAAACGGAGGGTTTGAGCATCTTAATCGGAGCAGACTATTTTTGGGAAATAGTCACAGGAAAGTATAAACGTCTTGCAAAAGGATTAACAGTTGTTGACACCGTATTCGGCTGGACGCTTCAGGGCCCTTATACCTCTGAAGAGTGTAGTAGTTCATTAATTAACGTTTCTTCCCTTTGCAGTTTCTCTCTTTTCGAAAATATGTGGAATATGGAGTTGCTTGGAATACGAGATGATGAATCTGAAATGAAAACGTTTACTACAGAGCTTCAAACGAAATGCATTCGTCTTACCCTGGAAGCAGATTAATTACCAGCTAGAGACCAATAGAGAGAATGCGTTATCCAGATTATACTCTCTGGCGAGACGACTTTCGAGGGAACAACAAAAACTTTTGGATTATGATGCTGTTATGCGAGAGTTAAATTCATCTGTCTGTGCTGAACGAGTACCTCATCAGACCGATGGCTCAAATTTATATTACATGCCCCATTGTGCGGTTTATCGTCCCGAGAAGTCCACAACCAAGATTCGTATAGTTTTCGATGCGTCTGCGCATGCTCCAGGTAAACTTTCCTTAAATGATTGTTTGTGGACGGGGTCCAATATGCTCCCAGATATATTAAAAATATTGCTGCACTTTCGTCTTGGAAAAATTGGACTTGTAGCTGACATCTAGAAAGCGTTTTTGCAAATCGCTTTAGCTGACAAAGATCGTGACAGTCATCGATTTTTATGGTTCGCTGATGAAGTGCTTCCTTCAAGGGATCTGCCACCTATCCAAGAATTTCGTATGACGCGTGTGACATTTGGTGTCACGTCAAGCCCTTTTCTATTGTCAGTAACCATAGATTTACATCTTCAATCAACATCAGAGGCGTTTCCTAACACATGTTCTCGGCTAAAACGATCGTTTTATATGTATGATTTGGTTACGAGTGTCAACAATCAAGCCGAAGCGGAACTGTTCTATCAGGAATCTACACAAATTATGGATCGAGCATGGATGAATCTAAGGAAGTGGGTAAGCAATGATCAAGAGGGGGTGCTTTAACCAGATTAATCGCTAAATATTTCCACGAACTCAGTTTGCATGGAGGTGTAAACATAGTTTTGGCGAGGATGCGCGAAAGATTTTGGATGCCAGCTGGTCGTCAACTCATAAAAAAGGTCATTGCTAAGTGCCCAATTTGCAAGCGGATGAGAGGGAAACCTGGTTCACAACCATTTGCACCGTTGCCCTTGGAACGATTAGTGGCAGCCCGGCCTTTTGAAACAGTTGGAGTGGATTTCGCTGGCCCACTGTATACGCCCATCAACAATGGAGAAAGCAGCAGAAAGGTATATATGGCTCAAAATCACCAAGGTGCAGAATTGGCTTCGCTAGCAATTTTATGTCTTAAACCTTGATTTAATTAAAAAAAAAAATTAATAAAATACTAAAACTGACCTGTTTTATGTTTCTATCAAACAATATAATTTATTAATAAACTAAATTTTAAATGAAATCAATATACACGCATAGAAAATCATTTCGGGAACGCGTCCCAATCTACAATCTTCAACTTCAAGCCCAAAATACAATTGAAAGATGTAAGGTATTCAACCCCGGTCATCACTTAATACACCGTATTTTTTATACAGAATCTAGTTTTAGAAACGGTACTAATAGATTATTTATTTTTAACTGTAAAAAATGCAAAAACAGTTTGTCCGATACCGCACAAGTCATTTCAGGGAACATATCGATAATCGATCACAAATAATTTTAAGTGAACGCTATAATTCTGTGTCAAACGTCAGTCGAGGAAGAAAACAATAACAAAGCCGGCTGTCAGAGTATTTATCGTAAAATAAGTTATATCTAAATGGTAATTAAATTTCTATTCATCATTCGTAGAGCGTACATCAATAGTCCGTCATTCCGTGAACGCATTTATTACATTTAATTATTGATGAAATACTTTTCTACGACACGAAATTTCAAAGTTACCTCAAATATTTTCCTATTGACAAAGTCAGATCGCATTTAAGATGACCGCCGTATAATTAAAGCGCGCGCTTAATTGAAATCGTCATTTCGGGAACGGTCATTTCGGGAACGTTCCCGGACATGATTTTTACGTATTTTGCTTGTATAAGATTTTGTATGTATTGTTTTCATTATTGCTTATTTAATATAGATACATAATATACCCATGTTATTAAACAAAGCTTAAATTATGTACTTTGTTTTGTTTTTGTTGATTTTATCAAACTTAGAAAAACGTTCCCGAATTGATGGTTTTTGTATGAAGTTTAGTACTAAACAATAATACTAAGAAAGTATCGAGTTCTGTGCGCTGCCCTGTCAAAGTTTATTAATATAAAATGTTTGCAACAGTATAAACTAAAATTCATCATTATAGCTTGCATTTTTTTTTGTCATAAAAAAAATTTGAAATTTGCAACCTTGGTGATTTTGAGCCATATCATGATTTTCACTTGTGCAGTTGTTCGAGCCTTGCATTTAGAATTGGTGTTTAACCTCACTACTGAGAGCTGCTTATTGGCTATAAGGAGATTTTTAGCAAGGAGGGGTTTCCCGAACGTAATCTACTCTGACAACGCTAAAACGTTTAAAAAAGCAGCCATCGAAGTAAAAACTATTGGAAAAATCTTTAACAGCGAAGTTTTTCATGGATTTCTCAGCAATCGAGGGATCATCTAGCGTTTTAGTGTTGAAAGGGTGCCATGGTGGGGCGGCTTTTGGGAGCGAATGTTGAAAAGCGTAAAAGACATCCTCAAAGTTACTATATGGAAGGCGAAGGTTGACATTGATGAGCTACATACTCTTTTGACGGAAGCTGAGCGTATAATAAACACTTACCTATATCAGTAATGATCCACTCGACTTATCACCGCTAACACCCGACAACTTCCTTACTGGTATTTCGAGTTATGTTCCTGTCGAGACTGGAAGTAAAGATCGAATCTCTTCTTCGGAGCTAAGGACAAAATGGATTGCGAGACTTAAAAAACACCTCACTTCTTTGGAAAAGATGGAAGACCTAATATTTGGGCGTGCTACGTTCAGCTCATCATTCAAATAAAACCTTTACAAAAGAAATTCGACCAGAAGACGTAGTTTTGGTTTATGACGCAGCAACTCCGAGGATACATTGGAAATTGGCTATCGTGGATGTATGTTTTCCTGGACGAGATGGTAAGGTGAGAGCAGCTGAAGTGCGCTTTAGTGATGGTAAGAAATTAAGACGAGCTGTTCAACACTTGTACCCACTAGAGATTTGTGACCGTGACCTGGCGCGGGCGGAGGATGTTAAAAATTGAATACTATTTCCTTTAATTGTTTTAAAGTGGCATCACTTTTCATTTTGAATTATTTCTTAAATATTGAAATTTTGCAAATTATGTTCAAATTTTTTTTTTTAAACTTTATACATATCTATGTATGTACATTATATTAAAAGTAAAACTGTAAGATTAAACATTATATAAACCCATGCAAATTATGAATTCATGAGAGTTAACGATTTTCTTTGACCCGATATCATTCGGTTAAATTTTGCTTAGTAAAATAAAACTTGTTATAAATTGGACATTTTCGTTTTTCATTTACCCGGACTTTTAACTTTAATATTTTCTTCAATAATACTAAATGAAAATGTTAGCGGTTCAGACACCGATAATGATTTTTCTTCGGATTCCTCTTCAGATGATTGGAATGAAAGTGTGACGAATCATATTACCTTTTCTTTGATGAAATGTAAAAGATTTATTTATGTAAAATGTAAAAAATGTATTTTATAATTATTTTATTAAACAAATTGGCAAAATAACTTTATTTTAATTTTTTTAAATCACGAGAAAAAAAAACACAAAGCACAACCAAATCAAAACGTAAACAAAAAAAATGACAACTTCGATTTTGACATTTCTCACGAATCTGTTCTAACCTGATCTGACTCAAAAGCAGGAACATAGATACACCATATAAAGACCGGAATCTTTCGTACGTTTTACCCTCCAACACCCATTTGTTTACATTGTTGTATTTGTAATTTTGACATTACGTCCATTTTGAAATGTGAAATCCAACAACAATTCGATGCGGTGTATTTACTTGTTTTGATAGATGTTTTTTTTTTATTAAATTGCTGTGGTGAACATAAAAGTATCAGCTGTTCAGGAAAATGAATTTCCGTCAAAATAAGAAATTAAATAAAAAAATACATTTTTAGAGAAAAATAAATGCGCAATTACACATTTTTTCCTCCAAAAAAATTCTTTGTGTGATTTCCGATCGATCAGTATATAATTTACATTTCTAATCAAAGGGAAACATCGCCAAATATCGATTCAAATTTTTAAATTTGCAAGTAGACACAATATGGTATCCTCATTTGAACCAATTTCCGCACCACATTGGAACTCAGTTGGAAGTGTTCTTATAAGTTTTTTTGATTGTAATTAAAAAGTGTGAATGCAACTTTCTTACTCACACTTCAAGGATTCCAGGAAGGTATAAACCATTCCTGTAGGTACATTACTTTACCAAGGACACGACCGAATGAGTTCCGATATTTGTATTTTTAAACATTTTTGATAGGAAAATACAAATATCGGAACTGACTTCGACGTGTTCTTATGAGTTTTTTTGATTTTAACTAAGAAATGTGAATGCAACTTTCTTACTCACACTACAAGGATTCCAGGAAGGTATAAACCATTCCTGTAGGTACATTATTGTACCAAGGACACGACCGAATGAGTTCGAATGTTTGCATTTTCCTATCAAAAATGTTGCATTCACACTTTTTAGTTACAATCAAAAAAACTTATAAGAACACGTCCAAGTAAGTTCCAATGTTTGTATTTTCCTATAAAAATTATCTTTAAATTCTCTCTGTACCATTTGTGCGTAAGCCAAGCGTTTTCAGTCTGTAAATGATACAAAAAAAGTTAAAAAGAGAAACTCAAGCGATGATTTCCCTGCAACTTTACCTGATTGGCAATTACCCAAATGACGATGTATGCCCAAGTGCTACTGCCTGGAATTACCCCAGAGATAGCCACGTACATAGCAAGTTCAAAGAACATAATATGAGGCGACGAAATGAACTCAAAGAATCCACCTTCACCTTGTGGCATGAAGTGTTTGTCGGTGATTGTTTTGCCAGCGGCATCCTTACGCAGATTGTCTAAAATCATGTTGGACTTCTATTGCTGTGACCAGCTGAAATGGAAGCTGAAGCAGCAAATGTACTGCATGAAGGTGATTTTCGGGATTGAGAATGACGATGGTGTTGTTCCTGAAACGATAAAATATCTTTTACCAATTGAACTTGCGACAAAGTGTTGTGAATCACAAACCCCTTACGAATCCCTCGGTATTGGCCAATACCGCTGTTATGAATCCAAAATGGTAAAAGTATCCAACGATGTAGTGTGACAAATTGATTTTACTCTTGGGCGAGAAGATTTGTATGAAATTTGTTTATTGTTTTCCTAAAAATGCAAATGCAAAATGCTATTTGAGATTTAAGAAATCTGAATTTTTGTTGACGTTTTCAAACTCACCTCAAAGAAATAAACACTTATGTTATGTGTGATGTTGACTTGTTGTCACACTTTTATAATTTGTTTTATTTGAAAAACTTAACTTTTTGTTAATTGTTAAAACTTGGTCACTGTTTTGTAATTATCAAAATACTTTTAGGAAATAGTAATCGTTTTTAAATTCGAGAAAAAAAGAATTATTATAACATTCAAAAAAGATCATTTTTGGAATGTATAATTTTACCTGAATCACAAGTCTTTGTATTACATTTAAATTAAAAAAAAACAACAATGTTTTACATTTTTGCTAATATATTTCAAGTTTTCTTTACATAATATGTACAACAAATGCCTTGTTCAGACAATTATAGCTTTTTATTGAATTGAAAACTGTATTATACGTAGTACACACTTTTGAATATAGTGAAGTTAAAAATTAACAATTTCTTGCCACTTTCAATCACAAAGTCTTCTAGCCAAAGTTTCTTTTGTATTTAAATAAGCTGGATTTAAGACAAAATAATTTATTCCGGGTATACCTTAATCCATATTCGATTATTACTATCAAAATAAGACTACGTAAATACTCAAGCAAGGAAAAAATAATTTAATTATAATATTTTTTTTTTTGGAACTTTTCTCAAGGACTACAAGACATAAAATCATCTAGTTTTCAATGTTTGATCAAAAACAAATATAAGCAATGCATTCTAAAAACAAAAGTAAATAATCTTAAAGTTTTAAAAATCACACTTTAAACCTTTTTTTGCCCAAATTTTGAGTTTAAAACATTTTTTTTCAAAAAACTATGCAAATTAACACACGTCTGTTCCATTAGTAATTAGAAAATATGAACCAAAATATAATAATCAGCAATAAGTACGATCTTCTGGATCATAAAATATGATATTAAATATTATGTTACATTTCAATACAATCACGTAGGAACATGTTGTTTTCCTAATAAGTGATTCATGTATAAGAAACCATAAGATCTTTGTTTAACCAACCGAATTTTCATGGTGAATTGATGTTAGCCGTGGTGAATTGATGTTAGAATTAGAAATAATTGTGCGTGAGAAGCAGCGTTGCCAAAATGTGCCCGATCGGGAATTTGTACAAGTGTGATAACTAATACCGTAAACAAAAAGACCTGAAATATAATAAGTTTATTTAGAAAAGACAAACTGTTATTATTTTCTTAAACAAATTTTTTCCACGGTAGTGGGATAGTGGCCCGCACATTTTGGAAATGGCCCTCAAAATTGCCCTTACAATTTTTGTCTTGGCGGCAACGCTGGTGAGAATTGACGTTTCAGCTTGTAGGCAAAACCAGAATGACAGATTGGTTTCCGGTCTTTATATGGTGTGTCTATGAGCAAGAACAGAAAATCCTGTTCTAAACTGTTCTAGGTTTGTCAATGAACAGGAAAGTAGAACAGTTCAGCACAGAAAAAACCTCAATGAACAGCAAAAAGCTGTACTTTTCTGTCTAGAACAGTCCAGCACAGCGTCACTGAACAGACTTTATGTAATTTTTGTGACCTGTCAAAAATGACAATTTCGATTTCAAAAACAAAACATTCAATTTGAGATTCTACAAGTAAGTTTTTGTAAATTATTTTGTTTTGTCTAAATATTTAATAGAATCTATTTCTTTTCAGATCAAAAACCTTTATAATCAAGAGCTACAAGTGCATTTAATTGGAAAAACAATAGACCAGAAACTAGAAGAAAACAATGAGACTTATTCTACTCGGAGTTCAAGTACGTTTAAAAAAAGAATCTCGTAAACAAAAATAATATTTTAGTTATTTTTTTTTAGCTATGGATTATTCAAATAATATACTTGACTAGCGCCAAACTGGTAATTCAATATTAATAGTCGACCGCCCAGTTTTGGAACGACTCAACAGCAGCAACAGCAACGGCAGAGTATGCAGGCAAACCAGGTAAATTAATTCATTTACTTACGAGCAATCTTAACATGGATATTTTAAATTCTATGGTTCTTTAGGATTTCCAACGTCCTCCGCCCAGAAATATGATGCAAGCCGACCAAAAAAACGACTCTTGCAACTGCAACTAAAGCAAAATTTTCTGGTTTCACAGAGTGCAACTGTCTCACTGAATAACAGCAGCGACACTGCTGAGTGCTGTTTAAAAGTGAAAAAGATGTCTGATGGGAAACAAGCATCTAGTTGGAGATATTGGATTGTTCCTCAAATCTTTATTTCATTAATTAATTGAAAGTGATATCCATTCGTTATTGGACACTGAGTTCACCGAGACAGCGGCTACAGCGGCCGCTTGGGCCGACACAGACTACCCAGATGATGAACTGAAGTTCGACTTTGAAGCAACCTGCTGGGAAAACACCTCCAAAATGACGGGAATGGAAAGTCATTGGTAAGTCTTTTGAATAATAAAAATCTCGTCAGTTTCGTATGTATTATTTCAAAATTTTCAGCAATTTTGGTAAACTTATTGACTGGAAAAATAGAGGCTGAATTCCTAAATACAAAATGCCTATTGAATCACCAAAACTTAAGTGTATTCTGAACACAACTTATTGGACTCACATAGAAGATCGTCGACACAGGAATGCCCCTACAAACTACTGAAATGATGTTCCAAGAATTAAGAACCCGCAACCTTCATCTGCCGAAAATGTCAAAAAATAATATAATCGGAAATTGTGGATTTGTGAAATGGTCCGATTCGGATTTTGAAATTTTCCTCGCAAAAGCATGTAACAAACGACTTGCCACAATTTCTTAATGAACAGATCAACTTCAAGCACTATTCTGGGAATGATATAATTCAAAACCAATCAATTTGCTACCATTTCATTGTGCGTTCATTGACCAGAAGGCTCATTATGGCAAGATAACTTTAAAGTAAGTTTAACATAAACAACAAACTTTGAAAGCACTCATTGTTTTTTTTCAGCAACAAATCAATACGAAGGGGTATTGCAAAAATCCTGCAACGAAGATGATTCGAAGTCGTTTTGACTCTGTCGGTCTGTTGATTCGTCGACATGCTTTAAAGTTGTAATTTTTTTTTTCAAAAATGTATGCAATTTAGTATGATTTTTTTTAATTCAATGCTGTTATGTATATTTATTTAAAAAGGAAAACTGAATGTTGAAATGTAAATTCTTAACTTTTGAGTAATTAAAAAAAATAATAAATGTACCTACTTTGCCAAGAAAAACACTTCTTTTTGGGGTTACCCACTTTGATCTTCTCAGGCCAGTTATTAAATTATACGTCTTTTTATTTCTTATTGGAAGTAATAATAACAGCAGCGTGTTTGGTGCGCACATTGTTGAGCAATATCCACTAGAGTAAGTTCATTACTTCTTATTTCTGTGTCTAAGAATTTGGAATTCCTACAAAACATATGGCAAATGTTTTTCGAAATGTTTGCATGTACATACATATAAGCTGAAATTAAATTTCTATCTTCCTTAAAAAAAAAAAACATTATTTACACACAAAAATTGACTTAAAATTGCCAGGTAATTAAAAAACATTTAAAATAATCAAAACAGCAACAAGAACTCATTGGTAATACAAATCATATTTTTATTTATTAAAATGTCATGTATCTGCATCGTTGCTATATCAGTTTCAGGAAAGCATCTTAATACGTTAAAAGAACTCTTACAAAATGCCTTAGACAGACTAATACTTAGGGCTGATCGGTGTAGACTGGGCGTTAACCCACACAAAACTGATTTAGTCTTATTTTCGAGGAGATACAAAATTCCATTTGTCAACCCTCCCCAAATAAAATTTTCTCTTAGATAAAAAACTAAATTGGAAACGTAACGTACAGGACAGAGTCAAAAAAGCTACTGTAGCTCTCTTTTCTTGCAAAAAAGCCATCGGTAATAAATGGGGCTTACAACCCAGAATCACGCATTGGCTATACACATCGGTAATCAGACCGATTTTAATGTACGGTATGGCAGTATGGCGGACTGCTTTAGAGAAAGGTATAAACCGGGATAAATTAAATAAAGTCCAACGTTCAGCTTGCCTATGTATAAGCGGATCGCTTCGCACGACCCCATCTGCGGCACTTGACACCTTACTCTACCTAACACCTCTTGACATTTTTAGCAAACAAATAGCTGCAAGCTCTGCTATTCGCCTCAAAGCTTCGTCGCAGTGGACTAACAACAACATTGGCCATTCCGTAATTCTTAGTTATTAAGAATCAATTCCAAAGCACACAGACTACACCATCCCCCAACTGCAATTCGACAGAAATTTCCAGATTTCTATACCTCCCAGATCTTTTTGGGAGGATAGGACATTCCTGGAAGATGAGTCAATCCATTTCTATACAGATGGGTCAAAAACAAAAGAAGGGGTTAGTGGAGGTGTGTACTCTGAACGACTGAAATTAAGTCTCTCATTCCGCCTTCCCAATCATTCTAGCGTGTTCCAGGCGGAACTTTTGGCGATAAAAGAAGTCTTGTCCTGGCTTCAAGAAAACGTGATATCAACATCTGATATCCGTATTTCTTCAGATAGTCAGGCCGCTATCAAATCTCTGGATTCTGTCTCTACAAACTCTATAACAGTCCATAACTGTCGATCATCTCTAATGGATATGGCACAACAGTTTAATATTCACCTTTGCTGGGTGCCGGGCCATAGAGACATTCCAGGTAACTGTAAGGCAGATGAACTCGCCAGGAACGGTACAGTACTGGCATACCAATCGCTACTTGTAAACTGTTGCTAATGCAAGACGCTGTGAGGAGGACAGGCACCAGGTGGAACAACATCACCACGTGTCAAGTCACAAAAAACATCTGGCCAACACTGGATCTAAAACGTTCAAGGTGCTTGCTCTCTCTAAGCAGATCGCATATAAGCTCGATAATAGGTGTCATAACCGGACACTGTCTAATAGGAAAGCACGCCACGAGATTAGGCGTATTTTCAAATGACTTCTGCAGAAGCTGTATGGACGAGGAAGAAACTGTTCTTCATCTTCTCTGCACATGCCCTGTTCTGGCTTGAAAACGCAAGAATTACCTAGGAGAATTCTTCTTTAACGATCTAAATCATATCAGCATAATCAGCCTCTCACGTTTCGTAAGGGACTCAAATTGGTTCCATTGAGCTTAGGAGGAAGCCTCAAGATTCATTCATTCAATGGGCCATTAAACTGGCCTAAGTGTGTCCGTTTCCATCTTGGACAGCCACTATAACCTTACCTAACCATGTATCTGCATTTTATCAATCTTCAAAAGTTTTCAAATGTACAAATATTTTTTTTAATAGATACATAAATTTATTACTAACCAAACTTTGAACAAAATTTTACTAATCCTATAGTATAAAAAAACAAAGTTTTATTTTATGATTTAAGTTTCTTGCAATATGCAATAAAATAGTTTTTGAAACAATTTTTTTCATTTTCGTATTCACTTACATTAGGTACAACATTACATTGTTATAAACATCAAAAACAAAATAAGGTTATTTGAAACAACACAACATCAAAAATAATAAATTAAATTACTCTCAACTTTAATCAAAAAATTCGTCAGGCGCATCGCTTAAATTTACTTAAATACACTTTAATTCTTTTTGATAAAAGTTAATAAAATAAAAGCAATTTAAAGTTATGTCAAAATAAAATCACTTAAATTCCCTTTTGGTTGAACTATATTCGTTGTCATCAATTGAGAAAGCTTGTTGAATAAAAATGCTCTACGGCTTCTTATTTCGAATAGGTAGTCTTGTTTGGCAAGTTTTCCACCGCTCTTTTTATATAAATTGTATAACGAACTATCGGATAAAGATGCACTGGAATCATAAGATTCTTTGTTGAAATCGTTTTCATTTTCATTCTCCTCTGCTATAGTAATTTTGTGAAAGTTAATTGAATAATTTAAGTAGATTCAAAATATTTTACCTTTAGATTCCAGGTTTTGGTTTTCAACAGACAATGTAGCTAAAGTCAACTGTCCTACGGATACTGGATCTTCTGGTCTGAACAAAAATGCGGCGAGTTTATGAAACTAAATACAAATTTTAAACTTTATGTTGTCATAGAAATTTAGATTAATTTTAATTAGCTTACATTATTTAACTGCACTGGATCGGAATGGTTAATAACTTCAGATATATGCGTTTGTAAGTAGCGCAGTGCTTTGATAGGGTTTATCCTTGATATTTTTTCGTAAAACAGCTTCCTTACTAGATATCGGCAATGGTTCAGAATTTCAGCTTGCGTTGGCCTAAAATAACGTGGAAATGAGAAAAAAACAAACCAATTAAGAACTTCGAACCAATTAAATTTAGTTGCAACTTCCATTGAGACAATTCTCCAAATATAAAAGGCCTTGCATCCACCTTGGACAATCAAAGTCTTCTTTTATCCTAGACCTTAACTTCAATAGAAAAGGTATTACTGACAACAGATACTTCCGTGCTATCTACGTCTTTTATTTTCACCGGGGGGTCAAAAATAAATGAAAAATTCTCATTCACTGTTGTCTAAGAGAATGGATTGCTTATTAGCACGGGTCTACTATGCGAACAAGCTTCTATTTTCAAGGCAGAGGCTCATGCTATATTGGAAGCAGCCAAAACTTCTCTAAAAAAGAAAGGGAAAATACATTATAACAACAAATTAGAGACATTCTCATACGTTCACCAACAAAACTAAAAGTAATGTGGACGGTCACACAGGAATTCAAGGAAACGAATATGCCGACGAAGCAGCTGCTGTGGCTTACAAAACACCACTCTACCCACTGCCAGTGCACAACCCAACTAAAACTCAAACCTTTTTTCACGAGATTGAATTGGCCAGAACGAAAACATAATTTGTATATCTATAAAAAAGCATGATTATGTTAAGATATTGTAATATTCGGCTTTATTTAAATTATTCTAAACTTATTTATTGAACACTCAATTATTACATTCCAAACACAGTCCTTACTTTCAATTATTACTTTTTATACACAGTCTTTACTTATCGCAGTTTACAACCAATAATCAATACTGAACCGCTTCGCTTCCGAGCGCC
The DNA here is from genome assembly GCA_951509635.1 of Eupeodes luniger. Classification (NCBI taxonomy): domain Eukaryota; kingdom Metazoa; phylum Arthropoda; class Insecta; order Diptera; family Syrphidae; genus Eupeodes; species Eupeodes luniger. Next base: position 59,559,372 of record OX608075.1, read on the forward strand.
TATTTATATACCTCAAATCGGTTCGAGAATCTACGAGGTTGTTCTCGATGCTTAACGAAGTTCTCCACTTTATCACTAGATGCTTACCCCTTTCGAGGTTCTTGTATGCGCTGAATGAGTTCCCCTCTAAGCCACTAGATGTTTCTCGATGCTTAAGAAGCGAGTTCTCCTATTAGCCACTAGATGTTTCTCGATGCTTATAGAAGCGAGTTCTCCTATTACTACCACTAGATGTTGCCCCTTATTATTGAAAGAGATAAAGAGTGTATACACATTACATTGCCCCCTCCTTAGGATTGATCGTCCCGAACAAATCCATCGTTCTCATCACCACTGTAGCGATGTAGCCGGTCGCGATGTACAACTTTAGGTTTTCCTCTGACTCCCTTTTGTATCCGGTACACGACATCGTTGATTTTTGTAATGACTGTATATGGACCTTCCCAGTCCCGTTGAAGTTTCGGTGACAATCCTTTTTGTCGATGGGGATTGTAAAGCCACACTCGATCTCCTGCTTGGAGCTCTCTTGTTGTCGCTCGTATATCGTAGCGTGTCTTCATTCGGTCACTGAACGTCTTTATTTTCAACCTGGTATTTTCGTGGATCTGAAGGAGTACTTCTTGTTCAGCCTTCCTCAACTCGTCGTTGCTCCAGCCATAAATGGGATCGACTCTGGTTCGTTGGACAGTAACTACTTCTTTTTCTTCTTGTCGTCTGCAATGCTTACAGTCTTGCTTATATGGTCTGCTCTTGTTGTCAGGTTTCGTTTGATAAACCTGGATGTCGTTCCTGGGGCCATCGATACCAGAAACCAGCTTCTGCCCCTTAAAGTTGGTTCTTATTCGTTTTCCCGGGTAGGAAACAACTTCGGAAGCAACGTTGTTGGTGTTACTTTGACCAGTTGAATTACTTCTGTTTCCAAAGTGTTGCCATGCGGTTCCTCTTCGCGGTAATCTGCACTGTCGCTGTAGATGCCCAGTCTTATTGCAGTTCCAGCATCGTGCTGGTCCGTCTCGCTGAATCATTTCCACAGTAGCCTTCTGACAAGAGCATTCTTAGACTTCTAATTCTCTTACACGATGCATGTTTTGGGAAGCTTGTTCTGCAGCTTCCATCGTCAGAGCGAAAGCCAATGCTTCTGGTAGTGTTCGCTTTCCGGCAATGCGGATAGCCCTTTGGAGATTTATATCGCCCACAGCTCTCACAAAGGCTTCAACAGCAAGTTGATTTATTATCTCGTTACCAGCTGTTGGATATGCCAGGTGAACCAATCGCTCGATATCTGCCTGAAGCAGCTGCAGAGTTTCACCTCTTTTCTGTGTACTATTGTTAAGCTGAACTCGGAAGAGTTCTGCCATGTGGCTATTCCCAAACCGCTGTTCGATTGCGTTTACCAGAACTGTGAAGTCACCACTCTTTTCTGCTGGGATGGTTTGTAGCAGTTCAGCAGCAGATCCTCTTAAGGCAAGCGTAAGAGCAATGCATTTTTCGTGATCGTCCCAGCCGTTTGTTAACGCTGCTGCTTCAAACTGTTTCTTGTAGATTGGCCACGAAATCTGACCATCAAAGCTTGGAGGATTCACTTCTCTCTTCCTTGAACACTCACCAGAAGGTTCTCGAGCTTTTATATTTCGCACTTTTTCTAGTTCATTTGTGAGGGTTTCGATTTGTTTGTTCATTTTCTCGAAACGTGCATTTTGCTGTTCGACGCGCTCTTCGAGAGTATTGATTTTCTGTTCGAAGTCCGCAAACCTGCCTTCTAAGAGATTTCTCTGTTCGTCGAATCGCTCTAGAATATTCTGCTGTTCTTGCTTTTGGTCACTTCTTTGGGCTTCTAGTTGTTTCCTTTGAGCTTCTAGTTGTTTGAGAACATTCTGCTGTTCTTGCTTTTGGTCATTCCTTTGAGTTTCTAGTTGTTTCAGGACATTCTTTTCATTCTCTTCAAATTTGGTTAAAAGAAATGACATCATGTTAGATAAGGCAACATTTGGATTTACCTCTTCCACTTTTGCTTCTAATTCGAAAGCAAATGTATCTGGGTCTTCATTTTTCTGCTCCAGATATTCCTGCAGCCGTTTAACAAGTTCGGTTTTAACGCCTGTCCCACTTAAGCCACGTTTGCTTAGTTCGGCCTTTAGCTCAGGGACAGTTAAGTCTTTTAAAACTTTACTCATTTTTTTTTTTTTTTTAACTTCACTACTTCACACAAAATAGTTCAATCACTGCTCACTGTTTTTATTCTCAATAAGTTTTAATCCCTTATTCTGACACCAATGTAATATTCGGCTTGGTCCGACAATTAAAACTTATTCACACTTCGTAAATAAAAAAACACAAATTCACTTTATTTAAATTATTCTAAACTTATTTATTGAACACTGAATTATTACATTCCAAACACAGTCCTTACTTTCAATTATTACTTTTTATACACAGTCTTTACTTATCGCAGTTTACAACCAATAATCAATACTGAACCGCTTCGCTTCCGAGCGCCTATTTATATACCTCAAATCGGTTCGAGAATCTACGAGGTTGTTCTCGATGCTTAACGAAGTTCTCCACTTTATCACTAGATGCTTACCCCTTTCGAGGTTCTTGTATGCGCTGAATGAGTTCCCCTCTAAGCCACTAGATGTTTCTCGATGCTTAAGAAGCGAGTTCTCCTATTAGCCACTAGATGTTTCTCGATGCTTATAGAAGCGAGTTCTCCTATTACTACCACTAGATGTTGCCCCTTATTATTGAAAGAGATAAAGAGTGTATACACATTACAATATATTTAAAAAACAACTTACCTGTAAAGAGAGAAAAAACGCTTCAAAAAGATTATTAAAAAGTATGTTTAAAAAATTGAATTCTGTTCTGATTAATTTGAATTTATATTTATTGTCTGCAGTCTAGACTTCTTGTTGATCGCAATCAAAAACATTATATTTTTTTGTTTTCATTTTCGTAGAATTGTCAAAATACTCACCTCGCTGTTAATCTGTCAAAACTGGGTTAAACTCAAATTAGGCCACGTTCGCATTGCAGTTCTATGGTTCGCCTATACTTTCTGCATGATTTTTTTTGTTTTTAGAGAAACTTTTCATAAAAATCACAGAATTTTTGTGCCAAAAGCAGTCAAATACTATTTTTAGCACAGTTTTCACTAAAAAGAAGTTGCAAAATTCATTTTTCTTAAAATATTGCAACAATTTTTCAATTTTTGAATTTAACGGATCTCTTTTTTGAACGGCTGAGTTCACCTCACATTGTTTTCCCCCTAACTGTGCATACTGAGCCCAAAAGCCCTAACGGGCAAAATGTGCTCAATTTAGTTTGTAGGTCGAAAGAGAACCCCATAAGTCGGTTCTCTTGGTAGATATATTTCTCTATGGGTAGGACGGGTACCGGTCGGGACTCTAGATAATATATTTCCTCTATGAATCCGACTGAGAAATATAGACCGCCATATAGTTAGCAACACTGAGTGGGGAATTTCATTTTGTTTTTATGTGAATTTGTAATTTTTTCAATGTCTCTATTGAGAAAATAACAGTAAAATTTTTTGAATTTGAAGAGCACAGATAAGAATTTTTGAACAATGTAATTGAATATTTACAAAAAAATAGACACATTCAAAAATTACTAAAGTGAAGCCTTTGATTACGCAATGTAAAGTAATAACATCATAATAAAGTAATAATAAATAATAAGAATAAAAAAATAAGAAACAATATTTTATTTATTTTTTTTTTTCATATTTTCCTGCATTTAATCTGATGAGTGTATCGTTAATGCAATATGATTTAATTTTATAAATTTCTAAGCTCAACAAAACATATGCATTTATAAAGTAAAAGTGCAATATGAATTTGATAAATCATTTAAATTTGGCGTATCCTTATGTTTGCAGATGAATATTAGAATTATTTGCTTTTCTTTTTCCATATGGCAGCTATTTTGTATGTGTACCCTTGCAACACACTCGTTACATTTAATAAAACAAGCATTATTATTATGAATACTGTCCAAACCAAATAACAGGACCCTTTGATTCTATAAAGTTTTCGAAAAGCGCTTCGGTAAGTTTTTAAGGTCGATATTTAAAAAGCAGTTTGAAGCAGCCTCCGGAACAAACGGCTGGGATGACGAAGTATAATGCTCACTCTGGATCTCAGAGGTCAAGCAAACCGTGCCACCAGAAAAACATGCCAGCTTTGGAGGTCTTGGAGATGACCATATGCAAGAATTTTCCCCGTCCAGTTAAATACAATAAACTATAAAAGAGAAGAAACGCTACAACAAAGCGTTTATTTGTGCTGTATCTGTTATCGACATTCAGCGAGTCATTTGAACTGTTGGACAGCACACCCTTCCTTAAGCCTTTCATTGCTGAATGGAAGTGGCAGAACAGGGCCCTATTTCATAAATATTGACAGGTGCGACAGGTGACAGGTGACAATTTGTAAATGACAAACCTGATAATTGTATAAATTTGGTCCCATAAAAAATTGACAACTTTGTAAAATTGTCGGGGAATTTGCCACAGTTGTCAAGATTTCGAATCATAAAAAAATTGTCATGGCAATGAATTGTCAGGGATATTTTGAAAATTGTCACAAATTCCCCGACAAATTTGTAGTGACAATTTTTTATGAAACAGAAAACATAGTACAAATTACAATTTTGTCAGTATATAGTTGACAATTGTGACAGGTAATTGAGTTTCGGTCGTAAGGTGACAATTTTATTTTGATGTAATGTTTTCAAGTGAAAGTGACGACGAACGCAAGGTACGCCACCCTCGAGTTTTTAGACAAAGAATAAACAATGATTTCGCTTCATAAAGTGATTATCAGTTTAAGGAAAAATTTCGCGTCTGCAAATCAACAGCACAATATATTTTATTAAAAACCGGTCTGCACCTCTAGCAGAGGAAGAAATCCGCTGGCCCTTGGAAAATATTATATCTATACCTACACGTTTTAGACATTTTTCTAATTTTTCTTATGTTGCTGGCATTGTTCATAGGTCATCAATAAGAATTGATGCAACAACTGATAATGAGTCAGTATTTGTAGACAGAAATGGTGACCATTAACTGCCATGTTTGTATGCGGCCCAAATTTGGAGTTTTTTTATGTGTATCCGTTCACGATGCTAGGGTTTTAAGGAGTAGTTCATTAGCACGACCTTTGTATATGAATGGTTTATATATAATGGTTTTCATATACAAAGGCACGACGGCGACGCTGAGAAAATGGATGGAACATTATAAAGATTTTTGAGGGCACATAAGAAAACGAGGAGGCTTGTAGGAAATGTATTGGGCATTCTGAAGGAAAAATTTCCTTGCCTTTACTATTTGAGATTGTCACCAGCAACTGCATGCAAGGTTATTTTGACTTTTACAGTACTGCATAACTTGGAAAATCGTTTGCAAAGTGAACATACACCATTTGAAATGATAGATGATGATAATGGTCATGACAAAATTGTCATACGATGACAATGACAAAATTGTCACGACAAAATTGTCGTTGTATTTAACTGACAAATATGTCACCTGTCAATACGTTATGCAATGAAAACTTGTCACATAAGTGTGACAAATTTGTAGAATTGTCACCTGTCAATGTTTATGAAATAGGGCCCAGGTTTCTCAAGAAATTCATCTGGTAATAGAAATTGCGGTGGAGGTATGCGTTTATCAAAAAGTCGATTTCTAAAGGGTGAATTTGGAAACCATCGATACCTCATGACGGAACATGAATCATAATCGAGAAGACTTGTGGTACATGGATAAGGATAGCGAAAGAAGAAGTTTTTGGGTAAAGTGAATCGGCGTTCTCAAAAACTAAGAAATTATTTCACGAAATTTCTGCTGCTGTTTAAGGGTGAGGGGTATATCGGATTACAACTACGTGCTTTTCCAAATAATGAATTCCTGAACCATCAATACGATGTTCCAAGGAATCGACAGATTCGAGAAGAACGTGGAAGCTCATCAACAGTATAAGCAAAAACCAAACATTTTTGTATTTTTAAGACCCTGCGTGATTTTTTCAGTCCTTCATTGCCATACACTTGATATACTTGCAACACCATACTGCACCCTGGTTGGTTGAATGAGTCCATGTGTGGATGTGTTTAATGTCATCGCTACTGAAAACTGAAAACGCTTCGTTGCACGACAAACTAATAAATGCATCTGTTACATCGAATCGAAACAAATATTTTGCGACGCGTACGTTTTGAAAATCACTTTCGCTTTCTATATTGAATGTTCATCAACGATCATGGACTTAGAGTCGATTTGTCAGTCAGTGATACACACTTTACCTTCTTTTACTACAACATGAGCTGGCGACATTTATCGGCAGTATGTGACACTTTAGTAAAATTTTGGTAAAATGTGTCAATACTATCCACTTAACATGCTCAAGCTGTGTGCAACTCCATCTTCAGTGGCCATGTTGTGAATGTGAAAGTTGACCAAAACAGGTTCTCTCCAATATTGTTTTTTGCATCATCTTTCAAATAATAGCTCAAATAACATCTGTATAATTCTTCTGCACTTTGTTTTGCAGACATACAACTGCGAAATTCCATTTTCTTTAGGAAGTTGAAACGTGCTATGTACTCCTCAAACGAGTCATTTGTGTTACTTGCAGTAATGTAGTCTCCTGGTGTATCGGCTTGAAGCGTGTACAGATTAGCAAAAAGTCTCTCTAGAGCCATTTTATTTGTTTTGATAGGAATTTTAATCTTTGGAATTTTAATACTTCTAGTTGATTTTTTTTTTAATTTAAATTAATTTTTCCGAATTTTATTAGATTAAAAGGAAATGACATGAGATTGTTTTGATGATTACACGGGATTGAATGTTAATGTTTACACTTGATTGAATGTTAAAATGGAACATTTATAGTTTCCCATAACTTTTAGAACATCAGCTCTTGAGGTTTGCACTTCTTCTAAATCTCCGAACATTGTGTGTTATTACACTCAGACTTTCTGTATGCTGCGTGTTTCGCATATTTTCTTTTGAACACCCATCCCATTAATCTCGCATTATTAAACTAGGATGTTTTTCGGTTGCGTGTTTTTGACACTTCTCTTTCATTTTTTGATCTCATCCACAAAGCCAATTTTTGAAAATAATTAAAGAAAACTGCACTTTTTACGACAGCAATGATTATTGACATCATGAATACGGATAATAATTCCGAATAATGTAAAAATAGGAATTGGATTGAAATCTGGAAAGAATCCTTCATTTTCTTGACAAAAGAACTAAAATCAAATGATAAACCATCGTTTTTAAATTATAAAAGGATGAATGAAGAAACTTTTAAACTGCTTTTCATTGAAAACGACATAAAAAAATACAATTCTGAGGGCCAGAAAAGTTGGCTATCACTTTGTTTCAACGGGTAAAACATTCCAAAGCTTAAACTACCAAGCTAGACTCTTTCAATCATTCCTTCATTTAATTTCATTATAAGGTCTTTGCTCCACTTGAATTTGTCCGGTGGAATATTTCTTGTTTACTCGGTAACAATAAAAAGAATAATAAAGCAACGCCAAGAACAAAAGAAAGGCAAGAAAGAGAAACGTCAAAAACCATCCAAGAATCCTGAACCCAGAACCAAAAACAAACTAAACCGGAAACGGACCTCATAAAGTAATTCTTAGTGTGCGTGAAAACACGCACACTAAGACACAATTAATGAGGTCCGGTGCGTGGAAATTTAGTTTATCAGTTATTTGAATTTCACATTTATTCATGGATATAATGTCAAAATTACAAATACAACAATGTAAACAAATGGGTTTTGGAGGGTGATACGTACGAAGGATTTATATCTTCATTAGAGTGTTTTTGCCCAGAACTCTGCGGGTTGAGACTTTTTAAAGTACTTATTTCTATTTCACCTACTTTCTCTTTCGCACTTTTTTGCGTCTTTCCAAAAAAGTCTGAGTGTAATAACACACATTGTCTCATACAATTTAGACTGTTTCCAATTTGGATTGAAGCTCGATGATTGTGTTTAGGAATTTTTGGATGGCTTGGAACTAAATTATAAATCGGCATTTGTTAGAATTTATTGAAGTGTACTGTTCCCTGCCAGCGTTTTGAAACATTAAGTTAAAGGAGTACAGACATTTTTGAAGTCATTTGGCGAACTTAATTTCAGTTCATTCAAAAGATTTGCATATGTAACCTTCTTTCGTTTTTTCAGCCACTCTTTCATCCAGATCCGTTTTTTCCGCAAATTTTTCCTCTTCATTTTTAACGCCAGCGCTAGTCATAGAGCTATGCAACAATCGTCCGTGTCACTCATATTTTCCTAACAAAGAATCCGCACATCCATTCACATCCAAAATCTACGAAAAAATGATGCTTGATGACTCATGCTTGATGTGTGTATATTCAACGCGAAAAAGAATTTACAAGCACACTCTCTCATGCTTGATGAGATTTTGACGAGTGTATTTGTCGCTTAAAAGTCATACAAATCTATAAAAGTACAGTAACATTGAATTGTCTATAAACGAATTGAATTACTTGTAGTAATAGTACGTTTCCACCAACAAATAATCCGAGATTTAAGGCAAGTGATTTAAAATAAATCATGAGGTG